>JAVIWB010004781.1:0-635362 GCA_031893035.1 Dermolepida albohirtum | reverse complement strand
GGGAGGTAATTTACCACACTATAGTGTTCTCTGATCCCCACTCTCATCTCAACGATCAATATCTCAATAAAGAATTCGAAGTTATAGAACTCAGTTCAACTTCAAGAAATAAGGTAAAGAAGAAGAAGAGACGAAACGCAACGCATTCCCCCAATTACGATTCAGCGTAAGGAGATGTGAACCAGCATATCAAACAGATTCGCTGCATTGCATATCAAATTCACGAAGGCCAAGAATACCTTCGATGGCATTCGAATTGAGCCACAAACCGTTGACGACTATAGAAAGATGGTCAAGTTCTTGAACAACGAGAACATTGGCCACTTTACATACCGATTACCTAATGACAGACCTATTTGGGCTGTTATTCGAGGCATTCCCACAGCAATTCACACTGACGAAGTACACCAAGATCTTGTTGCACAAGGTCTTGAAATCATACAGGTTCATAGAATGAAAAAGTTTAGAGGGCAAGCACCGATGCCCCTCATAATGGTAGAAGTGCCCCGTTCTTCTGAGGGCAAAAAGATTTTCAATATAACAGAGGTCAATCGCCTCAAGATCACCGTTGAATCCCCGAACAGGCGTACTGACGTAGTTCAATGTTTCTGATGTCAACGGTTCGGACATAGCCAGCATTTATGTCCCATGGCTCCCGATGTGCTAAGTGTGGTCTCGACCACCGTAGGAACGATTGCTCGAAACCAAAAGAGACTCCTGCCGTCTATTGCAATTACAAAGGCGAGCATACCTCAAGTTACAGGGGTTGCCCCCAGCATCCCAGCATGAGAGCTAAATCAGCTCCTCAGCCCCCAAAGACACCTTCTAGTAATTACAACGCTCGGCCCTCCAGAGCCGCTGCCGCTCCCACAACGACTTTGCCTCCTAGGCAAGCTGCTCCCACCAATAACGCTAAGGAGCTTTCTTCCTTGCCCAAGAAGAGAAATATCACTCCAGCCCCGGTTCCTCCCCCAAGACCAACAACTGCGAAGCCTGGCTCCTCTAAGCCAATTCAAGAAAACAAAACAAATAAAAACTGCTTTAATATGGACAACATAGCAGGGTTGTTGTCTTTGGTTTTCCGCATTGAATCCAGCCTTGCGGACGTCCATTCAACTGAGGAGGCTGTTCCAATCATCCTCAGCTTCACGAAGGAGATCTGTAACTTATTCAACATCACCAATGAATAATCTACCCAGATCTCCTTCATCACTTAAGGTTATGACATGGAACGCAAATTCCCTGCAACTCAAAGTCCCCGGTATCTCCGAGTTTATGAGACGCTACAGTATTGATGTAGCGCTCATAAACGAAACTCATCTCAGACAAGCTAACACCATCCGGGTTCCCGGATACTCCATATACCGAAGCGACCGCCTCTTCGGCCGCGGCGGTGGTACAGCAATCCTAATTAAATCGTCGATTCCGCATTACCAGTGCTTCTCACCGGTGCTAATGTCTTTCGAATCAACCTCCGTTAAAGTCCACACAACTGTGGGACTCATCAAATTATCAGCCATTTATAAAAGGCCTTTTGCTCCGTTTGACACTAATGAACTAGACACTCTGGAAACTAACAATATCTCCGTTGACGGCCCTCTCGAGCCCACTCATTTTGATCATCTGGGACGCCCAGACGTTTTGGATATCATGGTTGCAAGAAATCCACCTTTCGATTATGCCATTTCGGCTGTACAAGAACTCGATTCCAACCATGATCCAATCCTCATCGATCTCGGTACAAACTCCACTGATGAACAGGAGTTTATCACCTTAATGTCTTGACCAGCCTTCACGAAACAAATTCAAATTACCACACCCTCTATCATACCCATAACCAACACTGCTGAACTGGAGCAGCAGGTGTCTATCCTCACTACCAACATTCAAAACGCTATAAAATTTGCCTCCAACAAAGTCCCCAGACACTCAAATAAAACCCCCCTTCCCGGTAACGTAAGAGACCTCATCTCGGCCAGAAACAAGGCGAGAAGAGACTACCATAGACCCCTGCACCCTGATGACAAGCGACGCTACAACCGCTTGTCTGACGATGTCAGACATGCCCTGAACAACCACCGGAACCAAAGCTGGACGGCCAAAATGGAATCGTTTGACGATGTCACAAAATTATGGAAAATCAAGAAGATTCTCGGCAAAAAGCACACTCACCACCGCTGCCCCCAATACACTATCTGGATGGTATAGTGTATTCCACCGAAGAAAAGGCTGAGGCCTTCGCGGAATATTTATAACAATGTTTTACACCAGTCTACGACAATATAGACCTTGACCACATCGACCGCGAATTCGAAGTCATTCTTAATACTCCTGACCACTCCACCATTCCACACGCCACCCCCGGAGAGCTCACAGAAATAATCAAGAACCTGAAGAAGAAAAAAGCTCCAGGTCACGATAACATTTCCGCCACTGCCCTAAAAGCCCTGCCTCGCAAGGGAATGATGTCCCTACTTAACGCTTATAACTCAGCATTAAGATTACGCCATTTTCCCAACACCTGGAAAAAGGCCAACGCAATCTCAATCAGGAAGAAGGCCGAAAATCCAACTTTTCCGCAAAATTACAGGCCCATTAGTCTCCTGCCTGTAATGGGAAAGATCTTCGAGCGCTTAATTCTCTCCCGCCTTCAAGAAACGATCGACGAGCACGACATCATCCCGAACGAGAAGTTCGGCTTCCGTAAATTTCATTCTACCACTCACCAACTTCGAGTGGTAGACAAGATCACAACCGGCTTTACCAACAAACAGGCAACAGGTGCTGTACTCTTCGATATTACCAAGGCATTCGACAAAGTATGGTACAACGGTATTCTTTACAAACTCTCGCAAATCCACATCTCGCTTCCTCTGATCCACCTGATTCACTCTTTCCTCCAGAACAGATGTTTCGAGGTAAGAATCAGGAATATACATTCTACGACACGCCACATCACTGCAGGAGTCCCCCAGGGCTCTGTACTCTCTCCGACTCTATATAATTTATTTACGTACGATATCCTCATCCCCCAAAATGCACATCTCGCTCTTTATGCAGAAACACTCTGCTCTTCTCTACTTCCCATTCAATCGCCCTTATTGAAGACAGACTCCAAAACTCCATAGATGATCTGGAACTCTGGTTCAGTCTGTGGAGAATCAGGATCAATCCAGATAAGAGCCACGCCATCTTGTTTTGTCGACATACCAGGCAACGCCCCGCCGATAATCTGTCGATGTTTGACAGGGACATTCCCTGAACTCATCGATCAACTACCTTGGTTTAACAATGGATACCAGGCTAACCTGTAAACCTCATACTGAAAAAGTCAGCAATAGGGCCATGATGGCACTATTGCAACTCTACCCTTTCCTCAACCGAAGCAGCAAGTTAAACATAAAACTAAAGTTACTTATCTTTAAACAAGAAATCAGACTCACCATGACCTATGCCATCTCCATTTGAGGTCATGCTGCTAAAACTCGTATCAACAGACTTCAGGTAAAACAAAACAAAGTATTAAGAACTATACTCGACGCAACCTGGTATGTCACCAACGACAGTATCCACGAAGACTTCAACATCCCCACGCTTCAATACTTTGCAAAACAACTTGCAAGATCATACTTCCAAGACACCCCAGATCACATAAACCCCCTCATTGCCGAAATTTATACCGGCTTTCTATATGGAAAACATAAGCTTCCTCAGGACATTCTATTAGATGACCCGCCCTAAATTACCAGCCATCATCAGCAACGATCTCCCGGCTACACTAAAGTATACTCTTCTACATAAAGTACATTCATCCAAGAAATCAGGGGAGGAATCTTTTCCACACCATAGTGTACCATAGGTTCCCCATATCACTCCACACAATACATACTCTATAATGACATCGCAGCAAAGAACTCAGTTCAGCTGCTGAGCAACTATCCAACCAAACGATAAACGTTAAACCTGCAACGTCAACTATTCCGTTGACTCTACTAAGACGTAAATAGATAAGAGAACTTATAAATACAAGCAGAAGAGCGTTTACAGATTATTCTTATGTTTGCAGTCTTTATTGTTAAGTAACAATTTATTATTGCATGAAAGAAATAAAAAACATTTTTTTACATTTAATAAAGAACGAAAAACAAAATTCCAGGTATATGGTCATAATAAGCAATAGTTAAACATAAAAAGCTACGTTTCATAGTTAATTTTGTCGTATTAAGATT
Organism: Dermolepida albohirtum; assembly: GCA_031893035.1. NCBI lineage: Eukaryota > Metazoa > Arthropoda > Insecta > Coleoptera > Scarabaeidae > Dermolepida > Dermolepida albohirtum. Next base: position 631,133 of record JAVIWB010004781.1, on the reverse strand, counting down.
ACTTATAAATCTAAGCATTCACAGTGAATTTTAATATATTTTCTTATTATTAGATGTATCTATATGTCTGCTTAAATATCCAAAAATTATTTTAAACTGAAATTTTTTTTATGAATGTGTAAACATGTGTTGCATATGTATAATGTTATATAATAACTATAAGTTAAAGGGACATTATCACATACATACATATGTATCGATAGGGAATGGAGAAGGAATTTTCTTATACGATTGTTAAATTAATACCAAAGGGATAAAATAATTGCGTGGGATGTAAAGGAACATAATGGAATGAAAATGATTTGATATGATAATATATGCAAAGAAACATGGAACTAACATATGAATAGGCAATTTTCATATATCAATTTAAATATTGGTTAATATTTAAAAACCATATTTACTGTATAAATAGAAATAGCAATGTGTATATTTCTATAATTTCTATTGCATATAAGAAGAAGAATATTAAGATTTTAAAGTTTGTTTGACATTAGAATTTTTAAAAATTTGTAAATATTTATATGAAGGATTTAATTGATGAAACTGGGACACTAAGGTAATTTATATGTATACATTAAAAAAATCATGTTCATTTTTTTTATCTACAAAGCTTAAAATATCTTTTTAATTAGTATATAAAAAATTATTGGTGGCAACTGCTTTCTATGCGTTTTTGTTTTGTGCAATATATACGAAAACAAGGTAAAAAGCAAGGATTCTCCATAATTCACTCATATAGTCAACACAGTACCAGTTAGCTATATTGGTAAATAACTTATCTGTATTAAGTATATAGGTCAATAACGGTTATAGTGCCATAAAAGAAAAATATAATTTTAAATAATTACATAAACAACACCCACACCAAGGATAATGTAGAGATGAATGATTTATATATGAATGTATCGGCAATAGACGTATGACGGACAATGAACAGAATGGAAGATACTTATACATCATTTAGTATGTAAAAAGACTGTTTTTATATTGTAACTTGTTTAATATTGTAAAATAAAAATATGGTTAATTTAATTTGCATTAGGATATAAAAAAATCTAAAGATAATCGTTCTAAAACGAAAAAAAAATAAGATCAACTAAAGAAAATCATTAATAGAAATGAAAATGAATGCATTCTATAATATCAAGTAATTTTTTTTAGTATTTGAATTAATAAATAAACAAAAGAATAAGTAACGCGTCACGAATGTATCACTGCCTGACTAAAGCGTTCATCAGCAAAAAGGAAATCACCATGAAGACCAAAATGGCAGTGTATAAGACAATCTTTAGGCAGTGAAAGCTGGGTGCTAACACAAATAACGGAAAGTAAAATAAACGCAATGAATATGAAATATTTAAGAAGAGTCAAAGGCATCACAAAGCGGGACAGAGTAAGAAATGATAAGGTCAGAGAAGAACTGCTCGTCGATCCAATAAACATCGTAATAAAAAGAAACCAATTGAAAGGGTTCGGACATTTGTGCAGAATGGGCGATGGTAGGCAAGTGAAGCAGGTACGGGAGGCAAAAGTACAAAATAGAAGAGGAAGCGGACGGCAAAAGAAAACGTGGAACAATGAGGTAGCGGCGACTCTCAAGAAAATAAATGTGACATGGGGCGAAGCAAAGAAAACTAGAAAACTGCCAAAGACAAAAAAGAATGGAGAAAATTTGTACATGTTTAAATTGAAGTGTAATACACCTTACACCTACGGGTAGAAAGGTTTTGATAACATATATATATATATATATATATTATTAATAAGGGTTGCATAAATAATAGTAATAGAAATTTTGTTAATTCATTTTGATGTTATATATCTGTTTATCTTATAAAAAAATTAATATACATATTTGTTATATTCTAAAAATCAAAGAATTTTGTTTAAATTAGATATTAGCATTCTATATAATATTAAAAAGAGAAGGAAATTTAAATAATAAGAGTAAATCATTAAAATAAATTTATTTAAATGATAAAGTTGAAATTGAATAAATCAACTGATGCTTATAAGGACATAAATTACATCAATATAATAGACATTTTAATAATATTTAGATATGTATGCACATAAGGATGTGTATAGATAATAGATGAATAAATAAGATGTGATTTCAATCAAGAATGCATGTGCAAAAGTCATTGTTGTGCCTACTTTGGAATTTAAGCCGTTGAGCTAGTTATGTTAATACAAGAATTTTAAATAAAATAAGTATATATTATCATTTATTATTTTTACAAAAATATACATATACGTAAAAATGAAAACCCATAAATTTATAACAAATTGGCAACATGCGACTTGTAAACTCGGAAAAATCATCACACACACACACATATATTATAAGTTATATATGTATATATATATATATACAAATTAGACCTTTATCTTTTGTCTTTGATAGCTCCTGTATTCTAATCCGATGACTTTTATGCACAAACGATTAATCTCTTATAGGTCTTAATCGATGGTCAATCCCACACTTTGTATTTTACGCCACCACGATTGTGCTAGATGGAATCGACAACTCACGATGCTGGCATCCGGAACAATTTACATTTTCTCCCCAGTTCGGTCAGGACCTAAATGGTTTACAATTACCTTTTTATCTCTAGAAATTTTATACCCAATTCGGATAGCTCCCCTACACTATCTACCGAACTTGTCTATATATGAGTTCCAAAATAAATAAATAATCGATAATCGATAAACCAATATCTAGTTTAGATTCTCTGGGTATTTCTTTTTCCGAAGGACATGAATGAGATCCAGATTACGGGAATAAATTAATAGTTCAGAATATGAATTCTTCGGGTCAATCAGCTCGTAATAAGAAGATTCTCCAGTGAAGGTTAAATATTTATGGTATTTCTATAATAACAATAATTAATTTTCTCAAATCAAAATTTTTATCAACTAACATGAAAATGCCAGTTTAAAATTTAGCTTGCCTAGATTCAATTGTTCGTTTTAATCTCGTTCGTCTTAAGTTTATTTTATAAATGTTACTATCATTTTGTAGAAAATTTAAGTAAAGTGACGATTTTTATAATTAGATTATACTATTTTCTATGTCATATCAGCATTTCATACAACTTTAAATTTAGCCAGTAATATAAATGTATGTTATAAATTTATTATAACCTCGTTACAATTTTATATCAATAAATGGCATTTACTAGACTATATGTATGTCATAAAATTGTTTGAACAGACAGTTCAATAAATTGGAATCACAGCTAAAATTTTGATAATTTAATTACAGATCAATACTAAAATTTTACAGCAAATCATAATGCTTAGGCTGAACATAATTATCATTATTAAATATTATTGAAAAATCATTTTAAATTAATAGAAATTCTATAACATGATCTAACAGTAGTTAAACTATTATTTAAATACCATATCTAGTTAAATTAAATTTTCAATTTTAGCAAATGATATTTTCGAATAATACTACTTGTAATGTAATAGGTAACTATTACAATATGTATATAGGGAGTAAATAGGATTTATTGATCAATAAGATATGTATATCATTTGAATACCATATATTATATCATATTATTATTTATTCTATTGCTGCTGAATATTACCATTCTATTGCATTATTTAGTTAATGTTTGTTGTTTTCTTGGTAAGCAATCGATTTAGTACTCGTGCTGAAGCAGTATAACACCGTTATAACTACAGAAGAGCAGAGTTTTCTCTTTCTATACTCAAAACTGAGACATGTTAATTGAGACTTTTTGAACAATTACGGAAAAGTCAATGTCATTCCTGCCTTTTATGTATTATATGGTATTATCAAGAGTTTGCGTGGTATTGTCAAATCTGAGATAAAGTCTGTATATACGATCTAGTCTCCACATCGAATCCCAAATTATAGATGATCCGAAATCCTTCTGAAAATTTATTAAAAGCAAGAGATTATCATCTGAGATTGCTGGCCGTCTTCATTATAATGATGCAGAACTAAAGCATCCCTATGATATAGTTAATTCGTTTTCTGCAGAGTTCTCCAGTATACTTCAACCATCGACTGCGAATTATCCTTGTATGTATGGTAACTATCCAACTTATGTGTAAAGTGAAATACTATGCGCGTTAAAATATTTTGTACAACAGTGCTGCATAGGTACCCACTGCACGGGTTTCCCAATATGGAAAAAATTAGTAAAGTTGTGCCAATATTAAAAAAACGGCGATCGGAGTGATATAAGGAATTATAGACGTGTTTATTTTTATTATTCAATTAAGAAAGCATTAATTCAATGTCAGCAATTTATTCAAAATGTATTCAGTAATTCAGTTAAAGTCTATATATTAACATTATTCTTAGTCTATATATTGTAACGTAAATTTAAATTCCATAATTAATAAACTTTTAAAAGTAATACAACGTTGCGTAGGTATCGACTGCATACTTGGGAAACACACAGATATGTGAAAAATTAATAGGTTTAAAAAGGGCGACCGCAGTGATATAAAAACTACAGACCTACTAACATTTTACTTAATTTTGTAGTCCCATTTGAAAATTGACTATAAGGTAATATATTACAATGTACATCCATTTATTTCTACTCATCAGCATAGTTTCATGGCTAAAAAATCGTTAGTCACTAACTTGATTAACATTAGACAATTTATTAGTAGCATCCTGAATGATGGAGAAGGCGTTTGAATTTTGCTTTCAAGGCTTGTCTATTACGGATTTTCTCCCATACTATTGAACTTAACAAAATCATATCTCAGTGAAAGGAGTTATGTATAATGGCATTGAGTCTTCGTCTTATGTATTTACCTTAGGGTCTCACATTTATCCAACTTGGGGCCGTTATTGATCAATATTTTCATTACTGATCTTCTCCTCAGTCTGAATTGCGAGAGTCTAAGTATATCTCTTGACTTCCTCATTAAAACATGGCAGAAGTTTAGTAATAGTAAGGTGTAAATTCTAATATGCTTCTGTGGTGCGGTCCCTGCACTACGCACCAACTTTTACTTGAGTGCAGAAGCAGCACCCACTCGGACAATTGTCCGAGGCGCCAAAATTTGGAGGCGGCACTTTGACTGTAAGTATGAGAACAATATTAGTGTGTTAAATATCCAAGTAGTAGAATACTTCACATATCGATCTTTTCGTTCCCCAAAAATTTACAGTGTGTAGCTTATTTGTGTTGTTGATGTTATTACACTCTCTATATATAATAATTTCTTATATCGTTTTTAAGATTAATTTATTTAATTTAAAATACAATTCGATCTTGAATTCCTAAATTATTATACTGTCATTATTTGTCCGGTACTCGTATATATAGTCAGATGCAGAGTCCTTTGTGTTAGTCACGTACGAAGGGTCAAGCTGCAATAAAACACCGGAATCAGGTACCAAAAACTGTACTCGAAGTTACAAAACTTTTCACTAAATTCGATATCAACTTAGTTATATTGATTTTTAAATGCAATTCGCGATTCAAATACCAATCCCAATTTGGTATTTCTTTTACACAGAATACACGTCTACTATTCTGTGTAGATAATTTGCTTAATGCTTATATTGAAATTAAAATCAATTTTAATGTAACTAATTCGTTTCCCGCCCAAGTGGTAGCGTGCCTGTCCCTGTTTGCTATTGGTTAATTCAAACATGACACGCACACATAGCCCCTCAACCTAAGGGTTCCTTATAAAAGCCATAACCGTAAGAGAACCAGGGCTCTTCGCTTTCTGTCGTCATTAAGACTACACGCGTCTTTTCACGTGTTTGTGCCGCGAACCTTTATTCGCGCTTCTTGTGACCTCGTGTTTAATTCCGCGACCGCGGAACATAAATACACCTTCCTGATCCAGGAACAAACGCAAGTATATGCATCGCCGATGCACATTTAATCTAACCTTTTATTTTATATTTTATTAGCAGCCTTCGTACATCCAGACTTATATTTTATTACAGCTTTGCTATTACGTTCATCATATTTTATTTGTTGCTCTAGTTCTTGTTAACTATTTCTATTTAACACATTCAAGCTTTAAGAATTCATTTAACTTGTGAATAAAATTTTAAAGGCATTTCTGTCGTTTTATTCCACTAATAATCTTTCTTTCAGCTTAGCACACGTCCTGGACTTTTGACGCTCATTGTACACAACTATTAATTATTAACTCCTTACATTAACATCGAATTAACCGTCATATATTTCATATATTCATTCATTTCTTTTTACATTCTCAATTTTTCATCATTTAATTAAAAGGAGGAGGTAATAATGTCTACAAGTTAAAAATATTTACATTGTTAGCGAAAAATTAACGCAGAATTTGTAAAGGACGCTGCTTGAAGTTTGAACATACATATACTTCTCTAAACAGAATAGCATTATCGCGCGAGCAGAACGCTACTTTAACTTGTGTTTGAGCATGCATAGACTTGCTTATGTTATCTAATTATAAAATATCGGTTTCATTACGCAACATTTAACCCATTTCTTCCCAGTGTTGCGTACACGCAACACGATATTTTACTTCATAGAATGCAATTAAAATGATATTTTTATACAAAACTCATAATGTCTCTCTATCCTATATGTTTGAATTTCACAATTAGATTAATACTTCGTGAAAGAAGTTAATTATTGAAAACACGATTTTTTCAATATTTTTCAGTAAGTTATTTCAAATGTTAAAATCTATTTATTTAAAATTTTTTTAATAGTTTATATATCTGTTGCGTTGGCGCAACGCTGGGAGTTATGAACTTAAGTTCGTAACTGCGGGGTTCCCTAGCACAAATTCGCAATGTTGGAAGATCCACGACTCAAGTTAATTCTACAAGTTGTAAACTCTGCAATCAAAAATAACTTGTATTGAATGTGAAGTGTGTAATTGAAGTGCTCTAAAAATCTAAAGGTTTTGAAAGTGTAATAATTAAATTTGGCTTTGTGTTTTAAAAAATCGAACTTTAAGAACGGCTTTCTACAAACAGAAATTACGAACAGCTGAAGAAATTCTAGCTGTTCTTGAAGAACTAGAGGCCGAAGAAGCTATTGATGCAGTCATCATACCTCCTGAAGTAGACGAACTTACCTATGAAGAAGAAATAGAGGATGGAGGTATGATTATCAATGACGAAGGTAATGGATTACCAGTAGATGTGGTGGATACATTTGAAATCCATACTACTGTACACGAGAAAATAGATATGTCAGTATCTGAAGATACATCTAAAAAATAAAAACAAAAAAAAGAAGAAACCTGTAACAAAGTGGAGGAAGTGTACCCCAACTTATACTGAAGCAAAAAATTGTGAAGAGAGATGTGTCGAAGAAGTAAAGAATAAGTTTGGGAGTTTGACATCCATACAAATGTTTGAGTTTTTCTTAGACAGACCAATTTTGGATCAAACTGTACAATTTTCACTCAAATATACTCAGAGTAAAAATAGCCACACATTTGCTATGTCTCGTACTGACTTGAAAAAATTTATTGGTATCCTGATATTTACTGGTTATCACTCTCTTCCTCAAACGAAATTTTACTGGAGTTTAGATGAAGATTCCGCTCATACGTAAAACAATGTCACGGAACAGATCTGATGAAATAAAAAAGTATATTCATCTTTCCGATAATGATACATTAGAGAAATCTGATAAATTTTCCAAACTAAGACCTTTTTTCAACGAACTAAATAAACGGTACATGCAATTTGGTGTATTTTCTCATAAGATATCCATTGATGAAAAGATGGTGCCATATTTTTGACGTCACTCAGCAAAGATGTTCATAAGAGGCAAACCAGTAAGATTTGGTATCAAACTGTGGTGTATTGCTTCAGCTAGAGGATATTTGTATCAGTTTGACCCTTATGGAGGAGCTTCACACAAAACTGATGAAAACCTGGGTTTAGGTGAAAGGTTTGTGACAAATTTGTTGAAAGTTGTTCATGGTCCTGAAAATCACATAATATTTTTTGATAATTTCTTCACCAGCCATTACTTTCTCACCATGTTGTCAGAAATGAAATTTTTTTGCAGCTGGTACAGTGAGAGAAAATCGATTGGCTTCCTGTCAACTTCAAACAGCAAAAGCTTTGGTGAAACTTCGATTATAGATTTGATGGCAACAATAAAGTATTCGCTGTCAGATGGCAGACAACTCCGTTGTAACAGTTATTACCAACTTTGGTACTCTTGAGCCACTGATGAATGTAAGGAAATATAGCCGAAAAGAAAAAAAATACAACATAGTCGTTCAACCAAATGTTATCCACCAGTACAACCAAGGCATGGGTGTTGTAGATTTGCATGACAATGCCATTGCAAATTATAGAATAAGAATTAGAGGCAAGAAATGGTGATAGCCATTATTCTCTAATGCAATTGATAGTGCCATTGTCAATGCCAGGAAAATGTACCAATTGGCAACAGGCTACACCAACAGTAAAATTGAATTTAGATCGCATATTGTGCTTTCACTATTGAAAGCTGAAGATGAAACTGAACTGGAGATAAACATAGAACATTCAAGGAAAAACATCAACCTTGGTCGACCCAGCAAAAACGAATTGCCAGGGGCAGTGAGGCAAGACAGAATTCACCACATTATAATCGGAAATGAAGACAATGCGAGGAGAAGATGCAAAATTTGTAACAATCATCAAACAATTTACGTATGCAAGAAATGCCAAGTGCACCTTCATACAGAATGTTTTTCCAAATTTCATGAGTGACCCCTACAACTTTTTTTACAAGTTTCGGTAGTCGGTGTCTGGTACTGTCAGTTCAAATCTTGTATGGCATTCATCAATATCTATATTACTAAAATGTTCAAAATTGCTTGTTCCAACTATGTGAAGAATATCATCGAAATCGTTTATGCAATTCGCACCTTCAGAATGTATGAAATAATCAATAGCAAACAATTTCTTGAACGCTCTCTGAAATTGTATTGGCGTAGGATTGAAAGCGTTGCCACTTTGTTGCCTAATGGTACCGAAGAAATTCTCCAAAGCATCTTGATTGAATCGTCTAGTAAGTAGTATGGGTTTATCCATGTGTTCCCACAATTGAAGAATTGAATATATCGTTACTTGCCAACACCATAACGATTTTATTCTTTTTGTAATGTTTGTATTTTCTTTATCTATAACTTGAACAGTTTGGAAAAATGAAAACATAGTCTGCAAAAACTTCATTTGATGTTCTTCTCCTCTCAATGGTCTGTTCATTATCTTTTGGGCTTGGAAGTGGGAAGAATTTAAAATGTCGAATATCTTATCCATCTTATCAATGAAATCAATGGTTCCTGCAGCAGCTGCAGGAAGGCCACCAAACGACATGTATGTTGACATACCTGCGGCCACAATGGAACTAAATACCTGTGCTGCAAATTTTACTTTCATTTTCTGAAAATTTGTAGGGTTAATATGTCCATCGGTAAGTTTTGGCGCCAATCGATATGGTAGAGTTCTGTCTCTGACGTAGAAAGTATCTACATATGTTTTATCTGTCAAGTTATCTCCATACTGAAAGTGATACTTGAAAAAAGTGTTCCTCGTTGCCTTTAGCAGGTGTGGCGCATCAAAAATGTAGAAGATTTTCTCATTTTCTATGTAAAAATACGGGTTTTCCGATGTGACCCCCAATTGTCTTGACAATCTATAAAAATTCGATCCCATGTCTGACACTACTGCCTTCACATTGCATCTGCAGCTTCGTAACATGTTTATGCAGTTTACTAGTGTTTTCTGTAACGTATTCCCCATAGCACATGTAGCTTCAAATGCATATGCCACTTGTTGTTTCCATTTCACATGGATTCCACGGGCCATAAACACTAATGCAAATTGTGCTGGATCACATGTTTTTACCCCATCTATGTTCTGCAAGCCAATGATTTCATCTTCCTTCACATTATAGAAAAGATTAGCTTTTAGTGAAATTTCATCCATACACAACATGCAATCCCGTGCTTTGCCTGTGTAATTCTTCAATTTTGTTTTAATCATACTTATGATGAGTGGATTACATCCTGGATTTATACACCAATTTGTGGTTATTCTCTCAAGTGTTCTCTTGCTTGGCAAATTAAATATTCTTTGTAAGTATTTATATACCTTTGGACCCAAGAAATAAATATTTAATGCTATTTGTTTTAATTCATTTGAATAGCGTCTACCCTTGGGTGATTTTCCAAGTAATTCGATTTGAACATTTAACATGGCTGTTAATTGTGTTGGAAAATACTTGTTGCAAAGTCTTTTTAGGGTTTCGATTTCATCTTTCTGTGAATCCTCTGCAGATTGTGGTTGTCTTGCTCTAGTCACTTTCTTTCGTTCATTTTTCAATTTCGAAGTTACTTTCAGAAAATGCGGATTCTTCCTTGAAAGTACTGAACGTGTCTGTACTCCTACAGCCACAGTAGAGATCGTTAAATTGCCATCCTCTCGGGAAGTGCTTGGACGAGGTTCAATTTCGTGAGAAGTAAGGGCTGTAATGATAATATTCCTTAAATTTTGTAACTTAACTGCAATTAATCTATTAAATGTTAATTAATATATACCAAATAAGATTTTATTTGATATGTATTAGGTATATCACCTGGAGTCACTATCTGTTCACTCGGAATATTGATTTCAGAGGTAGCTGTCGATGTGGATACAACAACTTCGATATTTTGCTCTATTATTTCATCACGGATATCTGCAAATAACATAAAATAATGTTAACAAGTTGTAGTTATTTCTTTTGGACAAATATTTGTACATACACATTTATATACAATGAAAGATGACGTACGTTGTAATTTCGGAATTACATCTTTGATTAATCCTATTTCAAACACTTTGCTAATTTATAACTTGTTTATTTTCTTAAATAATAATCAGTAATCTCAAACACAATTTAATTGATATCAAAATAAATACACAACGGTTGATTTTCGGTTAATTTTTTTATTTGCATGACAGCTGTTTTGTCAACACTGAGGTTTCATTACATAGAACAATAAAATGTGAGAATACGTGAAAACCCTGCCTTAAATGCAGATCGAGAGATGAAAGTAACCAACAAGTTTTGTCATGCAAATTAAAAATTTAATCAACCATTGTGTTTTTATTTTGATATTTACCATGGATTTTCATCAAGTATCGCTCAACTCCATTAACAACTTCTTCCTATTAAGCACAAAATTTCTTGCTATCGGACTAATGTTATTTTAAATAATACTGTTAGAAAACTGTTATAGATAATAATACCTTCTACTGCATCTACAGTTGGAATGATCTGTTCTACAGACAGATTTGTTGGTAAAAATAATGTGGGAACTGCATGCGTATGCAACCTATTCTTCAAATCGTTTAAAAACATTTTGTTTTCGAAGTGTTTGCCACAGACTTTCATGTGATTTATTCTATCATAATTCACATCTAATAAATCTTCTCTATCGATGTTTCTCATCCATACTTTGCGCCTGAAAAACATATTTTATTGCTATAGAAAATAATTCGCATTCACAGTTATATGTACTACCTATCAGGATCCCGTGGAAAATGAAACATGCTGTAAGTTTGCTTTTTACTGTTTTCACTGCATCGCGGCACCGCACACCAAGTCCCACCTCGCGGCATTGCTTTCTTAATAATAATAATACACTTAACAACTATAAACAACCTAACAACTAACCTATAAACGTAAATCTGTACAATGAACTTAAAAATATAAATATACATAAGAAAAATAAAACTAAATGAAAATAAATGTAATACGATAATAAAATTGGAGATTTATCTTGATCTAACCAAGTTTTTATTGTTTACGTTCGGACACCCCTCACAATATGGCCGTTTGGCACATGCGCATGAAAAATGATATTGGTGAGTGTCGCATTTGGTTATAACTTAATCCATAGATAAGAAATAAATATAGCTGGGCAACTCTTTCAGTATGTTTCAACTCTGATTACAGCGCCATCATGGCCTGGTGTAATGAACAAGTTATTGAAATGATAACCAGCGCCATCTATGTTATCCCTTACAACTATAGTACACTATATATTAATTTATTTTCAAATCAAAAATTAATTTGCTTACTATTTTACATACATTAATTTATATTATATAGAAGTACAACATAAATTAAGCATGTAACATAGTATGCAAATTAATTTGTGCATTTATATAAAATAGTAAAACATTCTTTGGTATATCACATTAACAAAATAAAATCAGGTAGGTATTTTCAAAAATATTTGCTGTTTTGACAATATCTTTTTCAAGCCAATATATATATATATATATATATATATATGTATATTATAATAATATCAACAGATTATATTTTTGACATTTATTTGTCTTCCCGAACTATGATTTACATAAAATTTGTATTTTTTATTTCAACACATTGTTGAAAAAGCCATTATCAAATACATTTCAAATATTACTGACACAGTCTTATTTGGTATCTGTGGTAAAGAAGAAGATCATGTATTTATAAAAATGTAAAGAATATATTTAATATTATACAAAAAATATTTCATGGCAAATACAATAATAGCGCACTGATGTATCTGTAATACAAAAAAATATTTAAGTAAATATCATTGACATCTTCATGTTCTTCACGTTCCTTTACATATTTTATATAATGATATGAACTTATAACAAATTATTCAAACAAATCAATTATACCTAAAGTATATAAATTTTAAACAAGTAATCTTGAGATTACAATTATTATTATAGGACAAATCTTAATGTATATATTTTAATAATAATTAATGTAGATATTTTAAGAAGTAAGCTGTTTTAATCCAACTATTTTCTTTTGTTTATTTTTATTTCTGAGATATTTAGCATATGCAATTTTTCTAATACCACTTAATTTATTAGGTGCATTACACTGACCTTTTAAAATACTATTAGTTTGTTTGATCCATGTGTGAATAAAAAAATTTATTGTGAAGTTCAAAAAGAATGGTTTTAAATTATGTTTTTCACAATGAAAAATTGTAAAACTAAAATATTTAAGTAGTTTATTACGTAAAACACTTTGCAAATTTGGAACATGGCAAACATTATCCATTACTTTGAATAGATATTCCCAAGTAAATGAAAATATTTTCATGAATGCAGTTGTAGGGAAAACTAAAACTTCTGAAACATTTTAATGTTATAACTAAATGCTAATCACTTTCAACATTGTTTGCAAATCATTTAAACATGACTGACAATTATTAATGTATCTTAACATTTTTCTTGCCACATAACCGGCAACGTATGTAAATGTAATGATGGAAGGCTTCCGGCTTTTAATCCTGTCAAGGTTTTGCATGGCTCTGGAATATGGCAATCTTCAGCAAAATGAGCATCACAAATTCTGTAACTTGCGTTTACTTTGGCTGGATGCAAACCCCATAATTTTGGATTGTTTATCCTCCGCAGCCATTCATTGTACATCTATTATATAAGGAATACTTAAATCACATAAACATTTTTCAACAATTTGAAGTGTACTTACCTCTTCATCTTTATATGATATACGATGAAACTTAATTTTATTGCTGTAATTACTGCAGCCAGGAACGCAACACTTAAACCCCATTTTTGATATTTCTGAGTTTAACTCAAAAAATCAAAGCACGTGCAACAAAATTGATGCGGCGTTAGTACTGAAAAGTACTGTTTTATAACAACAACGAACAAGCTTTAAAGGTAAGAAAAAAAAACAAAAATAACAAACACCAACAACAATTGACAATAACCAATAAATAACCCAAATAACATGCAAATGACGTATGAAGTTTAACCCAGCTTAACCGATTCAACAGGAAATAAGAACGAAAATACTGTTGTCATTTCAAGGGTTCTATAATATTCGTCCAAGCAGTGCCCTCCTAATCTGGTGTAATAAACTATAATTTTGTTTGACCTTGAGGATTATAATTTTGTTTGACCTTGAGGATTAAAATTACTACTGCTAAATTCAAATAGGTGATAGTCATTGAAAACGCAATAATTGTTGCTCACCACAGATACATAAGTTATAACACAGATTAAGTTATAACCAGATGCGACACTCACCAATATCATTTTTCATGCGCATGTGCCAAACGGCCATATTGTGAGGGGTGTCCGAACGTAAACAATAAAAACTTGGTTAGATCAAGATAAATCTCCAATTTTATTATCGTATTACATTTATTTTCATTTAGTTTTATTTTTCTTATGTATATTTATATTTTTAAGTTCATTGTACAGATTTACGTTTATAGGTTAGTTGTTAGGTTGTTTATAGTTGTTAAGTGTATTATTATTATTAAGAAAGCAATGCCGCGAGGTGGGACTTGGTGTGCGGTGCCGCGATGCAGTGAAAACAGTAAAAAGCAAACTTACAGCATGTTTCATTTTCCACGGGATCCTGATAGGTAGTACATATAACTGTGAATGCGAATTATTTTCTATAGCAATAAAATATGTTTTTCAGGCGCAAAGTATGGATGAGAAACATCGATAGAGAAGATTTATTAGATGTGAATTATGATAGAATAAATCACATGAAAGTCTGTGGCAAACACTTCGAAAACAAAATGTTTTTAAACGATTTGAAGAATAGGTTGCATACGCATGCAGTTCCCACATTATTTTTACCAACAAATCTGTCTGTAGAACAGATCATTCCAACTGTAGATGCAGTAGAAGGTATTATTATCTATAACAGTTTTCTAACAGTATTATTTAAAATAACATTAGTCCGATAGCAAGAAATTTTGTGCTTAATAGGAAGAAGTTGTTAATGGAGTTGAGCGATACTTGATGAAAATCCATGGTAAATATCAAAATAAAAACACAATGGTTGATTAAATTTTTAATTTGCATGACAAAACTTGTTGGTTACTTTCATCTCTCGATCTGCATTTAAGGCAGGGTTTTCACGTATTCTCACATTTTATTGTTCTATGTAATGAAACCTCAGTGTTGACAAAACAGCTGTCATGCAAATAAAAAAATTAACCGAAAATCAACCGTTGTGTATTTATTTTGATATCAATTAAATTGTGTTTGAGATTACTGATTATTATTTAAGAAAATAAACAAGTTATAAATTAGCAAAGTGTTTGAATCTTAAAATGCCTCATCATTCATTCTATAACTATATTTGTCAATTAGAAACATGTTTTCAGAGCAACTTTTGTAACGCTCTACAAGGAAAAATTGAAAATCGTTTAAAAAATAAGCTTGTCGAAATAAGGTTTTCACACCCATGTGAACATTTTCCTTATGAATATCTTTTACATCTGTTTATAAGATTTTGAATATTTACAAGTGTTAAATTTGTCAATAGAGATTTGGTTTCTCAAAAAGGAAAAAATCGGAAATTTATAAAAGTTTCGCATTTATAATAGTTAATATGTGTAACATCAAAATAAAAATAAACAATATGTCTTTTTTTATATCTCATCCCAGACACTGGAATGAGATATTACTTACTTACCTGCAAATTATAGCAGCTATATCGTTTTTAAAATTGAAGAAAATTCAGTATTTAATTCTTTTAAATATCAAATAGGGGATATTTGCAAATTTTTTATTTACTCTTTCTTCATTTCTTACGTAAAGGTACTACCTTTAATGCTTTTTCAAAATATTTTCAATGATTTAAGTTGAATATTTCGCCATGCAAACGTCAATATCCTTTAAAACAAATATGCCGCGCTGCAGATACCCCTTGCAAAATGGCGGACCACGTTATGAATGGGCTCAAGGTCATGAAAATCGGCCCCGCAACATCAAAGGTGCCGACAGAGAGTGTCGCATCTGGTTATAGTCTAATCTGTGGTTAAATTGTGTTGAGCGAGTCTATTTTAGGTCGTAATTCTCGCTTAAGAGGTGTCCGTACTACTAGTAGCGTCCAAGCGTGCGTATGAATAGTTGGTATTGCGATTCTTTGTTTCTTTTTGAAGACAAGTGAGAATATATTGTTGTTTATTTGGTATCTATATTTTCATGTATCCCTAACGCCCTTTGTATATTAAATTGCAGACGCCCCTGTCAACGTTTATTTGGTTTGGACAGATTTTGATGACTTTTACCCACTCTACCGGTATTCACGATAAGAATCGATATGCGTTATAATAATAACAAATATTATTTTTTTAAAATACCTAACTACATACAGCAGTTAATAGTACTTTTACTATACTACAATTGTAATGCTGGAAACAACTCATGCGATATTGTCATTTTTCATTCTTTCATATACCGTCTTTTTCATTATTTGCATTTGCCCTCTTACTTAACTTGTCAATTGACTGATGCCTAACCTATACATTTGAAATAAAGTGCAATGGAATGATACATTTACTTAAAATAATAATAATAATAATAAATTGTCTACCACTTTCCTCCAAAACATTTTGCAACACCATTTC
The DNA here is from genome assembly GCA_031893035.1 of Dermolepida albohirtum. Taxonomy (NCBI): domain Eukaryota; kingdom Metazoa; phylum Arthropoda; class Insecta; order Coleoptera; family Scarabaeidae; genus Dermolepida; species Dermolepida albohirtum. Next base: position 614,693 of record JAVIWB010004781.1, on the reverse strand, counting down.
TAATTCATTCATTTTGTTTATAATTCTATCTTACACGGATACTTAATAATTCTAATTTTTTTTTAAAAGGCCATAAAAAGAAATCACTAAAAGATTACAAGATCTGGAAAGGAAATTTATGGTCTCTGTTCAAACTAATTAATTTCTTTCTGCACTTGTAAGTTATTTTTTGTTTTACTTACTGTGTGAGCTCTGTCACTATCTTGTTGAAAGTAACCCAAAGCAAGTTCTTCCTTTCGAAGCTGATTTAAAAAAACAGTATTCTTTGTCGATATTTTTCCACAGTCAAAGTACCATTATAAAAAGCTAGATTGGTTGTATGTAATATCCTAATTTAAGATTATAACTATTTACGAACTCCCGCTCCTTAAATTGGGTTGTTAATCGGCTCTTGTCATACAATTTTAAAATAAGATTTACAATTATTTATATATCATATCACTTGCTTGCAATAAATTCTTGTTATTGACTATTCACAAGTACTATTTTGTGAATGGTTTTTAAGTAATTTTAAATAACTAGACAAATCTTTCTTTTTAGTCAAACATTGTTCCATTTTAGTAATTATGTTAATTCACGAAGCGTGAGGAATGATACAAGGCTAAATAATTTTTATGTTAAAGTTGCTGCCTGCTGTGCTATAAATAGAAGTACAACCAGTCTAGCTTTTTATAATGATACTTTGACTGTGGAGAAATATCGACAAAGAATACTATTTTTTTAAATCAGCTTCGAAATGAAGAACTTGCTTTGAGTTATTTTCAACAAGATAGTACTAGGGCTCACACAGTAAGTGAAACAAAATATATCTTGCAAGTGTAAAAAGAAATTTATTAGTTCGAACAGACATAAATTTGCTTTTCAGATCTTGCAATCTTTCATAGTAATTTCTTTTTATGGCCTTTTTAAAAGAACTAAATTTATTAAGTATCCATGTAAGATTATATAGATCTGTAAGATAGAATAATAAACAAAATGAATGAATTAGAAATGGCCTCATGTTGCAAAATGTTTTGGGAAAGGTGGTAGACAATTTATGACCATTATTATTTTAAGTAAATGTATGCACTTTATTTCAAACATGACCTAATAGGAGCTTTCAATTGTAGCTCTTTCGTACTGATACCAGCAACTTCAGAGCGATTCATATGGCAGGTTCCTTTCTATTTGCCTTCAATTTGAAAAATAAGTACATGGAATATCATGGTTCTTTTAATGTTTATGGTAGTTTATCTCTGAAATTAAGTTGTTTGGATTTTGTTTACTTCTATTCCGAACCGATAATATGAACAATTTTGTCAAACTAGTTACTGTTGGTATTTTTAAGTTTTATTATAATTTTGTAGTGTTATATTGTACTATAACTAGGAAACATTATGTAAGAACTTCTTCCAATTAGGTTTTGATGATGGAAAGTGCATGAGAATATTTAAAAAATTAAAGCAATATAGAAACTGATTCATTTGTATAATGAGAAAATATTTCAGTGTAACTAGAAGAAATCGTAGTATAGCTTATAAATTAAATAGTAACTTAATTTAATTTACTGAAGCAAATAGTTGATTCATAATTTGTTTTGGTCCAGACTAATTTCAAAGAAGTAAATATATACCAAGATATAAAACTATTAGAGAAAATGTAACTTCAGCACAAAGCATTTTTATTTATTTTATAATAAAGTAAATATTGAGAGCTTTGGGCAAATATCAGGCAGGTTTAACATTTCTTCAAGTTCTACACGCATATATCTAGTTTGTGTTTGCAATTTCGTTCTGAATATTAGACAAAACTGCATATAATGGCTAACTAATTAAAATTTGTTAACTATCGAATTTCTTCTATTCGAATGGTTATCGAAGATACATTCGATCTTTTAAAAGGAAGATTTAGGGGATTGCCTTTTTTGATAAGTTAAATATCAATACAATTATCATTTGTGTTTTGTGCTTGAATGTGATATATTTATATTTTAGAGAATGTCAATGCTGTAATTTTCATAAACATAATTAGTGATCTACTAAGTGAAAGTTAATTTTAACATCTAAATATATTTAGTAATAAAATAATGAGTTATTGCTGTTGCCATTGCAATAAAATTGCTGTTATCTCATAAATGAGTGATTTACAAATATATGTTCATCAAGACTTTTTACCCAATTTCAACCTACATGCCCTTAAAATCTTTAAGCACTTTAAAACACTTTATAACTATATTAAAAATGTAAATTGTATAATATAAAGCAGGCCTCTTCAGTTATTCATTTAATACATTATAATTCATATGATCTGACATTTCAAACATTTCTTTTAATATTAACAGACAATTTAACTGATATGATTCTCATATATCAATATTAAAACACTTTATACAAAATTACCTTTTTTTAAATATTAATACACTGTTAAACACAAAAATCATGCAAGATTTATTTAAAGAATATACTTACAAGACAAACTATAATATAAAAATGAATTTTTTTTAATTAAATAGATGTAGATAAGTTTGTTGGGACGAACTTTATCTTCTTCCCTTTCCTTTCCTTCCTTTTCCTCCGGCAGAGTTTTGAGTTTGTTCAGAGCTGGGTTTTGTCTGTCTACTTTTTAATTTTGGAATCATTTCACCTAAATGATATAACAAACTATTTCTTGATGAAAAATTGCTATTACATGATGTTCCATCATCATTTTTTAACTGCACTCTTATTCTACCCCTATAAAGTAATTCTTTGCTTCTTTCTCTGCTATACAACTTATTTTCTACACCAACTTTTAAACCTGCTGCAACTAATACATCACGAATTTCTTGATGCGTGGGGTTTTCAACACATTTATCCTTGTGTATTCTTCTACCCTGAGCTAATGTTTTCTTGCTATTGATATACGCTGGATATATGCACACCCATCTAAAATATTAATAATAAATGTGTTTTAAAAGATTGCAAAGTAAGGTTAGATATTTATGATTACAGACCTTTCGGGATCGCTATATTTTTTGTTAGGTTTCCAAGTTAAAACTTGAGCGCTAGAACTATGAGCCATATTTAACTACAATCTGTTTGAAATTTCTTTGATATAACATTGACAACTAATGACAAGTCATATATTCCATGGTGTGAAACTTAGTGTAAGTAACAATAAACGTCGGCGGGAAGTGGTAAGATGAAATTTTATAAATCACCAATTTTTGTATAACTACATAGTAACATTACAAACAAATACAACGAAATTACATTCACTTTCTAAGTTTCATACAAGTGATTTAAATGACAGCATATGTCATTTTACATGCCCAGTTGGTTGGTGCTCATGGATCTGTTAGTGACGGAGGTGTGTTTATTTTTTTAAATTTTGGACAGGCTTTAAAACAAAATCTTTTACCTTTGCCTGAAGCTAACGTTACCAGTCAACAACATCATAACTAACTATTTTTATGTTGGAGACAATATTTCACTATCAAAACATTTAATGAAACCCGTGGGAAAAATTCTAATATTGTGGAAGCAGTGTTCAATTACAGGCTGTCATGAAGAGGTTAAATAATCGAAAATATTTTTAGTGTCCTAATATCAATATGAAAAGTGTTTCAACGGTTTATAACTGCATTACCAGAGGCTGTATATAAATAAATTATATTACAACTGTCAAGTATACAATGTTGAACTGATGCGTAAAAACTCCAATTTAGAAAAACATATATGAACAAGAAACCAACAAAGAAATATTAACGAAATAAAAGGTTTGCATGCTGTAACAACTTTTTTGAAAAAAGAGGTTACATAGTAAAAAAGTTACAGAAGCCAAAATTTCAATATCAAATATCTTCGCTCACCATAATGTAGTATTTCAAGTGGTGAACCAAGGCAGCTTTCCTGTTTCTTCCTTATTAAAAGATATTCACTTGGGTCGTACAAAGTCAGCATTATAAAAAATTTTGCTGGTTAAAAAAAACGTCTGACTAATGAACTTAAACATATGCATTTCAGTGTTCTAATAAACGAATGTATTAATAGTTCAGTAAATAAACTTCTTTATGTGATCGTAAAGTATATTAAGTTTAGACAATGTTTGTGACAAACATTGTTTCTTTAAAAAATTGTTTAGAGTAATAAGAAATTACAGGCTTTGCTTCTCACTCTGCCTGCTTTCTAATGCCTTGATAGTTTTACCTTGTTTGTGTCACTCAGCAGCTTTGATTGTAAGCAATGCATGTTCAAAATTACAAGTACATCTGAAGTTTGTAAGAAATATAGTTGCCTTCTGCAAAGAGGATGGCAGAACTTGCAAAAAGTAATACTTAATACAGAATGCAACATGCCGTTGCAAGAATTTTAGATAACTGTCTAATTCTCTTAAATTACTTTTGCCTTACTAACTTAGAAGAAAATTCTAAAGTAGTAAATTTTATTTTTAATGAATTAAATAACTCCGTGAAAGCAGTTCTTTTATTTCTTAAATATTTTCTAGATTTTTCAGATACTTTTAATGCTTTGTTTCAAGAAAATTTGATTCTTTAATCTTTTAATAGAGAGTCAAAAAATATTTAAAAATATTACTGCGCAATCTATTAAACCTGAATACCTAAACAACTTTCATATTGACTACACAGTGTTGTTAAGTTTAAAATCAATAGACTTAGGATACGAATGCAACTCTTTGATCATAGATTTACCAGAAAATATTCAAATATTGATTAGGAAATCATGTTTACAATTTGTTGTAACTGCAGCGACAGACAACTTTAATTAAAATGCAGTTTTACACAATTTTGGAACAAGTTAAAGAATATAAAAATTTGAAAAAGGAATTTAAATGTTAATTTGGTTTATTTAAACATGTCTTTTTCGCATAGTTATTCAGAAACTGGACAATTTTTTTCTAAAACTAGAGAGTTTTCAGCATATGAAAAAATCTAGGGAGTTCCAGAGGTAAAATAAGAGTAAAAATAAATTAAAATGAAAAGTATTCTTAAATGCAATAAAAATAGATTTATTCTATATAATGAAAAATTCAACAATTCCAACTTGCTACTTTTGGCAATGATGAGTACGACTGTAAAATTTACTTCTCTTACCTTACTCTTACTCTAGCTAGTATTTCCAAAGCAGGGTAGGGAAAAATTCTGCTCGCGAGCACAATTTTATTTAGTTCTTTCGTTTTAAAATTTGTGCTCGCGAGTTTTATTATTAAACTCACGAGCACAAACTCAACTCGTGAGCAGAGTAGGAAAAAATTCTGCTCGCGAGCACAATTTTATTTAATTGGTTCGTTTTAAAATTTGTGCTCGCGAGTTTTATTATTAAACTCGCGAGCACAAACTCAACTCGTAAGCAGAGTAGGAAAAAATTCTGCTCGTGAGCACAATTTTATTTAATTCGTTCGTTTTAAAATTTATTCTTGCGAGTTTTGTTATTTAACTCGCGAGGACAAACTCAACTCGTAAGCAGAATAGGAAAAAATTCTGCTCGCGAGCACAATTTTATATTTTTCGTTCGTTTTAAAATTTTTATTCACGAATTTAAAAATAAAATTCGGGAGAAGAATTAGTTGTTATGCTATCACACAAAACAAATGTAAAAGATTGAATAAACACGTATGAATGGTATGAATAAACCTCTAAAATTCACTTTAACGAGTGTTGTTAGTAATTAATAAAGAGTATGTACAATAAATAGGAATAATGGTTAAAGATAAATGATACCAAAATTCATACATCTGGAGGAAAAAAGTGCATATTGAAATTTTTCTAATGCCACATTTCAAAGAATTTTCCTTTTTTATTTATGTAAACAAAATATTTTATAAATAATATTCGCGAAGAATATTAAAAAAAATTCAGGGAAAAAAACTTAAGAATGAAAAATAATAATAATTTTTTATTCTTTATAAGAATTAACTAAAACTTAAAACTAATTTGGTTAAGACATTAATACATATGAAAGGGAAAAAAAATAAGAAAAGATAAATATTGAATATACTCGTATCATACTTAATTCTACTCATCGTCGATTTCGCTAGTGACTATTGAATTCTCAATCAAATTTTTATTTAGTTTCACTAAGAGTAAATTGTTTATGGTCTCTTTTGATAACTTGAACCTCATTTTTGTTAATATTAAGAGAGAGCACTAAAAGCCCTTTCAACGGAAACTTGTGTCGATGAGACAGACAACGCTACTTCTAACAGCCTTTCCAGTTCTGGATTTGATACTTTTGAATTTTTCCAGTAGTGCAATATATTTGTATCAAAAGGAACTCTTTCAGCGTTGCAAAGGATCTCTAATTTTTGTTTGGTTGTTCGATCAGTAGGTGGAGTCTATTCAATTAGCAGATTCGTTTTTACTTCCACCTTTGAAAAAGTACCTGAAGTTGAGGGCAAATGGCTGATTGCAGTAGATTCTTTTGGCGTTTCCGTATATTGACCAGCTAAATGTTTAATCATATCCTGTGTTTTTAGTAGGTGATTCTGAAATAAAATCAATACATAATATAGGTATTAGATTTGCATACAACTTTATTGATTTGTAATCATTTACCATTGCGGTTTTCTTTCGTTCTTCTGATACAAATGGGGTACGTATTATTACGATCGCTGCGTTGTGTTGAACGCTTGGCTAGCTCGGGCGACGCAATGCAGGTAAATCAAAAGAACAAACAACTAATGATACAGTACTTACGTGAATAAAGGCGCAGCTGTAATAAAAGGTTAGCACAACGTAAAATAAAACAGCAAAATGCCCTTAAAGTACTTTATTTAATCAACACGCAACAAATAAATGCAGATTTGTTTTAATCTCAATAAAATTTATGTAACAGTACAAATTGAAACGAGAAATTCACTAGCTTTAATAATTACATGAAAAGACGCTCTAATGTACTCGCAGAGACCACGTGCATGGAGTTTATTTGTCTGTGTTGACGAATATCGCGTAAAAGATTAAGAAGTGAAAAATCAATTACAGAACGAAGGGATACTTATCTTGCAAGCGTAGCTGTCCTGTATTACCGGAAGATAGGTCACGGCAACACGAGGTTAATGCGCATCAAAACTGTACGGACGTACAAGGGTTAAGATGGCGTAGCGAAGCAAGAACTTGTTGTTGAAGGCGACGAGATGGCAAGATGCAGAGAGAGAACACGCTCAGCGCGTCGCTGGTTTTCTATACTACCCGGAGGGGTACGGTAAAATGGTTAAAAAATTGTGGGAAAGGAAATAGAAATGCACCAATCACAGAATAGGTCTGCAGAGAATGATTATAATTAACGATACGCGAAAGGGATCGCGGTATTGATTAAAATAAACATAATCAGAAGATTCGCGAAAAAAAGACGATTAAAATGATACCACACAGTAGGTGTTTTGCTGTCAGTATAAGGCAGGTAAATGAGATCAGGTAAGCCTCAGGTGAGACTTACCTCTACCTGAAAGGTGGCTTACTAAAGTGATTCTGTAAAACAGATAAGTTTATGTTACATTCTACTAAATATAATGTAATTTACTATCTTATTTAATAGGATCGACAGAAGAGAAATAATTTTGAATAAAATAAATTAAATTATCTCACCAGTAATATAACATAATCAAATGGGACTTGAGAGACTTGTGGTAGATTATACTAACGTATGATATAGTTTGTGAGAAGTGATTTTAATTAAATCGGGTAAAAATTAATGGTGAAGCAATCATAATAAGTATTAAGGCATCTAAAAAACGTACATTAGCTAGAATATCACTCGCTTGGGTAGTAATTTCCAGGAATGGGGCTTTGGCGCGAAGCAGACAAATCACCATGTAACGGTGAAATTCTCCATGGAATGTGTGTTAGCAACACGGAAGGTTGTATCCACGGGTTTTGAAAATTAAAGCGCGGCATTAAAATAATAATTTTAAAACACTTTAGAAAGTAATATATGCGAAGCGTAACAGTATAAAATTGAATCGTGGGTCCAAGTAAATTGCTGATATAAACGCCTCATTCACCAGAAGACTTTGCTTTCTATTGGTCACCGAGTTTAGTAAGTTTTTTGCGTAAATGCTTTCTTCCGGCAACTCTTCGAGCTCAATCTCACAGCATAACCAATCTCTGTAGAATTCACTGATTATATATTGCTCCAGCTGGAATTTAATTGTACAGTCTGACAATGATTTGAAAGCTTCTAGAAACTTGCTTATGAAATTCTAATCTGGTTCAGAAATATTGAGGTCATTAGCACTTTCAATATATTCCTTAAAACTTTTTACCGATTTTAACATTTTATATGTAGAGCTCCACCTGGTTACATTATCAATCGGAGGCATCTGTAACTTGCCTGAACTGTCACTTTTAACAATTGTGCGCATACATTTCACAATTTTTCGACATTCATCTACTTCTTGTTGAATTGTTTTTAGGACATCATGAGCTGCCAGTTGAATTGTATGTGCAGCACATCTCACAACAGCCATAACAGAAGAAATAGACGTACGAATTGAATCGAAATCCTCATCATCACTTACTGTATCATCAGGATCTTGTGTCAGCGCTACCTTTTGCAACTCTTGCAGTAGCTTTGATGTTTTAATAACGTTTGCTCCATTGTCAGAAGTACAGGCATAAATCTGGCAAATATCAATTTGAAAACCTTTCAGGCAGTTTACTATCTCTTCCTTCAGAAATTGAGCTGTATGTCGCTTTTTTAATTGAACCATTCCAATGGTATTAATGTTGATCTTGGCCCTCCTTTTAATTAAAATTTTGTTTGAAATATATCTACCTGATGAAAAATTGATTGAGAATATAAAAATGTGAAATGAATATATGAAATATAATATATATAACGGTTAATTCGATGTTAATGTAAGGAGTTAATAATTAATAGCTGTGTACAATGAGCGTCAAAAGTCCAGGACGCGTGCCAAGCTGAAAGAAAGATTATTAGTGGAATAAAACGACAGAAATGCCTTTAAAATTTTATTCACAAGTTAAATGAATTCTTAAAGCTTGAGTGTGTTAACTAGAAGTAGTTAACAAGAACTAGAGCAACAAATAAAATATAACGAACGTAATAGCAAAGCTGCAATAAAAGGTAAGTCTGGATGTACGAAGGCTGCTAATAAAGTATAAAATAAAAGGTTAAATTAAATGTGCATCGGCGATGCATATACTTGCGTTTGTTTGTGTATCTGTATATATCCTGGATCAGGAAAGGTGTATTTATATTCCGCGGTCGCGGAATTAAACACGAGGTCACAAGAAGCGCGAATAAAGGTTCGCGGCACAAACACGTGAAAAGACGCGTGTAGTCTTAATGACGACAGAAAGCGAAGAACCTGGTTCTCTTACAGTTATCGCTTTATAAGGAACCCTTAGGTTGAGGGGCTATGTGTGCGTGTCATGTTTGAATTAACCAATAGCAAACAGGGACAGGCACGCTACCACTTGGGCGGGAAACGAATTAGCTACATTAAAATTGATTTTAATTTCAATATAAGCATTAAGCAAATTATCTACACAGAATAGTAGACGTGTATTCTGTGTAAAAGAAATACCAAATTGGGATTGGTATTTGAATCGCGAATTGCATTTAGAAATCAATATAACTAAATTGATATCGAATTCAGTGAAAAGTTTGGTAACTTCGAGTAGTCTTTGGTACCTGAGTTCGGTGTTTATTGCAACCTTGACCATTGTACGTGACTAACACAAAAGGGACTCTGCATCTGAATATATATACGAGGACCGGACAAATAATGACAGTATAATAATTTAGGAATTCAAGATCGAATTGTATTTTAAATTAAATAAATTAATCTTAAAAACGATATAAAAAATTATTATATATAGAGAGTGTAACAATTCCCGCACGCGTTGGTGTCATTATTTGCGGTACGCTAATGTTAGTTTTTCAGATGAGGAATCGTTAATCAAATGCATCATTGATTTACTTTAAAGGCAAAGAAAATGCGCCCAGGATCGACTTCAACATGCTAATGCTTTGCTTACTTACTCACTGTACGAGTGATTGCGAACAAAAACCTGGAAAATCGCAGGCAAGTAAGCGCACGCTCTTAAACATCAGAATCCAGTTAATTACGTTTGGCTGAATTTGAAATTGCTAGAACTTAGCAATGTAAGAAAATGAAAGCAGAAACTGATCTGTTTGTTTAAGTCGCACAGGTGTTAGTCGCGAAAAAAAATACAGAATAATATTTTGGGTATCGCTACGAAAAGGGAAAGATCGACCCTAATCTAACATTACATCACTAGCTAACTTAGAACTAAGTAAATTACTATTTGTGATATTCGCGTGTGTAGGAGTACCCGTTCGCGCACTAATGACTTTGTGGCGAGGTCGATGCAGATGTCGATGTTGATTGTCGGTCTTTCTACAATGGATAGCGGCGTTTGACCACTGACCGCCGGCACTGGCTAACGGTCGGTCTCGCTTGAAGACGGGCCTTGTCCGGTCTACCTGCTTCGTTGTCGGGTCTTGCGTTGTATCGTGGCCTTTTCGACTAGAGTGTCGTTTCTTCGTATTTTTCTGAAGTACCTGGGTTGACCTACTTAATCTAGGTGATTTAGGTCGCTGAAAAATACTAACAGACTCGATTGCACGTGAAGAAGGGATAGGGTTAACATTAGGATTAGATTTGGTGCTTGGGTAGATATTGGATGTAACGAATTTAATTGAATGACGAATATCCTTACCAAAATCTAAACAACGTTTTCCTATATTTAATACAGCTTGATGTGATTCGAAGAACGGCATACCAAGAATGAGATTCTCCCGCAAATCCGGTGCAATAAAAACAGGAATTTCGATTACCTTGTTTTGAATGTGCATGTTTACAATCCCAGTTCCGGTGATTTTCAGGTACGAAAATTTGTTGCCTAATGATGCCGTATTAAACTTCTTCGATGTTATGCGTTGAACAATGGACGGGACGGCAAAGTTATGTGACGCCGCGGTGTCCAAAAGAGCGTCGACAGAGCGTCCTGTGACGTTTACGCATATACGGGGTGTGCTTGATGATGAATTATGTTGTAAATAATTCAACGATGGCTGCTGTTTCGCTCTGCGGATTGGGCAATTGCGATGCCAGTGATTATCCGAGCAGTAGCTACAGGGCGGTAATCCTTTCGTTATCGGCTCCTTCGCTTTATTACCTAAAAGTATATTAGGTGAGACTGATACTTTACTTGCGTAAATTTCCGTAGGATCTCCATGAATATAATTGTCGATTTGTATGCAGGCTTCTCTTAGCGCTTTCGTTGATTGTAGAGGTTTTGGTCCTAACATCACTTTGTATTCGGATCTTAATTGCCTCTTGATTAACGTTGTAATCTTCGTGTCATCCCAGTCCGGGTATAAACGATTACATAAACGTTTTTTCTTCAAAAGAAAAGGAACTGCGCGTTCATTTTCTTGCTGAAAACAACCATACAAAATTTCATGCAGTTTATCCTGACGTTCGACAGCTTTGTAACGTTCGAGAAAGAGTTCGCTGAAACAATCGAAAGAATCAATTTGATTATCAAGTTGCTCAAACCATATCGCTGCTTCTCCATCAAGGTATGATGCAATTTCATCGATTGTCCTGGCAGGAGTTAGCGTATGTGCTTTCAGATGCGTTTCCAGCTGTAAGAGAAAAACTTCCGGGTCCTGGAAAATATCTCCACTGAAAATATCTGGTTTCGGAGGCGATACAGGGGTTGTAACAACTGATTTGCAAAATTGCTGTAAAACATTGATAAGAGATTGTATATCAGATGAAGTATACGTGGGCGCCACCAAATCATTTAATTTGGAATTAGAAGGGTTGCTCTGCTGTCCTTTCACTTTTGACTTCATTATGATGCTGCGGGTAGGTTCGTTGATCACACTTGATCTAAAAATAGCCCCACGTTGGGCGCCACTTTATTACCTCCTCCTTTTAATTAAAAAGATGAAAAATTGATTGAGAATGTAAAAATGTGAAATGAAATATATATATATAACGGTTAATTCGATGTTAATGTAAGGAGTTAATAATTAATAGCTGTGTACAATGAGCGTCAAAAGTCCAGGACGCGTGCCAAGCTGAAAGAAAGATTATTAGTGGAATAAAACGACAGAAATGCCTTTAAAATTTTATTCACAAGTTAAATGAATTCTTAAAGCTTGAGTGTGTTAACTAGAAGTAGTTAACAAGAACTAGAGCAACAAATAAAATATAACGAACGTAATAGCAAAGCTGCAATAAAAGGTAAGTCTGGATGTACGAAGGCTGCTAATAAAGTATAAAATAAAAGGTTAAATTAAATGTGCATCGGCGATGCATATACTTGCGTTTGTTTGTGTATCTGTATATATCCTGGATCAGGAAAGGTGTATTTATATTCCGCGGTCGCGGAATTAAACACGAGGTCACAAGAAGCGCGAATAAAGGTTCGCGGCACAAACACGTGAAAAGACGCGTGTAGTCTTAATGACGACAGAAAGCGAAGAACCCTGGTTCTCTTACGGTTATGGCTTTTATAAGGAACCCTTAGGTTGAGGGGCTATGTGTGCGTGTCATGTTTGAATTAACCAATAGCAAACAGGGACAGGCACGCTACCACTTGGGCGGGAAACGAATTAGCTACATTAAAATTGATTTTAATTTCAATATAAGCATTAAGCAAATTATCTACACAGAATAGTAGACGTGTATTCTGTGTAAAAGAAATACCAAATTGGGATTGGTATTTGAATCGCGAATTGCATTTAGAAATCAATATAACTAAATTGATATCGAATTCAGTGAAAAGTTTGGTAACTTCGAGTAGTCTTTGGTACCTGAGTTCGGTGTTTATTGCAACCTTGACCATTGTACGTGACTAACACAAAAGGGACTCTGCATCTGAATATATATACGAGGACCGGACAAATAATGACAGTATAATAATTTAGGAATTCAAGATCGAATTGTATTTTAAATTAAATAAATTAATCTTAAAAACGATATAAAAAATTATTATATATAGAGAGTGTAACAGTACCTGCCAAAATGAAACGAATACCTAATTACAGGGTAGGAAAAAATTCTGCTTGCGAGTACAATTTTATTTAATTCGTTCGTTTTAAAATTTGTGCTCGCGAGTTTTATTATTAAACTCGCGAGCACAAACTCAACTCGTGAGCAGAGTAGGAAAAAATTCTGCTCGCGAGCACAATTTTATTTAATTCGTTCGTTTTAAAATTTGTGCTCGCGAGCACAAACTCAACTCGTAAGAATAGTTCTTTTTAATATAGAAAATATAACTCGCTCGAATTGAATTCGTTCGCGAGCGAGTTTAATTCGAGCACTCTCCGTACTCTGTTCCAAAGTGGTATTTTGTACTACTTCTTGTATATTTGGACGAAGAACACACGCACACTATCTCCGTACGCGTATTTATTATCGTTAACATAGCTCTTAAAAATTGCACGGAGCTAAATTAGTAAGAGAGAGTATACTAAAATGCTTTCACAGAGATATATATGCCAAATTAATATATGTGTTTTACTTTGACATATTGTAATAATTTCAATGTCCATGGTATCGGTTTTCTACCTCCGTTCAACGAAGAACCGATAGCATGCTCCTGTCTGTACGAATTCCCAGAAGACCGGAGGAGTATATATGTTACAGTTTAGAAATACAAGTGTTTTTAAAATGCAAATATTGACTTGTATAGTTCTTGTGAAATTCAGTGTTCGTTTAGTTTTCATGTAAGTGTTTCGCGGGTTATTCTGTGTAGCTTTACTGAGGATACATGTGCTTAATTGCTGTTAATGATCAAAACTTAGTTGTCGAAATACGTATACAGGTTACAAATATTAGTGTAGTAAGGGTTTTTTAACGTGTTGATTATTCACTTAGGTACAGTCTCAAACATAATACCAATCTAGAATATATTCTCTTCCACTATTTGCGGTCATCATGAATTATTTACGATCATCGTAGATTATCATGAATTAAGTCCAATGATCTTCCTGAACGTTGAGAATCGTTTATGACAAAATAATCCTATTCAAATTGAGAAAACCATTTATGTGCTATACTTTCCCAAATTACGTTTTCGTCGTAAGCGGCACAAATAGTTCTAGCACCTTCCGATGTATTAACTCCTCTGTTGAACTCGAACAAAAGAATACGCTCGTTTTTTCTACTTGACATTCCATTTTCTTTTGCATTTGGTTCAACAAGTTAGAATTTCATATTAATGCTAATTTGATAAATTTAATTAGTTAATTTTTTATGTTTAGTTGAATAAAATATAACCGAATATGTTTTTATTTATTTTTATGAGAAACAAAACATATTTTCTGAAAATAATGACTGAAACAACAAATCCCGTAATATGTAATGAAGTTAAAACATAGTGCAAAAGGTTTCGGTGAAAATTTAGATTTGTCTTTTTTTTATGAATATAAATAGAACAAGCAGAACACCATATGATAATAGCATATAATTATTCGCTTTTACGATGCTAAACTGAAAAATTCTAAATTTAACCGCATGGTATATGTAATGCAGAAATTGTTTTAAAGAATTTCTGTTCTCCACGCGGGACTTAAACCTACGATCTCATTTTCTCCGGGAATGCGCTCTGACCATTAGACCACGGAGACAGTTGATGCGAGTCTTTCTAATGTGCCATAAATTGCATTATGGAAACAGCTATTAAATGAAAATCCACAGTAAGTTATTAACTGCATACAATTATGCGCTTTTACGATGTTAAACAGAAAAATTGTAATTTTAACCGCTTTGTACATCGTGTATGTAATACGGAAATGTTTGGAAAAAATTTCTGTTCTCCGCGCAGGTGGCTCGAATCCATGATCTCATTCTCTCCGGGAATGCGCCCTGATTATTAGACCAGCATTATGGAATTGGATATAATTATGCGTTTTTAAGATGTTAATAACCAGTTTATGATACATTACAAGAACTCGAATCATAGGTCTCTGTAGTTTAATGGTCAGAGCGCATTTCCAGAGAGAGTGAGATCGTGGGTTCGAGACCCTCGTGGAGAAGGGAAATTTTTTAAAAAAAAGTTTTGCTTAATAAAAAATATGAATGTGGGTTAGTTGATGAGTGACTTTATTGAATTGTTTATGCTACTGAATTTAATGGTGGATCTATTAAAATATCGAAAGGTGTTTCTTACTGTGAGGGATAAAATAAGTTTATATAAATTGTTTAGTTGGAAAAAGTTTGGCATGACATTTCTTCCATTTGGTAAAATAAACTAAAATCTTTGACCACTGAGCCATTTTTTCAAGTTTGGGAACAGAAAATAATCCGAGGAGCTAAATCTGGCGAATAGGGTGCATAAGGTAGCAACTCAAACTTTAATTCATTAATTTTGGCTATTGCAATAACGGATTCATGAGCTGGTGCATTGTCGTGATGAAACAACGCTTTCTTCTTAGCCAAATGCGGCCGTTTTGCTTGATTTCTTCGCTCAAACGTTGCAATAAGTTCGCATAATACTCGCCCTTGATAATTTTTCCTTTTTCAAGATAGTCAATGAAAATTATTCCACACGCATCCCAAAATACCGATGCCATGACCTTGCCTGCAGATGAAACGGTCGTCGCCTTCTTTGGAGCCGATTCTTCCTTTTGAGTCCATTGTTTTAATTGTTTTTTTTGTCTCGGGTGTGAAGTGACTAACCCATGTTTCATCCATGGTTATGAAACGACGCAAATTTCTACTTTGTTGCTGTGAAACTTCAGTAAGCACTCAATTCATCTTCACTACACTGTTTTTGCTCGAGTGTGAGCCAATGCGGCACCCATCTTGCACACAGCTTTCTCATGTCACTTTTTGTAATGCCTACTATGTCTGCTAGCTTGCGCACTTTCAGTCGACAATCATTCAGTACCGCTTCGTGGATTTTCTTCCCCATTTCTAAAGTCGTCACCTCATTTGGTCGACCACTGCGATGCTTGTGTTGGCAGCTCATACGGCCTCGTTTAAACTCTGCTACCCAATATTTCACTGTTGTAAACGAAAGAATAGAATCCAGTTCAGCTTTTATATCGGTTGGGCTGAGGTTTTTCAAATAAAAGAATTGTATAGCGTAACACTAACCAATTTTCTCCATTTTCACAAATTCACTGAAAACGTTCACTATTGATGGCTGCCAAATAAATACTAAAAAACGTGGTGTCTTCAAACTTGAAACATATGCTTTATAGATTGTGTACTTTCTAATACAGTGATATTTTTCAGACAACTACCGCCATCTCTAGGTCAGGCCGGGTACCTATGGGACCACCCTCGTACTAGGGTGGATTGATTGCAGGAAACACTTGCAACCCTATAACAAACAGTTAAAACATCGATATTATTTAAATCTGAACCCTAAAAGACCCTACTAGCATATAAGTATGAAATGAAATTATTAATGCCTCTTCAAAAACCTAATATAATAGTGTTTATAACGCATTTTTGACAATTCCACGAGTACAATGCACGACTGGACTAGTCCCAATTTTTATCCAGGTGAAGAAAGGGTAACTGAATGCCAAGCAAGCGATTAAAGACAAATAAAAAGTTTTTTCGGATGATGATGAAAGAGATTTTGATGAATACTCCGATAATTGTAATGTATTTTATGCTAAGGACAAAAACTTTAAATGAGTCATGTAAAAATCCTTCACGTACTCAGAATCTAATTATACATCTACCGATCCCAAAAGGAAAAGTAAAAAATATCGACAAAAATAATTTTGCAGCAGTTTGGAAGTTATTTTTACTAAGAATATATAAGAAATCATATTTTTGCTTACTATTGTAAAAAGAAATCAGAAACGTACAGGAGTAGTTTGAGTGACTAGTTCTGAACTGGATATGATTGAATTAAACGTTTTCCTTAGTCCTTTATATTTATCAGATATGAAATCAAATTACAAGCATATATTCCAATGATGGGACTTGTCGGAATATATTAGCACGCCATGAATCAATAAGTAAACAGTGATGCAATTTTTCCTTCAGGAATAAAGATCGAAAAGTTAAGAGCGTGCAAGAAATGTGGCCAACACATTTGCCACAATCATATCTTAATTTGCAATTTATGTTTTGACAATGTTAGATTGCTTAGAAAATTAATGTTTCTTTGAAAAAATAAAAATTGTAAAACAATTTTTCATCATTAAGAATCGCTTGGAACAAACACACTAGCATGATAGTGTTAATTTACGTCATTAGCACAATTAAACGATTAAGACCAGCTTATTTATCAAAGGATGCTTATATTGCATATAATGTATTCACTTCGTGGGTGTATGCATGTGTGTTATGTTTTTGTATAGAAATGTTATTCTCTTTTCTATGATCAAATGAATTTCATTTTACGTAATGAAATTGCGATATAATTCAAAAATTATGTGTGCTGCTTCTATTCTACTGAAATAATGTCGTACTGAGAGGCAGATAAATTATTCATTAACAAGGGAACATAGGTAAGTGTCGTTTACTATCTTAAATGAAACTTTATCGGTTTATAGACTGATCTAGTATAAGAGCAATGGTAACTTTCTTAGCTGCCCCATCACACATTAGCGAGGTGTAAACGACTCCAAGCTACAACACTACCCTTCGCTGTTTATGTCAATAACTCAGAAACTACAAGAAATATCGAAAACAAAATTTAAACTGTTTTACATGCCCTAAACGATGGCGTAAATATTTTCCTTCTAGCAAATATTTATTCACGAAAACAACCCCCACCCCCTACATATATATATGTATATTTATAATATGTTCTTGGAAAATTTGAGATGATGCGCTGAACAAGTATTATCCACGACATAGACTTTCGCAAGTGAGTGCTGTTAGCAAAAGAATAAATGGACTATTCTTTATTTAAAGCAAGTCATTATTGGGTGTAACGTTTGAAACAAGTACATAAAATTGTTTCTCTTAAAATAACAAAGTTTATTACACGAACGACTCACATCGATGTTTACGAATTACGGTCCATGGCCGAAAGATTTGTTGATCAAGTGAAACCTAAAATTAGCAGTGTTAGTCCTTAGTTGGAACCTTAGCCGCCATGAGGACAAAAACAGTGGAATCCTCTATTACGTATTTCAGCAAATGGACGACTCTTACCTCCCCTCTTCCTTGTGTTAAAAGAAACAACAGGTCGATTTGGGCTACAGGTACAAAAAACACTTTTCAAGCTTGCTAATGCATACATATCCGCTTCTACGTCCGGAAAACTAACTTCTAAGCATCTTAGGATACATTTACAGATGCATATTTACCAAATACTGGAGCTGAAAAGATGTTATTGGATTCCTGGTGTGGGCATTGTCCGAGTGATGTGTAAACATTAGTACCATCAAATAAGGAAATAAATATTTTCACATTTCCAAAGAATGCAACTGTAATGATACAACTTTCAGACGTATACAGCTTTACAATGTTGAAAAATTTTGTAAGAATATTTTTAGGTGAAGTGATATTTAATGCTATAGATATAATTCTACACCAAAGACACAATAATATTTAGTTCTAATCTTTAGATCGTCATCAATTGCCATCATCAAAGTTCTTCAATCTATTTAAATATGCATGGTATAAAAGTCAATGCAGCGCCGAACGGCCAGCAGATTTTGAAAATCGTGCACGTTTCTACTTCCCAAAGGATACACATAATATGCAGTATTCGTGGCAAGCCTGCATTTATTCGCTGAGCATGATGTAAGTAATTCCTGCTTTCAATATTTCTACTTGGATTACCATCATTGTGGTAACTATATAGTGTGGATTGGTATAAGTTATCGATTTATGAAATATATTCCACATTGTATTACTTGTTTTTATTATCACTATAACGCAAAATGTATATACAACACACATGGTAAAGCCTTTCTTAACTTACTTTTTAAGCAGTTGTCAATAAACTCTAAACCCTGAGCTGTAACTTTTAATATCACAAATATCAATCATGGTAAAGAACAATAGAACTACAGTTAATCTCCAAATACCTGTTCATCTCTATTAAATGTTATAAACGATATTAAGATATTTTACCACATACTTATGAATCCTTTTACACAAATAAGAATTTGTGGTAGACGTAATACATACATACATACATACATACGAAAGAAAAAGGGCCCCCACTCCCTTATTCTTTAGCAAATGTCAGAATTTTGTAAGAAAGTATTTGTTATAGGAAGAATATTTACGCTATTGCCAAAAGCATTTAAATCATGTCTTAACTTGTTTTCGATATCTCTTATAATTTCTGAGTTGTGTCAAACAGTGAAGGGTAGTGCTGAGCTTGGGGCAGTTTACACCCCGCTAATGTGTGACTAGCCAGCTAAGAAAGTTACCATTGCTCTTACACTAAATCGGTCTATATACCAACAAACTTTCATTTAATCGATGTGCGACACTTACCTGTCTTCCCTTTGTAATAGAAAATAATGTTCGATTTAGTACTAATTTTTCTGTAAATACCACAGTTTATTAAGCTTAGAAGGTTATAGTCAGTATGATTTTACCATGATATATAAATGCTTATACAATTATATATATAGTTATATATATATATATATATATATATATATACATATACATATATATGTATATATATGTATATATATATATATATATATATATATATATATATATATGTATTCATAAAGTGACTGCAGGTTATAATTAATTAAAATCTCTTCTACGTAATTTATGGTGTATTAAAAAGACTTGTAGTTATACTGCTTGGTAATTCAATTGGTTAGAGCCACTGCCTGGAAACCAGTATATACAAGTTCAGGTCTTATCCGATTCAGAAAATTTTGCGTTAAATTTTCTGTAATTAATGAAATAATGTAGTAGCAGAAAAGTTAATTTTCATAATAGAAACTAAAATAAATAAAAATTTGTATGTTATGAAATAATAATAGTTTATTAATGAAAAATAAATATCAATTACAAACTATATAAACTTTTAAAATATATTTGTCAGCAGCACAATATTAAATATTTTATTAAAATTTTAATAATGTAAAATCTATATTGATACACCTAAACACTTTCGAAAAAGTAAAATTATACTAAACTTAAATATTTATTTATGTTTGGATGTATTGTGTTGGAGTGTACGCATTTCTTTAGGTATTAACAACTATACTATGTGTTACTGAAAATATGGAATACTATACTGTGAACGTAATGAAAGAAAGTTATTTATGTTCTAAATTTCATTTACTTACTCTTAGTGATCCATAAGTGTTATTTGCATAAATTACTCACCCTCCATACGTTTGTCTAATATTAAAATATTAAAAGCCATTTTGTTTGTCTTTTTTGATTTTTATATTTATAATTATTTAAAACTCAGTATATTTATAGTTAGATGTAAACAATAAATATTACCAATAAAGTGGCATAGGTTCACCAATTGTCCAGTGTTGCCAATGTAAAATTGCTAATTCCGGACATATGTATGTGAATCTCTTACAAGTAAACATCTTCAACCCGGAACCAGATTTCAATAAAATTTTAAAGACTGAACAAGTACCTTCGTACAAGAACAACGTATATTTATTTAACAGTAGAACCCCTTGATTTCGGGTACAGTCCCTTTTAAAAATTTGTACATTTAAATTTTTCTAAATATCTTTGAAACGATAACAGATATTAAATTATACTAATTACACTATATATTAACTAAAATAGCTTTTACGTACAAAATGATGCAGTCACTTAATTTAATTAATTGGACGTAGATAATTGTCATTGTATTTAAATATCATAAAACGCATGAAACGATTAAAATTATTCATTATTTGGATAACATTTAAAAGATTTACATATATAATATGGTGAATGTGGAGAATTGTAAGTACCTACTAACTATATATATAAAAAAATTACATATAGTTCCGTCACGTATTGCAGCAATTATATATATACATAGAAATATACACATCATCTGAATTAAACATGTGTCTTCGATTTGTCACATAAATTATTATCGTAAAGTATATTTAAGTGACCTTTTTTAAATATCATAGAAGCGTGTTTTCGCGCAGTGCAAATGTATGTGTTGAACATGTTGCACGCAAGTTTTCAAGTAACCAATATTGCAGTTATTCCTTTAACATTTCACGAAAGTGAGTTGCGTAATGCCTTGATAAATATCCCAAGGAACAATTTTTAAATTTCGCGGAAGTTTTGAGTTGGTAGTAGTAAAAATAAAGGTTAGCTATGATTTCAATTCATTCAAGAAATTAGGAAATAACATGTTTTTAATGCGTACGGTTTTCGTTTTAATTTTGATTTTGAAATATACACCTTAATTATTAATATTCATGCTGTAATAAAATAAAATATAATTTTAGATGTAGTTATTTTTTCCTTGGGCAACTTAAAACACCCGCGAAATTTAAAAATTGTTCCTTGGGATTATTGTAAGTGGTCACTAAGAAAGCATGTTCTCTTTGGAACATTGAAGTTTGAGCGATTAGAAGGACATTTGAAGCGCCGTTTAATGTAGCAAATGTTGAAAAGACAATTTTGAATTTATTACATACATGTATTCCTGAAGGAGGTAGTATTGTAAACTTAGATTACGCAATTAATGACAAAGCTCTGGAAAAATGATAAACCAAACCACGTTCTGTTTAAAGTGTAAAAAAAGCAAAAAAGTGAAATCGTTGTAACGGTTACATAGATAGGAAGAAAGTATTAACAGAAGTAGCACTCATAGGTATAAATTACGGTTTAATAAAAGAAATGTTCTTAAAAAATTTGAAAATACCATTGACGATGCAAATAATTCATAATATGAATCTTTTTTAGTTCTAAAAGCTGAACAAGAAATTGAACACGAAACATTTAAAGCAGGATTTTGGTGGGTATAGCATTTCAAGAAAGTACAATAACATTGTGTCACGCAAAATAAAATTTATTATGCGTTCTGTAATAGATGAACTACAGTTGTTAAGCAATACTTTCATAAACGAAGTCAAACGTCGTAGCATTGTTTACCACACTGACTAGAATAGTCGTACTTTAACAGTAAATGGTCACGAAATAATTCACTATTATAATAGCAATAATCGCATTACAGTATGTAGTGTCTTTAATATTTCATAAGCCTATTATACATTTTAAATTTTGCTCCACTGTTTTCTGAAAAGTTTTTGTTACATACATGTTATTTATACAAAGGATACTAGGAACGTTTTGCAATATGACGCAACAATGAATCGTAGGAAGCTGCTTATTGCTGCATGTTGAAACATGTTCATACGTACATAGTTGCCGCCGCGCCATGTCGATGTGCTCGGTTATTCATTAGCAGTGAGAGTTTAAAGTGCTTGCGATGGCATCGTGGTCACGAAATGAGATAAGAACAGTTTTGCGTTATAATTTCGTGCGCGGTTTAAATGTAGACCAGTGCTTCGAAGAAATTACTCTTGCACTAGGTGATGTTTGTCCACATCGCACAACGATATTCAGGTGGTATAGAAAATTCCAAAGGGAAAATTTAACTGTGGAGGATGTTGAGAGGCCGGGAAGGTCACGAACGTCAGTTACGGAGGAAAACGTTACTACCGTAAGGAAAATACGGGGCGAGAACAGGCGAGTGACCTGCCAACAGATAGAGGGTACTTCAGACCTAAATGCACTAGCAATTCGTTCGATTCTGCATGATCATTTGCAGAAACTTTGCTCTCTCTGGTTACCGCATCGACTAACTGAAGAGCAGATGACACGACGTGTGACTTGGTACTGGGAGATGCTAAGAAAGTTTAATAAGGGACAATCTCGGTATGTGAAGAACATCGTGACAGGTGACGAGACTTGGCTGTACTATTACGATGTGCCGATCAAAGCTCAAAACAAAGTTTGGGTCTTTGATGATGAGGACACACCCGTAGTTGTCAGAAAATCCCGATTTGTAAAGAAGAAAATGATAGCTGTATTTTTCAAATCGAGTGGAATTGTGGAACGCGCCGTTTTGGACACACAGAAGACAGTCACGGCTAAGTGGTATACTGAACAGTGCCTGCCTAAAGTGATTGAATCTATGAAGAACCTGCGGCCAAAGAATGGACACCTGGTCCTGCATCACGATAATGCTCCAGCTCACCGCGCCAAAGCCTGCACCGAATATTTGATCACGACAGGATTGAAAGTCCTCGAGCACCCTCTCTACATTCCAGATCTTGCTCCCTGCAACTTTGCACTGTTCCCGCATGTGAAAATGAAGCTAAAGGGAGGCGGTTTTCCAGTGATGAATACCTTGTGCGTGCTTGGGACAATGAGTGTGCTTTACTCCTTAGTGAAATTTGGCAGAACTGATTTAAAGATTGGTTTCGGAGGATGGAGAGGTGTATTGAGTGTAGAGGAAATTACTTTGAAAAAATTAAATACACAAAGCAGTATTGCGAAACTTTCCTAGTATCCTTTATATTGATACTGCTTTTTAGAATAACATGCTGATTGTGAATTTTTACTGCTCGTAGTAAATAAATAAGTAAATACAATTATGTTTCTTTGTTTTTCAGTATACCCAATTTTCCTACTATATGCACCTTCGTCAGAATATAGGCATGGTTATTTACTTTCAATACTCTATATTTTTTATACATCATTTTCTACGTAAAAACAACTTCAGTTTTGGTATATAAAAAATTCGAAGTTATTTAATAAATAGAGGGTATCTGTTTGAAAATAATTTTAATTAAAACTATTTAATATATCAAATTATCTTACAAACAAAAGTTAATATCTCTTATCGTTTCTGAGATATTTAGAAAAATTTAAATATCGTGCGAAACTTTGAAGGACTGAACTAAGAAATCGAGCCGCCAAAGAATATGTGTTGTTCTTATGCGAAGTTACTCATTCAATCTATAAAGTTTCATCGAAATCTGAATTTTCGGGCTGTCTGTGAATTTTAGTATTGAACATATACATTTTGTCTAAGATTAACCTGTAAACTGGATTTAAATAACGTAAATCGGTTTTCTTAAGAAAAGAATATCTTTTATACTTGTTGGTACAGGTAGTTGAGATATTGCTTGATAAACCTTAAACGAGTTCTTGGTAAGCCACCTCTCAAACATAACTTTTCTAACTGCGTCTCTACTTAATTGCAGTAAGGAGGGAAATTCATTAATTTCATAGAAAGGTAGATCAAACTCCAAATTCAACTCGCTATCATCAAAAAGAAACGCTCCTTTGAAAAATCTTTTAAAATTGAGTCGTGCACTTTCATGAAAATCGCGAAATGTTGTCATTGTTTGTTTGTAGAAGTAAACGTCAAAGTTATCATAACAAATTTTGCGAAGAACTAAATCAAATGGATATATATCTTTGTATGGATATATGAAACATCCATGTTTCAAAATAGCTTCCATACTTTCATCAAAACCATATTTTTCATATAATGTACAGATATCTATGAAATACACTCGCAAGTCGTGACTTAAAAGTAAATATATAATACTTAATCTTGTTTCTAGATCATAATTACGATGGGTGAATATAGTATGGATAAAAGCACGTCTCTTTGATGAACATAGATACTGCTCTATAAAATTTTCGATATAAGGTGATTCAAAGACCATATACAAACACTTCAGAAATTGTTCGTTCGAGAAAGACTTATTACATAGAAGTCCTTCTAAAAAAGATTGAAATGGGAAAGCCAGGTATCTAGAACAATATTTAGACCTAAGCATTTTTTTGAAGTTAGTACGTATCCAAATTTTTTCAAATACATCACTGGTTTTATAATTTGGGAGTAAGCTTATATTTATGCAATGATGTTTGTGTGACATTATATTTACGTCTACTCCATTTTCAATTACATCCAAAGCAAAATTTGGAAATTGGGTTAAAAGCTTATGAAAGAGGGAAAATCCGTAGTAGTCTTTTTCTGTAAAATCAAATGTATATTTTATAAGACACTTAATAACTTCTCCATGGAGGGATTCTTCGGGAAACATTTCACGACGTAAACCTTGAAACGCATATCCAAGAGGTGTTGTTCCATTCATATCTTTTTCTTCGGCATTTGCATTGTAATACAATAACATGTGAACATTTTCTATTTGACCCTTATAAGCTGCCATGTGCAAAGGGGTTGCTGAGAAAAAGTCCTTAGCATGAATATCGGCACCTCTTCGGACAAGTTCGCACGCAATATCGCTAGTATTTCTTTGAACAGCCAAATGCAGTGGTGTCGCAAGTAATCTATTTGGTAAATGAATGTTGCTTCCACGGTTCAGTAACATAATGATCATACTATGGCACCTACAATAAAGAACTTTACAAATACTTGAGAAGAAATATTAAAATGCCTACTAAAAGTGTTTGAATTTGTAGGTGTAATATATTCTGTTATGTGTTTTAAAGAAAATATCTTAAATGTCATCTCATGATTCTAATACGAGGTGAAGTAGAAAAAAATTTACCTGGGCATGATAGAAACAATTAATTATACGTTGTCAAGTGTCAAGTTTAGCTTAAATTAACTTAAATTCGTTCATTATCTTGTGCTTTACAAAGTGTTTCGTAAAAAAGAGTTTTTTAGAATTAGAAAATTGCAATGTCATTCAATTTTTGACAAAGAAATAGAAAGAATGAATGGTTACAGTGTAGGGAGATGAGACTTCACATATTTTAAAGTAGTTGGGTAAAGCAGTTTCGGTTGGGTTGCGAATCCACTGTCATCTTCACTGAAGATGACGAAGATGACACAAGAAGTGGAAAAGCTTCGATCGCAACCAGTTTTGATGTTTGTATTTAACTTTCATACAAACATCAAAACTGGTTGCAATCGAACAATGTTTCTCTAAGATTGCCATTTTAAAGTTTCTACCATTGTAAAAACACTTAATATATTTTAATTAAGCATTTTAACAATTCTACACGACAAACATGAGTTCAAAGATTGTTGACTCACAGACAAAAACAGCTTAAGCAACATTAATCATTCAAGGTTGATATATAACCCCTTTCCACATTAATTTTCGTAATTCCGTATAGGTATTTCGACAACTAAGTTGTCATCATCAGCAGATAGTTAAGCAGTGTCGCACTTGGAGAAGCCAAGGGAATGAGACTTGGGTTACTGCGGTCCAGAAATAAAATTGGAGTTTATATAACGGGCCTATAAGAAATGCCTTCAGAAAACACCTACATACGATATTCAGCTGGAAAGCTTATGACTGTCTTTAGCACCAAGCAGGAGTTATTCTTTTTAAACACATGTCAAATAAAACCACAATAACAGCAGTTACTTACAGTAATACGTTAACAAAATTACACACGACTGTTGACTACAAGAATTGTCCAACCCATTCTCCTTGAATGTAACTTCTTTGAGACTGGATTTTCATATAGAAATTTGAAAAAACACCTCAGCGAACATTATTTTATAGATGATTACCAATTGAAACAGGAAATTGATGCCTATTTTGAAGTTCAACACATATAATTTTTTTTCTGATGGAATAAAGTCTTCGAACAGGTAGCACAAGTGCGTTGAAGCTAAAAAAGATAACGTTAAAAAATAAAATTACTAAAGAAATCGTACATTTTTGTTCCATTATTAGGTAGAAATGTTTTTTAGTTCCCCTCGTATTAGTCTAAAGTGTAAAATATGGAAAATTTAATATTGAAAATGGAAACTTTTTCTGGATGTAAGTTTGAATATGAATTCTCACATTTATTTATTTAGGTACATCACTCACATTTAATAATTTTTATAATTTTACATATTACATATAGAAGGTTTCGCAATTTTCTTTCTTTATTTATAAAGAATACTGCATCGTAACTTTGTAATTCATTTTTCCAATAAGGACTTGACAACTTTTTTTCAAAATAAAATGCGGACCATTTGAGATATTTCAAAAACTTTATTATCGGGTTGAAGTACAATCAAAACATTTATGAATGGAACTCGACTTCGTTCATATGGCCACCACAGGCACGTTTGCAGCGGTCGATTCGTTGGACCCAATTTTCGATGACTCGGCCACACAATTCGGCCGAAACGGCTGCTATTTCGCGTTCAATGTTGGCTCTGAGCTCTTCCAACGTTGTCGGCTTGTTGACATAGACCAATGACTAGACGTAGCCCCAAAGAAAAAAGTCTAGAGGCGCTAAATCGCATGAACGAGGCGGCCAATCGACTGGTCCATTTCTTGAGATAACACGCTCATCAAACTTACTCTTCAATAAATCGATTGTAACGTATGCTGTGTGGCTCGTGGCACCGTCCTGCTAAAACCACATGTTGTCCAAGTCCATATCTTCCAATTCGGGCCAAAAATAATCGGTAATCATGGCGCGATAACGATTACCATTCCCAGTAATGTGACGATCATTATCGTCGACGAAAAAATATGACCCTATGACGCCGCCGGCATGCAAACCGCACCAAACAGTTATTTTTTGTGGATGAAGTGGAGTTTCATGAAGCACATGTGGATTTTCACCTGACCAATAACGCATATTTTGCTTATTGACGAACCCATTGAGCCAAAAATGAGCTTCGTCACTGAAAATGATTTTGCGATGAAATTGACGATCTTGGCGTATCTTTTCCAGAGCCCAATCGGAGAACGTACGTTGCTTTAAATGGTCCATCGGCTTCAATTATTGAGTCAATTTGATCTTGTATGGGTGTAAACCAAGATCCTTACGCAAAATTCGCCATAAAGTGGTCTGGGCGATGCCCAATTCTTGAGAACGCCGTGGAATTGACTGATTTGGATCATTTGATACGGACGTTTCAGCGGCAGTGATATTTTCGACACTTCGACCAACCCGTTATCTCACTGGTACGGCAACATCACACAACGAATATGTAAACTCAAATTTTTGCACTAAACTTGTTACTGCCTGTCTACTAGGGCGAAAATTACGACCGAAAATCGGAGTTAACGCTCTTAAAGTAGCGCTCACCGACTCCGAATTTCTGTAGTAAATTTTTATAATTTACAGACGTTGTTCGTTCGTTTACTTTACCATGATGAAAATGTTAAGTTTACTGAATAAATTGACAGTGACAGTTCGATGATTAGTGAAAGGGTGCGTTCATAAATTGAATTAAAAGTTGTCAAGTCCCTATTGGAAAACCCTTTACATATAAATTTACATATTGCTATGTATTTTACCATTATTATAAAGCATACTATAGTGAACAATACAACAATATATAAAATATACATGACTTATAGTTGAGGTTGAAAGACACTCTGCATGTCTTCAAGAACAGAAAAAATATAATAAAATAAAATTCTTAAAATGAGGTTACCATTGTATAATAACTAATAAAATAACCATTTTGTTTAAGTCAATATAAATAACAAAGCAACAAACCAACAATAAATAGTCTTTATATTTCAATGAAGTGTTGTTATTGAAAGATGTCAGCACGATTCGGTGGAACCGTTAAAGAAGTGTCGATAATTGATTAAAATTTTAACATCAACTAAAAACTAACATTTTATTTAAATTAATAATAAAAATTGAGTATTATATAAAAATATGTAAGAATTACATAAGTGCAGTTAGTTCAATAAATTGCCGTAGAGGAGCAGCGTGGAAATAGTTCGAAAATTTAAGCGTCCAGAATATACGAAGGAAGACGAGAAAAAATGATGCATAAAAGGAAAAGACGCGAGATCAGATGGGATTTTTATCTGATTCTCGAAGACGATCAGACTTGTTTTCTCGCTATTAATCTCGGATTCGAATCGTAACGTGGGTAAATGTCTAAACGTTTCTAATATGATACCGAAATTGAATACTTTATGAAAATGAAAAGTATTTATAATCTGAATATTTGAAGTAATTAAAATTGATTAATTTTCTACTTTCTTTTGGAATATAAACTTCTAAATTTTTCTTTATTTAAATTAAAACTTACAAATGATTTAATGAACTTAAAATATACGAGGTGATGTATACAAACAACAAATGCTTTGTGTTTCCAACTTGTATATATTCTTAATTTTAAAATTTAAATTGAAATAAAGTCAAGGAATATTTTGAACAGTATTGTACGACGGACGGCCATTATATCCCCTAAATTTGAAAAAATTCGATTCTGCTGAAAATATTCAATGAGTAATTACATCTTTATTAAAATACTCCAATTTTAATAGATAATAGTTTCACCTTAAATTCACTATAACATTTCTATTTGGCCAGGATTCATTGTTGTGAAGTTTCTATATAAATTTATTAATATCCTTCACAAAATGAATTCTTCTTTGTTTACGCGGTGTTGTTATATATGACCACACTCGACAATATTTGAATAAGTTGCTGGGTGGTTGACATCGACGTTTACACCATACCCGCCTCTCAGTTCCCTGTGGTTCCCAAGCTTTACATATGAAACCATCCAATTTAAATAAAGTTTGATACGCCCAGAAAATAGTCTGTATAGTTAGAAAATCATCGCCTTTGTTGCAATAACTTAGTATTACACGCTAAATCCTGTTTATGTACGAGAGTGGTCCCATAACATAAGCACCCTTCCTGACCTAGAAATGGCGGTACTTGTTTGAAAAATATCACTGTATTAGAAAGTGCACAACCTATAAAGCATGTGTTTCAAGTTTGAAGACCCCACGTTGTTTAGTATTTGTTTAGCAGCCATCAATAGTGAACGTTAATTTGGTACGTAGACTTCCGCGGTTGTGGTCCATGCTATCTGCTTCTGGGTTTCCGGGCTGGAACCGCGTCACTAGTATATCTGCCGACGTTTCGTACCCATTTGTATGGGACATCTTCAGGGCTGAACTACTGCACTGAAACTGGTTTCAGTTTCAGTGCAGATAGTAATAGTGAACGTTTTCAGTGAATTTATAAAAATGAAGAAAATTGGTCATCGTTACGCGATACAGTACTTTTATTTGAAAGGTCTCAGCCCAACCGATATAATAGCTGAACTGGATTCTACTCTGGGTGAGTCTGCTCTTTCGTTTACAACAGTGAAATATTGGGTAGCAGAACTTATACGGGGCCGTACAAGCTGCCAAGCACTGGATGATCGTCGACTGAAAATGCGCGAGCTAGCAGACATAGTAGGCATTTCAAAAAGTGCGATACATCGCATGCTATCCGAAAATTTGGACATGAGAAAACTGCGTGCAAGATCGGTGCCGCGTTGGCTCACACTCGAGCAAAAACAGTGTTGTAATGATGTTTCAATTGAGTGTTTCGCGAAGTTTTACAGCAACAAAGCAGAATTTTTGCGCCATTTCATGACCATGGATAGGTCCATCACTTCACACCCGAGAGAAAAGTACAATCAAAACAATGAACTCAAAAAGGAGAACCGGCTCTAAAGAAGGCGAAGACCGTTTCATCTACAGGCAAGGTCATGGCATCGATTTTTTGAGATGCGCGTGGAATAATGTTCATTGACTCCTGTTAAAAGGAAGAACTATCAACGGGGAGTATTATGCGAACTTATTACAAGTTTGAGCGAAGAAGCATTTGGCTAAGAAGAAAGTGTTGTTTCATCAAGACAATGCACTAGCTCACAAATCCGTTATTGCAATAGTCAAAATTAATGAATTAAAGTTCGCAAGATTTAGCCTCTCGGATTATTTTCTGTTCTGAAACTTGAAAAAATGGCTCAGTGGTCAAAGATTTTCCAACGATGAAGAAGTGATGTCGGCAGTTAATGGCTGTTTTGAGATTTAGGCTGTTTTATTATAAAAAGAGTATCGAACTTATTGAACATCGCTGGGAAAAGTGTATACAGCTAAAAGGAGATTATGTTGAAAAATAAATATATTTCATTCCAAAATTTTTGTGTTTTCTTTGTTGGGTCTGATACTTCTGGGACCACCGTCGGAATGTTAATTTTAAGTTTCTTATGTTACTCAACTGTAACTTCCATTGAGCGGACATTTTTTGAACGAACGCATTACGTTAGATTAGAGCGTCTGTTACGCTATAGCGTTCTATGTAATCTAGAACTAAAAACATGTTAATTACGAAGTAAACATGCCAAAATGAATGTTAAGAAGAAAGACATTAACACTGAAAGAAAAAAATGGAAAGAATGCAAATGTATAACGAACAAAATATTAGTGTGCCCTAAATATCTAAGCATAAGATTATAAAAAGTAAAGAAAAAATTAGAGAGAAATGGCAGTTATTTATAAATATAGACCAGAAAAACGTTTCTTTAAAACAGAGGTACTAAACGTAGAAAAACAATGGATCGTAAGAGCACAAAGTAAATATATCTCATCATCGAGATCACTATTGAAATTAAAAGCTAAAGAAATCTCTGATAAATTGGAATGTAAGCATACCCGTGCTCCTGATAGTTAGTTACACAAAATTAGATTTCGTCACAATATTGATTTTAAAGCTATTTCTGGAGAAGCGGCAAGTGTAAATATCCACAAAATTTGAAATTATGGAATATTAAGATAATCTTTTGTCCCTTAATGTAACTGCATTCTGCCAGTCCTTAGGTCAGGGAATAATTAAAACTTATTACAGTTTATTCACTCTAAAACATTTGGCAATCAAGGATCATAAAAATTCTCTAGGAGAGCTTTCAAATTCAGTTTCAAATTTTTTAAATTAATTTTTTATCAACGACATTAAATTCTAATATACTTTTGTTAGTCCTAATACAACAAATTACAGTTCAATTTGATGGAACCTGTGGTTGATTAACTTAATCACTAAGGTTAATATATAACCCCTTTCCACATTAACTTTCGTAATTCCTTAGTGATTAAAAAAACAAATTACAATCTGGCTTTTCAGTCCATAGCTCGGTGGATTAAGTTTTTAGGAATGTCTGCCAGTTATATCTCAATAAAGGTATAACTGCTGCAAATTTGTAATCCGAACATTGATTAAATTAAAATAATTTAGGTTTACCACCTATTAAAAATATCTATGTGTAAAATTGGTTTTCTTAAATTATACAGGTGTGTACTATAGTGTTTTTTATATTCATGTAAAATATTAACATAGTTATAAATTTATTTTACAAAATGTATCACCTCGATAAGTGTTCTCAGGAAGAAGGAAAGATCGTAATATGAAATATAATAAATAAAGAAATATTATTTGATAGTTTACTCATGCCAAATGAAAAAAAACATCGAAGATAATTGACCATTATGTAATTTTGTTGGAAAAAGAATGGCAATGAAGAATATCATTTTTTCAGCAGACCTTGAAGATGCTGACACTGTGACCATTAATATATATATATATGTATATAAAAAAAAAGATTAAGAAAAGTAAATTAGGACTTTAATAATTATTTTGTATTGAAGTGTATATTAGAAAATAATTTAATATATTTCAGAAATAAGAAAATGAAAAACAGTACGCATTTCTTATTTCTTGAAGAGATGAAATTATTTTAACCACGATCAATGATTTATTTTGTGCAAGAAAATGGTCCGCTACTTATTAAACACATCGACCGACATTCTATATCACTAGTGATAATTAAAAATAACTTAGTAAATGAACATTTATGTTCTGTAAACATTGTTAGCACGAATTAGATAAACATTGTCACATGGACATGTATTTCTAACCTCCAATTAACGATGGCTTCATGTAAAGGCACGTCACCCCAGTAATTTTTCACGTTAACGTTTGCTCCTTTATCGACCAACTTTTGAGCAATGTAATCTGATTCTCTATGAATAGCGAAATGTAGGGGCGTTTCTCGATATTTGCTTGCCAGATTTATATTACAGCCATAATCTATTAAAGTTGAAATGATTTCGTCACTGCATTTAACGCGCAATGCTTCATTTAATGGTGTTCTGCCGTCTTTGTTTTGTTGGTCAAGACCATTATTTGGTAATTTCGCAAGTATATGCACCATATCAAACCTAAAACAAACAAAATTTTCATGAATTCCTAAATTTATCAAATAGATAATTATTTTAATTAGAAAAGAATAAAGCTGGCCAAAATGTAATTTTGATTGAATTTACAGAATTGCCTCTAACAATTTTACATTAGAAATTTTTATGCATTTAATCGGTGGTGAAGTATTTAGTTAAAATTGAGCAACAACCAAACCTAAACAAAAGAGAATATTCTCAACGTGTACCTATAGCAAGGAACTCTGCCCTAATTGGTTGCATATTTATCCTTAATTAGATCTGTGGAAATAAATCATCTTCCTGGACTATAAGTAAATTAGGCGAAAACATTACTTTTTATAATTGAATTAAATTAATGTCAAGAAGTTCAGAATTGGCAACTGTTAAAACTATCAATTATTCACTCTTAAGTATTTATGTAAATAAAAACATGTATTATGGACACTCAGATGTGCAGATAATATAGCGCTGTATCAAAATCACAGGAAATACAGTCATACGAGGTATGGCAATTAAATAACTAGGCTGCACTCATTCCATCGCGCAGCCGCTTCGGGCGAGGCTGTAATTGGAATGTCATTGACTTTGATACTTGCCAAGCAACAACCCGTAGTTTCGTCTCTCTGTTTTACTTTCGAGCTTTAATTGTAGAGGACACCGTTATTTAGTAGTGCCGTGTTAATGGTTGCATTGCTGTGCTTGATCATGCTCTGTATTCGCCAGATCTCGCACCATGCGGTTCTTGCTTGTTCCAAAAAGAAAAAAATGCATTAAAGGGAATACATTTTCGGTATCTTGAGCATGTAAAAGCAAAATGACAGAGTTGTCGAAGAGGCTGACAACTGATAAATTACAATGGAAGACACGTATACAACGGTGTATAGATAGAGGAGAGTATGTTGAAGGGAATGAAAGTTAAATATATATAGCTTATTTGCAATAAATAACATTTCTTATACCAGTCTCGATATTTAATTGCCACACCACGTATACAATAATTTTCTACGTAAAAGATTTAGAATTCTTGGTAAAAGCATTACATCCATGCATACAAAGACGGATACTGCACTATAATGGGTGTTTTTTTAAGAGCTCGAGAGCTTTAAATGATAGTACAAGACAGAAATATTGTTGAAATGAATTTTTTTTTATTATAATCTGGTAGATAATTTCATTGCATTTATATTTTAAATATGATTTCTGGCATATATCCGCCGCGGCTACGAATTACATGGTCCATTCGATCAGTCCAATTTTTGGCTACTTTTTCCAATAAATCTGGCCGTATGGCGTCAATGGTGGCATGAATATTGGTTTCCAATGCTTCAAGAGTTGCTGGTTTGTTAGCATAAACCAATGACTTAACATAGCCCCATAAAAAGTAATCCAGAGGCGTTAAATTGCACGAACTAGGGGGCCAATGAACAGGACCACTTCTGGAAATAAAGTTGGCACCAAATTGATTTTGCAATAAATCGATTGTTAAGCGCGCTGTATGGCAAGTTGCGCCGTCTTGTTGGAACCAAATGTCGTCGATGTCGGTGAATGGCAAGCGCTATCGCGCCGCTTGTCATTCACCGTAACGACAGCTCCTTCCTCATTTCGAAAGAAATAAGGACCGATGATGCTGCCAACGTGTAAACCGATCCAAACATTCAATTGTAATGGATGTAATAGTGATTCGTTAACGGCTTGAGAATTGTTTTCGCTCCAAAGACGGCAATTTTGCTTATTCACGTAGCCATTTAACCAGAAATGAGCTTCATCACTAAACACAATTCTTTGATAAAAATGCTCATCTTCAGCCAGTTTCAAATGAGCCCAATCGGCAAAAATCCTTTGCACGAGCTGTATTTTGTGGGCCACGTAAGCCAAGATTCTTACATAAAATTTTCCAAGTAGTCGAAGGACAAAGGCCAACATGTTGAGAACAACGACAAATCGACGGTTTCGGCGTTTTCTTCAATACTTCGCGCTGCAGCAGCAATATTCTTCGGTACGCACATTTCTTTGTCTTGTTGCTGGTTTTCAATCAAGAAGAGTAAAATTAGTGCGAAAACGATCAATAACTGCACGAATTGCTTGCAATGGTCAACATAATCATGTTGACCGTAAAATGAACGAAGTGCTCTATAAACTTTGCGAACAGATTTATTTTTTTCAAAGTAAATTTCCACAATCTGGAAGCGTTGTTCTGGCGTTAAATGATTCATGATGACTTGCCAAACCTTACTGAACAGAAATGTCAACACAGTTCGACATTATCAGCTGTCAAACCATAGCTACCGATATCGATAGTTCTCGTGCTGCTTAAAAAACATCCATTAGAAAAGTTTATTTGATTTTTAAAAGGTTATGTAACGATTAATTTGATTCGGATATAATTGGTACAGTAAAATATTTTCATATATATTAAATACTACTTTCTTTACTATGTGCGATTTGTATTCCACAGTCTCATTAAAGTGTAAACTATTGATTTAAAAACTTTTATTCTATACACTTCTTAACGATCAGGTATAACTTTTTGTAATGCTAAAAATGCACAGAATGTAATTTAAATTGACTTAGCATATCAAGTTATCCTAAAATAATGGATCAATTTTATTGGAATTCGAATTCTTGCAGATTTTGTTTCCTGTTACCTGTCCTTAGTATCATATTCATTTCCTTACATGAATTTGACATACACAGTCTGTTATTATGTCAAAATATCATGACATTTGCATCATTAGAAGAAGAGAAATTGCGTATAAAGTAGCAGTGTGTATTTGGCATTGGTCGAAAAATGAATCTTGAACAAAGAGCAAATATAAAGTTATGCCTTAAACTCGATAAATCGTTTACTGAAATACTTAATTTTATGAAACAAGTGTATGCTGATGCGTGTTTATCACAAACAAGTGCGTATGAGTGGTATAAACGATCTAAAGACGGCAATACGAACAAAAATGACATCTTGGTGTAAAAAAATCTGTGATTACGGAAAGTGACATCGAACTTGTGCGTGAATTTATTAGAAATCAGATGAAATCCTCGTTGCGATACGTGGGAATTGAATTAAATATTTCCAAAGATTCAATTCATCGTATTTTGACACAGCATTTGGGACTGAGAAAGATTTGTGCAAGGTTTATACCACACAAGCTAATTGGCATTGTACAGACTTGATTAAAGACTCAAAAGGGGACGAAAACTTCAGATATTCTCTCTTATCTGGCGATAAGACGTTTCAATGTGATCTAGAAAGAAAGCGTCAAAGCTCTGAATGGAAACAGCCAAACGAAGAAAGACTGAAAAGAAGCCGTTTGGAGAAGTCAAAAGTGAAGACAATGTTGGATTTGTTTTTATGATTCGAAAGGCATAGTGCACAAAGAGTATGTACTAACTAGTCAAACAGTTAATGCTGTATATTATCTTGGTGTTATGAAGCGTCCTTTGGCACGTATTCGTCGTGTGCGCCATCAATATCGTGGCATTTGTTACATGATAATGCACCATCTCATCGTTCGACGCTTATTACTCATTTTCTAACTACAAATGGCATTTTAACCATCAACAGTTCACCGTATTCACCGTACTTGTTCCAATGTGACTTCTACCTATGTTATGTTGACGTCGAAGCCATTAAAAGGCGTAGACAACGATCTTGAAGGACATCTCTAAAGACGAACTTAAAAATTCATTCGACATATTAATTGACGTGTAAACCGTTGTATTGAAGCCGAAGGCAACTACTTTGAATAAAATAAATGAATTTTACCAAAATAGTAAACTTTTGCTTTTATTTTAGAAATGTTCCGTTTTCTCTGGGACAGAGGAATCTTGTTTAATTTAAATAAATCATGGTTTGTGAATGTAATCTATCGTTTTATTTATCTGAATGTTAACTGGATTGTTGATTGAAAAGAACCCCAACTCAACCCTTTAAACATTTTGCATAAAAATAAAAAAAAAGAGTCTCATCAATTTCAGATAAATATGACTGTATGAGTGTTATTATAATCTGGTATTTATCATGGCATTTATTTTTTAAATATGGTTTTTAAAAATGTCATATGTCCGCCGCGGCTACGAGTTACATGGTCCATTCTCGAGTTTCATCAATTTCAGATAAATATTACACTGTATGAGAGTACTTATCTCACAATGTAGATTTTATTCTCAAAGTTTATAGATAAGTGTTCGATAAGCAAGAGAGTAGGTAATAGCATAGACTTTAATTATAGCAATATGTATTTATGCAAAGAGTTTAAGGCCCTCGAGTGGGGTTGCTCTTTTTAAATAAAATGTCGAAGTCTGCATTATGATTTACAGAGATTAAGTGAAAAGTTAATTTTCAACAGTGTAAAATACGCATTATTTATATAACGGGTGGGCTATTTAAAAGTTTAAATTTAAAAATGCAATAAAACAAAAACGGTTTGAAATTTTGCCAAATTTATTTTTTTGTTGTGAAGTACAATTGTTCCGGTTAGAGATGGAATATTATTTCATTCATACGGCTGCCGCGGCTGGCTTCATAGTACCCCGATCGGATCAATTTTCGAGCACTTTTTCGAGTGTATGGTGTTGTATCTCGGCAATGGCATCACAAATGTTGGCCTTCAAATGCTCAATTGTCTCTGGTTTGTCGGCATAACACTTGTCTTTAACGGCGCCCCACAGAAAATAGTCCAACGGTGTCAAATTGCAGCTTCTTGGCGGCCAATTGACATCACCATTTCGGCTAATCAAACGGCCATCAAACGTTTGACGCGATAAGTCGATTGTGGCATGAGATGTGTGGCAAGTTGCACCATCCTGTTGAAGCCAAACATCGTTCACATCAATACCATGAAGAGCGGGTACGAAAAAATCGGTTATCATGGTGCGATAGGTGTCTCCATTGTCCGTAATGGTTGCGCCGTCCTCATTTTCAAAGAAATATGGGCCAATGATGCCTCCGCTCCACAAGCCGCACCAGTCACTCTTAGTGGGTGCATTGACCCCCAAATACGGCAATTTTGCTTGTTAACGTACCCACCAACATGAAAATGAGCTTCATCCGAAAAGATGATTTTTTGGCAAAATCGACATCATCGTGCAGTTTCTCGTTGGCCCATCTAGCGAAGCGAAAACGAAGAGGATGGTCATGCGACTTCAACTCTTGAACCAATTGAACTTTGTAAGGCGTCATATCGAGATCTTTTCGCAAAATTCGACGTAAACTGGTACGTGAAATGTTTAATTCTTGAGAATGATGACGAGTTGATGTTGATGGATTCTCACGCACACTCTCAGCCACAACTTCGATATTTTCGGGTGTACGCACTGTACGAGTATGCTCACGTCTTGGCGCATATATATATATATATATATATATATATATATATATATATAGGTACATATTTCATTAAAAAATGATACCAAATTAAAAACAAAATTCGTACCTACTACTTCCAACAAAACCAACAAAAAATTGCTACGCGGAATTTAAAATAAGTGAGGATAATGTATTACAGGAACTATTTAATTTGGAGAGCCTGAGAAATTGGCTTGCCTGGTCATTCATTTTTACATTTATTTTTTAAATGATGGAGTGCTACAAAATTAAATTTAGTAAGCATAGATATTTACTTCAATCCTATCACGAAATAAATTAGTAGTCGATATTTCGGAAATCCTTACATATACTATAATCAAACAATAAGTTCGATATGGGCTTGCAACCATTTCACCTATAAAAAAAATAAAATTTAATTTCGTATCAATTGGTGCTTAAATCCTTTTTAGTAGTATGATGGCTTAGTATAATATCCTGTATTACAGATCATCATACTTTATTAATTTTAGCTTCTCTGAATATAACACTACATTTTGTAATATTTAACTAAAGGCGATTATTCTTAAACCAGATATTAATGACAATGAGGTCGTTCTGTAAGAACATACAGTTCTCTATAGATTCTGTCTAGCAAAAAAACTTCATATCATCAACAAACAATTTTTCGCAAGAATCTGTACCTACTTTATCATTAATAAACTGAAGAACAAGAGAACTAAGGTTAGAGCTTTACGGAACACTAGATGTTTAACTAAAATACGACGACTTGATGTTAATTTATTGTACACTTTGCTTTCTGCACGTGAGAAACCTATTCGACTCAATCAACCTAATCGAATACTATCGAAGTATTCACACACAAAGTTTCAAATTTTTCTGAATTGTCGGATTGAGAACCTTTCCTTGTAAATAATATGTTTCTTGTTTATAGTAAAACACCGAAACGGGCATGTGCAATGCATTCCTACGTATACCTCGCCGTTATATTAATATTTTTGAATGGACATTTACCAGCGATATTGATATTTGCTCTTGCTACCCGATGATACTAGAAACTTATCGGCCTTACTGTCGAAATTTCGTCCAGTAGAAACTGGAAACATATATTGAAGAATAGGTTTTGTATGAGGTTGACTAGACATTAAGTCAGTCGTTCTCAACTAGTTGGACGCACCTCTTAGGGGGGGAGTGATAACATTACACGAGAGACGCGAAATATTCAAAAAATTAAAAATATTTTTTTTGAAAATTATTAAATTTACTGAAAGAAAAGCAATAAACTACATTTTGAAGTAAATAACAAACAGGTTTAATAACCATTAGTGACTCCATTGGGTCTCTCTCGGAGAACAAAGTCTTTCGAAAGCTTTAATGTTCGAAATTGAGATTCTGAGTTCTTTTTCTATATTTAGCTGAGATGTACAATTTGTATTAAAATTAGCCACCGTAGAAAATTAAGTTTCACATAGGTAAGCTGTTAAAAATAATATAATAGTATACGAAGTGCTTTTGTTTTCGGAGAATATTCGGAGTTTATTAATACATTCACTATAAAGCGTTTCCAAATATTGTTTAAGTTTATTAAATTTCATGGTGCCTGGCGGCAACATTTTTGAGCGAACGACACACAGGGGCTTCCCGTCTTCATTTGCTTCAGTGTTGATACACTTGAGAATATTTTTTTTATTGCACCTTCGGAACAACACTCGTCTTTGAACTTGTTGATGCTTCATTATCGTCTAATTCTCGCTTACGAGTCTCAAAAATTTATCCATGATTCTGTATAAATGATGAGAATTATGAATGAAAATTGAATCCCAAATATTAAGAGGTTAAGGAACGCTGCTTAAGCACATACATACATAATGTGTGACGAGTCAAAATTTATTATCTGACAAACTTAGAAGAAGAAACTGCTTTTGGTTAATTCTACAAGAACATACGGAGTTTTGTGAATAAGTACTTCAGAAATGTTTTATGGAAGTTAATACATAGAATTTTGTTTATATAAAAAACTTTTCGCTTGAAAAGTGTGTAATATATAATTGCATAGTTAAGCAAAAGCTAGCAATGCGTGTTTAAATAGTTAACGACAGTTTAAAGAAATGTTTGAGCGACGATTGTAACAATTCTAAGATTGGCCCATTTATAAAAGGTGTTCCAATAAGACATTTCATCTTCAATAGCCCGCCATTTTAACAGTTGTCATGACTTAACCTGTAACTACTTGACAGATGACAACTAAAAACTACGCCATTAATAAAAATGGAACCATGTACGCTTCGACAACAAATTATTAAACTTCGCTACAAAAATGGTGAAAATTTCGCCATCACAGTTCGTAAAACTAAAACATTTTTAGGTCGTCGTGAAACAGCTTCTCGGCCAGCAAACCACCAGAAACTGGTGGAAAAATTTCAGCTGTTGAGACAAGTTAGTGATGTGAAGAATC
Organism: Dermolepida albohirtum; assembly: GCA_031893035.1. Classification (NCBI taxonomy): domain Eukaryota; kingdom Metazoa; phylum Arthropoda; class Insecta; order Coleoptera; family Scarabaeidae; genus Dermolepida; species Dermolepida albohirtum. The sequence goes on along the minus strand of JAVIWB010004781.1, from coordinate 574,033 downwards.
GAACTCGTGCACGTCGCTCAAGAACAACTAAGAATATTGCTGTTGTATCCTATAGTGTTGAGGAAAACCCAGGTTTGTCCATTTCTCGTCGATCTTAAGAATTTGGCATTCCACAAACGACATTACACCGTATTTTGCATAAAGACTTAGGTCTTAAAGCTTTTAAAATTCAATTAACACAAGAATTCACGCCTACCGACAATCAACAATCCGGAATTTCATCATCTTGAGTGATGAGGCCCATTTTCACCTCGGAGGCTACGTTAAGCAGAATTGTCGCATTTGGGGTTCGGAAAACCCAAGAATTACTGTTGAAAAGTCTCAACATCCTCAACGTGTGACTGTTTGGTGCGGTTTTTGATCTGGCGGGGTCAGTGGGCCTTACTTTTTTTTTACTTAATGAGGCTGGAGCAAGTGTTATGGTGAATGTATTACACTATCGAACGACGATTAATCATTTTGTATGGCCTGAATCAGAATATTTTGATGTGGACGACGTTTATTTTTAACAAGACGTGCCACACAAGTAACGATACCATCGCTCTTTTGCGTGAAAAGTTTCCTGATCATGTGATTTCTCGAAGAGGCGATCACAATTGGCTACCGAGATGATAAGGCCTATGCCAATGGCCCACAATCGATTCAAGACCTCAAAGATGGAATTCGTGAACTTATCGAGGACATACAGTCGCAAATGTGGGAATTGGTGATAAAAAATTTCATGAAAAGAATATGGTCCTGCAAGCGTAGCCGTGACGGCCATTTGGCTGATAGTGTTTTCCATTATTAATGGCATACCCTCCTCTTTACAATTAAATAAACGTCCGATGATTTTGCTTTAAAAGACTCGCCCTTTTTACATATCGAAATGAAATCTCTTATTGGAAGACCCTTTACTTCTCAACCTCTTTATGTCTAAAGTTATTAAAACTTTCGAAAAATTATTTACGGCTATTGCTGGAAGATACCAAATACTTAATACCAAAATTTTTAAATATAGTTTCAACAACACGTCAGAGCTGCGCTGTATGCACCGAAATTTATAATTTAATGGGTAAATTACGTTATGATATCGATGATTGTTAGTAAAACCTTCAGACAGTTATAAGCGTGTGACTATATATTTACATATGTTATTTTGGTAATATTGACCCTTTTATTATGATTTACAAATTTAATTTTAATTTATAGCTTAAAAAGCACGCACCCTTTTTGATACAAGATAACAATCCTATCAATTCGGATTTTGGCCACACACAGAAAGAAAATAATTTGCTAATCTTTCAATTAAAAGAAGTATACTATTTTCTTTATACTTACTTGTTTTTTGAAATTGCCATATGTAAAGGAGTCGTACCATAAATTTTATCTTTCGCGTCGGTAATTGCGGCATTTTCAATTAACTTACATGCCACGCAACTGGTTTCTCTCTCAACTGCGAGATGCAATGGCGTCAAGCCTTCGTTATTTGAAATATTTACTTTACATCCGTGATTGACCAACATAAATATAAATTCGTCTTTGCATTTAATTTTCAAGCTCAGAAATAAGGGCGTTTCACCCAATTTATTTTTTTCATTACATGAAACTTTCTGCTGACTGAGTAGAAATTCCGTGTGGATTAGGCTGAAAATTGAAAGATAAATAGTTAACACTATTTAGCTAGAATTTTGCTGTATGATAGATAATGATGTCGATTCAATGTCGATATATTAATAACTTTCTCAATGAAAACGAACTACAAATATTGTTTCGTATTTTTTCATCCTCCACTTTCTTCTTAACGTTTACTTGAAAAATAAAGAGTGTTTGTTTCGAGAAAAACAATAAAAATGTATAAGCTGTACATATTTGTTCGAATTCCTATTTTTTTTTTAATAACACTTGCTTATTTTCTTAATATATTGATGTAGTTATCTAAATTTTAAAGCACGAAAACAAAATAGATAATTCGAGCTGGTGACATTAATATTTTAAATCTACTAGGGTGGTCCCATAAGTACCCGGCCTAACCTAGAGATGACGGTAGTTGTTTCAAAAATATCACTGTATTAGAAGGTACATAATCTATAAAGAATACGTTTCAAGTTTAAAGACGCCACGTTGTTTAGTATTTGTTTGGCAGCCATCAATAGTGAACGTTTTCAGTGAATTTGTGAAAATGGAGAAAATTGGTCATCGTTACGTTATACAATACTTTTATTTTACAGACCTCGGACCAACCGATATAAAAGCTGAACTGGATTCTACTCTGGGTGAGTCTGCTCCTTGGTTTACAATAGTGAAATATTGGGTAGCAGAGTTTAAACGAGGCCATATAGCTGCCAACACAAGCATCGCAGTGGTCGACCAAATAAGGTGACGACTTTAGAAATGGGGAAGAAAATCCACAAAGCAGTACTGGATAATCGTCGACTGAAAGTGCGCGAGCTAGAAGACATAGTAGGCTTATCAAAAAGTGCGGTACATAACACGTTATCTGAAAATTTGGACATGAGAAAGCTGTGTGCAAGATGGGTGCCGCGTTTGCTCATACTCGAGCAAAAACATTGTCGTGAAGATGTTTCAATTGAGTGTTTAGCGAAGTTTCACAGCAATAAAGCAGAATTTTTGCGCCGTTTCATAACCATGGATGAAACATGGGTCCATTACTTCGCACCCGAGACAAAAGAACAATCAAAACAATGGATTCAAAAGGGAGAACCGTTCCGAGCTTGGAAAAATGACTCGGTAGTCAAAGATTTTCTAACAATGAAGTGATGTCGGCAGTTAATGGCTATTTTGGGGAGCAAGACAGTTCTGATTATAAAATGGGTATCGAACTTTCTGAGCTTCACTTGGAAAAGTGTATAGAACTGAAAGGAGATTATGTTGAAAAATAAATACATTTCTTTACAAAATTTTTGTGTTTTCTTTGTTGGATCGGTTACTTCTGGGACCACCCTCGTATACATTCTGTAACCATATTTCGTAAACATAACAGAATTTTTTTGGGAGAATCTATTAAAAATAATAAATAAAGTTCAGCATGTAATATGGTTGTATCCAATCAAAATATAAGCTGTAAAACTAATAAACTTCGATGTGTTCGTACTTGTAAAAATGTGCTAGATTAATTACATAATTATATTAAGATGTACTTAAAATACAGTAGTAAAATTTCTAACCTTTGATACTGAATCGCTTTATGCAAGGGCGTGTCACCCATACTATCCTTAACATTGACATTTGCTTGCCTTTCAATTAATTTTCGGGCAACAAAGTCTGTGCTTCGACTAACAGCCAAATGTAGAGGTGTTGTTTTGTTCCTATTTGAGATATTAACGTTGCAACTGTACTCTATTAATATGTTAATAATTTCGTCATCACTATTAACTTTTAAACTGAATAGCAATGGTGTTTCTCCAAGTTTATTTTGACGATCACGTATAATATTTGGCAGTTTTAGTAAATATAACAGAATATCAGCTCTAAAAAATAAAAATATTTAAATATTTGAAATAAAGTCATTAGAAGACTACATTCTGTTTAGTAATACAAATTCCCGAATTATTAGTGTTACAACTGACGTTAACCTGTAGATTAGATACACCCAACAGTGTAAAGAACTTTAACATATTTTCACTTTTGGTTATCTTCATATGGAGAAGCCAAGAGGTATAAAGTGAGGTGAGATTCTCCATGCATTTTTTTAGTCAATTTTTATGATGAAGACGTATTGTGCATATGTGTTCAATAAACGCTTAAATTGGAAAGTCTCTACTGCTTCGCACTTTATAAATTAATATTTGAACAGAGCATAGAAACAGATGTAACTATTGCCAGTGCTATTTCTTCTATCAGCACGGATTTATTGCGGTCTCTAACCTTTCATGCCATAAGCATCGATCAGATTATAATATGTATAATTCCTTGTAAATTAAGATGCTTCGGACTTAGTGAAGCTGTAGAGTTTTCTATATCATAAATGAATTCAAGGAAGTAGTATGTGTTTTAATGGATATGTTTCTACGGATTATATTGCAACATCTGAAGTTTCTCAAAGATCTAACTTGGAGCCTCCAATATTCAACATTTTCATCAATGACGTGGTTGACAAAATCGGCTCTGACAAACTGCTTTTCACAAACAATTTTAAGATCTTCGCAAGTGTCTTCTCTCATAATAAACGCATGTCTACAAAATAACCAACAATTTACATAGTTGGTGTAAAACAATGTCTCTAAATATAAAAAAATATAAAATTATATCTTTTAAACATTACTCTTTTCCTTTTATATGTTTACTATACATTGTTAGTGATTTGTTATCTCGATGTGAAACAATTAGAAACTTGTGTGTTACAGTTGAATTTGATGGAGCCTGTGGTTGATTGACTTGATCAATAAGGTTGATATATAACCCCTTTCCACAATTAACTATTTGTAAATTCTGTATACGCATTTCGACAACCAAGTTGTCATCATCAGCAGATAATTTCAAAGTGTCGCACCTGGTAAAACACGGCGAAAAAATTGTACGAAAATTACACTCCGTACGCGATCCGCACCGTTGAAAACCAAGATGTGCACTGTGTCTGTTTCACAAGATTTTTAAAAATACTTTTACTTAAACTAACATGCACTACATCGAAAAAGGTTATTATGGACAAAAAGTGTCTGTGTGATTTATGTGTGTTTTATGATATTGCTCCTCTTGTCTTTCAGCAGAGAGAAGAGAGGCGTTTGCAGAGGGCCGGCCTCATAAACGTTAACCAGATGGCCTGAATTCTTTACGATGTACATGCTTTCATACGCGTCCAGTTCGCGATAATTGTGCACGTTCTTTATCAAATGTAAACAATCCATATTAACACTGTGGTTATTTTCTAATACATGTCTCGCTATACCCGATTTTTCCGGTCGGTTGAATTTTATGTGCGAAAGGTGTTCTTTATACCTGGTTTCGATCGATCTTTTGGTTTGGCCGATATATTGTTTATTGCACTCTAAACATTCAATTCGGTAGATTCCCGATTTTTTAATCTCTTCAATTTTGTCTTTTGCATTTCCTAACAGCATTTTCAGGGTATTATTAGGGCGTGAACATACTCTAAACCCGTGATCTTTAAAAATACTATTCAGATTTTTTGTCACACGATGGAAAGGTAAACAAACAAAATACTTTTCCCGATTGCTCTGTGGTGAAAGACATGTGGTGTCACGGATTGTTTTTCTTATGTTGGCCTTTCTAATTAATCCATTGATTATTTCCGAATCGAAACCGTTGTATACCGCGATATTCTTAATGAGGTTCAATTCTCTTTCATATCTTACTTTTGTTAATGGGAAATTGATCAAACGATTAATCAGAAAATTTAATGAAGCCATCTTCTGTTGCATGCTGTGATTTGAGTCAGCCGTAATGAATCTATTGACATTGGTTTCTTTTCGGAAAATATCAATTTCTATTTTGAGATCTTTCTTAATAACTAAGCTGTCCAAAAAAGGCAACTTGTCATTGTTTTCTTTTTCTACTGTGAATTTAATTGTCGGGAATTTTGAATTTAACTGTTTAACGAAATCATTGTGTGTTACATATGATTCTACTTCATCATATAAACATAAACACTATGGTTTCATTATTCGACACTGCCGGTCTTTCACAAATATAAATAGTCTGAAATGCCTATAGTCTACCTTAGTACGATCGCAGCTGAAATGTTTTTCCCTAATCTGGTCTCGTTATTACCATTTAATTACCATGTAAAGGCGTCAAATTGTAATTGTTCAGAGAAAGTTCGTTAAGTTCCTATGGTATAAATTTGATCACGTATACCCGCCACGCAACTTTGATCATGCATTAATACTATCTAGATTTGATCTGACATCTCTTCATAGAATAACTTTTGGCACCATCTACCTTTACAAAATCCTCCATAATATTATAGACTGTTAGGCTTTTCTTCAATATCTTAACTTTGAAATTCCCATTTTCACGTCAACGAGATATCTCTTAATTGCCATTTGCTAGAACGAACTTATTGTTGGGATATTGTTGGGAATAGCAAACAAAAAAAAAATTATTATCGAAAATAGTTTTATTGCTTTTCAAAATATTCTCCTTGAAAATCAATGCAATTTTGCATTCGTTTAAACCAATCCGAAAAGCATTGCTGCTACTGTGAAGGCGGTATCTCTAAACTATGAGTTTTGAATGCCTCAACTGCTTCTTCTGGCGTATAAAACCGTTGACCCCAAAGTTTATTCTTCACGTGTGCGAGCAAACAGAAATCACAGGGTGGTAGACCAGAGCTGTACGGCGGATGGCTCATCAATTCAATACATTGCCCGGTCAAATATTCAATTGTTTGAACCGACCTGTTAGAGCTCGCATTTTCATGGTGGAGAATGATCTGCCGTTTTTGGTTTGTTTTCCCTATTTCTTCAAAAACTTTTGGCAAACAAATAGCTGTGTACCATTCAGAATTGATCGTTCTATAACTCTCCAAAAGCATGGTTGCAACGTGACCGAGTTTTCCGAAAAAACAAGCGACCATTTGTTTTGATGTGCTTCGAGCACAAACATCTTTTGTTGGTTATGGCTCATCTTGTAATACTCACACAGTCGCTGTTTACTATTGGCCTCATACGTATAGATCCAAGATTCATCACCTGTGACGACTTTATAAATGTTCTTTGAAGTACTGTCATTGTATTTTTTGTGCATTTCTTGGCACCAATCGACGCGAGTCCTTTTTTGAGCGGTTGTCAAATTATGCGGTACCCAACGTGAACATAGCTTCTTAACGGCTAAATGTTCATACAGGATCTTACACACGCTGGTGTTACTAATACCTACGAGATGCCTCGATCTTACACTATATCACATGACGGTCTTGCATTATCAATGCAGACACTGCATTAATATTTTCCGACAACAACATTTGTGGGACGACCTTCGCGAAATTCATCGTCCAAAGGACGCCGTTCAAGTTTGAATTCACTATACCAGCATTCATGTTGAGATAGTTCACGCCGAAAGTTATGAAAAATAATTGCACGAAAATGTTTGCGAATGAATTCACAAACATATTTTTATAAAATGTAATTTACATCTATTATAACATGTATGTATAATGCAGTGGATTTCGCAATAATATCATCCTATATATATATATATATATATATATATATATATATATATATATATATATCTTAACTATAGATACCCCCCCTCCCCGATATCACTTTTAAATAGTCTAATCAACGCGAAACTACAATAGTATGCTCGCATAATTATTCAGATAGAGTGCCTATTAGACGACCCTTCCATGTGGAGGAGCAAATATTGGAAATAGTAAACACCAATCATGGACAAGTAGAATAAACGCAATCACACATTCAATTGAGCCAGATGTACTACAAACAGTATAAGCTACTGTCTCTGGACAATTTAAACAATGCGAAGCAAGAGGCACTTTCCAGATAAAGTATGTATTATACTCACATGCGAGTACACAAAATAACCCCAACAATAACAATTCGTACGAGTGTGTGTGTGTATGAGCGAATATATGGGTGAAGCGATTAGAGTCCTGTAGCTTTAAATTACTGTGGCGTATATTTCTAATCCTCTTCCATTCGCATTGATAAAAATGAGTATTTGAAGAAAACACTTCAATGTACTAACTGAAGCTATTACATGATTTTTTAGTGTCGTAGTTTCGAATTGAAATAAAACACAGAAAGTATCTAAATGACCTTAAATAATATGGCGAACGTTGCCTTCCAAATCGTCTAACGTCGTCGGCTTATCCGGATAGGCAACGGACTCGATGCATCTTCAGATGCGTCACATCACACAACTAGGTGACCTGTCAACTGGTCACCTAGTTGTGCGATAGCGTCGTCCTACTTCAATATTCATGTCACCCTAGCGGGAAATTAAATAATCTGTTACCATGGTTCTATAACGTTTGTCATTAAAAGTAACGCACCGACCGGCTTCATCTCATAAAACGCATCAAAAAGTGAATTTCTTTGCTTATAATACATCTGAAGAGCTTTCTGTGAATTCTCTTCATTCCAAATACGGCGATGTTGTTGATGTAGGCATTCAACTAAAAATAAATCTCATCGTTCAATAAAATTTTGATGTGAAACCGGAATAAATAGCCATTTTCAGCCCATTCAGGATCGAAATCTATGTATAGTCCCTTCAATAAATTGCCGAGCTGGGTACTATACTGACTGTTAAATGCGTGAAAGGATCTTTCAGTTTGGACGACAGAACCATGATTTTCGTAAAATTGCAGTTTGGAAGCGTTCTTGCAGTGTCAGCCTTTCCAAGATGAAATGGCAAACCTTACTGACTATAAATAGCTCTTGGGTTGTCAGATTTAATAGACTTTTTAACGTCTAATCACTATTGGAAATTAAAACACTAAAAACACACACCATATTATTATAAGATATCTTTGGGCATTTATACTACTCAACAAATATACCAAATTATTTCTTATTTTTGTATTTCCCGGTATAAATATAAGTGAACTGAGGTTGAAATATGTTACATAAATATATTAAAGCGTATTACGAACCTATTGTATAAAATAGCTTTATGTAGAGTATTCAAACCGGAACATTTATCTCTAGCATTGATATCTGCTCCTTTCTGAATCAACTTTAGGGCTACATGACTTGTATTTCTCTTGATAGCGAGATGTAAAGGAGTTATTCCATCGTTGTTTGGAATATTAACTGCATACTCCTGATTAACTAGCGCTGAGACAATGTCGTCACTGGCTTCATTTTTAAGAAGCAGAAATAAAGGCGTTTCGCCGAATTCATTCCTTTGGCCACGGCAACGTCCAGAGCGTGTTAAGAATTTTCGTAAGTTAATTAATCTGTAATAAATTATAATTAATTATTTAGCGACCCCTTTAGCTGCTTTAATTTTAAGATGCACTTTATTTTGATTTAAAAAAATTAGTAAGTTCAAAATAAGAAAAGAAGAAAGTATTAATATAATCTTATGTCTAGCTAATCTATCTTGGGTCTAGCCAAAAAATATAACTCCCAGACTTTATTAGAAATTAATTTATAAGCAGAATAATCTAAAAATTTTATTTAAAAAGTAGAACGTTGTGACGTATAAATTTTTCATCATCTATAAAAATGTATTCATGATTAAAATGAAATGAATCAATATATGCTATTTAACCATACTAAATAGCTTACTAGATTTTAAAGAAAATTTTAACTTACCTATTATCATTGGTAACAGAACGTGTATGTCTTTCAGTTTGTGTTGTGTAATGTGACATGTTTATGCCAGATAGATAAATCTTAGGAAGATTCAAGACGTTGTAGTCTTAGTAACAGAAACAGAAAACAGAGTTAGGAATCAAATAAAAGTGGGCCATTACTATAATGCATTTTTTGTTTCCTCTGCAAAAATAAATGGGTATTACCGAAACAACGAGACAAACTGATGTTGCATGACTATCACATACGAATATTAAAATCGAATGAATCAATTTAGCAAAGTACCAAGGAGTTTTTCTATAATTAATCAACGGCGTTTTAATAACTGAGATAAAATATTGTTATTGATTGATAAGCTGAGGTGCAAAATACGTAATTAAGGTATATTATTTCCAGAATTTGATAAGATGATAGTACGTAAGTATGTAGTGAAAAGATAAATTGCGTATAATGTTGTTGTTTTTACATGAATAGTATTAAATTCAAAATAGCTTCCCTATAAATATATAGGAGACTATATATATATATATATATATATATATATATATATATACGAGGGTGATCTGAAAAGTTTCCGACTTAACAAAGATACGAGACATTTTTTTTTAAATTTATATTTATTTTTCTACATAGTTTCCTTGTAACTACACATTTCTCCCAGCGATGCTCCCATCTCTTTAACCCGTTCAAATAGTACTCGGCGTTTTTCTCTGCAATATAATTGTTCACGAAGGTGATTGCCTCCTCATTTGACGAAAATCTCTGTCCTCGAAGCGCAGTTTTTAGATGAGATAACAAAAAGAAGTTGCTCGGTGCTAAATCTGGTGAGCAAGGCGGATAGATTTTCGCCATGGTGTGAGACGGCGCGTTGTCTTGGTTGTACAAGATTTTCTTTTTCTGCAAATGTGGTCGTTTTTCCACAATTTTTGCCTTCAGCTGGTCAAGTAATGATGCGTAGTATGCTCCTGTAATAACTTTTCCTTTTTGAAGATAATCGATTAAGATACAATAATTCCAGGAATGTCCCAAAAAAACAGTCACCATCACTTTCCTAGCCGAGAAAACAGTTTTTGCTTTTTTTTGGAGCTGGTTTCCCTGTTGCAGTCCACTGTTTTGACTGTATTTTTGTTTCGAGCGTATAATGGTGTAACCAAGTTTCATCTACAGTAATTAATCGGCGCCAAAACTCGTATTTATTGCGCCTAAACTCCGCCAACAGAACTTTGGAAATGTTCATTCGAACATGTTTTCCATCTAACGTTAGCAAACGCGGCACCCAACGCACGGACGGCTTTTTCGTGCCTAAATCTTGATTTAACATGTGATAAACACGTTCTTTGAGCATATTCATAGCCTTTGCTATCTCTCTCACTTTAATTCGACGATCGTCTAGCACCAATTGGTGAACTTTACCGATGTTATCGTCAGTCGTTGCAGTTTTTCGACGTCCCGAACATTCATCGTCTCCCAAGTTCTTACGGCTACGTTTAAATTCTGCTGCCCATAATTTCAATGTGGTTAATGATGGTGTAGAGTCCAATTCATCTTTGATTTGCGTAGGCGTATTGTCTTTCAAAAACAAATATTTAATGATAGCTCTATACCTGATACTAATATCGACTCACTCAAACGACTGTCAAATAACAACTGCCCATCCAAAATGGCTGAAACTGGTGAGTAGCTGACAATAGATACACAACTACATTTCTTAGCTTTTATTGATGAGTGCTGCCATCGTCACGTTGAGGTCGGAAACTTTACAGACCACCCTCGTATATATAATAAAAATATAATAATATTTTGATAAACTTCAGAAACATTACTACAAAAATAATATAATGGCACTTCAACATCGTTGATTTAACTGCGTCGAAGTTGAATATTTTTAGATTTTGCTGTGTTGATGATAATGACACATTTTTCAAATTATTTCTCTGCACACCTTGGCTTTCTGTTTCACGTTTTTGTTCGTTTATTACACTTAACACTCCTTCCAACCTTTCCAACTTCTCTTCAATAGATTTGAATTTAGCGTCAATATAAGACGTAAACGCGTCTGTACAGCTTTGTTTACTTCTGCACCGATCACACGTCCACACTATATTGTTCTTAAAAGTGTCTAAAAACTTGATATCTCCAGGTTTGAAGAGACTACAAGCATGATGCAAGAAATAACCACAATTTCCACTGCAAACTATTATTTTTTCCGACAAATTTTCTTGGTTTGAGTGGCACTTAACACAACAATGCGCACCTTTGCCCACCATCTTCATAGTTATTAAATATTATATTAAATCGAAAAGCAGGGAAACCACAGAAGAGGCCGTATCATATCGCTCTATAAGTCTGTTGTCGATTCTGTCTAGAATGTTCGAAAAACTACTCTTTAGAAGACTATAACCAATAGTAAAGGAGAGAAATATATTACTAGAACATCAATTTGTCTTTCAGGAGCAACATACTATAATTGAACAAGCGCATAAGGTAGTAGAAGCGATAAGAAATTTCTTTGAAAACAATTAGTACTTTGAATAATATCATATCTCCCTCTCTCGACCAATACATAAATGTATTGACCGACAAAGCAAGAACGCTTCTATCTTACAGATCGGAGACTATGTTTCCAGTGTATAATAGACAGAAACTTACATCTAGGCTTTATGCCAATTAAAGAATGTTAAAAAGGAATCATTCTATTATTAATAACACCCTATCAACTACATATGTTTCATCGAATTCACGAATCGTCAGGTTGATTCCTTTTTAATATTCTTTAATTGGCATAAAGCCTAGATGTAAGTTTCTGTCTATTATACACTGGAAACATAGTCTCCGATCTGTAAGATAGAAGCGTTCTTGCTTTGTCGGTCAATACATTTATGTATTGGTCGAGAGAGGGAGATATGATATTATTCATTATTTTCTGTATCGAAATGATATGATAAGCACTCTGAAGGAATCGTTCATTAATAACACAAATCAACCTGACGATTCGTGAATTCGATGAAACATATGTAGTTGATAGGGTGTTATTAATAATAGAATGATTCCTTTTTAACATTCTTTAATTGGCATAAAGCCTAGATGTAAGTTTCTGTCTATTATACACTGGAAACATAGTCTCCGATCTGTAAGATAGAAGCGTTCTTGCTTTGTCGGTCAATACATTTATGTATTGGTCGAGAGAGGGAGATATGATATTATTCATTACTTTCTGTATCGAAATGATATGATAAGCACTCTGAAGGAATCGTTCATTAATAACACAAATCAACCTGACGATTCGTGAATTCGATGAAACATATGTAGTTGATAGGGTGTTATTAATAATAGAATGATTCCTTTTTAACATTCTTTAATTGGCATAAAGCCTAGATGTAAGTTTCTGTCTATTATACACTGGAAACATAGTCTCCGATCTGTAAGATAGAAGCGTTCTTGCTTTGTCGGTCAATACATTTATGTATTGGTCGAGAGAGGGAGATATGATATTATTCATTATTTTCTGTATCGAAATGATATGATAAGCACTCTGAAGGAATGATTCATTAATAACACAAATCAACCTGACGATTCGTGAATTCGATGAAACATATGTAGTTGATAGGGTGTTATTAATAATAGAATGATTCCTTTTTAACATTCTTTAATTGGCATAAAGCCTAGATGTAAGTTTCTGTCTATTATACACTGGAAACATAGTCTCCGATCTGTAAGATAGAAGCGTTCTTGCTTTGTCGGTCAATACATTTATGTATTGGTCGAGAGAGGGAGATATGATATTATTCATTATTTTCTGTATCGAAATGATATGATAAGCACTCTGAAGGAATCGTTCATTAATAACACAAATCAACCTGACGATTCGTGAATTCGATGAAACATATGTAGTTGATAGGGTGTTATTAATAATAGAATGATTCCTTTTTAACATTCTTTAATTGGCATAAAGCCTAGATGTAAGTTTCTGTCTATTATACACTGGAAACATAGTCTCCGATCTGTAAGATAGAAGCGTTCTTGCTTTGTCGGTCAATACATTTATGTATTGGTCGAGAGAGGGAGATATGATATTATTCATTATTTTCTGTATCGAAATGATATGATAAGCACTCTGAAGGAATCGTTCATTAATAACACAAATCAACCTGACGATTCGTGAATTCGATGAAACATATGTAGTTGATAGGGTGTTATTAATAATAGAATGATTCCTTTTTAACATTCTTTAATTGGCATAAAGCCTAGATGTAAGTTTCTGTCTATTATACACTGGAAACATAGTCTCCGATCTGTAAGATAGAAGCGTTCTTGCTTTGTCGGTCAATACATTTATGTATTGGTCGAGAGAGGGAGATATGATATTATTCATTATTTTCTGTATCGAAATGATATGATAAGCACTCTGAAGGAATCGTTCATTAATAACACAAATCAACCTGACGATTCGTGAATTCGATGAAACATATGTAGTTGATAGGGTGTTATTAATAATAGAGTGATTCCTTTTTAACATTCTTTAATTGGCATAAAGCCTAGATGTAAGTTTCTGTCTATTATACACTGGAAACATAGTCTCCGATCTGTAAGATAGAAGCGTTCTTGCTTTGTCGGTCAATACATTTATGTATTGGTCGAGAGAGGGAGATATGATATTATTCATTATTTTCTGTATCGAAATGATATGATAAGCACTCTGAAGGAATCGTTCATTAATAACACAAATCAACCTGACGATTCGTGAATTCGATGAAACATATGTAGTTGATAGGGTGTTATTAATAATAGAATGATTCCTTTTTAACATTCTTTAATTGGCATAAAGCCTAGATGTAAGTTTCTGTCTATTATACACTGGAAACATAGTCTCCGATCTGTAAGATAGAAGCGTTCTTGCTTTGTCGGTCAATACATTTATGTATTGGTCGAGAGAGGGAGATATGATATTATTCATTATTTTCTGTATCGAAATGATATGATAAGCACTCTGAAGGAATCGTTCATTAATAACACAAATCAACCTGACGATTCGTGAATTCGATGAAACATATGTAGTTGATAGGGTGTTATTAATAATAGAATGATTCCTTTTTAACATTTTTTAACAATTAATACTTTGCTTTTTTGCCTTTCAAGCCTTCGATAAAATATGCCATCAAAGGCTACTCTTCAAAATTAAGGACCAATTACTTCAACTTTGTTACCAGCTAACAAAAGCTTACCAATGCAAGCAGGAGTGCCTCAAGGGAGTGTCTTGCGATCCTCACTCTATTTATTTTGCACAGTCGATATACCTATATATATATATATATATATATATATATATATATATATATATATATATACATATATATACGAGAATTTGGTGGTGGAATTTGGTGTTCAACTATGGGACACCACAAGTACGTTAAATCTCGAAATCATTCAAAGATTTCAAAATACAACGCTACAGACAATTGCAAATGCTCCAATGCATTGCTAAACCTATAAATTTCTTTCAGACGAGGAGAAATGTATAAGTATTATACAAAATAATTCCAGAGGTTGGGAACATCCTAACTATTTGTATGCCAACCTCCAAAATGACAGTACAGCAACGTACTGCTTAAAAAAACTTTTTCTCCTGAACTTACCTAACAGATAAGTTTAGTTTAAATTAAATACGAGTACATATGTCTTAATACTAATCACTAAGCTTAAGACAATTATTTAATTAAATCTTCGTAATATCTTTATTAATCAATAACAAGACATATTGAAATAAACATTACAATCTTACTAACTGACAAGTCTGTATCTGTTTTATTATCTGACAGTTGTTATTTTCCTGATTCTTTGTATGAATTAGTATTTTAAACTTTACGAATTTAAATCTCATTACATTTAGTCCACCGGTAATCAAGTTTTTTCATTTCTTCAAAAAAGTAAGTTTACCAAAATGTTCGATGTACGCGTGCGTTTCCTCATTCGACGCAAATATTTTGTTACAGAACCAAGTTTTCAGATTGGAAAAAGTAAAAATGCCCGAGAGGCAAATCTGGTAAAGAAGCTGTACGCGGAAGTAGTTCGATACTTAGTTAATGAATGTTTTATATTGAAACAGTCGAAGTGTGAAGACCTATATTATACTGAAGGAAAACCACTCGCTTTTGTGGAGCGTAGACTGCAAAGTATTCGTCTAGTATCGTTTCTCGTTTTTCAAGATAATTAATAAAAAGAATTCCACAGAAGTTCCAAAAAATAGTAGCCGTAACCTTTCCAGCCAAGTCTTACGGTGTTTACCGTCTTAGTCTCAGTACATTATTTCTACTCTTTCTTCATTTCATATGTGTATCTAAGTTTCACCAACTGTTATTATTCGATACCAAAAATCTATCGGATCGTGTCTATAACTTCACTAAATCGAAGAATGGAATGCGTTCGGGTTCGTGCTTGTAGCCCTCAGTCAACGAATACGTCATCTATTTAAATCAATTTATTACTTGCAACTCAAACCATTGATCACCATATGAAATGCGTAGATTTTCTGCCTGTTCACGCTATTTTACTTGATGGTCATCTAGCACCATATCATGTACTACGAAATTGTTTCTGGAGTATACACGTCTTTTGGGCATCCATTGCGTTTTTCATCAAATATACGGGTCCGATCAACTTTAAACTCAGATGTTTATCGTTTTATTATTGCAATGGATGAAGTTCGAGCACCGTAAATAGATCCCAACTAAGTTTTCCTTTCGTCGTTTTTTCTGTCTTTAAAAGTAAGAACTTAAACACTTAATAGGTACTTCAACTTTTCCATGTTGCAAAACAAGCTACCATTCAATTTCTATCAAATAACCAAGCGTCCCGATGATCGGAATGAAAGCAAATTTAGATAGTTTTGTTTTTAAGGGTTGAAAAGTATAAACTTTTATTAACGCTACCTTCTTTCAACAATCTCACTAATTACTGATCCGTCTTCATGGTAACACTCAAAAACGTTCCTTTATTGGCTTATTAAGTTATTATTAGAATTTAATAGATTTAGTTCAATATTGTGTTCTATATTGCAATTGCAAAATTGTAATTCTTTGCGTATTTCGTTTTATAATATGAGTTAATAATTAATACTCCTTGATAATTTTTTCCTTAGCAAGTAATGTAATTGTATAATCAAATTAATCAAAAATTAGCAAAACGAATTAATGACAGAAGTTTGCTCTTCTTGTATACGTGGGCAAGGTGAAAAGTTCTCGGCCTGACACAGAGATGGCGTTACAATTAACAGAATTTTTTGTTTCCTGCGTGGCTACATGTGTCCTTAGTTTATATGAAAACTTTCGACTTGTTCTCTCAAGTAGTTTGTTTGCAAGAATTTTTGTAGTAGACGTCGTGCGTGTTTTTTTAAATGGATAAACTTGAACATCTTGCTGTTATAAAATTCTTTGTTTTGGATGGTTTAACCCCTATGGAAATTCATTCGAAGTTGACAAAAGTGTACAGGGACTTTGCTCTTTCGATGTCAATCGTTAAAAAGTAGGCAGCTGAATTTAAACGTGGTCGTACGTCCCTCGAAGATAACCCACGTGAAGGACGGCCAAAAACCGCAACCACACCAGAAATCATCGAAAAAGTACATGATATTGTGTTGGACGATAGGCGAGTGAGTGAGATAGCTGAGGCTGTGGGGATATCAGAAGAAAGGGTGCGAAACATTTTGCACAAAGAATTAGAGATGAGAAAGCTCTGCGCAAGATCAAAAGCAAATGCACAAACGATTTTCGGAGCATTCTTTGGACCGATTTAACAAGAATCCGACCGATTTTGTGCGGCGATTTGTCACCATGGATGAGACATGGGTCCACCACTACACGCCAGAAACGAAACAGCAGTCGAAGCAGTGGGTGGAAGCCGGTAGTTCAACGTCAAAGAAAGCGAGTTCGATCGCATCTGCCGGAAAAGTCATGGCAAGCGTGTTTTGGGATGCAAAAGAAATCTTGTTAATTGATTACCTTGAAAAAGGTAGAACAATTACAGGCGCATATTACTGTAACCTTGGTTTGAAGAAGAAAAAATTTATTTTTCATCAGGACAACGCACCCGCACTTAAGGAAGGGAAAATTGCGGGATATAGGGTATGATTTGCTCGGCCATCCTCCTTATTCTCCTGATTTGGCATCCTCAGACTTCCATCTATTCCCAAATTTGTAAAAATTTGTTTCTGGAAAGCGATTCACATCCAACGAAGAAGTTGAAAGGACCGTAGAAGAATATTTTGACAGCCTTCCAGACTCTCACTTCCGAAAAGGCATATTGATGTTAGAAAAACGCTGGACCAAGTGTGTTGAACTCAAGAGAGATTATGTAGAAAAATAAAATCATTTTTAAAATTTAAATCGCAGTGTTTCATTGTCAGGCCGAGAACTTTTCACTGTGCCCATGTATATTAAAATGAAAATGAATATAAAAATTATTTACGAACATTTTCTAGAATACGAACTTTGTATTTAAGTATATACTGTAGCGCAACAATAAAAATAATAAACAACAATTTCTAATTTTATACACGTTAGAGAGTAAAATATGGCACTAAATAATTAGTACAGGAACATTTGCATGTCATTATCAATAGTTACATTCTTAGTTCTTTCTTATAAAATGAATATGAATTATAAAAATTCTATAAATTATTAAAACATTATAGACAAATTTACCGTTAAGGAATTTGCTTTCTGTAAACTAAACTATTACCATGATCTGATAAAACTTTGAAAAATATAATGAATGATTTAGAATTCTGCATAAATGACATAATGGCTCAATAATTTGGGAATTACGTTGTTCGTTCTTCATTAGAATTGATTGCTGCTCTGCATTCATTCACTGTTACATGATAACATGTTTATCAGCGATGAAACGATAATAAAATAATTTCATAATATATTAAATTGCTTCCTTTGTGCATTTAATGGTATAAAATTACTAATTTTGTGCAATAGAGATTACTATCAAAAAATAAGTTGATCACTAAAAGTTAATAAAACTCCTTCAGTTTAATTTCAGAATATCCATATGTTGAATTTAAGAAAAATACATTGCCTTAAAGAAGAGGTTAATATCTCCTAACAAGAATTATAGACTGAATGTGTATAAGGCGTTGATCCCTAGATCGCATTGTTTGTCTAAAATACATAAACCAGGTAACTCAATGAGACCAATCGTTTCAGGGATAAACTGTCCTATTGCCTAAATTTCAAAGTGGTAGTGAATGAATACAGGAATTTGCCCGAAAAATTTGAAAGCTTGTCAGTTGCTAATTCAATAGCATTTATTCATATAATTAAAATATGTAAATTAGAAGACGAGGGAAATTTTAGTGTCATTCGATATAACGTCATTGTTTGGCGCCGATTGCAGAAACTTTAAAATATTTAAACGAATCTTTATAAAAATAAGATCGAACCGGAAAAAGTAAATAAATGTTTGCGACTGACAGCCCTATGTATGTTTTAAATTTGTTTCCCATTCCAAGATAAGTTCTATGAATAGAAACAAGGAAATATTTTCCAAGAATTTAGATTAGGTGTATAGTAGACATTTTCACCTGTTTTGAGCACCAATTTACAATAAAAACAGAAAACAATGACACTTTATCTTTCTAAGATTCCCTTGTAATTAGAAATAATCATAAAGTAGAAATTCATATTTTCCAAAAAGAACTAATGTTAATAGATTTATTACAGCGGATTCGAATCACAGCATGCAACAAAAGATGGCTTCTTTCAATTTTCTTTCTCTCAATCGTTTGCTTTGTTTCTCACTAATAAAAGTGACATAGGAAAAAAAGTTGAATTTTATTAAGAACATTTTTATATACAATGGTTTTGATTCGAAAATAATCAATGGATTAATTAGGAAGGCTAAGACAATAAGACAAGGGAAAGACGATTCGGAATACCACATGTCTCTCACTTGAAAACAACCGAGACAAAAATTTATATATTTACCATTTAGCCCTTTGACGAAAAGTTTAAATAATGTTTTTAAAGATCGAGTATTTCAAGTTGTATTTCGGTCTACTAACTCTATTAAATCGTTCAAAAAATTCAAAAGACAAAGCTGAGGTCAATACGAAATCGCGGCTTTACGAAATTAAATGTCTAGATTACAATAAACAGTATATAGGTCAGATAAAACGTTCGATAGAAATCCGGTATGAAGAATATATGACACACATCAAATTTAATCGACCTGAGAAATCTAGTTCAGCAAAGCATGTGCTAGAAAGTAGTCACAGCGTAACCACGGATTATCTATATTTGAATAAGAATGTGAATAATTACCGTAAATTATATATCTGGGAAAGCATATATATTTCCAAAAAGAGTAAACATGTGTTGATGGTTGATGGTGGTTCGATTCCATATTCTTTTCTTTTTCAGTTCATTGAAAAGTAATATACGACCGTTAAAATGGTTTGCATTAGCAGGCAAGGGATGTATTTTAAGATAAGTGGTTAATTTTTAAGACTAGAATACAATACCAATCATGTGAAACGAATCTACAGTGTATATTTGGCTTTCGAATGTGAAAGTTAAGCACGGACTTGTTTCTGTGCAGGTTTTACCGTATATTCAGATACAACAGTGTAATTAATTATCTGCTGATGATGGCAAATTTGTTGTCCAAACACGTGTACAGAATATGATTAATCTTTAGTTATTAATACACAATTAGTTGAACAAAACTGCATATACTTGAAATTAACCAGAAAAAGTACTATAAAATTAAACGTGCGACATTTGCGACAATTTTTATTACAATATTTACATATATTGTTATTATTACACAAACTTTATTTAGAATAATATAACATACCTAAAAACGTATTTAATAATATATGTTCTCTTTATTTATATGTTTCTTTTGTTTGATTGATTTTCTTCCATTCTTCAAGCAGAACTATTTAACTTCTAAAAAGAGGGTTTACTGAGGTTGTCGTCAAACGTTTACTGGGGTGTTTGCAAAGCATAAATATTGAAGGCGATCCACTTACTCGTATCTTCAACAAAAGCATAATACCCGAAACTGCCATCGGATACTATTTCGCAGTATATTTAAATAAACATATCTTTCCATTTGTTTTCAGTACCCACAGCTTACATAGAACCACGTACAAGCACACTACCTCCTCAATGCATTTCCAATATTCGGTATTAGTGTTAGTATTAGTAGTTCACATACATTTCCTCTTTATAACAATTTGATACAGGCAATAGTGTTTTCTGTCAACAATGGATAAATTTGCAACAGACTTGATTTCTTATATAAAGATTTATGTTATACAAATTAGTTAGGACATGGAAGAAGCGACTGAGAAAATTACTATACATATATGAATAGTAAATCAAGTCTCCAAGGATGTAGAGCTAATGTCTACATATATATATATATGTGTGTGTGTGTGTGTGTGTGTGTGTGTGTGTGTGTGTGTGTGTGTGAATCCTCTTTATTGTACCATTAAAATATATTATTTATTAAGGAATAAACAATTCATTCATTTTTGATGACTTTGTATTATTTCAAAAATCAAAAATAAAAAAATATTTAAAGCAATTTAAATACTTTTTTTTAATTGGCGATTCTTAAAATAATTCAAGGTGGACAAAAATTAACATCAAAACGTCAAAGGCAATGCTAATTCTGTCACTTCTAGTAAATAGTTAAATGTAGAACTTTGGATGTTAAAAAAGGAGATAAATATCATCATAACGACAAAAATATATAATAAAGAAACAAAATTAATAATAAGTCAAATACATCTTAATATAAAGGCTTAAAGAAAAAGCAGATAAATTGAAAATTGAGAAGAAACTTTGTAAAGTGGATAACAAAGTATCAACAAGAATCTAAAAATTATCGAAAAAATAGAAACAGAATAAATAAGAAAGAATAAGAACAACACTATTTTAATTAAAGTATTCGTGCAATAGTGGCCAGCCTGGTATAACGCGCCACGTTTTAACACTACGGTTTATATAAATATAAGTTATCATTTTGCTTGTTGACAAATTAGTAATTAACCCTCGATTAACTCATATGTCTTTTTTATTTTGTTTCTGTTAATTCATTTAAGTAATTTGTATTCCACCGGAAACTGAACTTCATTAAGGTATATTGTAAATTTATTGCGATTATTTTGTTTGTATGCTCTGTTATTATTGTTATTGGGAAAGTGTCCAATCAAGGACACATGTATTGTAGGTATAGTTTCGTATGTAAACCAACTATACGTACAGAAGTGGAAAAGAAATTATTAACTTATGATTAACTTAATTCTTATTATTTAATTTTAGATACTTATTCGTAATTAATTAATTACTCTATAGTTTGTCAATCAAAATATTAATCATTCAATAAATCTATATAGAGCTCAGCTTTCTTCTTTTTTTGCACAATGGACATTTGGCAATAGGGATATTAATTAACAGAGAGAACAAACGTATTTTGTGAATCCTCTGTTTCAATATTGGCAAAAGGGCTTTCAAGGTTACAATATTGTGACCTACCATCGTATTATAAGGGTGCTTCAGGCTTCCAATTTATTTTGAGCCAGTAATTCATTTGAAGAATGACTTTTTACCGACAAATAATCTCCTATGTATATTTTTCTCTACTATTTGCTTTTCGTTCTCTTATATAAAAGAGACTGTGGCCTATATTGTACTTGCTTGATAGAGCAACAGATGACACGACGTGTGATATATAATATAGTGGAAATTTAGCTTCAAAAAATTTATTCCTTATGTAATGGAATTTCACAAATCACATTTTATAACTATTTTCTTGAGAGGTGGCTATTACTTTTCCAGTTGATGATATTATTCAGATTATTTTTTCTGATGACATGATATGATATATAACCCTTTCCACATTAACTTTTGTAAATTCTGTATACGCATTTCGAATTGTCAACACAAATCAACCAAAGTGTCGATCCGTAAAACACGGTGAAAAACATATGTAGTTCATAACTCCGGGTGTTATTAATAACCAAGAGTACACTGTGTTTGTTTCCTTTTTAAAAAATTATTTTTATTGGCATAAATGCACGAGCACGCAAAAGTTTACGGTTATTACACACTGGATTTATTATATTGTTCCTCCTCTGACATTCAGCAGAGAAAAAAGGGACATTCTATGGGGCCGGCCTCATTATTGTTCACCACATGGTTTAAATTCTTTAGAGATGTGCATGCTTTCATATGTGTCTAGTTCGCGATTATTTTATTATTTTATCAAATGTATATTAATTAACACTGTACATTTTCTAACCATGTCTCGCTATACCCTTTAGCGTTCAATTTTATGTGCGAAAGGTGTTCTTTATACCTGGTTTCAAAAGTTTGTTGCATATTGTCTATTGCAAAAATTTTCAGATGTGCTTCGATTTTGTCTTTAAAAAATAAATATTGGAATGCACTACATATTCGAGCTTATGAATTTTTAGATTTTTTGTCATACGATGATAAGGTAAACAAACAGCTTCTCAAATTCAACCATATAAGACATACTGGTCATACATAATTTTATTCTGAAGCCCTTGAAGTTTTAGTGATTCTGGACAATATCCGCCGTGCTTAATTATTTTATTATTATTGTATATTAATTAAATTGCATAATCCCGAGATAAACTTTAGCATTCAAAGTGGTATTCTCACAACCAAAAGTTTGTTGCATATCAGCCAAAATTTCATAGCCTTGTAATATAAACACCTTTATTCTGTTGAATAAGAGGAGTAAATTAATTTTCGTTTGGTCTTGTGACTTTTCATTGAAAAAAGAAGATATTTATTTTTTCCTAGAATATTAAGTTAGTCATACCTAGTAAAATAATATAAACACAACTAATTTATATCTAAACGACAACACAAACTAGTGAGACAACGATATTTCCATCTCTCGGACAGAAATAAAACTATTCGAGAGAAGGACGTATAGTAAAACACATACATACATTCAATTTATACTCACTATTTGCTAATAGACATGAAGCTTGTTCGCATATTCAGTAGTAACTTAAGTATATGTTTTGCAAATGAAAGCGATATGTGGTAGATGTTCTATTATACGTATTTCTTTTCGACAGCTACATTTCTGTCAAAAAGATAGAAACATATTTCTCTCAGTATTTTGTGTTTAGATAAGAAAAACTACCAGATGTGTACAACATATCTACGAGATCAAGTTAATTGAGAAACATTGGCGTGTCTTAATCAGCATATTGTTCACAATTCTTCATTCACTACTAATTCAGGTTATTTATTAAAAGTTATTTGGAAAACGGCACAGGTATACAAGTGAAAATTATTATTTTTAGAAATGACTTTATTATATAAACATATATAAAAGTTCTTATTTTTAACCAACGTACATCATATTTGTAACTCTTTTTTCTCTTAAACTCTTTTCAATGTGATTGTCGATATCCACTGTAAATATTTTGAAAGTTTTGTGTAAAGAGAATAATGGTTTGAATCACAACCAGTTGTAGAGCGAGGAGCCAGGCTCACTATCCCCCTTACGTAAAATGTTGTCAATGTTGAGTTAAAATATAATCCACCGCCACTATCACCAGTACAGACACTTGAACCTGCACAAAAAATCTTCATATAGTAACAACAAAGCTTAAATTATATAAGCAGCACATACATTTTATAAAATAGTTTATATTAGGAAAAGAGAAAAGATATATTCTCTTATGCAAAAATATGGTGAAAATCAATAAAAATAAGAAAAATTAAAGAGAAAAATAAAGTAAATATTGCTTTATTTTTTAGCAGAATTGTTAATAAATATACAATATCTTTGTCTTCTTTTTTTCCGTATTAGATGCTTTATTATTTATATGTAAATTCACGGAATGATTAGTTTTTGTTAATTTAGAATTTTAAGAAAACAATACTATATTAATAAAAGTTCTTTGTTTTCAGTTACATACAATATTTATGTTTAAGTAATAGCCAAAAATGAGCAATATTTAGATTTTTTAAGTCTTAGTTGCTAGTATCTCCTCTGCCAGGCTACATCATACCTCTTATGTACCTCAGTAAAAAGAAATCTACAATAAACGTTTTTTTGTATTTAATCATTCCAGGATATTTATTATTTATTCATAGTAAAATTCATTGCTAAACATGCGTCAACTACATTCCTGTACCAAATATCCATTATAAAACGACATTAGAAATAGAAAGACAGGCTTATGGTAAGCTCAATGATGACTGAGCCTTCTCGGATTGTCAAGTAAAGAATTATGTGAGAGACTTGTGTCCATAACGTTTACGCGAAATCTCTTCTACCATCTTATGTTGGTGTAGCTGTCGTGCAAAATTACATGTGATATGTTCAATTGACGTAGTGAGAATTTACACTTTTCAATACCGCAGTTTACCACAATTTATCTTCTCTCTACTGTCAGTTGCTATTTGATTAAAAACGAACACTATTCTATTGCATTTTCTTGATAATTTTTTAATAGTGTATATTTGTATTTATGTCTGCTATTTAGGCATCCACTTTACAACATTTTCAGTAGAGCTAGGGCCGAATAATAACTAGGCCTGTTTGTAATGATAATAGTATTATCAGTGTCCTTGCAAATGTAGAAGCGCATCCACATATCTTTATACCAGCAGTTTTAGCTAATAGATTACATCTTTACCAGTTCGACAAATCATTAAAAGAAATAAAGACAACCACGAAATAAACGTATTTTAATTTATTGCGGACTTCGCGTTTCATTTGATGTATTTTAAGTAAATGTCTACAAGAAAAGGCGATCTCTATAGACACAATTATAATTTCTGATCTGATCGTAATTCTCATGATGTTCACATGCTCTACCATTAAATAAAATAAGGTAGAAATATATGGTGCGACCTACTTATATCTCTTTCAATTGAATCATATATTTATGACGAAAACGTAAGCGCAGAAAATTACTTATTTCTTTTATAAAATAAATTAAAGTTGCTTTTGGCGGAATTCCATATGGCGTTTGGAGGACAATAATTGTTCAATATGAGCTCTTAATAAATAAATTAATTAATTATTAATAATAAGAAAACGCTTAAGTAATAATTTTCCTAATAGGTGGTTTGGTACACATGGTTTTAATGAATCTAAAATATATTAATATATTATTTACAAAGAACAGTCACTAAATCTAGAAGAACCTACACCTAGAAACATAACACAAAATCAAATACCCTGCAACCACGGGAACTATACTGTTAAGAGGAGCAAATGCGTGAATGCATGAAACAGGTGGCCATTTTGAAAAAATTCAATTATTTAATTTAAAGAGATTTATTAAATGTTCTTGTTAGTGTTGAGTCACATACGAGAATGTAATTCGTTAAAATGATTTTTATACTCTTTTCTTGTTATAAAACCTATACATTACTAATTTTCTGGAAAATTTGATATTCTTCAACAGAAATAAAAAGTAAGTCTCACTTAAAAAAATGAAAGTTGTATACACTTCCGGTTAAAGCGAAAAAGAAAAATAAATTTAACGTCATAATTTTTCGCAAAGAATAATATTTTTAAAGAAACGTCAAATAACTTACGTATATAGCCAATATAGCCATTTTTAATTGTTATGGAAATATTTGCTGTTACACGTTAAGAATGAGCCTGTATGTAGATATGCGCAATGCTGTAAGAAGACCGGGTTAGTGCCACAAAACCTTTTGTAAGTATTTTTTCATAATTTTAACATTATATCCTTCAATACACTCGCCCCACTATCTCTGCACCTCTCCACGCGGATTTACCATTGAGTCTAAGTCATTTTTGAAAGTATGTCCACAGTCTCCGTCATTTTTTCTTTCGTTCACTGTTTTACATCTGCTTCCTTTCAGTGCTATTTAACCTTGAAAAATAAGAAAATGTCACATGCGATGATATCTGGTGAAGTAAGGTGGATGTACTAACACAGGGATCTATGCTTAGCCAGAAATTTCTTGACAGCTAATGTCTGATGTCTTCTACACGTTACTTCCGTTTGTTGTAGAATCGTTCTTCGCTGTACATCGCTTTGCTAACGTTGCTTTACATATGTAGAAGTCTTCTCGTTTATTCATATTATTTGATCTGTTCTCTATTTCGTATGAATAATTGGAAGAAAATGGAAATTGTGGCTCTCTAAGATACCGTCTCTTATGCACATGCATTTGTGACTTCATAAAGTAAGTGATAAAATGTTGCATGTTCTTTGTAAATTGTCATTTTCGTACGTTACACTTTTATGACATGAAGCTGTCTTAAAAGACTTTTCGTAAGCACTGATAGAACTACTGTCTTACTTGAAATGTTCATTTGCTGAGCTATTTGTTTAGTGTTGCAAGTAGTATCCTGATGCGTAATATCCAAAATTCTTTCATCAACTTGGATTGTACGACCAGATCCAAATATGCCTGTTTCGCAAAGTCTCCAATCCAAAGTATTACATATTCATCTTTTGCCAAGTGCACATTTCCATTGCAAAACTTTAAACATATCAGCATATTCGTTGAAACTGTAGATTACGAATTGCTTGGGGTATCACAGAGGTAAGTAATAGAAGCGAAAATAATGAAAGTTAAACTGATAAACGTCAAAAATCGACAAATAATGTTTTTAAAATATGAGCATTATTCTGGGCTAAGATGACCATATTTACTTTTACCTAAAAAATAATTAAGGAAATGTTTAATAAGGTAAAATATTGACCTAAGACGATTAAATATGCCAACGTGGTATAATTTTATTTGCGAGTAAAAAGACGATGGTTTTCCACATCAAATGTCAAAAAAATTGTCGTAAATTTTCAACATTGACGGTCTTTTATGCTCGAGTGATAACATAATACGTCTGTATTAGAATTGTCGACTCAAAATTAATCATAGAATCGTCTACTTGACGATTATACATGTTACGTGAATTTTGCTAGCTTACCTAATCTCAAATTTTAACCCATTTGCAACCTAAGATAGAAGCAGGGACAATGACATCAATTAGAAGTGCGTTCGAACGATCAAGAATGTGTTGTCATGTAGATAGATCAGAAATTCCCAAAACAATTACATTTATCTATTTGTTCTGCGGTTACATATTTAAAATTATTTCGACAAGTAATATCAAATAAAAGTAACTAAAGGAAAAACATGTTATGCGATACTAACAGAACATCTTAACAAAAAAACACATCTTTAAAAGCTTCATAAAACATAGAATAACAAAATTAATAAAGACTATTTCTATAAATATACTATACTATGTTAAATAATTAGTTTATTAAACATTTTCTTGTCATTCTGCAACACTTGATTATACCTCGAAATAAAGGAAAACAATATGGAGCGATTAGTGTTTGTTCGTTACATTCGCAAAATTGAATTCAAAGTGTTGATATGAAATAATAGCGAAAATACTTTTAATATATAAAAAGCCATTATTAAAAATGTAGCATCGTCTATGCACAGTTCAGTTACAAAAGCTAATAGTAAACAATGATTTGCTAAAATTACCTTTATCCTTGTAACCAGCGCAAATTTTATCACTGGAATAATATTGATTGAAAAAATTCGGATCCATATTCTCTCTACAAACACTCGTCGATCTAAAGGACACGATTAATTTTTTTAAAATTTCAGCTGGTGAAGAATCTTCTAAAGTGTTTCCCCAACCGGCCACCTATAAAGGAACAACATTAACGTTTCCGCCTTATAGTATTTTTAAAACGGTTATCTCTGTACTCTATTGTTATTTAATTATTATTATTACAGTTAAATCACAAGTGTTTGCGATTTTATATAGGAATATTTTTACTTCCTAATAAAAAGGCAAAAAGAGCAAGAAATCACAACCAGCACAAATTGAATTCGGTATAAATTTTAACTAAAAATTGTAAAGGCATTATCATTATAGACCTTGAATTAGACAGAAAATACAACAATTTATTCGAAGTGTGTGTGTACATATGCAGTGTGTATCAGCCAAATGGAATAAATTCGATAGTAATTAAATGGAAGGGTGGTCGAAAAAACGCTCGGACACGTCGATTGGGATTTTTAGTTGTGTATTTTTTTAAATAAAAAGTTTATATACAGGGTGTGTCATGTAAAAGTGGTCAATACCAACTTTCTTATTTTAAATACAACACCCTATCAAATATTAAATTTTTGGATTCTTTAGAAAATTCCAGACATATTTCGTGTACAATATTCTATACCTATCTTCGACTGTTTCGGAAATATTAAATGTTTTCAGATTAATTTGAAAATTTTTGATAATGTAAAAGATAACAAGAAAAACATTAATGTTACTGTAGGAGATGTTCAAAGTGTTCGTCGCAAACGTCTTGACAACATCCTAATCTTAAATAAAAATTTTTTCTAACGTTGCTCAAAATCTCGGGTGTGACCGATCTAATCGCAACTATTATTCGTCTTCTTAAGTCAGCTAAGTCGAGGAGTTTAGTTTTGTATACTATACTCTTGACATATCCCCATAAGAAGAAGTCTAATGACGTTAGATCAGGGGATCGTGCTGGCCATTCCATCGATCTTCGCCTACCTATCCACCGATTCGGGAATATTTGGTTGAGGTACTGCCGGACATTGATTTGGTAATGGGGTGGTGCTCCATCTTGCTGGAACCACATCGTATTTGCTGGAACTTGTGAGTTTGCTAGATCAGGATATAAGTTTGTCAAAGCTGGCACGAGATTATTTTGAAGCAATGCTAAATAATTGTCGCCATTCAAATTTCCATCAATGAAAAAAGGACCTACGATATGATCTCCAACAATTCCTGCCCAAACATTAACCTTCTCAGGGTATTGCGTATGTTCTTCCCTCATCCGGTGAGGATTTTCCCTGGACCAATAGCGGCAATTTTGACGATTAGCATGACCGTGAAGCGTAAAGGTACACTCATCAGAAACTAAAATATGTTCTAATTGGATCACATTGTTATCTAACATTGTCATAATTTGTTCAAAAAAATACGTTCTCCTATCAAAGTCGTCTTCCATGAGCTCCTGAGTTGGTATAATTTTGTAGGGATGCATTTTATTTTCTTTTAATGTACGAGTAATCGATGAATGGCAAACATCGAACATTGACGCTGCTTGTCTACTAGAACTATGCGGGTTTTCTTCAAACTCAAGCACAATATCCAGTTTGGTATCATTACTTACTGCATTCACAGCTGCTTTTTTTATTTGCCTTACATGTCCAAACTCGCGAAACTGCTTTTCTATTTTACTAATTGTTCCTGGGATATAGGCGGCAAATTTGGAAATTTCTCATGAAATAAGTGAGCAACTTCCATTTGTGTCCGTGTGATATCTCCATAATCAATCATCTGCAGAATTGTTATTTTGTGCATTTCTGTTAAATGAACCATTTTGCTGAAATGTAGTTAACGAAATTCAAACAGTTATGACACTGACAACACTTTGCTAAGGTAAGGTATTTTAAAACGAAGTACAAGTACAATTAAAGATTTTCACTTAATAGTTCGGTAAACAAACTATTATGTGAAAATCTTATTGTAAACAAAATTATTAATCTGAAAACATTTAATATTTCCGAAACAGTCGAAGATAGGTATAGGATATTGTACATGAAATATGTCTGGAATTTTCTAAAGAATCCAAAAATTTAATATTTGACAGGTAGGTATTGCATTTAAAATAAGAAAGTTGGTATTGACCACTTTTACATGACACACCCTGTATATAAACTTTTTATTTAAAAAAATACGCAACTAAAAATCCCAATCGACGTGTCCGAGACTGCAGTTTTTTTAGACCAAATTCGAAATATTATACTAAACATTAATAATATGTTAAGAATGTGTTTTTATTTTTAAAATAATGTTACTAGAAGAAAACATACAACTTCGCATTCTGTCATCATTCAATGAAACAACTTACCACTGCCTTATGACCTTCCACAAAATCATTTTCTTCGTATAAATTATCCCAGTCAACGCAAACAGGCTGGACTTGGTTACTCATTTCGAATTTTTCCACTTCCAATAAAGCTATATCGTCACGGTATTTCGTTACATTTCCTTTATAATCTTCGTGTACCAGTAGCCTTTTGATCTACTGAAAGAATAAAAGCCTTCAGAGTGTTCGATGTAGCATTTAAATGCATTAGAAATCTTAAGATATTTAAAATCATTCTATTATAAATAATCTTAATTAGACAAAAAGTAGAACAATTAGCTAGTTTCATTTAAAACACGCCTTACTATGAATATATTTGTATTAGGAATACATAAAGTTTTATTAATAATAAAAGCTATATACGAGTCCACATTTCGAAAATATCACGCAAACACGTCTTAGGGGAAAAATAAGTTTCTAAAAAGTAAGTTGCAAAACCAATGTATTTGAATCAGCGCAGAAGAAAAGACAGATGCACAGGATCGGTATGTAATAAATGTTATTGTTGAAATTTTACACTGTACAACATCTTACAAACCGGATTTATTAGCGACAAAATTTTCACACTACGTCAAAGCAGAGCAATTGCAAACATCGTTAATGAAAGAATAGAAAATATTTACCGGCCAGATAGTCGCAAAAATCATTTTCTTTGATTAGAACAATTATTAAAAAATGTCTCTTCTATTTGACATTGCCACATATGCTTTGCACTGCCTTTGGATATTTATTCGAAATCAATACAAAGATGTAAATTTATGCACTTTTATAAAGCGCCTTTGTCTGTACTATTATATAAAAAAAAATCCTAGTTTACCTCTACCAGTTTCGCCAGTAGTCAGCAGATGAGGATCTTGGCAGTAGCAGGTCCCATTTATTCACAGCGTTTTGAATGCGTGAAAGACAATATTGTACGACTCTCCATGATTGCCATTCGACATGTGACGCGCATAAGTATTCGAGTATTGATGCTTAAAAAATGCATCGAATTCACGGGAGTAGTTGTTTGTTCATTTATAGTGTTTTAAGCTTCTTATATGCCGACTTATCAATCAGCGAACGTAGTCAGACTAGTTATAACATTAAAAAATAATACAATACTTATAGGGCAATAAGCGATCAATGTTTCTCTAAACTTTCAGCTTAGCATATGTATATATATATATATATATATATATATATATATATATATTATTAACTGATATATAATAAAAGTCAGGGACTCAAGTACAGATCTTGGCTCCGAATTATCCCATTTTAGGGGCTTTACGAGCAAATTATAAAATAAAAAGAGGTCAAACGTGAGAAGACAAGAGTGAGAACATCAGAGGGAATAAGGGTGAGAAAAAAATCTATAAAATATTTTAACTAACAATTAAAGAGGAAATTAATAAATAGAATAATTCAAATAAATTATTGCCATATAAGTGCGAGTGAGAGAGGCGCAAAAACGGGATCTATAAAACGTACGATAAAACCTCGAGGTCCGAGGGGTCGACACGCCCAGAGGTTTTTAAGCATTAGTTAAAATCTAGTAAGCTTTTGCGTAGACAAATAAGGTACACTCTATACATGGAACAGTCGAAAAGTTTGAATTATAAAGAAAGTGTAAATAACAAAACCTGAGAAAAGCATGGAAAGCGACGACGATTATATGTCGGAGAATACAAGAAATAAAAGGAGAAAGGAGCAGAAAGACCAAGGTACGGTATTCAGCAAGATCAAGAAAGTAGTTAGAACACCACAAAAAGAAAAAGAAATAGATGAAAAAAGCAAATTAATTGACATGAGGAGAGAACTTATGAAAGACGTTAAAGAAATAAAACAGAGCCAAGAGAAATACCAAGAAGAATTAAACATATTAAGAAAGGAAAATGAAATGTTAAAAGATGAAAAAGATAAACTCAAGAGACAAATGAAGGTAATGGAGATAATGAACGAGTTGGAAAGGAGGAATACAAAGAGAAATATCGTAATATCAGGATTGAAAATGAGAGCGGAAGATAAAACAGACACGAAAATAGAAATGAAGAACTTTATAAAGAGTAACATGGATATAGGAGTAGGGCTAAAAGAGGTAGAAAAAATGGGAGTAACAATATATAGGATAGAATTGGATAATATAGAAGATAAAGATGCAGTGATGCAAAATAAAAATAAGCTAAGACAACTAAAAGAACGGATCTACAAAAATAATGAAATGACTCGGGTGGAAAGGGAAATACAAAAGAAACTGAAACAGATTGGAGAGAAAGAGAGGAAAGAGGGGAGAGTGGTGAGAATAAAATTCCAAAGAATTATAATCCAAGGAAGAGAATTCAAATGGGATAAAGTGGAAGGTAAATTGATGGAATGTGAGAGAACCCACAAAAACCCAATGGCAAAAAACTGAAGGGAACAGAGGAAAAGGAAACAACGACGATGAACATGGCAATGAATAAGGCTACGAGGGATACAAGAAAAAGTCCAATGAAAACAAACAAATGTAAACGAAGAAACCAAGACCAAGGAAATGGACAAAGACCAAAGTTAGAAACAAGAAATAAACAAAAAAACAAAAGAGAGATTATAAGAATGGGTACATGGAACATACGGAGTATAAACGGGAAGGAAGATGAAATATTCGAAGAAATGAGAACACGAAACCTGGATTATCTGGGAATAACGGAAATAAAGAAGAAAGGACAGGGAATGGAGGAGTTGAAGGATAAATATATAGGATAAATAAAGGATAAATAATAGAAGTGCCGAAGGAGTAGGAATGATTATTAAACCCGAAATAGTGAGCAACATCAGAAATGAAAAATATATAAATGGAAGGCTTTTAAGAATCGATACAGAACTTGAAAAAATGAAACATGGAGTATAATAGTGGTATATGCACCTAACAATAACGCAAGGAAATAAGAAAAAGATGAATTCTTTGAAACACTCCAAATAGAAATAGACAAAGCCGAAAGAAATATTATAGTAATGGGAGATATGACCGGACGAGTGGGGAGAAACAATGTAGGAGTGAAGAAATATATGGATAAAGAAGAAGAAGAAATGATAAACGAAAACGAAAAAAGGCTAATAGACGTATGCATAGGAAACGACCCGATCATAACTAATACAAAATTTAGACATAAAGACATTCATAAATACACAAGGGAAGTCCCCTAGCAGGAAAAAGAGATCCATTATTGATTACTTGCTGGTAAATTCAGAAAACAGGAAGAAGATAAAGGATATTAAAGTACAAAGAAATGCTGTAATAGGAAGTGACCACTATCTGCTAAGAATGGAAATAATTAATAACACAAAGAAAATACAAGAAGAAAAAAGATAATAAAGGAAAAATAAAATGTTATAAATTAAAAGATGAAGAAACTAAAAAGGAATATCAACACAGAATCGACGAAATGCAAGAAAGAGAGAATAAAACAGGGGTAGAGTATAAATGGAATAAATTTAAAAACAACATTCTAAAGTCAGCAGTGGAATTCTGTGGAATATCAAAAATAACAAATACATATACAAAAAAAAGTAGATGGTGGACGACAGAAATATAACTTAAAGCAAAAGACAAGAAAACTAAATGGAAAAAATACTTACAAAGTAAAAGAGAGGAGGACTATACCATATATAAAGAACCGATAAATAAGATCAAGCAGGAAATCAGGAATGCTAAACAGAGAGAAAATCAGAAATTACTTTACGGAATATTATAACAATTACGACAAAAGAAAATACCACGACTGAAAAATATAAAAGATAGAGAAGGAAACATATTAAAGGATGAGAAGGAAATAATGAACAGATGGAGACAGTACTTTGAAGAACTTACAGAAATAACGGAAGGCAGAAGAATAGAAGAAAAAAATCAAATAGTACGAGGTGACGAAAAATATATCCCACCAATAAGCGAGGAAGAGCTCAGAGATACAGTTAGCAAGCTAAAGCTAGG
The DNA here is from genome assembly GCA_031893035.1 of Dermolepida albohirtum. Classification (NCBI taxonomy): domain Eukaryota; kingdom Metazoa; phylum Arthropoda; class Insecta; order Coleoptera; family Scarabaeidae; genus Dermolepida; species Dermolepida albohirtum. The sequence continues at coordinate 539,847 of JAVIWB010004781.1, read as the reverse complement.
AAAAGCGGCGGGTGAAGACAGAATCACAGCTGACATGATTAAATATATGGGGGATAAAGGAAATAAAGAATTACTTAGCCTACTAAACAACATCGTTAATGAAAAGATAATACCAACGGAATGGAACATAGCGATAATATTGCCAAAGTGCAAGAAGAGAGATATAAAAGAATGCCTAAACTACAGAGGAATAACATTAAGAAGCATACCAGGAAAAGTACTTACAAGAATACTGGAGAAAAGACTACGTGAAAAATTGGAAATGACATTAGAAGATACACAACATGGTTTTAGAAAAGGAAGAAGCACGCAAGACTTAATATTTATAATTAGACAACTGGGAGAAAAACTAATAAGGATGGGAAGAGAAAGACATATATGTTTCATAGATCATAAGAAAGCTTTCGACAAGATAAGAAGAGAAGATGTATGGCAGAGCTTAGAAAGAAGAGGGATAGATAGGAAAATGATAGATATGATTAAGGCATTATATAAAAACAACAGGAATAAAGTTATAGATAGGCCTAAAACAGGTATGCGTACTGAGCCCATTATTGTTCTCTATAGTTATAGATGATGCTATAAAGAGATGCAAAGAAAAAGGAAAGAACATGAAAGTGGGGAACTGAAAAATGAAAGCAGTCACCGTGCAAGAATTGATGTTCGCAGACGATATGGTACTGATAGCAGAATCAGAAGAAATATTACAAGAGAACCTAATGATTTATTAAGAGGAGCTAAAAAAGATAAATATGGAAATAAACACAGTTAAAACCAGTATAATGATAATATCAGCAGAACTAAAAAGACATAACATTATAATTGAAGGAAGAAATTTAGTTAAAAGCTATAACTACCTGGGAACAATTATAGAGGAAAATGGAAAAATAGATAAGGAAATAAACGAAAGAATAGGAAAAACTGCAAAGATATACAACGTATTGAGAAATACATTTCTAGATAAGACAGAGATAACAAAACAAATAAAGACCGAAGTATATAGAAGAGTGGTCAGACCCACATTAATATACGGCAGCGAATCATGGACAATAACGAATAAAATTAAAAGCAAAGTTACGGCCACAGAGATGAGATTTCTAAGACGGATAGAAGGAATAACAAGGATGGATAAAATAAGAAGCACGACAATTACAAGAAAGCAAAAACTTAAACCAGTTGAAACAGTCATAGAAGAGAGACAGCTAGGATAGCTTGGACATATGCAGAGAATGAGAGACGAGAGAATAACAAGGAGGATCTTTGAAGTTAAGACAGAGGGTAGAAACAGAATAAGAAGACCCCGGAAAACTTGGAGGGAACAAGTATATAAGGCGATGGAAAAGAGGAATATAGGATGGCATGAAATCAAACAACTGGCCCAGGATAGAGAACAATGGAAGCTGAGAATAAAAAAATAAAAGGAGATAATGCAAAATTCAGTCCGACACCGCAGAGTAGAAGGACTTAGGATATATATATTAAATATACATACTTTATATTACATACAAAAATATCATCGTGTAAATGTGTTGGCGAATATTAAATATGCGTCCCAGAACGTGATATTTCTATGTGTATATTGTCTACATCTGCTATCATTCTCGAGCTGTGTGTAGCTAGGCAGGATGGTGGTGTAAAACTCGTGTATGACAAACATCAGAAGATAAACCGAAACTATGACTGCAGTATGCCGATGATAGCCTTTTCATTGGAATGTTGGCAGCGGTGACAATAAACACAAAGAAATATCGCAGCTCCTGGATGCACTACTCAGCAACCAGTACTTCAGTGAAACTACATGATATACTCAGGCAACATACTGAAACACAGATACCCAATCAAGCTGTACTACATTATATAAACGGCACTACAGGCCCTATCGGCATTATTCTAAAATAGCACAATATATGGATAACACACAGAAAAATTGGAAGCATATTGAAAAATGCTAAAGACAACATCGAAATAGAAACACAACGTACATACGAAATATTCTGTGGAGATTAATCCAAGATATACATACGGAAGACTACTCTCGAATTAGTGCCCGATGGAAGAAGCACAAGAATATTGTACAAAAAAAGCACATATTATTATATTACTGGCTCCAAAATTATTGCAAACATAAATGTATATTATAGTAGAATAATCAGTTAAACTATAGAAATAGAGAAAAATCCGAATAACACGAATAAATAGGACGGCGCCTGGAGACTACAACAAGTATGGCGACTGCCGTCAACGGAACGTTAGCGACAAGCCACAGTACCTATCAACATACACAATCAATGTGGAAATTAGTCAGCCAATCAGAAGGTAAAATACACGGAATCACCCCTCCACACAAATCAGTGTACATATATGTGCATACGTATATCACCAACGAGTCGAATCACACGCAAAGACACTCTCTTAGAGAATGTAGAGGTGGATAATATGCTTTCTAAACCGTCCTATCAGACGATACTATTTATCTGTCAGAAAACTAAACTCGCTTGCACAGTGTACTTCGGACGTTTTCTCCCTATTGCCGTTTTTATAAGAAAATTCGATAAGTGCAATGCCATACCATCAACGAGACCAGGATACATTCACAATATTTTAAAACCAGACAAGAAAGTGAGAATAAGGTATTTATACGCACACACACATACACGATATTATACATATACAAAGACGGAAGCACCGACACCCATACCCGTCTAAGTAGGATTCAAAATAGATGTTTTCTCACGAGCAAAATAGCGGAAAGATTATATAGGCAAGGACTGACAGACATATTTTTATACGTGAAATGCTTCTCTTAAAATTACACGAAAAGGGACAAGACGATTGGTACGACGAACCTAAATGAAACACCATGCACGAAAACAAAAACAAACTTTGAACTCTGATGCGTAATGCCAAAAATAACTGAATAGAATGTCAAAAGTAATTATAGTTCGGTATACCCGAGTACTTTAGATACGAAGAAATAACCCAAGACCTATCCGATTAAGAATGCACTATCTGCTACAAGAAGATGTTATACCCCATGATAATGGTTGAAACCGATGGGGGCGAATGTATATGCCATAACCTTGTGCGAAAACTAGTGGTGCGAGAGGCACAAAAGAAGAGCCAGCAATGGAAAGTGCCATTGCTGCCAGCTGTATGGACGCTCAGAGGCTCAAAGCCTCGGCTTGTAAGAAAACAGAGACTTCTTTTCCGGACATTGCCAAGGGTACACGCATCCCTTCGACGTGTTTGTGAAAGTTAAGTTTATTTTGCGACCGCGAAATATACATAACATCCTGGCCCAGGATATACACACACAAACCGCAAGTATTTCACGTATCGTCCGATACACATTTTAATCTAACCCTTTTTTATATTTTATTAAACAGCTTAATATCTTTAGATTTACTTTTATTGCAGCTTTGTTATTACGCTTATCTTGTTTTATTTGTTGCTTTCGATCATATTAATTATCTTTATTTAATATACACAAGCTTTTGGAATTAATTTAACTTAGTGAATAAAATTTTAAGGGCAATCCTGTTTTATTTCCACTAATAATTTTTCTTTCAGCATGGCACACGTCCTGGACTTTTGATGCTCAATGTACACAATTACTAATTATTACTTCATTTACATTACATTTCTATTTTTTTATTTGCATTTATTACAGCGCTTAAGCTAACCGGATACGCGCTCGTAATAAGTTTACTAACCATCACGTGAAAATAAATATTCTCTATTAAATAATATCTCCACTATTATTATTTAGTTGTGTTAATTAATGGGACATTCAACCCCTTAACACTAACACATAAACGATTGCATATAGCACCTTAAAAGAAGGAGGTAATAATAACGAGAACAATGAATGCGACGGCCAGTTCGTCTACAGGGCTGCAGGGTCGCATAAAGTGAAATATAAAATACGTAATTAAGAAAATTAGGTCTCCATCTCTGATTAAAAAGTCTAGGCACTTTTGTCGTATATTGCAGACGAGATAATGTTCTGTATATAATAAATTCAATACGACTTCTGTATTAATTCGACAATAGCCAGTATAATACATACAAGAGGTTGCTGGACGAAAAAAATGAATGCGACGGCCGTTTCGTCCATCGACGATTCCTCAAACAGACTTCTCGTTCAGCAACCATTTTTATGCTATTGGTGAATTAACGCACAAGTAATGTTGCATTTACTATAGACGATACCCTATCTTAACTATACGATAAAAGTGCCTATATTTTTTAATTAGAAATGAAAATCTAATTTTCTCACTTACATATATATACTCAAATTTTATGCAAATGTGTTAGAGAAAACTAAAAAATACTTGCCTTTCTAAATTGTGAGCCAATTTCATTTTTATTGAAATCACGATAGTATTTGCCAGCAGCTATAGTATAGAGGTTTTTATCAGAAGGCGCACCTTGTTGATTTCCGAAGCAGTGAGCAGCTAAAATAAATGCAACTATCAGAAAAAAATTTATAAGAACTAAAATATACCTGATCACAAGCAAATACAATACCTTAAATACATAAATTGAGGACAAAATTTTTACAATTGTTTACATACATTGTTACGGTTTATTTTTCATTTAGAACATATTTCGGCGTATTGTATATTTATTTATTTATTAAAATAATCCTGCCGTATTTGATAGAAGGGACGCCTATGGACATTGATGAAGGTTATGTGGAAACACATATTTAAGATATCGTATTCATTTTAAAGTTTTGAAATCATTTTAAATAAATATATTTCAGCCTACGTTTACCTCGACCTTGATTTTGTTTATATCTATGAATCGCTTTTTGTGGTGACCAGGTGTTCATATCGCGAGTGCAAAACATCCCCCCGTTCGTCTTACTCGCCGTGGTCCGAGACAATATATCTATATCGATAGCATTTGAAAGTTAGCTCCGTAAAAGGTTGGACGTTTAATATCGACCCGCTTAGATTTCTTATAATCAAATATGTGTCTGATCATAGCGTAATTAGCAAATCATCTTCAGAGCCCGTTACCATCCACAGGTATGTGTCTGCCAATTAATTAAGAATATGAGTACAATTCCTTATTGGTATTGTTGTTATAAGACTTCTCCTAATACCGCGGTCTAGGTACCCGCATACATAAGTAAAACACCGACGAAACATCATAGCAGCCAACGTTACTCTTCCGCAGATACTACCGAACTCTGACGAAATTTCCCAGCCGTCCTGTAGCCGGTTCTAAGCCACACGGGATTTGCACCTCAACGCGGGATACGTTGAGTAACCTCTAATTTACTTTACTATATCTCGACACTTATAAAAAACTCACGGAGTGGGCACAAATAAAGCAAAAAGAATCAGGCGTCGTCGTTGTTTGTAAATTTAAAGATCCAATTTTAGTAGATTTAATCAGTTTACGAAACTATATGTGAGAAATCAAACGATTACATCTGCCATAATTTCGCTCTTGGTGCCCTTTTCTTTTTGTAATTTTAAAACCAAAAAAAAAAACAAAATCTGAACTTGCGAACCACGACCTCCGCGATAGCTAGCTGGCATCGTTCGGTTGCTGCCCGGAAATACTTAAGCTCCCTCGAGCGGTCGTTCGCGACCCCTCAGCATATTGCTTTCGTGTGCAATCAGCACGTAGCAACATATCTTCAACTGACAGGTTAATTTAGTTTCCTTTGACATTTTGTTAGAAGAAAATGTAATTGACAGAGTACGTGTTTTCTTTTCTCATATGCACAAATGCAATTGATAAAAAGTCGATAGTATACACGTTTATTTAGTACAGAACTGTAATAAGGAATTCCATGTTGAATTAAAAAATTTTGCAAGAGATTAAGTACATGCATTAAAAAAGTCAAACAGAGAAGCAATCAGGAAACGTACACTAAAAATCAATCATATAGAAGATATAATGAAAAATAAACTAAAATCATCACTTTTACCATTAAGACAACAAAATAACTTTTCTGTTCATGCTACCCACCGTTGTCAAAAGAAAAAGAACCCTCCAAATACATAACGAAATTAATAGTGAACTACAATTGGAACAAAAGTTAGCACGGAAATAACTAGAATTGTGCATAAATTTTAGTTATTACTCGTGCTGACTTTTATCCAATCGTGTGCTCACGATACCTATTTATCAGAGAATCAAAACGAACTTGCAAATATAGCTAACAGGAAAACAACAATTTAACGGTAAATTAAAATGAACTATCATCAACTGATTTACATCCATTTGGTTTGAATTCTGCAAATTTTTCAGGTAGAACATTTCAAAATTGCAATTTTTATTTTTGTAGAAAAGATAATAATTACTTTTTTAAATTGATTTTCAATAAAATTTTGGTATTCTTACTTTGTTTTAAATCTTGCGAGTATTATAATTTACAACGCCTTAGGGTATTGTAAAGTTATTAATAGCTTTCGTAAATAAGGTAATTCGATAATTAATATCTGAAACAAAAAGTTCAATCACTGCCAATATGAAAATGAACGCCGATCTGGACTTCCTGGCAAGTTCATATAAAAAACTTTGCTGTTCAAAATGTAAAAAAAAATCCAAGAATGAGTGTCTTCGGATGTACTTCAAATCATTTACCGTGCGCTTTATGATCATATCACGATCGGAATATAAGAAACTTTTTATAAATAGAAAGCAACCTACGAAAGTGACTTAGTTTGCAAAAAATCATGTACACTATTAACAAGCTGTCTGGAATACCATCGAAAGCAAATAACTTACATGGATACCATGGCCGTATAAATTCCTTATTATAGGGTCTGTACGATTGTGTATGGGGGCATCAGATGTCAGACATTTGGTTATAATCGGCTCTATAATATCAAAATTAGTATTTGAAGTTTTACTGTATCTTTGCACACTATTTCGACGGATTCAACCAACGACAACGAGAGACTTTCTAATTTTATTTTTTTATTGCCTCCACTAGTCAGGAGCAATTATTCTTAACAGTCCTTATGTCCTCAAAATAATAATATAATAGTAAAACGCTGCCTGTAACCATGTTCCCAACCTGTAGGAATCGACTGTGGTGCTTCAGGGATACAGAGACACAGTCTGTGAAATGCTCGGACACAGGATAAAATAGTCGAATTGTTTTTGCCAAAAGCATAAATTTTACATGTAACATTTAAGAAGTTAGCAAAATATTTTCTAAGAAACATAACATAAACATTAACAGTTGGTTTGTTGAAAGTTCAAAATTTTCCAATATATTTAACACTAATGAAATTACTTCAGTAATACATTGTGGAAGTTGGTAAAATTGAAGATGACGGTTGTCGTAGTTCTATTGTAAGTACCATACAATTAACAACAACATAATTTCTTTAAGACCTGTTATTTCGTCCACACATAAGCACAATTTCTTATTTTTTACTTAGGATTTAGTCTTATATTCAATACATTTACGAACAAGTGGCAGAAAATTTTGTAACGCTGTCCTATTAGGCAATGGATATTCCTCCATATTATTCCAGAAGGAACAAAACGATTCATTCGATAATTAAATAAACACTAAATTACCAAAAATATTATGACACATAAATGAGATAAAAATTTCTCGCCCATTTTATGTATGTACTTTGTACTCTTCGCGTACCTTTCTCAGTAGCTTTTCGTCCACCACATTAGCGATATTGTAAACAATGATATCTGTCCGAGATGCCATTATTACTAGTTGAAGACTTAAGCAGCGTTAGTGAAAAAATTAGGTTTGGAGAGATAATCTTTCTTCTGACATGTCACTGACCATATTTCGCATATCGTCGAGGAATTCCTACTATACAAAGTTTCGAAATAGTCAGTCGCGTCTCAAGCCGGATAGTAATGTAATTATTTGTTATTTTGTTATTCTTTACTAAACATGTTCTTTTCTTATTTCTATTCATTTTTGAAAAGACATTTATTCGGAAAAAATTAGTTTTATTTCTTAGAAATAAATAAATATTGACTTTTAAGAAAAATAAAACTATGAGAAATAAATATTATTTATTAATCACAGAATTTAAAAAATTTAGAAAAGAGAATATTGTACATAGGCACTTTTTGCATACACGTTTTTTTGCAAAATGTCTTCGTTTACCGCCTTTTACAAAACAGAAGTTTTGTTTATTAGAATTACGAAAAGCTCTTTTCTATTATAATTGAGTTATAAAAGTTTTTCACAATTGTAATCATTGACCACTGGCGTATTAATATATCGTTTACGACATAAAAATTATATTGGCAAATATTATATATGCATAATGCATTCATAAATATTAAAAATGTTTTCACTTTGGATTTTATTATAGTGTTAGAGATAAATGAGATAATATTTGGAAAAACAAACATATTAGAACTTTTTATGATATCGTCATAGTATTTTGAGAAATGTTGTACTTTATTTCTAGCACATCCAGCGAATGCAGGAACTAACAGAAAGTAATGTTAAAATTTGCACCTATTTCATTGAAACGAGAATGCGTTGCTAAAGTATTATTCAGAGATTAATGTAATTTTACACAATATTACGTATGAAATTGCACATTGTATACTAAAGTTACATTAGACTTTAGAAAATATGTTACACGAATATTTAGACAATATAGCTTTAGAAATCCGAAAGCAGGTTTAGTCCACCACACGTTTTTCTGGTAGTGCGTTACTCTACGGATTAGACGCGAAAGATGTACATTATGACTAATTCCCAATTCCGATTTAAATGATATTTTAAAAGTAATAATCATTACTCTGAAGAGATCAATATTTTAATTTAACGATTAACTTTACTTGAAAAAGTTAAGAATAACATATATGTTGAGAAAACAAGCAAATTCGAAATTTTAATATATGTATACAAATTAGATAAAAAGAATTTAATTAATTTATACATCACAATTAATGAGTTCAGTATCCGTCATTATGACTCTAAGAGAAAGAGACTGAGACTTCCAAATTAATATTTGCTTTGATTATTTTTCTTATGGGTGTTTTTAGTTTACGAGAAATAATTCAACCAGCGAAGTTTTTGCATACATCTACTTTCCTTTACCTAAGGTCGTTTAAGTTTTATAACTAACACATATTGTTGTTTATGTGTTTCATATTATGTAAATATTAAGCGTTAAATTGTTTTAGGATATTGTTTCCTTGAAAATTATTTTAATTATCTCGTTAACTTTAGACATCTTCATTCTTAATGTTCTTACACATGTGTACTATATCTTTCAAAATTCTTAGCAATTTACTATATAAGTTTTCATAACTATATTGCTTAATTAGAAAAAAAAATAAATGTCTATGAATTAATTTAACAACAAAAAATGAGATAATTTAATCTATCTTGAATATATATATAATAAAATAATAGAACATGTCGTAATTATATATAAATATATAAATTAGTTTCACGATGGGAAATTTAATGAAAATTATATTATTTTCTGCTACTCCATCGTTAATTAAATACACAGAAATTAATTAAAAATTTCTGCGCTGGAGAAGGACTCGAACCTCTATCTGCCGTTTTCTAGACGACTGCTTTACTAATTAAGCCACCAGGCAGTGTAACTTCGAGTCCTTTAACACGCCATAAATCGTATTATGGAACAGATTTAATATTTATTTGAAAACCCGCAGTTCGGTTATGATGTCGTAATTATATATAAATATATAAATTAGTTTCACGATGGGAAATTTAATGAAAATTATATTATTATATTATATATAGTCGTCTAGAAAACGGCAGATAGAGGTTCGAGTCCTTCTCCAGCGCAGAAATTTTTAATTAATTTCTGTGTATTTAATTAACGATGGAGTAGCAGAAAATAATATAATTTTCATAATAGAACATTCTTGGCTAAAAATAACAATTAATAAGAAGTAATAAATGAATTTGTATTATAGATATGTGACCAAATTTTGTAATTCAACGCTTCATCCAGGGCAGAAGATGAAAAATTAAAACGTTTGACGTTTCAACAATTATTTTATTGTCTTAATCACAAAAAAATGTCATTTAACTGCACATAATGAGTACTGGCAAAATAGAACTTTGAGTACATTGTTTTTTTAAGTGAAAGAAGAAACACAGAAGTTACAATTATTGTAGTTTAATATTTACTAGAAGCTCTAAACTCACCAAATGTATGAAAATAAGTAAATCTGAAAATTAATTGCTTTCTTATTACTTGGACGATGTGAATAATCATCCTAAAAGTAGGCTTCAAAATTCCGTTCTTCAAACGGTATGTTGATGACTGTAACTGTTAATCTTGCGGAAAAGCTAGATTTCGTTAATAAATTATTTAACGATTACCACCCCGAGTTACAGTTTACTTACCAAATTGAAAGGAATGGCTCAATCGACTTCTTAGACATGACCTTACTACATAAAACCATAATTTCAAATAAAATGGTATGCCAAATCCATATCATCTGGAAGGCCCCTAAGCTATAATTCAAATCACTCAGTTTCAATCAAACAAAAGTGTGCTAACTAGTCTTACAGACAGAACTTTGAAATTTGCCTGTCCACAGTTCAGAAAAAGTGCTTTTAACACCATGAGAATAGTATTGCGAAAAAATGACCCCTTTTTAATAATCATAAAATCTAGAAATATATTATAGATACCCTTCTAATAAAAACAATAACAAGAAGACATTTAAATACGTATTTATCCCATATATACGTAAATTATCAAACAACCTTAATCGAGTCCTAATGGAATACAACTCTAAAGTAACACATAAAAGTTTTAATAATCAACTTCACAAACACGAAACATAAGTGCACTCTCACATGTAATAAACGGACTCACACCTTGTAGTACAGTGAAACTCGCTTATTGGAATACTCATATTGTCCGCGAAAATTATTCCTATATGCGGATTATTCCATTATCCATTATACATACTTCGTATTCTTTATATCTGCGATTTTATAACTACAAAATTGACTTCAGTATGATACTGTAAATTTATGTTGCAATTTTCATAAAATGTATTTAAGAATACATACAAAAGAAATAAAACACATTTCAGCGTAATACGTATTTTTTAATTGATACTATTTTTTTTATTTCAAACTACACATCCTTAACAAAATAATCTGTAATTTTATTTTGTTTTCTTTCTTTACACAAAATATCAGTGATTTGGTTATCTAATGCATAGAAATGTGCAAAATTACAATCAGTTTTTGATTCTAAAAAACAACGTATAGTGTCACATGCTAGTTTCACTTCTTGAGATGATGGCGTGGTTGATGGAGTATCCTTTCAATATGTATTTTCTTCTGCTTCTTCTTCCTCCTTCTGTTCCATCACCTTGTTTGCACAATTTTCGTGTGACTCTTCAAAAACAGGTAAATTGTCATCAAAAGAAACGAAAATGGAAAAATTTTCTTCTGTCATGGCATCCGGAAGTGGTTCTTCGATGTTGACAATTTCTTGTTCCTCTCCTTTAATAAACTGACATTTTACGAAACAATTTAAAATAGAGCTTGACTGAATTTTATCCCACGCTTTATTCATTATGTGAACAGCAGATAAAATTGTTAGTTTTCGAGATTGCCAATTGCACCTTCAGTAGATAACGGCTCATAAAAATCAATTGTAGAAATAGTTTTCCTTATTATTTCCTTTATATAATTTCTCTTAAAAAGAGAGATAACTCCTTGATCCAAGGGTTGAATTATATACAATATGTTGTGTTTGGCGGCAAATAATGTAGTTGAACATTAGTCAAACGTACATCTGGCTTTTGAGCAGAGCAGTTGTCCATAAACAGCAAAACTTTCTTATTTGATTGTTTCATTACCTTATCGAAGTTTAAAAGCCAATCTTTAAACAGTGCTGCTGTCATCCAAGCATTTTTGTTTGAAGTATGTTTCACAGGCAAAGATTTTACCCCTTTAAAACTCATTGGGCTTTTTGACTTGCCAATGACATAGAGCGGCAACTTATGACTTCCGTTGGCGCACATCATTCGATCTTTTGCAGCTCTATCTCCTACAGCCTTTTCTCCGCGAAAACAGAAGGATCCGTCAGGAATAGCGCGATAATATAAAGCGGTTTCATCGCAGTTATAAATGCAGTCTGGCTTATAATCTTTGAATAAAGACGGTAAAAGTTCACTTATCCACGTATTTGCAGCAACTACATCTGCGTCACTTGCTTCGCCTACAATTTGTTTGAAAGAAATTTGGGAACGACTTTTCCATCTGGTAAACCACCCATTTGTTGCTTGAAAATTTACACTACCCAGATTTTCTGCAATCTATTCGACTTTTTCCTTCAAAATGGGTCCGCTAAGTGGAACTTCACGCATTCTTTTTTCCATAAACCAATGATTTAAAGCATTTTCTACGTCAGCATTCTTCCCGTTGCGTCTTCGTTTTTGAGTAGATTTAAAATTATCACGCCAATCACTTAAAATATTGTCTTTTCTTTTTAACAATTTACTCACTTGTGCTTGAGACACACCAAATTTTTTGGCAACATCCGACTGACTGCAAGTTGTTTCTTCTAAAAACTCAAGCAATTTTACTTTTTCCTTCAGAGCAAGGTCTTTTCTTTTCAAGTTTGCCGAAGAAGCCATTTTTCACTTACTTTCACTCACTTTCGATTGCAATATCAAATGACAAACTGACCAGAAATATAGAAATTTCCTGCTTTTAAAACCTCCGAAAAGATTTTTATTGTATGTACGTAGTTCGCACAGAATTAACCATTATCTAAATACTGTTTAAAATCACTTAGGTACAAGATTTTATTGCAATACGTAATTATCGAAAGATTATCTGTAATTATGTACATAATAGCTTTCTAAAAGAAAAGTAAACATTCATAGTAACTTTTGATTTACATCCACCTTTAGTTAAACAGGTAGAGAAATTTATTCTTTTATGAAGACAAAATTGCATTAATGTTCTTAGTAAAGCCATTCCTTTACCCAATATACAGTGTGTATCAGCCAAATGGAATAAATTCGATAATAATTAAACGGAAGGGTGTTCGAAGTAACGCTCGGACACGTCGATTGGGATTTTTAGTTGCGTATTTTTTTAAATAAAAAGTTTATATACAGGGTGTGTCATGTAAAAGTGGTCAATACCAACTTTCTTATTTTAAATGCAACACCCTGTCAAATATTAAATTTTTGGATTCTTTAGAAAATTCCAGACATATTTCATGTACAATGTCCTATACCCATCTTCGAAGGAAATATTAAATGTTTTCAGATTAATAATTTTGTTTACAATTAAAATAAGATTTTCACATAATAGTTTGTTTACCGAACTATTAAGTGAAAATCTTTAATTGTACTTGTACTTCGTTTTAAAATACCTTACCTTGGCAAAGTGTTGTCAGTGTCATAGTGTTGTCAGTGTCATAACTGTTTGAATTTCGTTAACTACATTTCAGCAAAATGGTTCATTTAACAGAAATGCACAAAATAACAATTCTGCAGATGATTGGTTATGGAGATATCACACGGACACAAATGGAAGTTGCTCACTTATTTCATGAGAAATTTCCAAATTTGCCGCCTATATCCCAGGAACAATTAGTAAAATAGAAAAGCAGTTTCGCGAGTTTGGACATGTAAGGCAAATAAAAAAAGCAGCTGTGAATGCAGTAAGTAATGATACCAAACTGGATATTGTGCTTGAGTTTGAAGAAAACCCGCATACTTCTAGTAGACAAGCAGCGTCAATGTTCGATGTTTGCCATTCATCGATTACTCGCACATTAAAAGAAAATAAAATGCATCCCTATAAAATTATACCAACTCAGGAGCTCATGGAAGACGACTTTGATAGGAGAACGTATTTTTGTGAACAAATGATGACAATGTTAGATAACAATGTGATCCAATTAGAACATATTTTATTTTCTGATGAGTGTACCTTTACGCTTCACGGTCATACTAATCGTCAAAATTGCCGCTATTGGTCCAGGGAAAATCCTCACTGGATGAGGGAAGAACATACGCAATACCCTGAGAAGGTTAATGTTTGGGCAGGAATTGTTGGAGATCATATCGTAGGTCCTTTTTTCATTGATGGAAATTTGAATGGCGACAATTATTTAGCATTGCTTCAAAATAATCTCGTGCCAGCTTTGACAAACTTATATCCTGATCTAGCAAACTCACAAGTTCCAGCAAATACGATGTGGTTCCAGCAAGATGGAGCACCATCCCATTACCAAATCAATGTCCGGCAGTACCTCAACCAAATATTCCCGAATCTGTGGATAGGTAGGCGAGGATCGATGGAATGGCCAGCACGATCCTCTGATCTAACGCCATTAGAATTCTTCTTATGGGGATATGTCAAGAGTATAGTATACAAAACTAAACCCCTCGACTTAGCTGACTTAAGAAGACGAATAATAGTTGCGATTAGATCGGTCACACCTGAGATGTTGAGCAACGTTAGAACAAATTTTTATTTAAGATTAGGATGTTGTCAAGACGTTTGCGGCGAATATTTTGAACATCTTCTACAATGACATTAATGTTTTTCTTGTTATTTTTTACATTATCAAAAATTTTTCAAATTAATCTGAAAACATTTAATATTTCCGAAACAGGACATTGTACATGAAATATGTCTGGAATTTTCTAAAGAATCCAAAAATTTAATATTTAACAGGGTGTTGTATTTAAAATAAGAAAGTTGGTATTGACCACTTTTACATGACACACCCTGTATATAAACTTTTTATTTAAAAAAATACGCAATTAAAAATCCCAATCGACGTGCCCGAGCGTTTTTTCGAATACCCTTCCGTTTAATTATTATCGAATTTATTCCATTTGGCTGATACACACTGTATACTATTAAAAGATATTCTTATAAACGAATAATTTTGTTAATACTTAAAGGGAAATGGTTTTGTTCTTGAGATTTTAATTCCTTTAACCGATATATTCTATTAAGAGGGTTTCCAGTAAACGGGTTTCACTGTAATTGCAACAAAATTTATATATACCCATATAAGTCAAACAAAACAACACCTAGACAAACACTTAAAAGAACATAAATGTGCAAAAATATTATCGCCTTACGAAAATATTGAAACCTCCCGTTTCGTTCATTCAACTTTAACAATACTAAAATTTTAAACGAAAAAACTAATAACAAAGCCTGATCTATTGTAGAAATGATTCAGATTAAAAACATGAAAGTACAGTTGTAAACACCGAAATGCAAAGTTTATTAAAAATATATCACACCCTTATATGATCTCTTCCAACCCAAGTTTCACAACAATAATAAAGATTTTCTTCTTCTTTCTTTTTTATTATTTTTTAAATTGGTTAAAATCTTTAAAAAGTTGTTCTAATAACTAGCAGATTACTCTCAAATATATAAAATAATATACTTATAAAAAATACAACAGTACAAAGAAAACCGTAGAAAAGGGGAAAAAAGGGTTAAAAAAGATCCATACGCACACATTATTTTTTCGAACTTTCTGTTCACTACTAAGATTTAAATTTCAACAATATACATTTTAAAGAAAGACATTTTGGTTGGTGATTTATAGCTTCTGATACATTAAACTACAATAGCTGTAACTTATGTATATCCTTTTTTATTTAAAAAAGCAATGTATTAAAAATTTTATTTTTTCAAACATCCATTATGTTCAAGCAACTAAAAGACATCCTTTTATTACAAACGATACAATAAAATAATTGTCGAAACATCAATTTTGTTTTAATTTTTTATCTTGTTCCATGAATGACGGGCTGAATTTCAAAAGCTAGCCACATTCCAAGAATATAAATTAATTTGATACTTCTTATTAATTATATACATATATATTGTAGACATACTATATATATGAAGCGAAACACTTTAACTTCCAGATTTGACACGTATTTTATCTGAGTCATAATTGTGTGTAAATCATATGAGTATTTGTGTTTCATTCTCGAATTAATGAATGCAATACAACAACAAAAATTTCTAGCCATCTTCATACACGTTGTCTTGATAATGAGTAGTAGAAGTAGCATAATAATAATAAAGCCAAGCTAAAGACACTGAATTCATAGGGAGCGAGATCTAAGCTCATATGGGATTGTTTACGTACCCTGACCTCAGGAGCCGTAAAAGGGTGACAGTAGTTTAGATCCTGTGGTACAAATACGATACTATAAGGCTAATGATAAGCCATCGAATTGATTTGACGAATCTCGTCAATGGTCTTCTTAAGAGCGGAACATTCCTGTGGCATTACAACATGAAATATCAAAACAGTCGTGGAAAATTGGACTAAAAGTAAATCTTGAGATAGATCGAAAATCTACTAAAAACAAGCAAAACGGTTCCTTAAGAAAGGGTAGCCAAAATTTGGAATTGATCTACTGTGTGGGAATAGAAAGTTTGTTAGGATATTAGCGGGTTTATTAACTGTGTGGGAATAGAAAGTTTGATAGGATATTAGCGGGTTTATTAACAGGGAATCGTACGTTCAACAAATGTATAAACAATATAAACTGGACAGAAAAAAAAACAAATGCAGCAAGTAAAAGAGCAAACCACGATCTACGTATAATGCTTATGCGAAGGCTTAAAAAGAATGCGATTTCTACAGATAAGAGGTTAATATCCTAAAGCGACAGAAAAACTCGTCTTTAAAACAGCTAGGTCTGGTTAAAGGAATGGTGCTAGACAAAATACTACGAGGACCACAACATACCTGGAGGCAGACAGAATGAATAACGAAACGTTAAGTATTACATACAACGATAACATGGTAACACCCAGACGATTGTATTATTAAACTTTAAATTAATTGATCGTATTGAAAATATAGAAAGAAATTACATTTAGGTTATTCAGACTTTTAAAAAACAAAGAATGATAGAAATAGGATTCAATTTCGAAAATAGTCAACATGTAATATTCCTCAAAGCTCTGATTCGAAGTCTGCTCAGTCTGTTTATTAGTAGGAATTTATTACTAAGTAACAACAACTGAATCTAGTATTTCTATTCCTGTATATTTATGAGTATTTGTGTAGCTTGTGTAGTTGTAAAAATAATATTAAAATTATCTGGCTGGTTTATACTTTTGAGAAAATTATAATAAACTTTGTTCTCCAAGAGTGGATATATTTTTAGTATCAAACTAATTATTATATAATGTAGCCAAAAGCCAGCTTCTTCGTTTTCAATAGTTCAAAACTAGACTTCCGAATTTAAACGGCATAGAAGTACAAAAGACCAATTCCGAAGTGGAAATCCAAAAGCAGTTAAAGAATCCACCATATCATATTGAATGATCGTCAAGTATACACAAAATTGTGTTTGTTGCTAGCTCTTAGCACTTCATCGCAATTAGAAAGATCTGCGTCGTTTCTTTGTTAGATCACGTAGTTATCGAACCATCCTCGTTACTTCTTATATAGCGTAAACGATGTTGAAAGCTTTAACAATTTTGGGGCTAGTAATCTCAGTATTTATTTTATATAATTTCTTTCCATGATAATCAGACTTAGTTTAGAAAATAATTGTATGGTAAACTTTTGTAATGAACATATTAACAGTTATCTTAATTAAATGCATTTCAAACAATGTGGAAAAATTAAGTTCCATAGCATTAAATTATGTTCCTATACCTGACACAACGTAAAATCTTGATATGATAGTTCCACCGCAAATGTGACTGTTTTCATTATTGTAAATTGCCACTATCCATGGGTATTCTCCTTGTAACGCATTAGAGCCACTGATAATAGGAGAGTCTGCATTGACGATCTTCTGTCCGCATTCTAAAAATAAAGATTTTCAATGAAAATTAATGAAATAAAACAATTGAAATGAAGGTAGATATTTATTGATACAAATATTACTTAACATAGCATTACAAAAACAAAAGTGTTAAATTTATTTTTAAAAGAAAATTAAAAATATTAAACTCGACCTTCATTATATAACTGTAAATTATAATTAATGTTATTAACAAAAAGTAACAATTAGATTAAATTGAAATTTGTACTGTAATAAGTGTTATAACTTCGAATGTCACGGTAGAAAAGAAGTTCCTATCTAAGTACATAACGGCAATTAAACGACATTTGCTAAAAGTTTATTTTAAAAGCTCAAATATATAAAAACACAAAATAGGAAGAGCTGCCTTTGAAAATATAATATATATGTAGAAATTAGACGATGAAAGTATTAGATATGAACGAATGCTAATTTGAAATTTAGAAAAGTACATCAGATAAATACGTTAATATTAGCCATATAAACAGTAAATTATTTTGTTCGTTTATCAAGAAAAAAAAAAAAACTTTCAGAACATTCTGATTCTATAAAAATTTTATGCTGGATGTGGAATACATATATACGTACATAATCTTCTGAGATATTGAAACACTTGATTTGTGTATAAATAACTCAAATTACAGACCTGTGGCAAGCTAAATAACACACTAGCATTTAACGTTTGAAGTTAATATGCAATTTTAATTGACGTAGGGCTCTGTTTCCTACAAATCTGCAAACTGTGTTTAAATACGAACAAGGTGTTTCATAAATTTAGAAAATTGTATGTAAAAAAGGTTTCGCTAATATAACCGCATTATTTCGATAGACAAATACATTTTTTTCGTTGCAGCCAAAACAGAGACGCACACACCTATTGCAATTCAAATACAGGACATCTGCCTGCAATTGCTCAATATACCATATATGAAACGCGACCACAATTTATGTTCTATCGTAAGAAACCAGATACAAGAACATGGAGCGTTGAATCAGAGTAAAGAAAGGCAATGAAAATATAAAGGACCTCATAGATGTTGTTCAACTATCGCTTGATAAACACGATTAAAATATTGCCGAAACCTCGCGCTCGTGAAACGAAATAACGCGATATGCGAGAAACGTCTTACTTGATTTTCGTGTATAATCCTCGTTGCAAAACTGATCTAGTTCTGAGAAGGATCATTTCACTTTTGACGTTTCATCCTATTACTGACATCTTCTTCTGGGTGAGTAATAATTGGAGTGCGGCACTCGAAAATATGAAAATGATAAATATAGAGATATTGAGACGTAATTTATTTCTAAGATTGTCTTTACGGTTTATAATCTAACTTCAACTAATTTCGCGACAGACGCTTGGCGAAACATATTTAGCGATAAAATTTAAAGTTGATTATGTGAAATATATCCAAGTGTTTTATTCTATTTTTAATTTGACTGAATAATTTATATTTTGCAGTGCGTTTCGATTTGTCTCCGTCTTTTCTTTAAAGATCCTTTAATCAGCCTGCATATACATCGCAAGAGAAAGAAGAATCAAACAATAAAAATTCACGTTATGCGACATTTCGCTTTATTTAGTATTCTAAATGTTCTTTATCCCTAATAAAAAATAAGAAAAAATAGAGGAGATGTTCTTACTTTTCTTATAAAGCATAAAGACATGTCACAGACAATCCATGACTTATCCATTATTTATATGGTTACAAACACACTACAAAAAATTTTCGTTAGTTGTCAAAATTTCCGTGACAGCCAGGAAATGGAATCGTAAACCCCTAATAAGTAAATTAGTTTCGAAAAGGCCATGCATTTACAAGAGACTGTTTGAATTTTCAATATCGTCTGACATTTAGTTTGATAAATAGAATTGCTTAAAGAAGACTTAGCGCTTAGTGAAACTTGTAAAATGAATAAAATTGCTATTCGTGGTAAAATTCAGTACTTGTTTTTTAAGAAGTTAAACACAATTGAGATGTTAGCCTTCTTCAGAGGCCAGTATTTGCCGTTAGATTGCTCACTTTAAATATGGTGGCATAAAGGCTCGAAAATAAAGAACGTTTTGGACTACCAAAACGTGTCACCATTCCTAAAACGGTTGAAAAATTTAATGATGTATTACATAATCGAAGAGTGAAAATGGAGGAGATTGCTAAGACTGTGGATCTTGTTTATGTAAAAATTGTATGCGTAAGTTAAGTGGGTGCCGCATTTACTTAATTAGAACAAAAACCTGAAAGAGCGCGAGTTTCCGGCAATTTGAAGCTCTTTAACATAAATTCAATAAATTTTTTGCATCCCTTTGAAACGGTCGATGCAAGTTGGCTTCATTACTATGTTTCACAATCGAAACGGTAATTTCAGCAGCAAAAGCATCATAGCAATTCTCCACCAAGACGTTTCCTTCCATTGAAATAGTAATAACTATGATATTTAGGAATTCAAAGGGGATACTATACAGCAAATGACTTGAAAGAAAGTGCTATTCTATCATGACAAAGCATCGTCACACACCAGTTACATTATTTGGGAAAAACTTGATAAATTGTACTCAACAACCACCATATTCACCGGTTCAGCCCCTCGAGACTTCCACTTATTCCCAAAACTCAATCTGATTCTCGTCGGAAGAAAATCAAGACAGACGAAGAAGTTATTGAACAAGTAAAGCAGTATTGTAGTGACATTGACGCCGATGATTACAAAATTGGTATAATGGCACTCCAGTGCCGCAGTCCATGTGTACTAATTTTGAAGGCAATATGCAGAAAAAATACAAAATATTGTTGCTGTAATTCAAGTGTTCTATTATTAGTTTCATCTTCCGTCAATTATCCTTGTACAACTTGAATCATTTTTGGATATGCATTTTACTACAAACTGTCGGTCAACATTCATTTTAAAGGCAAGATTGCGGCACTATAATAGAGTGCTTATGGAAGTCAATAAGCTGGAATTTATAAATTTTAACTGAATATCATTTTTAGTCATCTTCTCAGATTTTACTTTATACTTTTGATTTTCATACTTCATAGTAGACTGTATTCAATTAATACAAAGTAAGATGTAATTCAACATATCTCAATAAAATTTTTAAATGTATGGTACTAGGTAGGAAATGCATAGCCATTTGTATTTTATTTTAAATATGATACAGAATATGTAGAATTATTTCCAGGTTGACTTTCATTTCAATAAAGAATATAATTTTATTCATTCAGACACGTTCTAGTTCTTAACCATCCTGATGAAAAGAAATATGTGAAAATTTGACTAGTGGAAAATGAGAATATCTAAAAATCTTAATTAGTATTATTAAATATCCTGCTAGAAATGCTATGGTTTAGAGATATTCTTCACAAAGTAATCTTGCCGAAAAATAATAAGCGTTCTACAAGAGTATGGTATTTCAGTAAATTTTAAAATAATCAGATAAATTGTTTTTGTAAACATGGCCCCAAACAGGCCCCATGTTTGTTGTCAAACATGGGGCCTTCAAACATACCATTAAACTAACAAAAGATTTTTTAAACAACGTCTTAAAAAAGAATTACTTATTCAATTGTATGTATCTCAGAAGATTAACGCAAACCATATGCATTCGAAGCGAATTTAGTGATTTATTATTTTAATGGTATCATTTTTAAATTTAATTGAGTAGTTCCCAATTTCTAAACAATTGAATAATTTTGTTTAGAAATTCGACTTGAAACATTTCCTGGGATGTATATATACAAAGAATGTTTCAAATTGCCCGTTTTTTTTAAGAATAAATAAAATATAGATATGGCACTGAATTTGTCTGGGTATGTGGGCATTTAACCTTTAATCGATGTTGTGACGTCCCTGGGACTCCGCAAATCAGGTTTCGGTAGTATCCCCACCACGATTTAGAATTAGGTGTCGCCCGTTTCAGTACCTTTAAGTTAGTTGACTATCAACCCTGTGGTGTAGTGTCGTTGTGCTGCTATTATTTGTTTACGAGTAAACGTATGTTCGCGGTCCCACGGACCTCACGACATTAGGTATGCAAAAAATTACTATCATATCACGCTTTTTTAGAATACGTTTTTTTTTGTTGTTTATAGTTAAAGAATGGCAGAGGCTCCTGTTCCAAAACGTGTTAGATATGATGATCCTAATTTTGAGAAAAAAGTACTGCAAATTCTCGACTCCCTTGACTCCGATGTTGAATTATCTGACGAAGAAGATGCAGATTATATTGAAAGTGAACATAATACCGACTCAGAGGAGTCCGCTGACGAAGAACCAGTTGAACAAGCAAATAGTGAATCTTCAGGGGAATCCACGGCTGATAAAGATAATGAGCCAAACTACTTCTATGGTCGGAATAGATTTAAATGGTCAGCAACAGCGCCTAATAAAAATATAAGAACGCCAGCGCATAATATTATCAGAATACCAATCTCTAGATCAGCAGTGGCAAAAGTAGAGCCTATTGTTGCTTGGAATTCCATATTTACTAATGACATGATACAACAAGTTATTCATTGGACGAACAAAAAAATTGAAAGTGTTAGAACTAATTACGCAGATTCGTCCAGAACAGAGCTTAGGGAAATCACGTTTGAAGAAATGAACTGTTTTATTGGTTTACTTATTTATACAGCTGTATTCAAATCTAACCATGAGGATATCCTTTAAATATTTGCTACGGATGGGACTGGTAGAGACGTTTTTAGGCTTGCTTTATCTGCACGAAGATTTGCTGTTCTTCTCAATTGTTTGAGATTCGACAACCCAGATGATCGACAAGAACGAATAAAAGTAAATCCAGCTGCTCTAATATCAGAGCTACTTCAAAAATTTACAGAAAGTTCACAAGCTTCATTTTCATTAGGTTCCAACACAACTGTGGATGAAATGTTGGTGGCATTTCGTGGTCACTGCCGCTTTAAAATGTACATGCCCTCTGAACCTGCAAAGTATGGGTTAAAATTACAATGTCTTGCTGATGGCAGAACCAGTTACATCTACAACACATATTTATACTGTGGAAAAGGTAGTGACAGCATTGGTTTATCTCAAGAAGAAAAAAAATTTAGCATACCTACACAAGCTGTTATAAAATTATGTAAACCCATATATGGTACTAATCGTAATGTCACAACAGATAATTGGTATACATCAATGGAATTAGCGAAAATTCTTAAATCGAATTGTTGGAACCATGAAAAAAAATAGAAGGGAAGTTCCTAATGAATTTTTACCATCGCGTAATAGGCAAGTAGGGTCTTCACTCTACGGATTCACTAGAGACTATACACTTTTGTCGCACGTACCAAAAAAAAATAAGGCTGTCTTGTTGATGTCGTCAATGCATCATTCAATAGAGAGGGACCCATTTAGCCAAAAAGATGAAATTAATGTTTTTTATAACAATACAATAATAATAATATTGGTGTCGATTCCATGGACCAAAAATGCAGTGTCTATTCCTCAAGTCGCCGAACACGTCGATGGCCGATGGCAATTTTTTTCCGTATTCTTGATATGAGTTCAACAAACGCATATATTGTACATCAATCCCACCGGGATAGACAAGTTCTTACTAGGATGGAGTTCATGAAAATTGTAGCTAAACAGTTGATTGAACCATACATGAGGGCGCGTTTGCAGAATATAAGATTACCTCGAGAGCTTAGAATGTCAATCGGCCGTGTTCTAGGTGAGAAAAATATTTATGGTGAAGCAGAAGCTGATCACTCGGACAAATTACCTAGAGAAAATCGAAAAACGTGCTCCCTATGTCCACCAAAGAAAAAGAGAAAGACTGCATATTTGTGTTTTTCTTGCACACGACCGATATGCTTAGAATGCAGCAAAAAATTTTGCGTAGAATGCGCTAAAGGTGAACTCTAACGTAGCCTTCAATATAGCCGTGCACGTTTTTTATGTTACTTATTATTTTTTACTTTTTAAGCTGTTTTGTGTTTATTTATATTTAATATATCCGGAAATAAATTTATTTTGACTTATATTCGAAATAAAACTGAGTTATTGCGTTTAATTTAGAGTCTAGTTATTTTGTGCGAGGTATTTTAAAAAAAATTAATTTTTGTTGATTTCTTCGCTTGGTTGGTTTTTCTAAAATATTATAGCGTATAATAGTCTGTTATATGTTGCTCTATGTAACAAAAATATAAAATTTGTATTTTTTAATTTCTTACTTATTTTTTGGGCCATTATCACATGCGGTCCGAGGGACGTCAGGACAGCGTTTACTCGCAAAATGTTTCGCGACGCTGACTAAGGGTTAAAAAGTGTGATGTATGGCATTTATAAAAATGGCTTCGTACACGGTACAGCAACGCGTTCAAATTGTTGAATTTTCTTATGAAAATCACTGTTCTGTGAAAAGAGTATTTAGAAAATTACGTGAATTTTACGGTTTACATAATCGTCCATCTGAAAGCAATATTGGTCGAATTACTAAAAAAATTTCAAGAGACCGGTTCCGTGGAAGATCAAGAAAGTGAAAAATATAGTCGTAGTGATCGTTCACAAGAAACTATTGGTTTGGTTCGTGAAAATGTTGCTAAAGATCCTGAAATGTCCATTAGACGCTGTTCACAATAACATGAACTTAGTGGATCAAAAACATGGCGTATTCTACACAAGGATTTAGCTCTGAAGGTAAGTAACACAGGAACTGAAACCATTAGATCATTTAAAATATCGTTCATTTGCCAATTTCATCAATGAACAACCAGCTGATTTTTCTCAAAAAATAATATTTTCCGATGAGGCACATTTTGAACATGGTGCACGAGTTACTGTTTGGTGTGTATTATGGTCAGGTGGTGCAATTGGACCTTACTTCTTTGAAAATGCTGCTGGTGAAGCTGTAACTGTCAATGGTGATCGATATCGTCGGATGACAACCGAATTTTTCTGGCCTGAATTAATGAATATTGATCTAGTGGATATGTTGATGGCGCTACACCTCACTTTGCACACGAATCAATTGATTTATTGGGAGAAAATTTCCTGGACGTGTAATCCCAAGAACCGCTGATGTTAATTGACCACCAAGATCATGTGATTTTACACCGTTAGACTATTTTCTTTGGGATTATGTGAAAAGTCAGGTTTACAAAAACAATCCGCAATCAATTCCTGCTTTGAAAGACGAAATTATTCGTGTCATTGGTGAGATAGAACCCCAATTATGTCAAAATGTCATTGAAAATTTTAACAAAAGATTGGACGTGTGTGGAGTTGCAAGAGGAGGCCATTTGGCAGATATTATTTTTCGCATAGAAATTACCAATAAAAAGTTTTTGAAAATGAATACAAATTATGTGTTTTATTTATTCTTTAAAAGGAACATATATGTATATATATATATATATATATATATATATATATATATATATATATTGAAAATCATTTCCTAGCAGTTATTCGATACTGGGAATAAATTACCACTCCTAATTACTTTATTGAGAGAGAGTTATTATTAAAAAATATGAATAAATAACAAAATATTTACACCCAAAAAGCCTTTAATGCATAATTAAACAGTTATTCTTTACAAAAAAAAATAGCTGCATAAAAATTATAACAGGCATATTAACGTCGAATATCTAATACTTCATTTAAATAACGATAATCCATTGTCACATTTCTAGAAACTAATGGGTATCCAAATATAAAGAGAAAATAACATTAATTTATATTATAGAAGGCTTCGTAATGATCTACTTATGCAGCGAGTTTGTTTACCTGATACAAAAGATCACAAGGTGCTGGAAATGGATCCCAACTACCATCTCGACAAACCGTAATTTGTCTGATTCCTTTGTAAATATAGAATGGATTACACTTTATGTTAGCAACAGTACCTTCTACAGAACTACTACAATCAACGACTCTACCAAAATGTGTACACACAGCCGAATAAGTGTCGCTCTTATTCAAAGGATGACAAAGACCTAAAAATAGTCGTGGCGAAATATAATTAATAGACTAACGTAATGTTAATGAAACATACTTATGCAGCGAGTTTGTTTAATGTCGGGCGTCCATTTATTATTGATACAAAAGAAAACCTGTTCTCCATCAAGAACGTATTCCTCATCGCACTGTAATTGTATACCAGTTGACGGTGAAACTACCGTATTCTCTTTATAAACAGCATCCGGAACGACCAACTTAAATTTACCATGAGAAATGTGTGAGGGTAATATACAACCTGAGCTGCAAAAAAACATTATTTTGAAAGTTATGTCCTTCTCATAATAACACATAATAACATTTTTACAAAATAAAATATATAATGTCCTAAAACAACTTTACATATTAACTTAGAAACGCTTATTTAATTAAAAAAAAACTAACTAGAATATAATATTCTATCCATCCTCTTAGAATGAAGATACAGATAGATTAATCAATACATATATTCGAACTACATCGATTAATAACATGTATATGACTTTTATCTACAAGGAAATTGAAAAATATATATTTAAACCGGTCATCTTTAAATAAAATAGTGGCAATTGACTAAACAGTAAGATAAGCGATGCTTAAAATTAATTTAAATATGACTAAAACGAACTCGATGCTATGATTATTATAAGAAAAGGAACTATACTACAATTTATCTTTTATTTGTGTTTACTATTATTTTTGTTTATTACAAAGTAGGCTTTGCTTAAAAATACTTGGATTCGGAACAGTAAAAATCTAATCGGACGTGTCCATTAATTAGGACCCAGTCATTAGTTTTCGTCAAAAAAAACAGTATCTAGTTATTAAGACATACTAAATATCAGATTCATGTAAGTAATTAGTATTACGTCAAATGTAACAATTTTGTCTTAAAGATTCCTTAATTTTGTAACTATAAAATCACCTCCTATCATCTAATACTTACTTAAATTTATAAAGGTCACACTTTGGATACAAATACGAGTTTCACATTAGCATACTTTTAGTACAATTACACAGTACAACTAAAAAATTTAACTGCACCGGCGAAGATGGGCAAAAGTGGAACGGAAAAAGTTGGTGTGGAAGAGAGTCGCACTATGACGTGCAAGCCGACGTAAAGTACTTGAAAAAATTTTACTTATATATATATATATATATATACACATATATAATATATATATATATATATATATATATATATATATATGTACATAGAGAGAGAGAGAGAGCAATAGTATATGCTTGGCTAAAATAAATAACAAAATTAGTGTATATTCCTAGTACGTGTCAATAAGTTAAAACAAAAATATGAATGGCCAAGGAAACTAATACCAATACATGCTTAATCAATATTTCAAACAACTACAAACCAACATTTCCGAAGTATTAGCGTTGGGACCTAATTTCTCAAATCCAATAAACTGAAATAGTTCCTTACCAGTGCCTAACATAATTGCAAAGATATAGTCTTCGATTAAACATTTGCCAGATATCGACAAAACTTCTATTAGACCCAAAGTATGTAATATAATCACAAATTATAAATATTGAACCACCAGACAATAGTTGCATTAACAACACTAACTTTTCTTATACAATAAATATCATTAAAAACAACCCACAAATTAAGACTTTAAAGCTAGACAAAGATTGTAAAACAGTAATAATGAATACAAATAGAAAATGATAATTCTATATTCATACAAGGGAATTAAACCAAAATTACCAAAAAATTAATAACTTGATTTGAATGTGGAAGTACTCAATTCTAATACCTAAAATTCTTTCAAATAAGTTAAAAATAAATAATTCTTACTGACAGATAATTTCCTGTATCCAGCATGTCTAATATTAAAGGAAAAACTGAACGTTTTGTAAAAAATTCATTCGAAATTAAGGAATTTATTGAGCAAATAATAATACCACAGATTTACAAATTAATTTCTTTAAATGTTATAGCATTGTACACAAACATCCCCATAGACCTAGCAAAAACAATAATCCGAAAGGAATGGAACGAATTGCTTC
The DNA here is from genome assembly GCA_031893035.1 of Dermolepida albohirtum. Taxonomy (NCBI): domain Eukaryota; kingdom Metazoa; phylum Arthropoda; class Insecta; order Coleoptera; family Scarabaeidae; genus Dermolepida; species Dermolepida albohirtum. The sequence goes on along the minus strand of JAVIWB010004781.1, from coordinate 512,046 downwards.
GCCATACTTCGTTAACGTTGAATGCTATCCTCGAGGATGTACAGTTAGCCTTGACCACCACATATTTTTTATATAATAATAAATTTTGCCAACAGGTAGATGCATGTGCAATGGGTGTTGCAATTTCCATTGTTATTACTCAGCTAGTATTTGGGGACCTTGTCGATCATCCCAAAAATAGCGTTCGAAAACTGTATGTTGATGACTGTATAATTGCTATTCCCGTAGAAAAACTCAATTTTATTATTAAATTATTTAACGGTTACCAACACAAGATATAGTTCACTAACGAAATGGAGTCAAATGGTTCATTCAACTTCTTAAATATGAATGGTATATCAAACCAACCTAATCTAGAAGGTATCTACATATACTATAATTCAAATCACCCATTTCCAATTAAAAAAAATTGACTAGCTAGTTTTATACTTTAGAATTAGCCAGTACTCAATTCAGAAAAGATAATTGAGAGAATTGTCTTGAGAAAAAATAATTACCAATTATAACTGATTAATAAAGTCATAATTCCAGAAATTATAGTATATACAACAAACACAGATACCCCTCTAATAACAACAATAATACATTTAAATACATCTCTATACATATACATACTATAATTGTCAGAGAGCCTTAATCGGGTCTTAATGAAATACAACTTTAAAGTTGTTCAATAATTTCAACTTCGCAAACACAAAACTTAAATCCACTATCCCGTATAATAAACAAACTCACACTATAATAAAATCATATAAAATCACTTATAAATAATGTAACAATATGAAAAAACTCTCTGAATAAAAGAGAACAGAGACAGGGAGGAAAAAGTTTTGAATAGAAAAAGTAAATGAAGTTAACATTGCCACAATTAATTGTTAACTTAAAAATTTTTTACACATTTTAAAGGAAGACTGCCGAAGTTGACGGCTATTAAATATTTAGATCCAACTTCAAAAAATTTTATTAGAGAAGCTTGTAAGACTCAAATTGAACAGAACTTACAAGAACAAAAACAAAAAGTAGTGCACCACGAACGGAACTTAATTAAGAGTCTAAGATCGAAAGACTGCTTTTATTTAAAAGCAGATAAAGGGAATAAGTTAGTAATTTTGAACAAAAGCGACTGTTTTCTAAGAGTAAAAAACTTATTCTCAGAAGAGCCCTATGTTGAATGTACAAAAACTCCATTACCAAAAATGATTAGGGACACAAAAAACGCGTTAAAAAGTTGTGCAAAGTTAATAACCCCGAATTTGAATTATAGGTTAAGTGTAAGTAATCCGTTGATCCCTAGACTATATTGTTTACCTAAAATACACAAACCAGGCAACTCAATGAGACCAATTGTCTCAGGGATCAACTCCCCTACTTACTTGATTTCAAAATGACTAGTGAATGAATACAAAAATTTGCCCGAAAAACTTGAAAGTCTCTCAGTCACTAACTCATTAGAATTTATTCAAAGGATTAAAGATTGTAAATTAGAAGAACGGGAAATTTTAGTATCATTCGACGTAACGTCATTGTTTCCTTCGGTACCGATCCCAGAAACTTTAAAATATTTAGAAGAACTTCTTCACAAAAATAAGATCGAACCGAAGAAAATAAAGGAATACGTGAGATTAACAAACCTTTGCATGTCCGAAAATTGTTTTCAATTCGAAGTGAGGTTTTATGAACAAAAACAGGGAACTGCAATGGGCAATTGTCTTTCTCCATTCATAGCGGACCTATTTATGAGTAACTTTGAAATTGAATTAAAACACAAAGCTAAATATTTTCCAAGAATTTGGGTCAGGTATGTCGATGATATTTTCGTGATTTTCAATACACATAAATGCAACTTGGATGATTTCGTTAAACAGTTAAATTCAAAATTTCCGACAATTAAAGTTACAGTAGAAAAAGAAAACAATGACAAGTTCCCTTTTTTGGATACCTTAGCTATTAGGAACAATCTCAAAATAGAAATTAATATCTTCCGAAAAGAAACCAATGTCAATAGATTCATCACGGCGGACTCAAATCATAGCATGCAACAAAAGATGGCTTCATTCAACGTTCTTATTAATCGTTTGATTAATTTCCCACTAACAAATGTAAGATATGAAAGAGAATTGAACTTCGTTAAGAAGAGATGCAATGGTTTTGATTCGGAAATAATCAATGGATTAATTAGAAAGGCTAACATAAGAAAAACAATCCTGACACCACATGTCTATCACCAAAGAGCAATCGGGTAAAGCAGTTTGTTTACCTTATCATCGTATGACAAAGAATCTAAATAGTATTTTAAAGAGCGCGGTTGTTTACATTTGATAAAGAACGTGTATAATTATCGAGAATTAGACACGTATGAAAGCATGCACATTTTAAAGAATAAAAGCCATATGGTGAATAACAATAACACCGGACCTATACAGTCGACCCTTTTCGGTCTGCTTAATGTCAGAGAAGGAGGAATACTGTAATAAATCACATGCAGGTACTTATCGGTCGTGTCCGTGTTCCTTTTTTCAATGTCGTTCATCCTAGTTTAAGTAAAACAATTTTTAAAATCTTGTGAAACAAACACACAGTGTACATCTTGGTTCTCAGCGGTGTAGATCATGTACGGAGTTTGTTTTCGTACAGGTATTTTTCGCCGTGTTTTACCAGGTGCGACACTTTGCAATTGTCTGCTGATGATGACAACTTAGTTGTCGAAATGCGTATACAGAATTACAAAAGTTAATGTGGAAAGGGGTTATATACCAACCCTAGTGATTAAGACTGCTGGTTGGTGAGTGTAGTTTCTAGCACCTACTAAACTACAATCACTGTAACGTTTGTATATTTTCTGTTTAAAATTTTTTCACTACCCCTAAGAAAAATGCATTCGATTGCCTCCAACAATGTACTCACATTTCCATTTTCTCCAGCACTTGTTATGTACAGTTAAACAAACATGTGTATATGAATAAGACAAAATATTTTGTCCAAGCGTCAATTTCGATTTCATTTTTTATTTTCACTATATATATATATATATAAAAATGAAATTAATTGGGTATTCGGTCAATTGTTAAGAAAATTAAAAAATGAAAAAACTAATCATTTGTTCTATCCTCTATATTTCGCTATAAATTTATAGCTTCCTCAGGAGTTAAAAACTAGATTAATTTAAAAAATTCTTTAAAAAACATTCAAATGTGGTTTGTCATACTAAATACTAATAAATAAAATTATAAACTATTGCACTAGTGTCAGTGGTAGGTAAAGGCCAGAGCATGTTACACAAATAATTTACATTTGAAACTCAGTTACAGTTACAGTTTCAAATGTAAATCTTTTGGACATATTGCCATCTCGACAGGGAGTTTCCCTTTAGGTCCATTAGACTAGGTGCCAAGATTGTTTCAGAGGTAGTTTAAGTAAGAAAATGAGAAGGTGTAAGGAAAGTTAAGAAGAGAAATCACTGGAGATTGCTTTTATGGGCGGGGAGTTAAGTACACCTTCTATTTGAACTAATAAGGTGTACATGTCTTCATAGGTTAGCTTACTTTTCCAATTATGCGGACTGCATGCGTGTTCGCAGATTTTACTGCTGTTCCCCGCAGGCATATAAAAAAGGCAGAGAGCTCAATTGAATGAAATGCAACTTTATATGATTGTGAAAAATATAGTCATGCAGATTTCCTCGGTTATATTGGGAACTTTATTGTTTAACTATATTTCCTAGTTCAGAGTTTGCTCCCACGAACTGTGTGTCATTATCTGTATATTCTTGCGTGTATGATGTATACTGTTGCTTTAAACTGGCATTTCTATTTAATTTCTTCTCTAGTGAAAGAAATCGCTTTAGAGCTTGTTCTTGAGTGCCACCCAGAAAGAATACTTTATTAGACAAAGATACTACAAAGCGTTCATTCATTGTCAGGTTTACAGCTTCTCAGAATTTGGATAAATTGTCTTATCTCCTATTTTGATGTGGGCTACACATTGGAGTTTGTAAAATTATTCAGTCCCGATTAACATATCTACGTCTCTACATGTATTGAAAACAAAATCAGCCAATTTAATGTTTTTAATCAATAGCACGCTATTGCGTGCTATTGATACTACAGGAAAGCATTCTTATATTTCGAAGTTTTGCTTAGATCGTCTTGGCAGCTTGGAAGACTTTTCTTAAGTACAGCGTTACACCCGATAGGGAAACGTTAGTCTCTTGTACTGATACTTTATGAATGTTTGCGATTTTTCGTGTAAATAAATTTGATTGTGATCCAAAGCCTAAAAGAACTCGACGCGTCTGTCGTGATCTAATATATCTACTAAAGCAGTCGAGAATAACGCATGACAATTTGAGTGGTGAGTGCTATGGTTTGATAAACTGAACATAGCCTCTATTGTCGATGTTCCAGCAGCTGGCATAAGGTCCTTTTCTCTAGGTAAGTGACGTGCTTGTGATTTTTCTAACAAAATTCACATACTCTAGCTGTGCATTTAAATGCCTGGTAATTCGTTTTTAGACAATGACATAATATTTTAGCTTTGGCTTCCTCTATTCTTTTGCTAACTGCTAAGTCAAGAAGCCTTTTACATCTGTAAATAGTATGGTTACTTTTACAAAAGGAACATGATATGGAAAGCTTGTTTATAAATACAATATATTCATGGAATCTTTTTCTGGGCATTACTGGACTTGGAAATCTATTCTAATGTTTGACATTCTCGCGTTAGAAAATTAATGAATTCTTTTAATGTATAATAATTCTGTCGATTGTATCTGAGATTTCCATTCTTTTAACGTGCATGTATCTAACTTTTTCGAAACCATAAATAATAATAAATCATCTCGGTACTCTGTCGAACGTTTTACTACTGTTGAGTAAATTAAAGATTCCATGAATATGCTTTTGTGCAATTATTCTTCTGCTAATGTAACTATCTTGCAGCATTTTTCAAGTGTCCGCATAATTTTGGGATGGTATTTGTAACGAATGTACAACGCTCGCTGCTTCTCTTTTCAAACATGATTTCGAGTAATGAAACTTCTGCATATTTGGTATTCCATCATTATTGTGTATTATGGAACTAAATCTGTCGTAGAATGAGAACCACTCTTCATAATTTCCGGAGAACCTAAGCAAATCGATTGTAGGTAGCTTCACATTATTCAAAAATTCAATATTATTTGTAGAAGCTTCTCTGTTCGATTTCGTTAATACTTTTGAAAATCGTGTCTCATAATTACACTACTTATTTTCGAATAGCCCATGTTCCGTAGATTAGATATCTTCTTCAAGTTTTCCAATATCGTCCTGAAACTATCTAATCGTCTAACAGTAAGACCAATTTTTCCTAACGTTTGCTCACTTCATCATTACTTGCAGTTTGAATGTGTTTATCTAGATAAGTGCTAGCTCTTATCAACCTCTCTTTTAGTTGCCTTTGTCTCAGTTTCAAACCCTCCATTTTATATTATCTGAGTTTGACGCAGTATCGTTTGCTCCGACGCCAGTTCAGCATAACCAAACACAATATGCATGACATACATATCAACCAAAAAAAATTGGATACATTTTAGAATTCTCTATTTAAGCATTTGAAAATTTATTCTAATAGTCTCACTTTCCGCTATTTGATTTTATATATTATTGGGTGAAAGGATGTGTGCGAATATTATGTAAAAAGGGTATGATAAGTGTAATAATTTTGTTAATGTATGTTTTTCGTTGTAAATTTGTAGCAAGCCTCACGTTGACTCGCCAATTATGTAAAAGTGATAGGATATTGTTTTAGTAAGAGTATTACATGTATAACTATAAATAAGCCTCAGGTTGAATTCCAAACAGATATTATGTATTTCTAATATTTATTTACGTGTTTTATTAAATTGACTTTAATGTGCTTTGATGAATAAAATATTATTTATAAATGTGTAATCAGAATGAATATATATTTAAGTTTTAATCTACTTGTAATTAATTACAAGCAATTGTGTCTCAAAAAATGTATAAATGAATTGATACTTTGCTTTTATAATAATAATAGCTGATCTATATATTTTTTACTTTTTCGCAAGGTTTTGAGTCGTGAATCGCTTTTGATGACAAATAGATTAAGATAAGCACATAATATTTAATAAATACAATTTAGAAGAAATCAAAAATAAATCTTATATACGTTTAATTTCTCTCTTTTAGTCTCATACAGTGTCTTTAATATGACACATTGATTTTCTTTATGACTATTATCGAAATGATTTATTATATTCGTAGATACTAATTTATTTTCCAGAAGAATAAATATTAACTTAATACTTTGAATCTTTTTATATGTTTACTGTTATATTAATATTACTGAACTTATTTAAATAAAAGATTCCAAATTTTAAATAATCTGTATATTGTAAATGAAAATAAATAAAAGCCTTTTATTATTAATAATTAATACAATTCTTATTATATATTACCAATCTTTAATTAAAAAGAGATGAACCTCTCACTTAAAATTATACATCTTAACAATTAAATACCTTTAATTTTGAAATCTATTTTATCCAACTTTTAACTTTGGCAAATTTTATATTAACTTATATAAATAAGTAATTTTCGGAACCTTATTCACAACTTTTTAAAAAATGTTCAAAATTCCCTATTTAAATAACGTTTTTCCCAATCTTCCTTATCTTCTTGCTACGTAGATGGCGTTCTTCTCAACATCAAATTCTGTATTTCTGTATTCTTCCATATTTGATTTATTTTTACCGTTGTTCTTACTCGTTAATTACTTTAGTTCATGTATACACTATACTGTCACAATTAGTTTTTGTTTATGTCACTGATAATAATAGTTTTTAAAATAGTTTATTCACTTTAAATAACTTTAATAACATTTATTTACAACAACTTATTCTCTTCGAGTAAATAGTATTCAAAAACTGTTTGCTTTTGGCGTATTGAGATACGACCAATTCTCTGTTAGTTGATTGCCTAGTAAACACGTTATCCTTAAAATAAAAACAACAGCGAATCTCCAGATTTTGAATTCCAGTCTTATTTATAACATCATGTACTTTCTTTTTCGTGCAGTACGATTTAAACACTAAACAAAAAACTAACATCTCTTTTTAATCTTAGTAACTGCTAGTGAATTAATTAATTATAATATAAATCACTAATTTCTATTTATATCTGAATTTCTTATTTCTTTTGTTTTCATAAAATATATACTTTCTCAATTAAACATTGAAATTTAGCAGTACATATTACTCTAATCTAATTTTTTTATAAATCAAGCTTTTCATATTGTTATTTATAACAATAACATTTCTTTGAAATCTTTATATTATTAATTTCCTCATTATTTCCTACTTTACGTATAATGTTATATATTACAATCTAACCTTTTTTATTACTTCGTTTTAATAGTATATTTTTCTTGTTATTATGAAATGCAAATGCAACTTCATACGTATGTGTTATACACGTTCGGGTTTTCATTAATTTACATCGTGGGATGCAGATAATTGTGTATATACACATAATACACAATTATAGACTGCTATAATCGAATAACCAAACTAAGTTGATCCAAAACAAAGAAAAGAAAAACAAATTTATGTTGAGTTCGACAAGAAATAACACAAAACTCAAAATTTTCTGCTTATTACACTGTTTTTAATTAAGGCAAAAATTAATGAAAAAATTATGCCTTCGGAGGGGAATCAAACCTCTGTCCACTGCTTACCGGGCAGGTGCTCTACCACTAAGCTACTAAGGACCGTAAAGATTCCTAAAACGGGCCATAAATTTTATTATGGAAGCAGATGTTTAATTAAAAAACCACAGTAGGCCTTATTATTATCAAATGTATATGCAAATTTATATATATATATATATATATAGTGTTCGAGTTTTCATTAATTTACACCGTCTAATGCACGTAAATATATACATATACGTGTGTATATATGCAATTGCGTATGCATTTGATAACAATACAAAACTTTATTGCTTCCTTGATATATTTTTATCTTTTACTATTCTGAACGTAGTAAGTCTTTGTAGTAAATTTGGTTTTACTGGATGATTCGTTTCTTTGTCAGACAATATATTTGTATTTTGTCCATATACACATACATAGATACATCAATGTACTGCGAGGGAGAATTGTTCATGAAGATCTTCATGCACGTACTTTCTTTATCACAAATTGCATTGCATTGCATTGAAACAGGACGCGTCCAGTGTAATAGAAACTTCCTTGTAATGGAAACTTTTACGTCGTTTTCTCTGTTTATACGTACAAACAGGTAATTTTCATAACCAACAATTAATTAAATTTGAGTTGAAAGGAGAATCTGATCTAATTAGTATTCTATGTAACGAACAACTTTTGTTCTTTGAAAGTCAATAACAAACATTTACGAGTATATGGATATACATTTTCGTGTAAAAGACGCGCTTTTGTACGAAAACGTATATCCAAGAGAGACGATTTTTTTAAAAGAAGATTCTTTTATACACACTCAAGATTCGTTATTTACATCATGTATAAGGGGATTGTTTGAAAATTAAAGTTTGAGAAATTTTCAGAACTTTGGTTTAGGTCCTTTTCAAAAAGAAATCTTATAAAATCGACGTTATTGGATTCTTGTTACGCTAATTATTCATTCTTTCTGACATTCTAAAAACGTGTTATTCTGAGAGCAATGAGCGCATATTTGATCAATAAGGTTAATATATAACCCCTTTCCACAATTAACTATTTGTAAATTCTGTATACGTATTTCGACAACCAAGTTGTCATCATCAGCAGATAAAATCAAAGTGTCGCACCTGGTAAAACACGGCGAAAAAATTGTACGAAAAATATACTCCGTACGCGATCCGCATCGTTGAAAACCAAGATGTGCACGGAGTATATTTTTCGTACAATTTCTTCGCCGTGTTTTACCAGGTGCGACACTTTGATTTTATCTGCTGATGATGACAACTTGGTTGTCGAAATACGTATACAGAATTTACAAATAGTTAATTGTGGAAAGGGGTTATATATTAACCTTATTGATCAAGTCAATAAACCACAGGCTCCATCAAATTCAACTAAGCGCATATTTGACCAATAAGACGCAACTGTGCTGGTATGCGAGGGAGCTTTGTCTTGGTGAAACAGAATCTTTTTCTTTGACATTCCTGACCGTTTAGCACGAATCTCAACATTTAATTTTTGTAGAAGTTCTGCATAATATTATCCGTTTATTGTGGCACCTTTCTGAAGGTAATCAATGAGCAAAATGCCCTTTGAATCCCAAAAAATTGATGCCGTCACCTTGTTTGCCGATAAAGTGGTTTTCGCTTACTTTGGAGGTGCAGAACCACGTTCTAACCATTGTTTCGACTGTTGTTTAGTTTCGGATGTACTGTAGTGTATCCAATTTTCGTCACAAATAACAAATCGCCTACAAAAATCAACCGGTTTCCGCTTATAAAGGTCCAAACACTCATTGGAAATGCGCAAATGAGTGAACTTTTGATCAGTCGTAAGCAATCGCGGCACCCATCTTGCCGAAAGCTTGGAAAGGCCCAATTCTTTCGTTAAAATGTGGTGTACGCGTTCTGTTGAAATGTTTACCATATCTGCTATCTCTCTCACTTTGAGTCGTCGATCTTGCGTAATAATATTATGGATTTTTATAATCGTTTCCTTAGAAGTCACGATTTTGGGTGCTCCAGATCGCGCTTCATCAACACAGCTTGTTCTACCACGTTTAAATTCTCCTTATTGTGACGTATAATGGAGCAGAATCATCTAATGTTTCCCGTAACTCGTCTTCTATTTCGGTAGCTTTCATACCCTTAATTACGAAGTAATTAATCACCGCACGATACTCTGCTTTTTCCATTACAACAAAACGACGTGTTGCTTCTTTTTCAATCAGCTGTCAAAAATAAACTAATCAACTGATTTATCTAAATATCGGAATGTAAACATATAAATAGGCAACCTAAATTACAGTGCATTTGTTTTACCAATAAGAGCGCCACTTATATGTCATTCTCACTACTTGTCAAACTATTCTCGTATATGTACGACATAATAAAACCTGTAAAATGAAGAATATTGCAATTTTAGTTTTCATAAAATATTGCATATCTATGAAAACCGACATGATACATTGCGACAATTAGAGAAAGAAAAATGAATGCAACAATGATAGCATTAACAGACAATGAGGGGGATATAAAAGAAGCGTAATATATTCCAACATTAATATCAGTTTTTTAGTTCACTTTTCTATTTCTTAAAGCAAGGTAATTAGCAGTAGTAGCGTAAAAAGCGATTAGGTAGCTGGTGCATTAATAATTACAATCCGTGCATCTATATTTCCACTGCAGCGAAAGAATTCTACTAATAAAAATTGATATTAAAAGCAGTTCCGATGTGTGTACATAGAATACTAGACAGGAGAAGTGACGAAAGAGTTATCAATTACGCCGATTCTAACAATCATTGAATTTTATCTGCTTCTGGGTTTCCGGGATGGAACCGCGTCACTAGTATATCTGCCGACGTTTCGTACCCATTTGTATGGGACATCTTCAGGGCTGAACTACTGCACTGAAACGTCGGCAGATATACTAGTGACGCGGTTCCATCCCGGAAACCCAGAAGCAGATAGCATGGACCACGACCGCGGAAGTCTACGTACCAAATTAATCATTGAATTTATTTACATTGTTAAATTATTTTAAATATTGAAACAGTGGGGTTATTTTAATATTCAAGTATTTGGTCAATGTCTAATGCGACCCTAATACGCCTGAATGAAAAGGATTTTCGAATTCTGGTCCATTTTGGCACAGTTCCGTAGCTCAAGTCACATGCTTATACAGAGAGATATTAACGAATTTTCAATTAATTAAATAATACGTTCTAGCTACTTAAAGTAGATGAGCCGGCTAGTAATGAGATCTTGTATTCAGTACGTATCTTGTAGAGAGTCATCTCAAGTTTTTATGACTAATACGCCTAAGAGTGATAATATTTTGTACTTTTTCGTCTGCATTGTAAACTGTATCTTCGAGTGTCTTGTTGCTAAGGTGCTCCAAGAAGTCTTTGAGTTTTTCAGGGACTGACGACTCTTGAAGTCCTGACATTTCTATAAACTCTCTTCATTTTATCCAGGAGTTAAAAATATAATAATGATAGAATAGTGGGAGTGGCGTTGCGTGACCGGCTATGTATGATTATTCCGGCAGAAGAAATCGAGTTCTGTGTGCGGTAGTTGTGTATTGTTTCTATCCGTAGTGCGGTGATTTTTGTTGTTATTTTTTGGAGTAGTTTCTGACATGCATTTATCGCGCAACATGAGCTCCTATGTCACCAGCAGTTGGAGTGCATCATGTCTTTTACTTCAGCAGTTCGGGCAATATATATATATATATATATATATATATATATATATGAAGGAAGGTTTAACGACAGTATTAATGATAATTAACAAAGATCTAGTAGGTAATTCGGTCTGTGAACTGAAAGATTTAAAACTACATCACAGAACAACCACATGTCGAAAAAAACGTGACAGAGAAAAACAAAATATTTTTCCTGTAATAAACACAGTAAAAATACAATAAAAAGTGCTATTATAAAAATGTAAACCAACGTAAACTACGGTCAACGAAATTGAAAGCAAACAGGGGTCGGTCAAAAATCCAATCACCTATACGCCATCCATCAATAGAACGCATTATATTTAAGATGTTGCAGTAAATGATAGGTAATCTATCATCTGATTTGAAGTTTATACAATTACCATGTTTGCCAATGTGGTACATCTCTAAGAATAACCTTCTTTTATAGTTACTTTCTGTTTCCAAAATCTTAACATCGTTAAATTCAAACCTGTGCCCACAATTAATGCTATGATGGGCCAATGCACATCTTATCTGTACGGCAATCACAATCCGAACAATCGATCTTACAAATTGTATTGATATTCATCATTAATGGGATTTTATCCTTTGTTCGTGTGAACAGTGTATTTAGATTGGTGATGTTGTATTTCCCAATCTTTAGATATTTATATCCTCTAAATAATTTAACAATGTCTTCCGAGAGGCCCGGTACATAAGGTAGCCTACGATAAACAAACTGGTGGGTCGCATCCTCCTTGGGTCCATCATAAAAGTTGGTATTAATTTAGTTGGTATTAGTTTAGTTTTCAATTTAGTTGACCGTAGTTCACGTTGTTTTACATTTTTACATAGCACTTTTTATTGTATTTTTACTGTTTATTACAGAAAAGACATTTTGTTTTTCTCTGTCACTTTTTTTTTCGACATGTGGTTGTTTTGTGATGTAGTCTTACGTTAGAATGCAATTAAATTATTGGTGTTTAGAGTCGCGATAAACTGATTTAATAGGTGTTAAGGTTAGATGAGACAACATATAATGTCCTTCGATCGTAACGGAATATGTTGTGTATTGTCATGTCTAGTTAGTGTGTGGCTTCGATAATTTTGTAAGTATAATAGGTATTTTGTACCTGTTATACATTTATTATTATTTTTAATTGTAGCATGATTCTCCTGAAGAAGCCACCAAGCAGTGGCGAAATATAGAGAATCTAAAGAAAAAAATATCAAGTCTTTCAGTTCACAGACCGAATTACCTACTAGTTCCTTGTTTATTATATATATGTATAGTCTACAGGCCTTCGTCAAAGTTATAAAGCTACATGGTATGCAGCAATGTTAATCAATGAAATGTACAAGTTCTGCTTCTTGTGGAGACGATATCGACTCTAAGTCGCAATTACTGTGGTAGACTTAAAAACTATTTAAATTAACCACCCAATTCCCTCTTCCTCCTATCACCAAATATAGATATAATAGATTAACAAACCTACTTAAGCTAGCAAATATCATTACACAATTACAAAAAATTAGATATTCTAGTATGTTAGAATCAATTATCATATTCCAGAATTAGCTAGCATTTCTTGGGCCAATCACTGGGTCTTACTTATCATATTGTTAAACAGACTGATAAACGTCATTTGAATTTTCGTTTTTATTGTACATTTGTACTTCATACTTCATCAATAAATTCAATTCAATAGCTACCTAACTATTAATGTTACTACTATATTTATTGTTTTAGCATTATTTAATGCAACATGCTTGACAAACATATAATATCAAATTGTCTTTTAGGTGCCTTTAGTAAATATTCCATGCGAAAATACTTACCTATAATCAACTTGTCTTCTATATCTCACAATTACATTGTGAAATTCACCTATAGAGTCACTAGTTTTGGCCAAAAACCAAGAGTCAGATAATTCAATTGCATCTAAAATAAAAAATTCAAAGTAAACTTCTTGCAAAGTGCGAATATTGTTTTCTGTTAGTGACAAAAAGGTCTATCGTTGACGCATTACTTAAAATTTAAATGAAAGTTTACATATATAATCACTTATCACTTAATGTTTCTTATTTACATTGTAAAAGTTCATAATTTTGTTGACATATTTTTTACGTCGTTACCATTAACATCAATTGTAATACTTGACTCTGTCAAATAAATTCGTGGAAGGAACGAGTTTGTTTCATGAATTTAAATTTAGAGGTAGCGCCATTGTTTTCATAAATTTCACGACATTGGAAATGTACCTGATAATAATGTTTTAACAAGTAGCTTAATTTTTGTAATCGACACATGTATATTGGTGAGCATAGATTCCGTCATTTAAGTCAAATCTCTTAACAACTAAGATTTGACTACCTGTGATTAATTTTCGTTTAATAATTTAAAAGAATTGTTGCCAGATAAATGTTTTCATGATGAAAACGAATTGTGTGAAGCATCGAATTTGAGATTCTCAATTAACAATTACAAAAGGTAGGGGATTCGTGAAATTAAAACAAAACTTGAACCATCTGGCCACTTAGAAACCAACCTACTGACCTAGTGATAGAACCAAATATCTAATGCAATTGACTGTAGTGTTGTTATGAGTGTTGCCACTAACAATGTCTTTATTGAAGAGAATCTAGATTTATCTTCAGCTCATTCATTAGTAATGAATATGAGTAATAATACTGAGGAATAAGATAATTGACGAAACCAAATCTTAATCACTTACAAATAACTTTGTATAAATACAAAGCTTGATCTAAATATTTCATAAAATACCACAGAAGAGAGAGAAAATGCTACAGAGAATCTGACAAGGAAGATACAAAAAGTACGCTGAGATTCCAATAACAAATAGAGAAAAGAAAACTATTCGCAAAAATTAGAAACCGTACTAGAAAGAAGAAAGTTACGGAAACTTTGGATGGAAATAAGATTCTTCCAACCATGGAAAATTTAAATAAAGCTGCTAAAAATCTGAAAGAATTAATTTAAAAAAAGAATCAGAACCTCAATCGATATTTAGAAATATTATTTGATTGAAAAGCCACCGAATACTCACTATGGACAGCGATGGGCAAACAAACTTCAAGAATATATTTCTCCTCTAAGAAGAAATGACAGCAGCTGTGCAAAGGACGATATAGAAGAAGCAAAGGCCTTCGCAGAAAACCTTACCAAAGTTATATTTCGAGTAAAAATTATTTTATATGGAATGCATAAAATATAACGTTTATTAGGATCATGAAATTAACGTTACATAGAACTAGAAGTAGAGTGAGTGTAATCATTATCAGAATCATCTAAATATATATTAAATTGAAACAAATATGTAGATCTAGCGCTATCCATATTATTTCATTTAATCCCAGGGAAGGCAACGAAAGAACTTCAAATAAGAACAAGCTTAATTGATCATAAAAAACATAATTTCTTTGGTTTCACTTATGGTACGATATTGAAAAAAAAAAGTATTACAAGAAAAAATAGGAAGGGTAGGAGATAATACAAAAGATACTAAAACGAAAAACATAATTTGAATAGAGGGCGTGTGTTTGAATTTTAAGAGAAAGTGGTAAAAAGTAAAACATCCGCATAGGAATCCTATACACAGGTATTTTTGTTATGTTACAGTTTTGTTTAAAAAAAACCGTTTTATATTCACTTATTTACTCATGGGTTACATCGCACGTGCGAATTTATCAGTAGTTAACTCTCAGATATAAACAGCTCTTTTGGTACTGGTACTTACACGAGGTGAAACAGGGGCAAATGCCACTATAAAGGCTGAAAGAATTTTATTTGATTAAAAGACTAATATAGTGTATTCGTCAAAACTCATACTGCAACAAAAAGATATCTATAATATTGGGATGGCAACTAAGTACTTTCGGTTTTGTAGTATAAAATAAAACACTTTTTTTAAACAAAGAATACTTTTTATTCAATTATATATTTTCCATTTTGCTCAATGACCTTTTGCCATCTTTCTTTCAGCTGCATGATTCCGCGCTCATAAAATTTCTGGTCCTTATCAGCAAAAAAGTGAACCAGGTGTGAGTGAAGGTCATCGTCATTTGTTAAAATTTTACCATTCAAAGAATTCTGCAAACTTCGAAGTAAATGGTAATCAGATGGTGCTAGATCAGGGCTGTATGGGGGATGTGGCATCACTTCCCAACCAAGCTCCAATAGTTTCCCACGAGTTGCCAAAGATGTGTGAGGCCTTGCATTATATACCATAGTATTTTTAATTTTTTTTTTTTGATCAATAAGGTTGATATATAACCCCTTTCCACAATTAGCTATTTGTCAAATCTGCATTTCGACAACCAAGTTGTCATCATCAGCAGATTTTTTCGCCGTGTTTTACCAGGTGCGACACTTTGAAATTATCTGCTGATGATGACAACTTGGTTGTCGAAATGCGTATACAGAATTGACAAATAGTTAATTGTGGAAAGGGGTTATATATCAACCTTATTGATCAAGTCAATCAACCACAGGCTCCATCAAATTCAACTATAGTATTTTTACTCTATCCTAGAGATGTATGACTTTTACAAAAATCCCAAAAAAGTGCTATGGAAGTGTGGTAGTGAAAATTATTGATAAAGACTTTTGGACAAAGTTAGAGCGAAATATTTGTGAGAAACACGTCAACTAATAATTGAAACAATTCTATATAAGATATAACCTACCTGCAAACTACCTAGTCATTGTAGGTTATATCATAGATATCATTATCAACTCTTCGCATCATTTCTGCAACTCAATTAAATCCCTACTATTGTCATTGACTCTCAAGAACTTTATAATATTGACAAATGTTACTTACTAACAAATAAATCTTGCCAAATCATTGTAAACCATACAAATTAAAGGCTGCGTGGCCGATTCTAAATTGATTTCACGTAATATTTCTTTTGTTTCACGATTTTGCATATTACATAAAAATACGTTCTTGTAATACGGAAAATATTAAAAACAGAAATATGGTATGGTACTTATACTGGTACAGATACTGGTACTATATTTCATTTATATTCAAAATATAAACTAGAGGACGGAAGAATTTAAATTTCATTGTATAATCGTTTCAGAAATTATTTACTGATTTGCTCATGCTCAATTTTTATTCTAGTTTTAGTAGAGTACCGAATTCAGAATTAAGGAATTTTGAACACTTCTTTTGTTATTAGGTTCTTATTATTTGGTACATTAACAAGGGTAGTTCGTTATCGCTTTGCGGATACAGACCACAAAAATAATTGCTTTAGCAGTTCTGTTCTATATATTCATCGTTGTGTAACAGTTAAAGTTTTGTCAATTATGGAAAAAAATTATTTTATTTTCAAGATACTCTCCTGAGAACCCATTACATTTAGTCCACCGATCGTTTTTTCATTTCTTCAGAAAAGTTTTATCAAAATGTTCGAAATATGCGTGTGTCTCCTCGTTTAACCCACAGCCATGTTTTTAGGCTGAAAAAAGTAAAACGTTCGAGAGGGACAAATCTGGTGAATAAGCTGTACGTCGAAGCAGTTCGATATTAGTTACTAGTTAATGAATGTTTGCTATTGAAACAGTCTAAGGAAAATACAGAAGTTCACGCCTGGATTATCCTGAACAAGAATAGCTCGGTTTTGTAGGGTCTTTGGCATTGTATTGCATCGTGCAATTAATCTAAAAAGAGTGCAAAGTATTCACCTGTTACCGTTTCACTTTTTTTCAAGATAATAAAAGGAATTCCATTACAGTCCCAAAAGATAGCTATAACTTTCCAGTCAAATCCTTTAGCAATTGCTGTCTCAGACTCTGTACATTGTTTCTATTGCTGCTTCATTTCATGCGTACAATGGCGTATCCAGATTTCATTAATCATTACTACTGGACGCCAAGAGTATTGCGGATCATGTCGTAACTTCACTAAATAGAGAGCTGAAATGCGTTGTAGTAACCCACAACGACAAATACGGCATTCACCTTGCATATAATTTCTTTTACTCAATTCATTAAAATGAATAAACATTGCCTCCCCCCCCCTCTCTCTCTCTTCCAACACAAGAATGTAGTCATTATTTTTCTGTGTCGAAAAGATACTATAAACTCTACGAAGGAATTGTTCGTTAATAACACAAGTCTTCCTGACGATAAGTGAATTCTCAGAAACATATGTAGTAGACAGTGTGTTATTAACATTAGAATGATTCCATTTAACATTCAATTCATTATGCAAAATTGAAACCAATGAACCACAACAAATGTGAAGATTTCTGCCTGTTCACCCACGCAGTTTAATGTCACAGATATCTAGCGCTATATCATATAATATAACATAGCTTCTCCAGTCTTTTAAACGTCGGCGTTGTTAATCAAATATGCTGTCCTGATCAAATTTAAACTCAGATGTTGATCATTTAATTATTGCAATGGACGGAGATTGAGCCCAGTAAACAAAGCCCCGGCGAACTTTTCCTTTTATTGTTTTTTGTGTTTATAAATAAGAACTTATTCGTTACTCCACTTTTTCCATAAAAACAATTCACATTCTATCAAAGAATTCCTTACGATCGGAATGAACACAAATTTTGATAGATTTGTTTTTAACGATTGCCCAGTTGAAAAATCAATACGATCTTTTATTAATGCTGCCTTCTTTCAACAATCTTACTAATTACCGATCCGTTCTCATGTTTTCAGTAAAACGCATGTAACTCAGTAATGTGTATTTTATTTGCTTATTAACTTATTAGAATTTAATAGGTTTAGATCAGTATTATTTTATATATTACAATTGCAAAATTGTAATTCTTTACGTAATTTCCTTTACAATATGAGTTAATAATTAATACTTGAGTCGACAATCTCTTCCTTACCAAGTAATGACACATTTCTATTTTTTTATATATTGCAATTGAAATGAATAAATAAACTGTTTCAGAAAATAACCCACTAACAATTTGTACAATATTATTATCATCATAAATAGCTACATTTCCAACTCTTATAATATGAATTTTATTTATAAAAATTCTATAAATCATTAAAATATTACAGACAAAATCACCGTTAATAAATTTGCGGTTTTCGTAAAATAAAATACTACCAGGATCTGACAAGACCTTGACAAATATGAATAATAACTTGAATTCTACGGAAACAACATACTGCGTCAACAATTTGGAAATTACGTTGTCCATTCTTTATTAGAATTTATTATTACTCTGCATCTATTCACTGTTACATGACGATTTTTGTTTATCTGTGATGAAAGAATAATAAAATAATTTTATAATATGATAATTAAACTGCTATTTACATTTTATAGTAGGGTATTTATATTATTTTCTTGAAGATATACAAAAATTTGTGTGGGTATAATAAATTTAAAACAATATATAACATAATAAAAGAAACAAAATTGGAAATTATGTAGAACAGGTAGTAAAACTTTTACATTCCTATTTTTACAATTTTAAACTTGACCTTCTTTATTTTTAATACTTACATAATAAAAAGAGTCCCAATAGTGAAACTATATTAAATATATAATTGTTTCTCATCTTAATAATTGTTATTTCTTCTTATTATTAACACATTAAATCGAAAAAGATTATTTCTAAGAGCTCTTTTTAAATTGCACCAACACCACATATAATATTTGACGTTCTGTTTCACTCATTCTTATAGATTCTAGCCTTCATCGTAACACGCGGACGTTGACGAAATGCTTCTACAAACAACTCAGAACAAACTGCTTGTGACCCTGACGAGGTCAGTTATCGTTGGCCACTTATACTAAAGAAGTATTTCCAGATTCACAGCATAATTTCGCTTCTCAAATTATCAGAAGCAGACACATTAATATTAAAATAACAAAATTGGTGTTATCTTCTGTAGTCAAACATAAAACAGTTAATTTTTTAAATCACTTATTAATCGACTACGTAAACACATACAGTTAGTTGAACAAGACTGCATATATTTGAAATTATTCAGTGGCATAAAATTAAACGAGTGATATTTACAACAATTCTTATTACAATATTTACATATGTTATTATTATTACACAAATATTATTTAGAATATATTTTAAAACATATCCCTATAAACAATATTACTTTAATGAAATCGTTGAAACTTCTACATTAACTACGATTACATCCGATTGTGAATTGCAAACAATGTTTATTTCGGAAGGTGATTTTACAATTGACATACAGCATCGTTATCATTAAGACAAATACTTCGAATAATTATACAGGGTTAGGCAAATATATGGATCCATTGGAACATCTTTGATACGACGAATTGAATTTAAATAAAATTTTCCAGATTTAAGTAAATGCAAAAAGCATTCAAATCATACTTCAGGTTTAACTGGAAATTAAGTTAATTTTTTTTATTTTAAAAGAAACAGCCTATATATTTTTGAGAATTCGCAAATAAAAGAAAGTTAGGTTTAGGAATTCAGTAATAATGAGGTTTAACAGCCTTTTATTCAATAACAATTTTAAGATCGTGTTTATATTAAGTAGACAATGGTATTAAAATTCAGTACTCAACCTATCAGAATTAATTTCAAATATTAGGAATATTTAAATTAACTAAAAGGAATGTATAGAAATTTTGATAACGATTGGTTTTGGTAACTAATGAAGAAGTGCGCAATTTATTTAACAATTTGCGTCAAGATCGACTCCAATATCACTAACTGTCGTTGATAAAACTTTGAGAAGGTATAACTTGACTGGAAATTTACGGAAAAGAGGCCAACCAAAGTCGCAACAAATAAAGTTGATTAAGATACGAGGATAGTTTGACGAGTAGTGAGAATGACACATAGGTGGCGCTCTAATTGGTAAAACAAATGCACTGTAATTTAGGTTGCCTATTTATATGTTTACATTCCGATATTTAGATAAATCGGTTGATTAGTTTATTTTTGACAACTGATTGAAAAAGAAGCAACATTTTGTTAAAATGGAAAAAGTTGTAATGGAAAAAGCGGAGTATCGTGCGGTGATTAAATGCTTCGTAATTAAGGGTATGAAAGCTACCGAATTAAAAGATGAGTTACGGGAAACATTAGGTGAATCTGCTTCATCATCCGTCACAATAAGTAGATGGGTAAATGAATTTAAACGTGGTAGAACAAGCTGTGTTGATGAAGCGCGCTCTGGAGCACCCAAAATCGTGACTTCTAAGGAAATGATTATAAAGATCCATAATATTATTACGCAAGATCGAGGACTCAAAGTGAGAGAGATAGCAGACATGGTAAACATTTGAACAGAACGCGTACACCACATTTTAACGAAAGAATTAGGCCTTTCCAAGCTTTCGGCAAGACGGGTGCCGCGATTGCTTATGACTGATCAAATCGTTTGCGCATTTCCAATGAGTGTTTGGACCTTTATAAGCGGAATCCAGTTGATTTTTGTAGGCGATTTGTTACTTGCGATGAAACTTGGATACACTACAGTACACCCGAAACTAAACAACAGTCGAAACAATGGTTAGAAATTCTCGTCTAACGACGAGCTTATCTTCGTAAATGAGTATTTTGCAAACCTTCCGGAATCGCATTTTAGAGATGGTATAAGAGCATTGGAGCACCGTTGGAATAAATGTATTGCTCTTTTAGGAGAATATATTGAAAAATAAAAATTATTTCGTATTTAAAAAATTCGTTTTTCTTTTCCATTCTCACTACTTGTCAAACTACCCTCGTAGTAGTAGTAGCGTAAAAAAGCGGTTAGGTAACTGGCGCATTAACAATTATAATCCGTGCATCCATATTTCCACTGCTGCGAAAGAATTCTACTAATAGATACTAATATATATTAGACAGGAGAAGTGACGAAAGAGTTATCAATTACGTGGACTCTACACGATCAATGAATTTATTTACATTGCTAAATTATTTTAAATACTAGAACAGTGGCGTTATTAAATATTCAAGTATTTGGTCAATGTCTAATACAACCTTAATACGTCTAAATGAAAAGGATTTTGGAATTCTGGTCGGTTTTGACACAATTGTGTGCTCAAGTTACATGCTTATGGAGAAAGACATTACACAAATTTCGAATTAATTAAATAATCGTATGTTCCAGATACTGACATTAGATGGGCCGGGTAGTAATGCGATTCAATATGTATCTTGTATGTATGTATCTCTTTCCAATAGACAGTGTGCCCTAGAGAGCCATCGCGGTTCCTTATTACTAATACGTCCATGAGTAGTAATAATGTCGTACCTTTTCGTGTGCATTGTGAGTTCTCTTGGGGTGTCTGCTGTTAAGGTGCTCCAAGAAATATTTGAGTTATTCAGGGATTAACGAGGACTCTTGGTGTTATGATGTTTCAATGAACTCTCTTCATCTACTTCAGGAATTAAATATATAATGAACCGTACTACGATGTGATCCTCTTACATATCGGTTGGTAGAGTAGTGGGAGTAGCGCAGCGTGTGTATGACTAATCCCGTAAAAGGAATCGAATTCGGTGTGATGTATTTTTTTGGTTTTGCAATTCGTCAAGTTTGAGTTTGGGGTTGAACCGAGTTCTTTACTCCGCACCGCTATCTTGACACTTTTTATTAAGTATTCTCACATTTACAATATATTTCTTAATTATTACATTTTAAGTCTTAAATATTTCATTTGCATTAAAATAGATACAAGTCATCTTATATTAAAATTACAATCTATCTTAAAAGCTATTTGAAGGATCCGTCCTTGGTCCTGACTAGGCCGTCGGGGGATCCTGCCCTGCAAGTATGTGTGGTCTCCTGTGTTTCCCAACTGTCCGTAGGTTTATTCCCGCTATCAGCGGGTTGTCGTGGGACTGCAAGCTTTCGAAGTAAGTCCGGGCTGCCTTCAAGAAAAACTCGGCAATCGTGGAGATTTTT
The DNA here is from genome assembly GCA_031893035.1 of Dermolepida albohirtum. NCBI lineage: Eukaryota > Metazoa > Arthropoda > Insecta > Coleoptera > Scarabaeidae > Dermolepida > Dermolepida albohirtum. The sequence continues at coordinate 489,714 of JAVIWB010004781.1, read as the reverse complement.
AGGTCGCGCTGAAGTACGGAGTTTCTCGTGTACCACGAAGCTCCCGTCATCAGTCTCAGCACCTTGCTCTGAACCACTTGGATCCTGTTTAGGTGACATTTGGCTGCGTAACCTCAGATTGGCGCAGCGTATGTCATTACAGGTCGGATTACCATCTCGTACACCATCTTCTTGACCTTCAGGTTGAGCCTGCTGCCTCCGTATAGAAGTGGATACGATTGAATCATGCTGGCGATCCCTCTGCGGGCCATCTCTCTGGCGTGGAAGTGCCACGTCAGGCGACGGTCCAAGGTGACTCCCAGCTAGGTGGATTTCTCCTCCCAGGGGATGTCGGTATTTCGAAGCTGCAGCGTCGGGACCTCCACAGTCATCGGCGCCTTGCTGAAACATATGGCAGAGCACTTGTCAATATTAATGGTAATTCTCCAAGTAGCGAACCACTCTTCAAATTTGTCGATCGACTGCTGCAGTCTATTCACAGCTACGCTGGCTTTGCGGGACGCAGTATAGACCGCAGTGTCATGGACGTATAAGACTACATGCACGTTTGGGGGGATTTTGGGGAGATCATGCAGGAAGGAAATATTGGTGAGAGAACGGAGCTCTGGGGGACTCCTGCCAGGATAGGTCTGGATGTGGACAGACAGCCGTTGTGTCTGACCGCAAAGAATCACTCGTCCAGGAAGGAGTGGATAAGGGATATCATGGAAGATGATATTTTGGAGGAGTGGAGCTTATGAAGGAGGCCTTCATGCCAAACCCGATCAAACGCTTTGGCCACGTCTAGAAAGAGGGCGGCTATGGAGTGACGGTGGTTGTAGCCTCTGGTGATGTGGTCCGCCAGGCGATGGATTTGGTGGGTTGTGGAATGCCCTTCCCGAAATCCGAACTGCTCATCCTGGATGACGTTCTTGTCCCTGACTTCCTCGACCAGCCTGAAGAGATCTTTCGGGTATTTTTCCCATAGACGGCAGCAGGCTGATAGGGCGGTAGTTTTGGGGGAAGGCTGGATCCTGATTCTTCTTCCTTATCATGATGACCTGGGCTTTCTTCCAGGTCTTCGGAAAATGCTGCAGTCTGAGGGCTGCATTCACGATGTTTGTGAGATGCATGGTCCCCAGATGCGGCATCGACTTCAGGGCAGAATTTGAAATCTTCTCGTATCCGGGGGTCCTTCACGATCTTCTTGATCTCCTCTGGGGAGGATGGAGGGATTTTCCCGTCTGTGGGTGTCGTCGGGAATCTGTAAACGTCTCTGTGGCCTTTCTCGACGTGGTCCAGATCGATGTCTTGGTAGGTCGGTTAGAAGGAGAGTTCCAGGTGGTCGGCGAAGGTTTCGCCTAGTCCCCGTACACCAATCCACGTTCACCGTGAATTGGAGGAACCACCTGCCTGTTCTTCGGGTCCAACGCCTTCTTGACCTGTCACATCTTTGGAGCTTCGTCCAGAGCTTCGAGTCTTGTGGCCCATCTCTCGTTTTTGTAATCCTGGAGCTGATATCTAATCTCCACAGACAATTGATTTGCCAGTCTTCGGTACTCAGGGTCACCAGTCCTGGCAAATCTTCTCCTTAGAGCATTCTTGTCCCTGATCTTTTCTTGAAGGAATCCAGGGAGGGCGTCTGGGTGGCGTACTCTCTTCACGGTGTTTTCCGCAAAACGTACGGCTTGCTGGATTGACCTGGTGAGCACGTCCACTGCTCGTTTCAGGTCCTCTTCATCTTCTATGGGCGTCACTGGAGGGAGGTGATCCTTCATGCGATCTTCAAAAGCTGCCCAAGACCTTATAGTGGGGGTGGAGTAAGGAGGTTCGAACTCGTCGCCGAGTTCGATCAGGATGGAATTGTGGTCGGAGTCCAGTTCGTACAATGAGGTGATGATATGTTCGAACTGGACATTCTTCAGGATCATTATGTCCAATACGTCTGGCTACCCGTGGCCCCGAAATGGGTGGGCTCGATAGGTCCGTCCACGATCAAGTGGTTGTCCAGCATGTACTGGTGTAATTTAGTACCTGCTGGATTTTGGCGTCTGGAGTTCCAATCCCCGTGCTTGACGTTCAGGTCGCCACCAATCAGGGTAGGAGTGTTGGAGTTCAAGAGGGCGTCCAACTCGCCCATGTCAAGTGTAACGTTAGGGCATGTGTAAACTGCTACGATTCGTATCGGACCAGAGGCAGTAGAAACAACGATACCTGTGGCTTCCGTGTGCTGGGCTTCTGGGGCGAGGAGTTGGTGGTGTGGGATGCTTCTCCGAACAAGGATGGCAGTCCCTCCACCTCGTCCCCTTACTCTGTCGTTCCCGTAGCAGGAGTATCCTGGCAGTCTCAGAACGTGTCCAGCCTTTAGGAAAGTTTCCTATAGGAGGACATCTGCGGAGTACCTTCTTATGAATTCCTCCAAGGCAGGTTGCTTCTGGACTACGGAATCTGCATTCCAGGCGACGATCTTGAGGGACTTTGGCTTCTCCAGCCCTTGATCCATTGGCCGTTGAACAGGTTACAGATCTCTTACGCGAAGCCCAGGATGATGCCAATGCCATCTTCACTAATCGCGCTGTGGACAAGCTGGAGCCTATTCTGAAGACAAGGCACAACAGTCCTGAAATGTTATCCACATTGAATTTGTTGTTGGAGGTCGCGGGACGGGAGGGTCCAGGAAGGGGGCAGCTTGCTCTGGGGGCGGAGCGCGGAGGTCCGAGGGCCTGGTGCGCTGGTCCCGGTGCGGCAGGACGAGCCGGAGTTGGAGCTGGAGGCTGGCGCGGCCTTCTTGAGGGCGGGGTGTGCCACCTTCTTAGGAGCGGGCTGTGCCACCTTCTTCGGGGCTGGCGGAGGTGGTGGCGGCTGGTTGGTCCGTCTCCGCTCTTCCGGGCGTCCGGGGGTGGCGGTGGGTTGGACGGCACTGGGCTGCTCGGGGTTGGCTAAGGGAGCAGGTTTTTTTCCCTTGCGCAGGCTGGGGAAGGTCTTCTCGTCGCGGTTGGGGGCAGCGGGTCGAGGTTCCTTCCTGGTTACAGGTTGTGCTGCAGTCGCCTGGGCAGCACGACCCGGCTTTGGAGCTGGGGACGGTGCCCTCGGGCATCCTCTGTAGCTGGCCACATGGGGGCCGCCACAGTTACAGCACTTGGCCTGGCCGTCCTTGCCCACAGGACAGTTACACGCCTGGTAACCTTCCTCGCAGGTGACGCACCTGGGGGCCAGATGGCATTGCTGATGGGCGTGGCCGAATCTCTGGCAGCGATGGCACTGAATTACCTCGCTGCGCTGTTTGGGGCCCTCGGTTGTCACGCAAAGCCCTAGGACTTTCTTCAGGTCGTAGAGTTTCCTAACCTCGTCGTTCTTCGGAACTTGAACGGTCACCATCGGCATGGCGATGCGTCCACGAAACCTGTTCATCCTGCTGACGTGGATGACCGGGTAGCCCTGCGCCAGCAGATTTTCTTTGATCTCCTGGTTGGCGATCACAGATGGCACGCCTCGTACCACGCCCTTCAGAGGTTTTCCTCCGGTAATCTGAAGGTAAAGAAAAGAAACTTACCTTCTAGGAAGGCCACCATCCTTCGGTAATCTGCCGCGGTAACCGGCTCAATTCTGATGCCTGCGGTGGTGTTCTTGGCCTTCAGATAGTTGATTCTAGCAGCTCGGAAGAGGGCGGCGACCTCAGTCCACTTCTCTTTTGATTGCAAGACAATTGGAGGGATTCGCTGTTGCTTAGTGGCAACAGCCTCCGCCTCTGTATGCACGTCGCTCTCTCCTTCTTTCCCTTCAGACGCGGCCGTGGCCGCGTATGAAGTGCCCGGTGTAGGCTCGATAATTTCCACTTCCATCGGAGCGTCAGTAGGTGGCGGCGTCTTGGCGTCGCGACGCCTCCTCTTGTTGTTTCGTACCAGTACGAAACCGTCGTCGTCGTCGATCTTAGGATCGGCGTCACCTTCACTGACGTCGATTATCAGCTGGTTCATGTCGCTGTCCACGCTTCCGGAAGGGCTGGGCGATCTGGCGGCTTCCATTGTCGATTCTTCGATCTCTTCTGGTTCGGCGGCTGCAGCGTACAGCTTCGCTACGATGGCAACAATCATCTGATCGCTCGGTGTACCCATGAAGCTTAGGACCGGCGGCCGAAGGAAATTCTTAGCCTTGGATGGCGTCGTTGAGGGGTGTCCGTCGCTCTCCATCGCTGAAAAGGCTGCGGTGTTGTCACCGGACGATCCGGGCAGCTCGCTCATCCACCGCACAGCCACCGCTAGTAGCGGCAACTGAACGCCGAACGCCTGAGTGGGCCCTCTGGTACGCCCCACTAACAAGAGTTAGTGGAAGGAGTCGGCGACCGTCCGGGTCGGCTCGTGTGTAGTCGCTGGGCTGCGGAGTGGAACTGGCTGGTTCCCAATGGAGTGGGAGATCGACGGATTGCGTTTACCGTGCAACGGAAACGTGGATTCATCGGTAAACACGATAGTCTCAATGAAGTGTTCATTCGCGTTTACACGTTCTATTACAGTTTCAGAAAATTCCATTCTGCGGTGTTGATCAGCATGAAAAATTTCCTCATGAGTCACATTTTTACAAAATAAAATATATAATGTCCTAAAACAACTTTACATATTAACTTAAAAACACTTATTTAATTTAGAAGAAGTAACTACAATATATTGTAGTATTATATCCATCCTCTTGAAAATACAGGTAGATTAATCAATACATATATTCGACTTTTATATTATATGACTTTTATCTACAAGTAAATTGAAAAATATATATTTAGACCGGTCATCTTTAAATAAAATAGTGGCAATTGACTAACCAGCAAGATAAGCGATGCTTAAAATTAATTTAAATATGACTAAAACGAACTCGATGCTATGATTATGAAAGGAACTATACTACAATAATCTGTTATTGGTGTTTACTATTATTTTTGTTTATTACAAAATAGCCGTTGCTTAAAAATATTTGGATTCGGAACAGTACAAATCTAATCGGACGTGTCCATTAATTAGGACCCGGTCATTAGTTTTCTGAAAAAGACAGTATCTAGTTATTAAGACATACTAAATATCAGATTCATGTAAGTGATCAGTATTACGTCGAATGTAACAATTTTAAATATTATGTCTTAAAGATTAGTTAATTTTGTAACTTTATAAAATCACCTCGTATCATCTAATACTTACTTAAATTTATAAAAGTCACACTTTAGATGCACCGGCGAAGATGGGCAAAAGTGGAACGGAAAAAGTTGGTGTGGAAGAGAGTCGCGCTATGGCATGCAAGCCGATGTAAAGAAAATTTTACTTATATATTTATATATATATATATATATATATATATATATATATATATATAGAGAGAGAGAGAGAGAGAGAGAGTAATAGTATATTCTTGGTTAAAATAAATAATAAATTAGTGTATATTCCTAGTATGTGTCAACAAGTTAAAACAAAAATATGAATGGCCAAGGAAACTAACACCAATGCATGCTTAATCAATATTTCACACAACTGCATACCAACATTTCCGAAGTATTAGCGTTGGGACCTAGTTTCCCGATTCCATTAAACTGAAATAGTTCCTCACAAGTGCCTAACATAATTGCAAAGGTAAAGTCTTCGATTAAACATTTGCCAGATACCGATAAGACTACTATTAGATCTAAAGTGTGTACTGTAATCACAAATTATAAATATTGAACTTGCCCACCACTAAACAATAGTTGTATTGACAACACTAACCTTTCTTATACAAGAAATATTATTTAAAACAACCCACAAATGACGACTTTAAAGTCATATAAAGATAATAAAATAGTAGTAATTAATACAAATAGTAAATGATAATTCTATATTCATATTAGGAAATTAAACAAAAGTTACCAAAAATTTAATAATAACTTGATTTAGAGGTGGGAGTACTTAATTCTAATACCTAAAATTCCTACAAATAAATTAAAAATAACATACCTCTCCGACTGATAGTTTCCGGTATCCAGTATGTCCAGTCCAGGAAAAACTGAACGTTTTGTAAAAAATTCATTCGAATTCAAGCAATTTATTGAGCAAGTGGTAATAACACAGAATTATAAATTAATTTCTTTAAATATTATATCATTGTACAGAAATAAACCCATAAACCTAGCTAACACAAGGATCTAAAACAAATATACAAAGCGTACTAGGAAAATCTTGCAATATAACGCAACAATGAATCGTAGTAAGCTGCTTGTTGCTGCATGTTGAGACATGTTCATACGTGCATAGTAGCCGTCGCGCTATGTCGATGGGCTCAGTTATTCATTAGCAGTGAGAGTGTAAAGTGCTTGCGATGGCATCGTGGTCACGAAATGAGATAAGGGCAGTTTTGCGTTATAATTTAGTACGTGGTTTAAACATAGACCAGCGCTTCGAAAAAATGACTTTTGCACTAGGTGATGTTTGTCCACAACGCACAATGATATTCTGGTGGTATAGAAAATTCCAAAGGCGAAAATTAACTGTGGAGGATGCTGAGAGGCCGGAAAGGCCACTAACGTCAGTTACGGAGGAACACGTTACTACTGTGAGGAAAATGCTTGGCGAGGACAGGCGAGTGACCTACCAACAAATAGAGGGTACGTCAGGCCTAAATGCACCAGCAATCCTTTCGACCCTGCATGATCATTTGCACGTGAAGAAACCTTGTTCTCTCTGTGTGCCGCATCGACTGATTGAAGAGCAGATGACACGACGTGTGACTTGGTGTCGGGAGATGCTAAAAAAGTTTGATAAGGGACAATCTCGGTATGTGAACAACATCGTGACAAATGACGAGAGTTGGCTGTAGTATTACGATGTGCCGACCAAAGCTCAAAACAAAGTTTAGGTCTTTGATGATGAGGACACACCCGTAGTTGTCAGAAAATCCCGATCTGTAAAGAAGAAAGTGATAGCTATATTTTTCAATTCGAGTGGAATTGTGGAACGCGTCGTTTTGGACACACAGAGGACAGTCACAGCTAAGTGGTACATAGTGTCTGCCTATAGTCATTGGATCTATGAAGAAACTGCGGCCAAAGTCAAGAATGGACTCCTAGTTCCAGTGATGAGGACCTTCTGCGAGCTTCTGAGTGTGCTTTACTCCCTAGTAAAACTTGGCAGAACTGGTTTAAAGAGTGGTTTCCGAGGATGGAGAGGTGTATTGAGTATAGAGGAAATTATTTTGAAAAAATTAAATAATGTGCAAGACTTTCCTAATACCCTTTGCATAAATTTATATATTTGAAACGAATTAATATAAATCGTTATGAAACGCATATTTTTCAAAATTTATATTTGTTTCCATATTATCACACCACTAGCCACTTATATTAGAGACTATAATGTGAACTCAACAAAAACAGAACATCAATGATTTTTTCCTCACCCTCAAATTTTTCAATTCGGCTACTTCGTCATACCGCTCTCACTGGGGCAGTTAAATTTGCCAAACTGTAAAATACTATTTTCTAAACATAGGGTAAAAATTCAGGGAATTATCCCTCGAGCTATTTTTTACACTCTTTTCGGAAAGATGCTGTGTTTCGAAGACAGCAAGCGATAAAGGTTTGGATTTTTAAAATTAATAAATCACCCTTAGTAAAACTATGATGTACTGCGCTAGGTTTACCGAATACAAGATATATACAGAAACTCGTTTTTATGTCCTTAATAACATTCTGATCAGGAAAAAAAAAGACGCGAGGTTAGTGCAGGTGTCGGAAACACCATTAGTTTAACGTAGATTTCATCATCCTAAATGAATCCTAAATATATATATATATATATATATATATATATATATATAGAACGTATTGTTATTCTGTAATATCTCTGTCAAAAAACATTTCCCCCACACCTTAAAATACTATACCGAAACCAAAGGATAAGTAATCTTAGTCTCATTACTTTCCATTCGGTGATTCTTCTAAATCATCCCGAGCTTTTACTACGAACTTACCTATCTCCTTGAGATCAATCTCTCCAACAACGAACAACTGTAGAAATATTTCTTTGCACCAGTTGCCCGCCTTGTAGTTCAACGATACCCTTTTTCAAAATCGCTTAGCCGAGAATAATTAGGTTTATTTAGGACTCTTGGCATTTTAGTATACTAATTCACAACTATAGGCTGTTATAATCGAATAACCAAACTAAACCGATCCAAAATAAAGAAAAGAAAAACAAACGTATTGGGTTGGCAACTAAGTACTTTCGGTTTTGTAGTATAAAATAAAACACTTTTTTTTAAAAAAAGAATAGTTTTTAATCAATTATATATTTTCCATTTTGCTCAATGACCCTTCGCCATCTTTCTTTCAGCTGCATGATTCCGCGCTCATAAAATTTCTGGTCCTTATCAGCAAAAAACTGAACCAGGTGCGAGTGAAGGTCATCGTCATTTGTGAAAGTTTTACCATTCAAAGAATTCTGCAAACTTCGAAATAAATGGTAATCAGATGGTGCTAGATCAGGGCTGTATGGGGGATGTGGCATCACTTCCCAGCCAAGCTCCAATAGTTTCCCACGAGTTGCCAAAGATATGTGAGGTCTTGCATTATCTTGGTGGAAAACTACACCTTTCCGATTTGACAATTCTGACCGTTTTTCTTTGATTGCTTCATCCAGTTTTATTAGTTGTTGACAGTAAACATCAGAATTGATCGTTTGGTTCCTTGGAAGCAGCTCAAAAAACACAACACCTTTGTAATCCCACCAAACTGACAGCATGATCTTTTTTGGATGCAATTCAGCTTTCGATGTGGTTTGAGCTGGATTATCGTGTTTGCGCCATGATCGTTTTCGAACTATGCTACTGTACAGGACCCATTTTTCATCACCAGTGATGATTCTTTTTAAGAAAGGGTCGGTTTCATTTCGTCTAAGGTGCATATCGCAAAAGTTGACTCTTTGTGTTAAATGAATTTCTTTCAATTCGTGAGGTACCCAAATATCGCGCTTCTTAACCAGCCCAAGACATTTTAAATGTTTTTCAATTATTGTGTGCGATACATGTAGCCTCTCCGCAACCTCTCGAACAGTTATATGACGATCCTCTTCAATTATGACTTTGATTTGGTCATCATCAACTTCAGTAGGCCGACCAGAACGTTGCTCATCTTTGAGGGAATTTTTTATACCAATTCTGACACGTGCGCTCTGTTAAGCAATTAGCAACATAAACTTCACATATCTTTTTGTGAGCCGCAGCAGCTTTCTTTCCTTTACGGAAATAAAATAGTAAAATATGTCGAAAATGTTCGTTTCTGCACTCCATTTAAAATTAACCCACAACTAATAGCTTTAATAAAAATTACGCACTACTTGCTTCTGAAGTTACTAACATACGTTATACAAAAAATAAAGCAACGCTCTCTATCAGTAAAAACCCAATATTTTGAGTTCGGCAAAAAACAACACAAAACTCAAAATTTCCTGCTTATTTCACTGTTTTTAATTAAGGCAGAAATTAATGAAAAAAATCATGTCTTCGGAGGGGAATCGAACCTCTGTCCACTGCATACCGGGCAGGTCCTCTACCACTAAGCTATCAAGGACCGCAAGTTTCGATTCCTTAAACGCGCCATAAATTTTATTATGGAAATAGATGTTTAATTGAAAACCCACAGTAGGTCTTATTATTATCAAATGTACATACAATTTCGTACACGCTATATATAGACGTTCGAATTTTCATTAATTTACATCGTGGAATGCAGGTAATTGTGTATATACACGTGTGTATACATGCAATTGCCTATACATTTGATAACAATACAAAGCTTTATTGCTTCCTTGATACTGTTTTATCTTTTATTATACTCTGTACAGTAAGGCTTTGTGCAAAATTTAGTTTAAAAATATATGCTTTTACTGGATGATTCGTATTTTTGTCAGGTAATACATTTTGTCCATGTAGGTACTGTTACGTTCCGCATACAAATAATAATTCTTTATATCATGTTTTTTAAATTAAGTTATTTAAATTTAAAAATAGTTCGAGTTTCAAGTCATAAATTATTATTCGTCTTGACCTTTTTGTGATATATACATATGCAGGAATCTTTTGTATTCGTCACAACTGTAATAAAGCAACGTCTACCCGCCGTTTTTTAGGAAGTCGAATAATCCCGCCAATTTCTAGCGTGCCTATTCTCTCGTGTCATTGGTTGATTCGAACATGACCAATACACCTAACCCCTCGGCCTAGAGGTTCTTTTTAAAGCACCCGCATGTAAGATACAGAGACTTCTTCTCAGACCATGACAAAGTGCACACGCATTCCTTTGACGTGATCGTGAAGTTGTTTTCCCGCGTTTGTTGTGTCCACGTGTTCGCGTCCGCGGAATGAGCACTGCATCCTGACCCAGGAGATACGCATACGCACAAACCGCAAGTATTATAACTCAAGTATCGTCCGATACATATTTTAATATAATCTTTTTTTATATCCTATTAGCAACTTTTGTACATCCAGACTTACCTTTTATTACAGCTTTGCTATTACGTTTATCATTTTGTATTTGTTGCTCTCGTTATTAATTATCTTTATTTAACATATTCAAGCTTTAAGAATTAGTTTGACTTAGTGAATAAAATTTTAAAGGCAATCCTGCTGTTTTATTACCACTAACTTTCCACTTTCTTTCAGCCTAGCACACGTCCCCGACTTTTGATGCTCATTGTACACAACTACTAATTATTAACTCCTCATATTACATTCAATTACATTACTTTCTTTTCTTTTTTGTTGGCATTTATTACAGCGCTTTAGCTAGCCGAACGCCCGCTCGTAATAAACTGACTAACCATCACGTGCAAATAAATATTCTCTATTAAATAATATCCCTATTATTATTTTTTAAAACAAAGGAGGTAAGAAATTGTCTCATCCACATAACTAGCAACGTCATTCGCCCATTTTTAAAAAGGAGGAGGTAATAGTACATACATGTTGAATGTACTGTGATGAAGAATTATCCATGAAGGTCTCCATACACGTACTTTCATCATAAATTGTATTTGTGAAACAACACCCTTACACTGGAATGGAAACTTCCTTATAATGGAGATTTTAACTTCGTTTTCTCTCCGTTTATATAAACAGGTACTTTTCGTATTCAACAATTAATTATATTCGAGTTGAAAGGAGAATCTGATTTAATTATAATAGTATTCTATGTAACGAACTGCTTTTGTAAGTAAGTCAATAATTTGTTTGTAAGTCAATAACATATATTTATACCTTGCGAAAATGTATGGATATACATTTTCGTATAGAAGAAGGTACTTTTATGCGAAAATGAAAGAAAATTCATTTAAAAGAAGAAGGTTTTTTTATACTCACTCAAGATTTGTTATTCATGTACATAATATTTAAATGAATTCTTTAAAAATGAAGAGTTGAAAAATTTTCCGAATTTTGGTTTACTTGCTCTTCCAAAAAAGTCTTTTTCGTGGTGATACTAACATTCTAAAAATGTGTTGTTCTAAGAGTAAACTTATCCCTTTTGTTTTCTACTTATAATTTACAAGTAATATAACTTTATTGAAACATGTTTCCATAAAATTCACAATTGCGGCAACGAAAACGTTTATTTTTCTCCTTTATTTATCCGTTTGACACGCTACATAATGAATCATAACTTATTAATTAATTAGTGTTTGTAAATTTGCCTCCCCTTTTATTTGGTAGGTGCCTTCACTTTTTATTTTGGAGGAAGAATTATGGGTATTATTAAAAGTCATTAATTAACAATCGCTATTTAAAGATTGGACAATGTAACTTAGTATATTTGGAGAGCCAATTATTTTAGAAGTCTATTATGCAGCGGAAACCTCAATGAGCACATATTTGAGCAATAAATTTGTGCACATCACTTACCAAGGGGATGGAGGCACCAGTTCGAATATAATGCTAGTAGCGTTGCGTTTATTCATATTCATAGACATTAGCTCGATACATCGACATCCGCTGATTGATGTATAACACCTATCTATACAGGTTTTTTTATTTATTGATACACTCTTAGATATTTGCGAAATAAATGAATGTAGCTCAACACCCGCCAAATATACAGGGTGTCTATAAAAGAACTCCGGGGTTTAAAAAATTAATATTTTTTAAACTATAAAAGATAGCAAAATTTGATCAATTCCTTTGAAACAAGCAGCTCAAAGAGTTTTACTCATACCAATTGGGAATGTTTCTCTCAACAGTTGGCAGCGCTGCGGAGCGTTGACCTTGAAATGACGTAGCGGCTGCGGCAGGCAGTCAGTGTCGTCTGGACTGCCGCGCTATGGCGACGCCTCAACAAAAGGCTCAATGTGTTATTTGGCTCATAGAAACTAATTCTGTTGTTACTGTACAAAGAAACTTTCGACGTAGCTATGGTGTTGACCCGCCTACAGACAAAACAATTCGTCAGTGGTTATGTGCGTTCAAGGAAAGAGGAAGTGTTTTGAAGCAAAAGTCGCCGGGTAGGCCGCGTGTGTCTCAAGAGAATGTGGACAGAATCCGAGCTTCATGCACTCGAAGCCCTAAGAAATCGTTAACAAGACGCAGTCTGGACTTGGGGTTACCAAGATCAACAGTCCATAAGGTAATTCGTAAAAGACTTCGTTTAACTGCCTACAAGATACAACTTTTACACCATATCAAACCGGCAGACAAGGTTAAGAGATTCGAATTTTCTGTTTCCATGCTGGATAAAATTGATGAAGATAATGATTTTTTAAAAAGTGTGGTTTTTAGTGATGAAGCTACTTTTCATGTGAACGGAACTGTAAACAGGCATAATTGCAGAATTTGGGGTTCAGAGCCGCCCCATGAGTTTATTGAGTACGAACGTGACACGCCCAAAGTGAATGTTTGGTGTGCTCTTATGCGTGACAGAGTCATAGGTCCCTTCATTTTTGTCGAAAGGAATATCAATGGTGATGTCTATTGTGACATGTTAGAGGAGTATGTTTATCCTCAGTTGGATGATATTGAGGCGGAGAAAGGTTTAGTTTACTTCCAACAAGATGGGGCGCCGCCACACTTCAGTTTGCGTGTGCGTGAGTCACTGGACGCTCGTTTCGGCAACAGGTGGATTGGAAGGGAAGGACCTATTCCATGGCCACCAAGGAGCCCTGATATGACTCCGTTGGACTTTTTCTTCTGGGGGCATATCAAGAATCTTGTGTATGCGGAGAAAATTCGAAATGTTCGCCATCTCAGGGAACGAATAGAGAATTGCGTGGCGTCCGTTCCCCCAGACATGCTCGCCAGGACATGGGAAGAGGTAGAATACCGTTTCGACGTGTGCCGTGCCACTCACGGATCTCATATTGAACTTCACTAAGTTGTTAAAAAATCTTGAAAATGTAAGCTTTCTAATCATGTATAAAACATGTATGTACGTTTTTTACTTTATTAAAATATTTTGTCTTAAAACCCCGGAGTTCTTTTATAGACACCCTGTATTATGTGTATAGTTGAGGATGCAAATTTATATTTTCTATCTATAACCAATTTGTCTATAGAATAGAATAATAGTAATAATAGTGACTTAGTTGTAAATTCGACGTTCCTCAATTGTGCGCAACAGAACTGATGCTTAATGCATTTAACAACGAAATTAATGAGACTTTTGAAGAGGATGGTGAACAAGAGTCTGATGCTACAAGTCAATGAGAAGATAATGAAATTGAGCAGTAAGGGTCTACAGATGAAGGTCAAAGTTTGGATGATTGTTTTAGTGAAAGAAAAAACAAAACAACAATATAAAAAAGGAAACCGTATACTTCAAAACAAACCGCGCCACAAATGCTATTGCAAAATGTAGGAGTCAATATAATATATACAACTCGTTCAATCTGATTATGGCAAAAGAAAGAGATTCCCAGCTTACTGATAAATGTGAAATACAAACTTTCATTGGACTATTATATTGAGCGTTCTATTATATAGGTTAAATTTGTAGGAATTATGTGACCCTAATGAAAATTACGTCGAAAAGTTTAAACTCACTATTAATCTCAAATATTTCATATTTCTAATGAGATATATTTGCTCTGATGACATGCTGAAAAAACCTGATCGAATGATAAACTCGTTCCGTCGCGCCAAATCTTTTTATACTTAAAGAGAGCTATACAATTATATAACATGTCCCTAAAAAATATAAAAATGTGTTTCTTGTGTCAAGTCTCAACAATGCCGCAATCGTCTTAGATTTAGGAGAGAAAACCAGAGTTATTGACTTTTTACAATTCAATAAAATACAATTTTGACGTAACTGACAAAATGTGATGATGTTACAATGTAACAAGAAAACAGTGGTCTATAGCAAACTGCTTCTAATATTAAATATGAGTGGCATTAATTGTAAGCATGAAAAATAATCAGTCTTCGATAACCAGAAGCAAAGAAGAAGTATTTCAGTAAGAGAAATGTTAAAAAATTTAGAAAGTTTTAGATCAGCGTTGGCGGCCATAAAGAACGATAAAATCAAAATTTATTGAATAAACACTAACAATGCAGCTTATGTAATGTTGCTAAGAAACGAAAGACGTCATAATATTTATGCAATATCTGTAAGACCTGTTTATGTTTAGAACATCCCTGTAAGCAATATGTAAAAAGTTGGTGTTTCAAACAGAAATAGGTCTTAAGTTTTGAGAAATTTTAAATATATTTTTTACTGCTGTAATCCGTTAATATTTAAAAATTGCGTGTTGTATGTATATTAATTTCATTACGTTATTTATTTAAGTAGTTTATTTTGAATTTTAAAACCGAATGATATTACAAACATATATGTACATACAATAAAACCTGTAAAATGAAAAATATTGCGATTTTAATTTTCATAAAACACTACATATGTATCTATGGAACTTGATATAAAGATACATTGCGAAATAGAAAAAAAAGGATTGCAACAAAAGAAGTGTTAACAGACAGTGAAGGGGATATAAAAGAGGCGTTGTATATTCCAACATTAATATCACTTTTTTAGTTGACTTTTACTAGCATCATTAAATATTCAAATTTGTGATCAATGTCTAATACCACAAATATTGGAATTTTGATCGGTTTTGATACTGGTTGTGTAGCCTAAGTCACATGTTTATAGAGAAAGATATCACACAAATTTCTAATTAACGAAATAATCGTATATTCTAGCTACTGACATTATGAGAGCCGAGAAGTAATGAGATCTTGTATTCAGTATATATATTGTATGTATGCATCTCTTTTCAATGGACAATGTGCGCTGACTAACAGCTATCTAAGAAGTGTCATACTTTTTCGCCTGCATTGTGAGCTGTATCTTGGGGTTTGCTGTTAAGGTGTTCCAAGAAGAAGTGTTTCAGTTCTTCAAGAACTGACGACTCTTGGCATCCCGACATTTCAACGAAATCGCTTCATCTTCTCTGGTGTTAAAGATACAATAAACCCTACTACTTACATATCGATTTGCAGAGTAGTGGTAGTGGTGTGGCGTGAGCGGCTATGTATAATTAATCCGGCAGAAGGAATTGAGCTCCGTGTAAAGTGGTTGGGTATTGTTTGTATCGGTAGCGCGATAATTTTGTTGTTATTTCTTGGCGTAGCTTCTGAGATGCATTAATCGCACAATATGGACTTCCACATCACCGACAGTTAGAGGGTATCATTTCTTTTATTCCGGCTGTTCAGACGATATATATTGAATGCATGAATCAAAAACTTAAACAAATTACTTATCTACAAATGCATATCAAAACGTATATCTTAATGCATATCAAAATGTTTCTTATAGCGATCAAATTTGAGCACCGTCAAGGGTACAAATACATTAAAAATTTGACGTTTCCAGTCTACAGGCCTTTGTCAAATTGATAAAGATCCATGGCATGTAGCAGTGTTATTCAACGAAATGTACAAGTTCTGCTTCTTAAGGAAACGATATCGACTCTGACTCGAAATTGCTTTGTTAGACTTAAAAACTAAGCAAATTAGCCACCTAGTTCCCTCTTCCTTCTATTACCAAATATAGATATAATAGATTAAAAGAATCAGATCCATCAAACCTACCTAAGCTAGCAAATGTCCTTACACAATTACAAAAATTAGATATTCTAGTATGTTAGAATCAATTATCATATTGCAGAATCAGCTGGCATTTCTTGGGCGTATCACTGGATCTTACTTATTATATTGCATAATTTTAATCACTGAAGGTTGATATATAACCCCTTGCCTCATTAATTTTCGTATTCTGGATACGTATTTCAACAACTAAGTTATCATCATCAGCAGATAATTAAACAGTGTCGCACCTGGACAACTACGGTAAAAATACCCGTACGATCCGTACCGTTGAGAACCAAGTGTACATTTTGGTTCTCAACGGTACGGATCATGTACGGAATTTGTTTTCGTATGGGTATTTTTACCGTAGTTATCCAGGTGTGACACTGTTTAATTATCTGCTGATGATGATATGTCAACCTACAGTGAACAAGTTAATCAACCACAGACTCCACCAAAATTACCTACATATTGCATATTGTTTTGTATTAAACAAACTAATAAATATAATTTCAATTTTCATTTTTGTTGTATATATGTACTTCATCAATAAATTTAATTCAATAGCTAGGTAAGTATTAATGTTACTACTAATCTTTAGGATTGTAGCATTGCTTGAAGCAAGGCACATAACAAGCATATAATATGAAATTATATCTTTTAGGTGTTTCTAGTAAGCATTCTATGCGAAAATACCTACCCGCAATTAGCTTGCCTTCTATATCTCGCAGTGGCACCTATAGTCACTAGTTTTGGACAAAAACCAAGAGTCAGATAAATCGATTGCATCCAAAACAAAAAATTCAAAATAAACATCTTTTAAAGTAAGAACATTCTGTTCTGCTAGTGTCAGAAAAGGTCTGTTGCTGACGCATGACTTAAAATGTTTACATATATAATCATGCTACACTTAATATTTGTTATTTACAATGTAAAAGTTCATAATTTTGTTGACTTATTTTTTACGTCATTACCATTAACATCAATTGTAATACTTGACTCTATCAAATAAATTAGTAGAAGGAATGAGTTTGTTTCACGAATTTAAATTTAGAAGTAACGCAGTTGTTTCCATAAAATGCACGACATTAGAAATTTACCTCACAATAATGTTTTAACAAGTAGTTAAATGGTGCATGTATAAAAACGGAAAAAATCAGAGATTTAAGGAACATCACTTATGTAAAGCTGCCGGGGTCTTAGAGGTTAAAACCAAAAGTCTATTGAAACATTTATTCGACTTAAATTAAATTGCTCCAAAACTCTGTTCTGAACTTTTCTTTTGGAAAATCGTGAAATTTCTCAAAAGTGCAAGTGCAAGTCTAATGGAAAGTCGTTCACGAAAACTTCAGGCAAACATTGTTTAAACATTAATCCTTCGAAAAAGAATTATAAGATGTGAGTCAGGAAACACAATCAGTGTGAGATAGATTTACACTCGACAAATACGTCGATTTACTATTAAACGAAACACTATATTGATTAAGTGTGTTTAAAACCAAGCAAGGGAAGTGCACCATTTAACTGAAATCGCACCTTGAAATATCTATAAAAGGTTATATAAGGAGACCATTAATAAAATTCACTTTCGTATCATCACGAAATTCTAACATTAACATTTGTAAATAATAAAATACGGACCACGTAGTAGAGAACTACATGTTTAGGGGATATATATATATATATATATATATATTAAACTAGTCTTAATTAATGAACAAATTAGTAAGAAGTGAAAAAAAGTGGTGCATTGAGAAATCTCTTAATAGATTATACGTAAGCGACGGCATATCTAAGGCTACTTCGAGAAAGTGACTGCATTTATTGGAACTTCATGTAATTAACTTATAGGAGCTTCTTAGCAATGTACGATTGTTCTTTGACTCCCACAACATGTATAGAAAAGGTGTCGACTTAGGTATGTTGTTACGGTTTATTTTTCATTCAGAACATACTTGTGCATATCGTATATCTATTAAAATAAACCCGCCATTTATTTGAAAGAAGGAACGCCCCTGGATATCGATGAATGTAATGTGGAAATATATATTTGAAATATTGTATTCATTTTAAATTTTTAAAATCGTTTTAAATAAATACATTCACTGCACACGTTTTACGTCGACCTTGGATTTGTTAATGAGTTCAGTTTTTTTGTAACGAGCAGATGTGCATATCGCGAATGCAAAACACCCCCGTTCGTCTTTCTCGCACCTAGACCGATACGATACGATCTATATCGAGGGCATTTGAACGATAACTCTGCAGGAGGTCGGACGTTCGATACCCACTCGCTTCGATTTCTGATCAGTAAAACAACTGAGACTAATTAGTGAATTTTTTTAAGAGCCCTTTACCATCCACAGGGCTTCTTATAACGGTCGAACGCCGGCTTTTGAGAGTAGGAGAATTCGACGTAGCAGCCACCATTCTTTAATTTTCCCATATATATATATGTATATAAATACCTAAGCTCAAGGAGAAAAGAAAACCTACTATGGACGCTGCTCAACAAAACTCCTTCGGAAACGAAACAATCTATGGAATTTGCTTAATTCCATAGATTGTTTCGTTTCCGAAGGAGTTTCGTTGAGCAGCCTCCATAGTAGGTTTTCTTTTCACCTTGAGCCTCCAGGAATTAGCACTACGACGTAGGAAAGCGATAAGTATTTTTTTGACACTTTCGTCTCAATTAGAAAGTGGCGATGCCATTTTATGTGAATTTAGTCAATTACAGAAATTGTTGAATGCGAGATATATCATTTCAATATTTTAGTTTGCTTCATATAACTTAAGGATAAAATTTATTCAATTAGAGTAATTGTCAGATGTGAGATACATATTGTCTCAATATTTTAGTTTCATATAACTCTAGGGTAAAATTTGTTTAATTAAAGAAAATTGTCAGATGTGAGATACATAGTAACTCAATATTTTAGTTCGATATAACTTAAGTCAGATTTATACAAATAAAGTAATTGTCAGATGTGAACTCTCTCTCTCTCTCTCTCTATATATATATATATATATATATATATATATATATGGGGGTATTAAAATAATCATTAATGTCTTTCTTTTATTAACAAAGGTTATATTTAATCTGTATATACCTACATCTTTATACAGAAATTGTTTGTGTTTCTCCGCTGAACAGGAGTCAGATAGTTTTCTTTTTGAATAAATTTTAACTGTTATATGTATATATACTGGGTGTTTATTTGAATTCATGTCATCTCGGTCGAACTTGTGGGGATTCTGAGGCAACTTATAGGCTAATAGAGCTACGGCCTTTGAAAAACATAACAATCAATTTCACCTGCCTTTTATTGCTATTGGCGCCCTTCATACTAATAAAACAGATACTACTCCGAGCTTGCGGACCACAACCTCCGCAACAGCTAGCTGGCATCGTTCTGTTGCTGCCCAGAAATACCTAAGCTCCCCCGAGCTGTAGTTCGCGATCCGCAGCAATTTGTTACTGTGCAACCAGTACGTAGCAATGTTGGGTACATTAAATAACAGAATATCATCTAAAATTAGTTTTTCATTATAACAAAGACAAACCCGTATACTGGACATAATTATTGATATGATTCAATTTCCCAATTAAAATTTTACAACAAAATTGAACACTAAAATTCTGATGTTTTGAGTGTCGACTGTATCTATTATTAAAGTAAGTTGTTTTACAACACTTTTAACAAATGATTCTAGAAATTGTGGTATTTGATTCCATGTATTCTATAACTCTCAATGGAATTGTGATCTGGAGTTAATATTTGACCAATTTTAAATTTCAATGTGTGTTTCAGTATTTCTGCTTTATATTACACATGTGTATTTAGGATTGTTGTCCTGCTAGAAAACAAACACCTATTCTGTGTGGTCGTTCACAAGAAAATATTGGTTTGTTCCATTAAAGTGTTGCTGAAGATCATAAAATGTCCATTGGACGACGTTCACAAAAACTTGGACTTAATAGATCAACAACATGGCGTATTTTACACAAGGATTTAGCTTCGAAGGCATATAAGGTTCAAATAATACAGTAACTGAAACCATTAGATCATTTAAAACGTCATTCATTTGTCAATTTCATCAATGAACAACCAACTGATTTTTCTCAAAAAATAATGTTTTCCGATGAGACACATTTTGAACTTGGTGGCTATGTTAATAAACAAAATTGCCGTAGGAAAATCCACAAATTATTTATGAGAAATCTATGCATCCTAAATGAGTTACTGTTTAGTATGCATTATGGTCTGATGCTGTAATTGAACCTTACTTCTTTGAAAATGCTGCTGGTGAAGCTGTAACTGTCAATGGTGATCGATATCATTGGATGATAACCGAATTTTTGTCGCCTGAATTAGTGAATATTGATCTAGAGGATATGTGGTTTTAATAGGATGGCGCTACACCTCACTTTGCACACGAATCAATTGATTTATTGAGAAAAAATTTTCCTGGACGTGTAACCTCAAGAAACGGTGATGTTAATTGGCCACCAAGATCATGTGATTTGACACCGTAAGACTATTTTCTTTGGGGTTATGTGAAAAGTCAGATTTATAAAAACAATACACAATCAATTTCTGCTTTGAAAGATGAAATTATTCGTGTCATTGATGAGATAGAGCCTCAATTATGTCAAAATGTCATTGAAAATTTTAGCAAAAGAGTGGACGTCTGTGGAGCTGCAAGAGGAGGCCATTTGGCAGATATTATTTTTCGCATACAAATGTCATAACTGATACTTCAATTACCAATAAAAAGTTTTTGAAAGTGAATGCAAATTATGTGTTTTATTTATTCTTTAAAAAAACTGCGAAATTTGAAACACTCTTTATTTTTTTACTTACCTTATAACCTCTTTTGCTAGTGGTATATATAGTAGTGGCTTCACTAGAATCCACACAGTCTTTATCTATTAATATTTTCACAACTACCTTACTCTGGGTACAGCTAGATCTCCCTCTGACATGTTTTCCCTCAAGTTTTATTTGCTGCATTGTTTTTTGGCTTGCTAACTTCCATCCTATTAATATGCTAAAATCATCTGAGATGTTGCATTTCTATTTTATTAATAATATTTATTACTTTAAGTATTCATCGAACTTCCTCGATTTCTATTTTATATATCTTTGCCATGTAATTTTTAGCATTTCACACGCCTGTGTTTAAGGCAAAATGTCATTGAAAATTTTAACAAGAGAGTGGGCGTCTGTGGAGCTGCAAGAGGAGGCCATTTGTCAGATATTATTTTTCGCATATAAATGTCATAACTGATACTTCAATTAACAATAAAAGGCTTTTGATTTTTTTATTCTTTAAAAAAACCGCGAAATTTGAAACACTCTTTATATATAATAAATATCTTTCTTTGAAATGTCAATAGCTTAACACAATACGTCGGAGAAAATATAACCCATATAAAAACTGATATAGGATGGATACATATTAGAAACTCACTTTACCAGAAGAAAGTTATTTTTGAATTGCGAAATACCTTTCCTCTGTTTTTCTGGTACATTCGGACAACTATATGTGACAAAACAGCTTTAATTACAAAAAAACTCTTTTAAACGTCACACAGCATAATTATAATAAGAACTATTTGCAATCGACTAGAGTAGAAATAAAAGATTAGCTCCGTTTATTTTCTGTAGTCACAGTATATTTCCTATTAAGCATACAATTAATAAACAGTTTGTCGATTAAAATTTAGGTACATTTGAAAATAGATTTCTTATAGGCGGCAGCAATAATTCGATGTACGTCTATTGAATTTCCACCTATCAGGCCACTGACAGAAATCTACATCCTGATGTCCATGCATCCACGCATCGATGGCATATGGTATGTCGCTTACTAATTCTAATAACATTGAGGAAAAAAATGTTATAGAAACAATGATCTAAACCTAAACATTTTTCTAAATATTAATAAAGATATTGATGAAGCTGCTCAACTTTTAAATGGAGAACTTCAGATAACTTACTTGTTTAGAAGTCACTGATTCCAATAAAACTGATTTATACTAATAAAAAAGATAGCTCATAAACGCTGGTAGGGAAAAATAGCAAAGACACATGTGCCGTTTAATAACTGCTTCCCTACTCATTTATCAATCTTACTTAAATCTCAACCAACCCTAAATAGTGATGTAAGTTGCGCCGTCCGTGAATACTTGAACGCAATTTGTCAGTTTGAGCCGCCATTGACAGTTAAAAGAGTGAGGAAAACAACAAGGTTTCCATTACAAAATTACCTGGTTCTAACCTTGTTTTTCTCGAATTATCACTTGTCACGCAATTATTAAAATAAAACCTTACCAATGAAATAGTTTACTAACAAGCACGGGAACAATATATGGGAGGGAAACGCGATCATGATGCAAAAGAAAAAATATATTGTTATATTATTATATATTTTTTTATATAACTTGTAAGTAAAATATTTTTTAAATTAGTTACAAAATATATTGTTTTCTTTATACGAGAAGTTCTACAAATTTGGCTATAATTTTTTGTTTTGTAAATTCCTGTTTTAAGCCGGGTTTGCGCTACTTTTATACTGATTTTTGGTCTCAAGATTGAAGATACCCATATTTCATCAGTAGTTATTATCCATTACCAAAATTAATAGCTATAACTGGCTAAAAGCTCTAATATTAATTTCGCAAATTGTTATTCATCCATCATCTTTAAGTAGCTTCTCCGGGAGCAACGTCCCTTTCATTTACAGAGGATAGACATTACTTTTACATTCTGCAGACGCTCCAAATACAATTTGTGGACGTTGAACGGTTTCTGCAGGATTTTTTTCCTACTTATTTATTAACAATGAAACTGATAGCTCTTTGTGGTTTAGCCGCTTCTATGGTTACAAAACCAGCTGGACGAAAATACGTCTGTATCAGTCAAGTGACTGAAGCAACTAAACAATATTGTACGAAATAGCCGTAAACGTGTTAAGACTGTAACTGACCAATAGCGTTATACATACGAGTTATGCAGTTGAATTAGTCATATTCCTAGAACTTTGGAAATACTACTCGTACAAAATTATATTGCTTTCTCTTTATAATTCTTATCTTGTATGTTGATGTGTGCGTGTTGTCGCTGTCATCCCATGCTAGTTATTCGATAAGTATTGATTTTGTTAGTGATTTAAATTTTCAGTGAAAGAGTACTGAAATATTTACAGTATGGTGTAAGGCGTCCTAGACTTGTACGAACTTCTGTTACCTAGTACATATCATAATAAAATTTATAAACACGTTAACAACCTACTCAGATTTACCCACCCGCACG
Source organism: Dermolepida albohirtum (assembly GCA_031893035.1). Classification (NCBI taxonomy): domain Eukaryota; kingdom Metazoa; phylum Arthropoda; class Insecta; order Coleoptera; family Scarabaeidae; genus Dermolepida; species Dermolepida albohirtum. The sequence continues at coordinate 466,327 of JAVIWB010004781.1, read as the reverse complement.
AAGAATTAGTAGAGCAATATAAGGAATACATAAGGCATCACATTGAACGCAAAGTAACGAAGAGCTGAGATTTTAGCACAAGAAATTGGGGCTAGAGAAATAGAAAAATTTAATGCTGATAACGAATGGAACGTAAATCTCTCGTAAACAAAACAGGTCATCGCCGGAAACTATTGAAAGAAATACCCGAAAACACTTATTACAGAGCAATCATAGCAATAGTAACTAGAACGAACGAATTCCAATATTATAAACCTTATCGGAAAATTAATTAAATCTATGGTAAAAGAGACCAATAGAAATACTTCTCAATATTTATTACGGACATTGCAAATAAAAAAAATACTTAGTGATCTCTTATATAAAATCGAAGGTGAAAATTACACTCTAAAAATAGACGTAAAATTCAAATAAAAATAAATTACAATAACGTAGACGTTTACTGAAAAATAATACACATATTGAATGAAAATGAAGTTTTCGACTAGTTAGAAGTCTACATAGCTCTAAGGAAATAACTGCATTTAAAGATCCAGTCAGTTACAAAGAACGAAAAGTTTTTAAGAAAATCCAAGAAAAGATATTTTCACCTCTGAAGCTTAAGCAGTGTAAAGCAAGTCAAGCAATTAATAATTAACTAGTTGAATTTGATGGAGCCTGTGGTTGATTGACTTGATCAATAAGGTTGATATATAACCCCTTTCCACAATCACTTTTGTAAATTCTGTATACGCATTTCGATCCACACCGTTCAAAACCAAGATGTGCACATCTTGGTTTTGAACGGTGTGGATCGCGTACGGAGTTTGTTTTTCGTACAATTTTTTCGCCGTGTTTTACCAGGTGCGACACTTTGAAATTATCTGCTGATGATGACAACTTGGTTGTCGAAATGCGTATACAGAATTTACAAAAGTGATTGTGGAAAGGGGTTATATATCAACCTTATTGATTAATAATTAACTCTCAACCATAAGTGCTTCATTAGCTGTAGCTCCAAAAGAAATTGAAGAAACAGTTAATAATATTGTATCTACTGTCTAAGCAAGTAATAATCATTTCGTATATACGATATTTTTCTTAGAATTAATTAACGTTGGTTATTTAATGATGTTCAATACAAATGTTTAAATATAGGAAACACTTTCTTATTTTATATTCATTCACATTCATACATCAATTTCTGATACACGGAAATATGCATGGGATTTCTATAAAACATGTGCAATAACTACGAAAATTAGACATACTAATTATTCTAAGTACACTTCTTATTTTCTTAATTAATATTAAAGGAATTATCTAGAATTTAAGCACTGTTATAAATTAAACCATAAGTCATTCCAGTTCAGGTATTACAGGTTATTACAATAAGTACATAATTCAATTTTTTGCTCAAAGCAAGTCTTTAAAGAAATTAGCTAAACGATATAATAATATTTTTTCGTCTTTTGGGTCAATTAGAATTCAATTTTTGAAGTTTCGTAATTTAATATACTAATTTGTTCATCCAGGCCTAATTTCCGTTTATTCACAAACCCCATTTAGTTCAATTTAAAAAAAAATAAACTCACCTTAACGCTCTTTTTATTAGTCAATAATGTAATATAGAAACAATATTTTATTTATGTATTAATTTATTATCATTATTCGTCCATTCGATATATTACATACTGCACTAAATACGTGGAATCATACACATTATAAATTACAGGTAATTAAAGAATTCTTCGTGTCTTCTGAGTTAACCATACCAAATACCTTGACACCTTCGTATATAAGGCGTAGTGATTTGAGTTACAACCAACTTCAGCTTGTGGAGATATACTAACTATTCCTCTAATGAAGTACTTCGTCTCGATTGATTCAAAATACAATCCACCACCGCTATCGCCGTTGCAGACACTTTTGCCTAATAATATAGAGAACAGTTGAACTACTTTTAGTATAAATCAAGAAATCACGTATACTTACTCATGCCATAATAACCAGCACAAAATTTATCCGATACATAATATTGGTGATAAAAGTTTTTGTCTAAGTGTTTTAGACAAGTTTCCACTGTCCTAAATGGTACCACCAATTTCTTTAAAGCTTCTGAAGGCACAGAATTTTCTTTCGTTCTTCCCCAACCAGCAACCTATCAATTGACGGTATTCAATTTATAATTTTTCTATGCACATCAATCACAAAATTTAAATTGATTTAAAAAAAAATATAATTTCTAAAGTAAAATCAAACAACTTTCTTGCGAACTAGTGGAATAAGAAAGGTCCCTATAACTTTAAAAAGAACATTTTCATTAGTTCACTAGTAAGCCTATCATGCCACGATCTCGGATTAATATCTGGCCTCAAAGTCTGTGAAGAACAACAATCAAAGATCTTAAGTACCAATACACTTAGTATTTAGCAAATAGTTTCTGACAACTATGAAAGCAAATTATTTCTGAAAATATAGTAATTGCGGAATATAATCCATAAGCAAGAAAAGATTACAAGTAGATCAAATGGGATGTAGAACACTTTTCTATATTTGTGTATATGTAATTTGTAACGATTATTTTGATACACTAGTACTTCTTGTGCTTTCTTAAGTGTAAATAGAGGAATTCTTATTTTGTCTGTATGCTTTGTAAAAGAAATTTGCTGGATAGACTGAATATTTTTATATATTGTACATACATACATACCGTTGTCTATTGTAGATTATTTAAAGTATTTAATTTTTCAATAATATTCAATATACATAAAATGTGGTATGAAATTAAAATTACGCATTATGTATTTATGTACTATTACGCTCCGCATATATAATAATTCTTTATATCATGTTTTTTAAATTAATTTATTTTAAATTAAAAATAATTCGATTTTGAATTATTAAATTATTATTTATTACTTATTATCTAGACATTATTTGTCCCTTATACAGACGTTCGGATGCGAGATCTATTGTTTTCGTCACATACGGTCAGACTGTAATAAAACAAACCGTCGTGTTCTAGGAAGCCGAGCTTTACGAACCTTTTCTTGGAATAATAACTTTCCATTGACACATTTAAAATTAATTCTATTGTATTGATTTCTAAATGCAATTAGGGATTCAAATATTAATCGTTCTTTTTCTCACACAGAATGCATATCTATTATTCTGTTTAGATATCTATCTGCTAGACACTTATATTGAAATTGATATCGCAATTTCAATTTATGCTAATATCTTTAGGGCGCCAATTTCTAGCGTGCCTATTCTCTTTCCTTATTGGTTAATTCAAACATGACCAGTTTCCCACCCCTTAGCCTACGGGTTGTTTTCTTAAATGCACCCGCGTGTAAAACAGAGAGACTTCTTCTCCGACCATCACCAAGTCCACGCGCATCCCTTCGACGTGTTCGTGAAATTGTTTTCCCGCGCCTGTAGTGTCCACGTGGTTATTTTGCGCCCGCAAAATATACATAACATCCTGGCCCAGGATATACACATACAAACCACAGGTATTTTACGTATCGTCCCATACATATTTTAATCTAACCCGTTTTTATATTTTCTTAAACAGCTTTATATCTCTAAATTTACTTTTATTTGTTGCTCTCGATCTTATTAATTATATTTATTTAATATACTAAAGCTTTAAGAATTAATTTAACTTAGTGAATAAAATTTTAAGGGCAATCCTGTTGTTTTATTTCCACTAATAATATTTCTTTCAGCTTGGCACACGTCCTGGACTTTTAATACTCATTGTACTCAATTACTAATTATTAAACCCCAAAAAAAAAATATATACAAAAGTTAGAAGTAATTGAAGTTGTAATTAAAAATGATTTATAGATATATCTCTAAAGCGGTTTGTCAATAATTTCAAAAAAAGTTGGAAACGCAAGAGCTATTTTCAGAAACCGTCACCAAATCCACCATTTTGGCGCTGTGAAATCACACGCTATCATAGGCACCTATTTAATCCAGAACACACGCCGAAAAAAAAGACTCTGACATCATCGCTTTAAAGTAAAAGTGCCAAAAGATTTAAATTTTGTAAAGCCTTTAATTATGGTTTTACTTACTTAATCCTTATGCCTTTCTATCCTTTGCGAGTGTAAGACGTGTGGAGTTAAGTGTACCTACTATATCTGTCTTTTACAAATTTCCCCCCATCCCTTCCTATCGTCAGTGGCTTTTTGTTGCTTCTGCCTATTGTAATCCTTTTGTGCTTACCATATCTCTCACGTCCCTCAGCCACGTCCACCCTCCGCTCCTGGCTGCCAGTACCTGTCTGACTATCCTCTGCCCTGGCATCCTTTTCACCTGACCATACCACCTCAATTGTGCTTTTTGAGTTGTTTCTACTTTGGGTCTTAGATTTAAATTTACTCTGAATGTTGTGTTCCTAATCTTGTCTATTCTTGTTTTATCCTTCATTTTTCTTAGAAATCTCATTTCTATAGCTGCTATCTTTTTTTCTGCTTTTCTGTCATTGTCCATGTTTCTCCTCCACTTCAAAGATCTCTCTTATGTGAATCTACATTCAGTTTGTGTGTATTCTATAAAAAAAAAGAAGTGGACGTGGGTTGAGTGTTATCTTTAATTAAGAAAAAGGTTTCTTAGGATATATTTTAAACGATAAATTTTTACTAGCATAGATAAGGGCGTCCATTTCGATTTTCGGTAGTTATAACTTACACAAAAAGGAATTAATTCATAGATTAAGCAACCCCGTATCTATTGAGGTAGGAATGATGAGTGTTACGTGTAATATTCTTGAAAGCGGTGTGAATTTTTTGGGAAAACAACTTATGTCCTAGAACTAAGAAAGTAATTTGCTGGAAAGAACACGCAGCATTCTCGGTGATTGAAAAAAAATCGTATAAAACAAGTGAGAATCCAATATACGTATATTTGGAGAATCATATAATCATATGCTGTTATTTTTTTTCTTCAACCTATCTAGATTGAGATTATGTACTAGTATTACATATTTTAATACCGATAGCCCATATAGTTGTCTGTCTTGTAATATTATATAAACGTATTTTCATATATCGCGATACTGGGTGTCCTGTAGTAGATGATAAAAAATTGCAAATATTTCCATAATTGTCAAGCTATGATATTAAATTTTCTTTATTTTCATAAAAAATATATATAATTGTCCTTGATACTCTGGGGTTTCTTTCTCTGATTATTATACGGTTTATTTCTTTTCCTGCGGTAACAAAATTGGTACATCCGAATACGATCCCTATACATACCAAAGCACATTTTTCCTAAAATCCACGTGTTTCAATATTGTCACGCACTTCTAGGGATTCTAATGTTGTGGCACCCGTTGATAAGATCTTGTATCGAAAGAACCCTCCCTAACTCTCCGAGTTATTGGCTAATCCAGCCCTAGAGGAAATCAAAGATGCCCTTCAGGTAGAAATTACAAGCATTATAAAATTAATATCTACACTGGTATCTAGAGTGGGACTGTATGGACGACCCTTACTGTTGCGCTCAGTCCTATATTTGTTTCGAACCTATCAGAGCTGTTTTGTGTTGTTGATTCTTTGTACAAACTTTGCAGTCTCTTTATTAACATTTCTGGTATTCCTCTATTTCTCAGTATTTCTCATTTGTTTCATCTCTTAATTTTATCAATATAGTAGATCTATAAAACCCAAATAAATCTCTTTATATTCTTTTAATGCCTTTTCTACTAACTACCTCATTATAATAATCGCATCGTATACGCCTCTTCTAAGGCGAAATCCAAACTGTTTCTTCTAATGTATACTCTAGTTTTTTATGTCAGTTGTTTTCTTTTTAATATTCTAGTATATATTTTCGACACTGTGCTCGTTAAAGTTATTTCTCTATAATTTAATAATCTTTCGTGTCGACTTTTTTATATATAGGCGTTATAATGTCTGTTGTCTAATGTTTAGTCTGTTTGCCATTTACTATTGTGTTAATTATATTTTTAAGTTCCTCTACGATTATATCTGGGAGAGCTTTCATCACGTCTGTTATTACTTTGTCATAATCAGTTGCTTTTCCTAATTTTAGTGCAGTGATTACCTCTTTTAGTTCGCTTATTTTTATTTCTGCTATTTGTATTAATTATGATCCTTGTTCCGGTGGTTTGCTTTGCTTCTATGTTGTTTTTTGGGACTTATGTCATTCTAATTTAATAAGTCTTTATAATATTTCCTCCATCTTTCCATAATTTTGTCTTCTTCTTTTATTACATTTCCTTCTCTGTCCTTTATATTTGGTATTGTCTGAATCTTTTTCTTTCTCATATTCTTCATTCTTCTTCTTCCTTTATTAATCGTTTAACCTGGATCCTTTGTTGCCTGTACTCTTCATAATCTACAATATTCTTTGTCTATAGATATTTCTTTCACTTCTTTTTTCTATTTTTAACCGCAGTTTTAGCTTTCTCTGCTTGTCTTTCCGATATCCCTATTTACTATTTTTGCTGAGCCATAAGTACTCTCACTTGCCGTTAGAACAGTGTATTTAAATTTCTTCCACCTTTCTTCTACCTTCGTTCCTTCGTTATTTGTGCTCAATCCTCCTCACATGTTCTCTGGTATCATTTAGGCCTGTCTTAGTCTGTGACATCTAATTTTAATTTTTAATATTCTACATTTATTTCCTTTTACATTTTATTTTCCTAATTTTAATATCATTTTTAGAAGGAAGTGAACAGTTGCTAACTCTGGACCTGTAGTTACTTCAATATCTTTCACTTTTTCCCAGATATCTCTATGTTATTAAAAAGTTGTCAATAATGGAATTTTTATCACCCGTCTCGTTATTTTGTATATATTTATTTTCTTGAAATGTGTTACCAATCCTTAATTGATTTTTCAAACTTATCTCCACTATTCTTTCTCTATCGTTATTTCCCTCTACCTCTCCTTGTTTATCCAGCAAACTCCATTCCATTTCTTCATTTCCCTTCCCACTCTTCCATTCAAGTGTCCCATTATTATTGTTTTGATAGTTGTTTTGTGTATCTCCTCTTCTAGATCCTTAAAAATGTATCTTTTTCTTCACTTCTTACATTGTCGTTCGGCTTATAGCATAGTTTTATAGTTATCAAAAGTATTCTTTCACTTACTCTCCTGTTTAATATATTTCATCTTTTCTTCCTTAACTAACAGTGCTACTCCGGCTCCTACGTTTTCTTCTTGTTTCACTCCTGACCAGTACAAATACATCCATTAAGCAATTTTTACAGCCTCTCCCCTTTCTTTTTCTTTCTGTTATTAATACATAGTGAAGTTTAAGCTTTTCCAGCTCTTCTGTCGACTTATCCTCTTTGTCTACATTCAATTTCTCTCGTGTCTTTGCCAGGGTCGTTATCGGTTCTCCTCTCTCCCCATACTTTTCAATTTTTTGACTCCCTATAATTTGGTTCAATTTTTTCTGAATTTTACGTTAATCCTTTCATTGTTTATATAAACTGTCTCCTTTAGATTTCCTAATTTGTTTTTATTCTTCATCACCACTTCTTTATTCTTTGTCTTTTTCAATTAAATTTTGAATTCTCTTTTTCCTCTCTTTATGGCCTCTTTAATTATATCTTCTTAGTTTTTTGACCGCTTCTCTAAGGTATTAATGACACTAAATTTGTATTAATTTAAAGTTTCACTTTTATAATTTAGTTAAAATAATTGATTTCGAGTTTAAATTTTTCGTATGTAGTTAAATATTTTAAAAATTAAATATATGAATTGGAAAGACATGCTAAACAGATAGATACTTGCCGGAAAGGTTGTTTGTTGAGGGTTCCTATTTTTTTACATTTTCAACTAAATTTCTATTTTGATTTTTTGACATTTCTTAAAAAGTATTACGCTTTAGATGTGCATTAATAGGAGGAATATTATTATATATGCACTCAGTAGCTAATTTATAATTTTATTTTTTTTTTAATCAACCAAGAAATCTAGTTCCTTTTATACTTATTTTTATAAATAAAATTACATTTTGTTTCACAAAATAAATGAAACCAAGACACGTATAATGTAGGATAACCAGATTGTGTTGTCTGGTTATGTACATATATATATATATATATATATATATATACATAACCAGACAACACAATCTGGTGGGTACAACAACGCGTTCTTGTTGTTGAATTATTTTATGAAAATCGGCGTTCTGTGAAAAGAGTCTTTAGAAAATTACGTGAATTTTATGGTTTACAACATCTGAAAGCACGATTAGTCGAATTATTAAAAAATTTCAAGAGACCGGTTCCGTGGAAGATAAAAAAAGTGAAAAATACAGTAGTAGTGGTCGTTCACAAGAAAATATTAGTTTGATCGTGAAAGTGTTGCTGAAGATCCTGAAACGTCCATTAGAAGACGTTTACAACAACTTGGACTTAGTGGATCAACAACATGGCGTATTTTACACAAGAATTTAGCTCTGAAGGCATATAAGGTTCAAATAACACAGGAACTGAAGCCATTAGATCATTTAAAACGTTGTTCATTTGTCAATTTCGTCAATGAACAACCAGCTGATTTTTCTCAAAAAATAATATTTTCCGATGAGGCACGTTTTGAACTTGGTGGCTATGTTAATAAACAAAATTGCCGTATCTGGGGTGAGGAAAATCCACGAATTATTCATGAGAAACCTATGCATCCTAAACGAGTTATTGTTTGGTGTGTATTATGGTCAGGTGGTGCAATTGGACCTTACTTCTTTGAAAATGCTGTTGGTGAAGCTGTCAATGGTGATCGATATCGTTGGATGATAACCAAATTTTTGTGGCCTAAATTAGTGAATATTGATCTAGAGGATATGTGATTTCAACAGGATGGCGTTACACCTCACTTTGCGCACGAATCATTGATGATATAAAGCCTCAATTATGTCAAAATGTCATTGAAAATTTTAACAAAAGAGTGGACGTCTGTGGAGCTGCAAGAGGAGGCCATTTGGCAGCTATTATTTTTCGCATATAAATGTCATAACTGATACTTCAATTAACAATAAAAGGTTTTTGAAAGTGAATGCAAATAAGTGTTTTATTTATTCTTTAAAAAAAACGCGAAATTTGAAACACGCTTTATTTATTGAATAACTTTTGCTTTAATAAATCGTAATATATTATTTTGAAACTAGTTATTTTATTTATTTAAATGTTGTGCATAAAACTAAGCCTACTTTATTCAAAAGAATACTAGCCCAGTCCAGAGGAGTTTAGAAAAATAATTTTCTAAAAAGTTAATCTTAAATATTATGCTGTAAGCGAATATTTATCTCGTGACGTAGATTGTACTTATTATATTTTTATTCACGAGTCTTTACTTTATAGAAATAGTTTTGCCACTTATAAGTTAACATAAAGAGGGGCTGCGTACTATTAAGCTTTTTTGTAAATCTTCTGTAGTTCCTATTTTTTTCTTTACAACTTTCACTCATAGATGTAATATATTAAAAGAAACTGTAAATCGAAAATTGGTAGTGCGAACATGCTTGGTTGTCTAGAAATGATTAAAATGATAATTCAACAAAACCGCTAAACTACTAAAAATTAATGCTGTTAGTCAATATAATTTTAATCCGTAGTTTCAGTGATTTTGACGTCAAATTTTTAGAACATTTTATTTCTCAAATAAAAATTGTTTTGTAAATTGTTACCTTACATTAGTTGATTAAAGTTATTTAAGAACCAACTGTCACTGTTTCTCTGCAAATCTATATTTAATTTTCACTTATAGGTATAAAAAATTATTCGTTTAGATACGTAAAGGTGCGGCGATAATTTCTTACACCTACTGGTACTAATTTCTTATCTATTCCATTTGCCTAAAAGCAGTTTCGACAGACGAATAGCAGATATTTAACTGAAGACTAAGAAAAACGATTTTCATAACTGTAGCCACATGAAATTCTGTATTATGTATTAATACTAATTTCAATCCTTAAAATGTAAAACCTAACCACACAAATGCAAAAAAAGACACCTTCACTATATTTACATTGCCAAACCATGCATATGCATAAAACTTTTGAAATAAAATATTCGGTTCACTATTGTTACGAGCATAAAATTCCACTTGTATATACTTTCGTCATATATATAATTTTTAATTACTCTTTTGCACACTTAGCGCCCTCTCGTATCTGACCGCCGTAGTTCATTTATATATATAAAAATGAATGTTTGTCCGTATGTCCTTTATAGAACCGTAAACTATGCATTTGATCATGTGATGATCTTTAGCAAAGTTGTTGTGCATGAGCCCACGAAGGTTTCTAAGTTGGTACGACCTATTTTCGACAGATGGCGCCACTGCCATTCCAATTAGAAATTTTGCAAAACGATTAATGGATATTGGAAATGGATGAATGCAAATTGATGAATCTACGCAATGTATCACCTTGCCAGCAAACTTCTGTAAGATCACAGAAAGCATAAACGAATTGATGCAAAAAGTTTTCCCAAATATTGCACAGAACTACAAAAATCATCAGTGGCTCAGTACGCGTGCTATATAGCGGCCAAAAACATCGATGTCAATACCATCAACTTCACCATTCAGAATGGAATACCCGGCGAAACGACAACATGTAAGTCCATCGATACTGTGGTGAATCAAGACGAAGATATCAACTATCCAACTGAATTCTTGAAATCGCTTGATTTGCCAGGCATGCTACCACGCATTCTTCCATTGAAAATTAGCGCACCGATCACTTTTCTTCGAAACATAAATCCACCACGACTTTGCAACGGAACCAGAATCTCAGTCAAGAAAATGATGAATAATGTTATCGAGGCAACAATTTTGACTGGAAAATTCAAAGGCGAAGACGTACTGTTGCCACGTATCCCAATGATTCCGACAGATATGCCATTCGAATTCAAACGTTTGCAGTTCCCGGTACGACTCGCTTTCGCAATGACTATCAACAAAGCACAAGGACAATCGTTGCAAGTGTGTGGATTAAATTTGGAGAATGCATGCTTCTCACATGGGCAGCTCTATGTGGCCTGCTCACGCGTCAGAAAACCTTCTGATTTATTCGTTTACGCACCAGATGGAAAAACAAGAAATATTGTGTATCCCACAGCACTTCAATAAATATCGAATTGAAACGAAACGCTGCAATGTCACAATTTTTTCAAAATGAACAAAATCAAAAAAATGGCTCAAAATTAATTGAATAGTTGTGTAATGTCTTTCCTTCAAATTTATTTTAGTTGGTGGCGTAGCAACGCGCGCAGGGTACAGCTAGTAATCAATACTATCGAATTTGCCCTATTGAATAGAGATCCCCATAGACACTGTAACTCGGTTTATTGGAATTTAATTATAATAATAAGATTTTGTTGATTGTCTTCGCATTGATTGGACTTTTTCATGGTGGTTTCGTGATTATCTGGCCACGAAATTAGCATACACTTTTTATTTATGTATGATCATATAGAGAAGATGCCGCGCGTGTCTCGCTCTCTCCTACATCCGATTTTCAACGAGTGAACAAGTTTTTGCTTCGCACATAGTTCAATTTTGAATTAAGCAATCCTGCCCAATATGTAGCAGTTATACCGAATTCATCGAGGTACTGGAGTGTTGAACCTGGGATAACCATTCGTATACTTATTTTATATTATTTGTTAGATATTTTTAAGTGCTAATCGAAACTAAAGACAGTGGTAACAACAGATAGTTTTAATAGATCATTTCCTTTGCTTATTAACAAGTATATAGTTTGCCCTCAACCAAGTATTGTAGTTTTCTTTTATTTACTTCGCAATTGCTTAACAGATAGTTTTAATAGATCCTTTTCTTTGCTCAGTAACAAGTAAATAGTTTGCCCTCAGCCAACTATTATAGATTCCTTTTAATTTATTTAACGATTGCTTTGAAATCTATAGTTAAATTTTATTTTGTCATTTCTTTAAGTACTTAAATAACAATTAATTCAATTAATTGTATAATTTACCCTTGCAATTAGTTTGTGGGTGTGCTTCATTGTTGTACTTACGAAGTATAGAATTAGGGGCCCATATACTCTTGAAAATTTTTTATTGTGAACCGGCTATATGTATAGTGGAAAAACAATTTAATTAGTAATTAATGACAATATCGAAAGCAACTCCCTTTTTTCATTTAATACGTATTCATTATAAACAATCTAACCTTAATTAAACCAACGTATTTTATGGATTATCTGTTTCAATATTGGCAGAAGGACTCTCAGGGTTACAATATTGTGGCGTCCTAGAATATCATATTAACAAGGAACCCCTCCCACTCTCCGCAATTATTTTGATCTGCTAAGCTCCGTGAGAGAAATCGAGAAAATCGTTAATAAAACAGAAAATACGGCAATTGATTCAAGGCCCTAATAAGAACAGGACGGACGTTGGACTGCATCCAATATTATTATAGACTATTTGAATAATTAACTGGATACGAATCACAGCCCAAAGTAACAAGTAATAAATGGTAATCTTAGAGAAAACACTAATTTTGAAGTAGAATAGGTTTTTTCTGTTTTCTGAGCTATAATTAACAGATGACTCGCCGACGTTTCCTTCAATTTTCCAAGGCTACTATTGATCTTATTGTTGCTGTACTGAAACTGAAGACTCTGTACTTCGAGACTAGTTTAAATAGGAATTGTTCCGAGTCATTGGAGCGTCGTGTTTACAGTGAAATGCTTTTGTAAAAACAAACACATCATTCTGACTAAGGTTGTTACAATGCATTAGAACTTCCATGAGTTATCGAATTTTTCTACTGAAATAGTAAGTGGTGTGGGATAGAATTTGGGTAGAATAAAATTGAATTTTGTTTCAAACTTCTCGCGGTTATTTTGTGTTATTCCATTGTCATCTGACTGTACACATTGACGAAACAAAGCGATTAACTTGACACTCGTGTTGTTGAGTACGGACCTAGTATCATAACGTTTCGCCTAGCCAGTTCTTCACTTGCTGAACGCAGGTTTGATACATCAAATTCGATTTGATTTCACAGATTCTAACCCACAAAATTTATTATTTTAACCGCAAAATCCGAAAATCCATAAAAACACTAAAACATATCAACAATCTTAGTCGTGATGATGGCTATTCTTTACGTAATACTTCCTGACCTTCCTTACCTGACCAACTTTTCTTTCAAAATCATTCTACTGTAAACTTAATGCTCCAGTAACCCGTAACAACTCCCAGATAACCTCGTCCCGAACAAACAAACCCTGAGGAACCTTGAAATTATTCCTCGTTAAAGTGAACTAATCGTTGTAGTTTTGAATGAACAACAATAATTCTTACCACAGACATCGTATCTTCTTGAAAATCTTTCAATTCAAATTCATTGTCCCAATCAACACAAACCAAACTCACTTTCTCTGTTAACACAAATTCTTTATTGACCTTAATTAAAGCTATGTCATCACGGAAACTGTGCTGCGCGCCCCTATAGTCTTCATGTACGTAAAGTTCTTCGATCTATTAGTAGGAACAATAACATTTGTTAATTGGAATTAACCAAATAATAGTTGACTTACCTTTCTTAATTGAGTACCAGTTTCACCTCTATGGAAATCACGATAATACTTTCCTGCAATTATATTGTAGAAGCTTTTATTATGTGGCACTCCTTCTCTGTCCGTAAAGCAATGAGCAGCTTAAAAAAAACGATTTGACTAAGATACTGGGATTAGAAAAACATAACTTGGGATAATAGTACGTTACTTGCTCTTTAACATAAAACATTTCATAAAATTTCAAAATCTTTTAAAATATACAGTGTGTTTCAAAAAGAATATTATTTTGTCCAAACTATCGATCGCTGCGCCTCAGGTCGGCTATTGGAGAAACGAATACATAGTCTAGTTTATTTAATAGCCGCTAGATGTTAGTTGTCTTCTGGTTTTCTTGGTAACCGTCATATGTTTAAAATGGCTACTCCGCAGCAGAAATCATTTTATGTTCTCGAGTTTGCGAAGTGCAATTCCGTGATTACAGTGCAAAAACATTTCAGATTGAGATACTAAATTGATCTTCCGAATGGGTGGAACATTCGCAGATAGTATCGACAGTTTGTAAATACAGGATGTGTAGTCCTAGCCGCCCCCGTGTTTCTGAAGAAAATGTTGCACGAATCCAAACTGCTTTCCAACATAATCCATCAAAATCAACTCATCGTACCAGTCGAGAGTTACAACTGCCTACAACAACAATTTGGGGTGTTTTGAGACATCGGTTGGTTATGAAGCCACACAAATTAAAGTTGTTACAAGCTCTGCGTCCTGATGACAACGTATGGCATTTTGTAACAAGATTAATGATGCTATTGACAATGATAACACTTTCGCACTACGCATCGTGTTCAGTGATGAAGCAACTTTCCATGTTAGTAGTCAGGTAAGCAAACACAATGTTCGAATTTGGGGTCTACAGAACCCACATGCAGCCATTGAACATGTACGAGATTCGTCTAAAATCAATGTGTTATGTGCGATATCCCGATCATCTATTTACGGCCCATTCTTCTTTGATGGAAACACGGTCAACGGTCTCGCTATGTTACAAAACTGGTTGTTTCCGAGGCTGCACGAAGACAACTTCATTTTTCAATAAGACGGGGCACCCCCTCACTGGAATCGCCAAATGCGTGAATATCTGATAAAACTCTACCGAACCGTTGGATTGGTCGTCTGTGACTTCTTCCTGTGGGGTTTCATTAAAGACAACGTTTATGTACCACCACTCCCACAGAGCCTGGAAGAGTTGAAGAACCGGATCCGTACTACCATAACATCAGTGACGAAGGACATGCTTGCCCGAGTGTGGGAGGAATTTGTGTATCAATGTGATATTGTTCGTGTCGCTGATGGAGGACATATTGAACATCTGTAATCTGAACTTGAGAGGTTCGTAAATATGTGTGTAAAGTTTCACATTCGTATATCTTAAAGTTCAATAAATATATGCATTCAAAATACGTATATTCTTTTTGAAACAGCCTGTATATTGTATTCCAAATATCTTGTTAATGCTGTCTGGTTGGTCAGTACAGCAGATTAACGCTTAATGGATTTCAAAAAATTTTCTAGTTTAGGTTTAGAGCGTTTCTTTTTCAGTATTTGATAGAATTTATAATTTAATTATATTCTGTTTTATCTTAAAATTCATAGTGTTTTAACAAACGAAAATCCCAGAATTTACAATTCCTAAGCATTTACCATTAAAACTTTACTTGTTTAACAATTTTTAGTAATTATATTTTGATAATGTCACAATTATATTTCCCTTTTGTTAATTGGTCAATGTATTTATAATTCTATAAGTTTAATCCCAAGATCGTTGATAATTAAACATGTAACTGACTAATATTTTCAGTGAGTCTGGAAATTAAATATAAACAAAAATATATTAATCTTAATTTACACAAGAGGTAACCACACAGAGAAATATCAATATTATACTGGTTCATTATACATTGATTTTATAAAAACATGTGCTACCTTATATATATATATATATATATATATATATATATATGTAATATATAACATATTGTGAAGCGTTTATTCTTTAAACTTAGTAAATAAGTTTTAGATAAATAAAGTTTAGAATGAATTATTTTTTTAATTGAAACGTTTTAATTGTAGAAATATTTTTATATCATTACGGTACCACCAAAATCAATACGTGGAAATGTTTTTTTAAATAGATTGACATGAAATGTCGTTTTTAAGAAAAATAACTAACACCTGGAATTACCACAAATTTGATGAGACAGCTAAATACACTTCGAAGAAACGTCGTGTTAACCCAGAAAAAGGAGAGTTTCTGGAGCTCTATTTCAAGAAAAAACTTTTCACTTATTATAATGCAAAAAGCTTCAATCAAATAAAGTTTTGAAAGTAGATACATCGTTTGGAGAAGACAGAAAAATTTAACGTTGTTTACGATCTGTCAAAATAGCATACTAGTATTTATCTTAAAAGTTGGCTTGAAACATTGAAATATTCGAAAAAAAATTACGAAACGGTGGGTTTAATCCAGTTAAAGCTGTAGATATTACACTTGAAAATGAGCATTTTCCTTGTTATACACAACAATTGCAGAAAAGATCGATTGGCAACATTACAACTTTTTCAAAGCTGATTATTCAAATTATCAGAATGTATATTGGCAAGTGATGAATTCGAAAATAAATCTTACGAAACGCTTGAATAAGTTTCGAAATTGAAAACTATTTACTAAAAAAACATCGATTTGTAGAAATGTTCTATTCGAAGCTTCGAAAAACTCTTCATTAGCGAATTCATGTCTTACCAATTTCTTATATCAAACATATATTATGCTAAATAGTAGAAATTTAGGCAAAATAGATTAAACAAAAATGACAAAGGTATAGAATTGAATAAAATTGTGTCATCAAATATTTAATATTGTAGAATTAAAACATGGTGCGATAATACGGCTTTTAACAAGTAAAGGCAAGACATCAGAAACATAAAGGAACGAATGGAAAAGGTATAGTGATTTAAATTTAATTAGAATATTTTGCAAAATAGAGCAAAAGGATTCAACTCAACTATAAATGTTTTAAAAATGTACCACAAATGCAGCCACTGACTAATCGGTTTATTGAAATAACTGTGACGACCTTCATTTAAATAAATGATGAATTTTTAGAAAATGTCTCCGATGAATTTACACTACCATATTTCTAATGTTAATCACTTAAAGTTGATATATACTCCCTTTACACATTAATGTTCATATTCTCTATATGTATTTCGACAACTAAGTGTCATCGTCACCAGATAATTAAACAGTGTCGCATCTGAGAAACTACAGCAGAGACCCGCACGAAACAAATTCCATACACGATCTGTACCGTCGAAAGTCAAAAAGCACATTGAATATTCGCTTCACATAATTTTAACAGAAATTGTATTATAGTCTTAAACTATCTTTAAAAGAAGTACCTGCATGCGTTTATTGCACCCTCTCTTGGTCGTCAAAGAGGTCAAAGAGGGATAAGTATAGTTAGGCCCTAAGTCAGTGTTCAACACATGGCCTTTATTCTTCAAAATCTACATGCTTTCATACGTATCTATTTCGCGATAATTATAAACGTTCCTTACCAAATGGAAACAAACCTCTGTTACACTATGATTATTTTCAAAAACTCATGTTTTACTTAACCGGATTTTTCTGGAAGATTGAATTTTATGTACGCAATATGTTCTTTATACCGGGTTTCTATTGATCGCTTTGTTTGACCGATGCATTCTTTATTGCAATCTAGACATTTAATTCCGCAAATTTCCGATTTTTTGTTGTTGTCAACTTTGTCTTTTGCATTTCCTAAAAGGGATTTGATGAAGTTAGTGAACAGAAATGTAACTTGAAAACCGCGTTCTTTAAAAACACTATACAAATTCAAAGCGTGAAAAGGTAAACATATAAATTGTTTGTCTCGATGGCTTTGAGGTGACAGATATGTGGTATCCCGAATTGTCTTTCTTAAGTTAGTACCTAATTAATCCATTGATTATTTCCGAATCAAAACCATTGTATCTCGCGATATTCTTTAATTTCTTTTTCGTATTTTTTCGTATCTTACTTTTGTTAGTGGGAAATTAAGCAAGCGATTGATAAGACAACGGAAAGAAGCCATTTTTGTTGCACGCTATGATCTGAGTCAGTCGTAATGAAACTATTGACGTTAGTTTGTTTTCTCAAAATATCAATTTCTATTTCAAGATTATTCCAAATTACTAGGGTATCCAAAAAAGGCAACATGTCATTGTTTTCTTTTTCTACCGTGAATTTAATCGTCCTGAATTTTGAATTTAATTGCTTGACAAAATCATCTAAATTGCATTTATGTGTATTAAAAATCGCGGAAATGTCATCTATATACCTGATTCAAATTCTTGGAAAATATTTTGGCTAATGTTTAAATTCAACTCTAAAATTACTCATGAATAAGTCCACTATAAATGGAGAAAGACAGTTGCCCATTGCAGTTTCCTGTTTTTGTTCACAGAACTTATCTTCAAATTGAAAACAGTTTTGGGAGATGCAAATGGTTAATCGCATATATTTCTTTATTTTTTCGAGTTCAATATTATTTTTATAAAGAAATTCTATTCTAAATTTTCTAGAATCGATGCCGAAGGAAATAATGACGTTACGTCGAATGATACTAAAATTTCCGGGTCTCCTAATTTACAATCTTTAATCCTTTGAATAAATTGTATTGAATTAGTAACTAATAGGCATTCTAGTTTTTCGGGAAAATTTTTGTATTCATTCACTAACCGCTGTGAAAGGTAGCTGATCCCTGAGATCCCTGGTCATCCCCTCTTGACATCTTAGACGATAGACCAAGGAGGGTGCAATAAACGCATGCAGGTACTTTTCCTTTAACATAGTTTAAGACTAGAATACAATTTCTGTTAAAATTATATGAAACGAATATACAATGTGCGTTTTGGCTTTCGACGGTATAGATCGTGTACGAAATTTGTTTCGTGCGAGTTTTTGCCGTAGTTTCCAGGTGCAACACTGTTTAATTATCTGCTGATGATGACAATTTAGTTGTCAAAATGCGCATACAGAAAATGAAAATTAATGTAGAAAGGGGTTATATATCACCTTAAGAGATTAAGTTAATCAACCGCAGGCTCCATCAAAATGACCTTTCTATAATTCTAATGGCATAGACAACAAACACAAACAATTTTTTAGCAAAACACTTCAATTATATGTTAAAAAAACTGTGTATTAATGTAATTAGATTAGGAACTACTAGATGAGATATCTTACGTACAAATTTGTTACACCAGTTTAGCATAATTTTTGAAAACAAAAATGATTAGATTATTTAATTTTAGTAACCGCAGAAAATTTCGATATACATAATTGATTTTTCTTAAAAATATGCACAGCAACAAAGTTGGCAATACATAATTTACTAACTTACCTGAGAGTACAAATCGTCTTGATATGATGGATCCACTGCAAATTTGTTCATTGCTCTCTGAATAGATTACTACTATCCATGGGTATTCTCCTCTATAGTATCACTACCGCCTATTATGAGTGTTTCTGCATTGACAATTTTGCGTCCGCATTCTGTAAATACATACATATATATATATATATATATATATATATATATATATATATATATATATATATAGTTACTTTATAAGTTAATTTGTAAATTCGTTAGAAGTTGGAAAGAATGTGTGTTTTTTTGCATAGTATTTTTGACTTTGAATCAGTATATGTGTTTCAGAATGCTTGACGCTACGTTTTGAAGTAGTCGCTGTTGCCAAGTTATATATTGTATTATTCTAATAGTAGCCATTATATTTTCTTTGTTTGTGAGACACTTATATTATCAATCAGTATAACATCAGACATTTAAACAAGATTGCATTCAAAAATGTTATTCAAAATCTTCTTAGGAATAAAAAGACTGAGAATAGTGATCTGTTAATAGAAAAATTTTAATAATGCACAAATATCGTTGAAAATTCAATTATCAGATAATAATAATTTTTTATATCATGTTTCTTAAATTAAGTTATTTTAATTTAAAAATAGTTCGATTTTCAATTCATAAATTATTATTTATTTTGACCTTTTTGTGATATATATAATTGCAGGAAACTTTTGTTTTCGTCACGTACGGTCAGGCTGTAATAAAGCAACCCCTACCGCGCCGTTTTCTAGGAAGCCGAATATTGGTGTTTTTCCATTGAAGCACATTTAATATCAATTCTATTGTATTGATTTCTAAATGCAATTAGAGATTCAAATGATAATCCTTCTTTTTCTCACACAGAATAAACGTCTATTATTATGTCTAGATATCTATCTGCTAGGTGCTTATATTGAAATTAAGATTACAATTTTTATTTATGCCAATATCTTCAGCACGCCAATTTCTAACGTGCCTGTTCTCGTTTTCTATTGGTTGATTCAAACATGACCAGTATCCTACCCTTTCAGCTACGGGGTTGTTTTCTTAAAGGCTGCGGCTTGTAAGAAAACAAAGACTTCTTCTCCGGCCAAGACAAAGTCCACACGCATCCCTTCGACGTGTTTGTGAAGTTGTTTCCCGCGCCCGTAGTGTCCACGTGGTTATTCTGCGACCGCGAAATATACATAACATCCTGGCCCAGGATATACACACACAAACCGCAAGTATTTTACGTATCGTCCGATACACATTTAATCTAACTCTTTTTATATTTTATCAAACAGCTGCATATCTCTAGATTTACTTTTATTACAGCTTTGGCTTTACGCTTATCTTGTTTTATTTGTTGCGCTCGATCTTATTAAATATCTTTATTTAATATACTCAAGCTTTAAGAATTAATTTATCTTAGTGAATAAAAATTTAAGGGCAATCCTGTTGTTTTATTTCCACTAATAATATTTCTTTCAGTTTGGCACACGTCCTGAACTTTTGATGCTCATTGTACACAATTACTAATTATTAACTCCTTACATTACTTTCTTTTCTATTTGCATTTATTACAGCACTTCAGGTGGCCGGACACGCGCTCGTAATAAATTTACTAACCATCACGTGCAAATAAACATAAATATTCTCTATTAAATAATATCTCTATTATTATTTAGTTGTATTAAGTAAGGGGACATTTAACCCCTTAACACTAACACATAGCATATAGCACCTTAATAAGAAGGAGGTAATATTATATTATAATAGTAAATTCCCAGTCTGTCATAGAGAAAACCCAATTTTTTAAAATAAAAAGAAAAGCTTACTATTTTACAAAAATTCATTTATTTTTTTTAAAGTAATCGCCTACGTTAAGTGCATCTTTAGAGATGTTCTTCAAGATCGCTGTCAACGCATTTCTAATATCTTCGACGTCGGTATAACACTGTCCTTTCATCGGCAAATGTAGTTTGGAGAATAGGTAGAAATCACAGGGGGCCAAATCCGGTGAATGGTTGATGGTTAAAATGCCATTTATTGTTAAATCATAAGCGTCGAGCAATGAAGTGGTGCACTATCATGTAAAAAACGCCAGCTATGATTTTCATGATATTGAGGGGGCACACGACGAATACGCCCCAAAAGGCACATTATAACACCAAAATAATATACAGTATTGACTGTTTGACTAGTTGGTACAAACTCTGTGCACTATACCTTTCAAATCATAAAAACAAATCAACGTTGTCTTCACTTTCGACTTTTCCAAACGACTTTTTTTCGGTCTTCCATTCAAAAGTTTTCGTCCTTTTTTGAGTCTTTAATCAACTCTGTACGATGCTGAGTTTAGTCAGCTTGTGTAGTACAAACCTTGCACAAATCTTTCTCAGTCCCAAATGCTGTGTCAAAATGCGATGAATTGAATCATTGGAAATATTTAATTCCACTCTCACGTATCGCAGTGAGAATTTCGGCTCATTTCTGATAAATTCATGCGCAAGTTCGATGTCAGTTTCCGTCTTTACATTACACACAGTGTTACTTTTAATTCGAGTATGTACAATAAATTTTAAATTAAATCCAAAAATGAATGTAAGCCTAAGTTGTATTGTGGGTTGCTAAAACTCGTATATCGAGCGATACAAAAATGAGAAATTCTGTATACAATTTCAAATTCATTTCTCTTAGTTTATTCGGGTCTATCATTCAATCTGTTACGCTGCAGATAGAACCTACATTGCGTTACTCCGATATATGACAAAAGATTGTCGCTTCCTCTGAGAATCATTTATCATTATACTTATTTTTGAAACTGCCATTTTAAAAGAATTAATAAATAAAATCTATATAAACGTATGTTATAATAAAATCTACTTCTCTGTTATTAAAATATTAAAAGTCATTTTACCTATTCTCATCGTCCATGGCTACCTACCTTCTTACTAAATTACTTCCTACTCTATTTCCCCATTTTTTGTTAGCTAATGACAGTATTTAAAAAAACCTTGGAAGCCTATTTTTAATAAATTGTGATCTATCATTTCTTGTTTCTATTTTTAAATTTTCCTGTAACCAAAATGCGTTTTCTTGTTTATAAAAGGGCAGAAGTATTAATGTGAAAAAAATTGCACATATTCATGTTTAGTGTTGGTCTTCTGTATATAATATCAAAATTTAGGTGGAGAAAGGAATTTTTTAAGAACTCTACAGGCATGTGACGCAAAAATTGCAACCACACTATTGTGAATTAATATATCTGGTCAAGCAAAAGGCAGGCTTCATTGGTTTATTTTTTTGTGTAGATATTAGTTGCTATTCTATTGAAATGAAAAATTGTAGATATTTTATTTACAGTTACACATAAAACATAAATATAATTCATATATAGAACTGCGTATAAAAAAGAACAAGAGAGAAATAAGACAGGTTGCCATAGGCAATGAGAATGTACGAGGGCAGCCGTTTATATTTCGGGAACTGGCAACACTGTTAGTGTTGCCTACGATCTGATGATTGCATCGTGAAGTTTATCATTTTTGACAATATATTTACCTTGACAGTTTTATTATCCGGTCGCTATTTCTATTGTTGACAGTAACTTGAAAATTCTATGTCAGCGAAAAAATGGAATTAACTCGCTAACATTTTCGTGCAATTACTTTTCACATCTTTCGGCGTAGATTATCTCAACAAGAATGCATCGACGAGCTCAATTCTTTATATGGTAATGATGGATGGCGTTCTTTCGATGATGAATTTCGTGAAGGTCGTCCCACAAATGTTGTTGTGTCGAAAAACATTAATGCAGTGTCTGAATTGATAATGCAAAACCATCATGTGACATACCGTGAGATCGAGGCATCTCTAGGTATTAGTAACACCAGCGCGCATAAGATCCTGCATGAACATTTAGCCGTTAAAAAGCCATGTTCACGTTGGGTACCACATAATTTGACAACCGCTCAAAAAAGGACTCGCGTCGATTGGTGCCAAGACATGCACAAAAAATACAATGGCGGGGCTTAAAAGAACATTTATAAAGTCGCCACAGATGATGAATCTTAGATCTATACGTATGAGCCGGATAATAAACAACAGTTGATTGTATGGGTTTTCCAAGATGAGCCGAAACCAATAAAAGTTGTTCGTGCTCAAAGCGCATCAAAACAAATGGTCGCCTGTTTTCTCGAGAAAACCGGTCACGTTGCAACCGTCCCTTTAGAGAGTTGCAGAACGGTAAATTCAGAATGGTACACAACTATTTGTTTGGCAAAAGTTTTTGAAGAAATGAGAAAAACAAACCGAAAACGACAGATCATTTTCCACCATGACAATGCGAGCTCTCACAGGTCGGTTCAAACAATTGAATATTTGACCGGGCAAAGCATTGAATTGATGAGCCATCTGCCGTACAGCCCTGATCTAGCACCCTATGATTTCTTTTCGTTTCCCCACGTGAAGAATAAACTGCATGGTCAACGGTTTTATACGCTGGAAGAGTCAGTTGAAGTATTCAAAACTCATATTTTGGAGATACCGCCTTCACAGTGACAGCAATACTCTTCGGATTGGTTTAAACGAATGCAAAAGTTCATTGATTTTCGAAGAAAATATTTTGAAAAGCCATAAAACTATTTTCGATAATAAAAAATTTTTATTTGTTTGCTATTCCCGAAATATAAACGGCTACCCTCGTACTAAAACAAATTTTAAATACTTTAAAAACAGAGAAATATTTTAGTTTCATATACGTATATATAAATTTTATTCTGTAATACTTTAAAATGTCAGTTTAAAAAATTAGCATAATGACAAATGATTCTCGTAAATTGTTTGTCATATATCGGACCAACATAACAATCGTCGATGTAGGTTTTACCTGCGGCGAAATATAATAGATAGAATGCTAGACCCCAAAAATAGGAATGAATTTGAAATCGTGTACAGAATATTTTCAATTTTATATCAATCGGTATGCAGACTTCAACAACCCACAAAACAACAGCGCGTCTTGTACATACATAGATACATGTTCATTTCTTTGTCCATTTAGCAATCCCTTCAGATAAACTTTCAAGTTTGGTTGCAACTAACACCCAACGCCATATGATATGCGATAAAATTATCAGTAAAATCATAAGTTTAAAGTACTTACACTAACATGAGTACTTATTACACATTTTATACAATGTACTTATTATAAATATACACTTTATTAAAATTCTTTCTCACCAGGTTGACATGATATCGGATGTGGATCCCATTTACCGTCTTGACAAGACAAAATTGGAATTACAGGAGAATGATATTCATAATAAGGTTTACAGACCATTCTTGCTCTTGTCTCAACTACAGGATTTTGACAAGTAATACTTTCGCCGTTTAATTCACATGTGACTTCATAACTAGCAGTATTATATAACGAATCACATGTACCTAAAGTAAATACACACATTGCAATGATATTTATACGAAATTTAGATGACTACTCTTACGCAAACAAGCTTTCTTTTCTAGTTTTGGCTTCCATTCACTGTTGCTACAATAAAAATATAAGAAACCTTTTTGTAAAATGTATCCTGAATCACAAGTTAACATTATAAAAGTGTGTTCTGGTGTACTAGCGTTTTCTCTATAATCATTTCCGTGACCAAATTTGTATTTTCCGTGAATTGGATGTTGTGGTAAAATACAATTCGCACTAGATTCAAGTGTTTTACATGGTTGTAATTCTTGATTCCATTCACCATTAGGTAAGCAAACCAAGACTGAATTTGCTTTCGCATTATTGTCATAAGCAGACTTGCAAGTTACAACAGCTTTAGTACCCTCTACTGAATTACTGCAATTAATCAATTGTTTATTCAAGCTGCAATAAAT
This sequence comes from Dermolepida albohirtum, assembly GCA_031893035.1. Lineage (NCBI taxonomy): Eukaryota > Metazoa > Arthropoda > Insecta > Coleoptera > Scarabaeidae > Dermolepida > Dermolepida albohirtum. The sequence goes on along the minus strand of JAVIWB010004781.1, from coordinate 441,458 downwards.
AATATATGTTCCTAAAGGATCCAAAAGCGGGCATGTTCCTAAATAAATGCAGAGCTTGGATTTCTCTAATATAAAACAATACAAAAAAGCTTACGTAAACATTGACCTTGATCTAAGGATGGATTCCAAACATTATGTGAACAAGTAAAATGAAATAATCTGAAAGGAATGTAACCCAAATGACATTTTAAAGTCAAGTTGGTTCCAGATCTAACGTATGTGCCCTCCAAATATGTTTTATCAGAAATTACTTCATATTTGCCACTCACTAGATGTTGAGGCAATAGACAACCAGAGCTGGAATGATTAGTTTTTGGACCGATCAATATCCTTTAACTTCAAATTATATAAAGTTTTAGTTGTAATTACGTTTCATTCCTCAAAGACGTTTGACGAGGTATATTCATATCACAGCCTAATTCGTCGGAGCCATCCACACATTCTTCCACATTATTACACCTAGCATTTCCTTCAACGCAGGCTCCATAGCTGCACTTAAAAAGATAATTAGAACAAATCACATCCGCGCAAACCTCTTTTGTTTCATCAGAACCATCTGCACAATTCTTAATACCATCACACACATTTATTTTATCTATACATTCTCCGTCCGAACAACGAAATTCGTAACTGAAACAATCAGAATTAGATTAACAAAGTGAATTCAAAAAGATAATTATTGATACACACTCACAATCGATATAAATCCAAAATTACATTTGCTCTTTTCGGTCAGGAATAATACAATAATTTAAATTTCGTTGCAAGGCATTTTGAATGGTAAAATTATTTGTTTGAAATAGATAATATAATATAAGCTTTTTTTATTTAACTTTTATCGAGATCAACGATCTGCCTAAGTAAGGCAACAACTACATAGAAAATCATGTGGAGTTATGTACCATTGTACAATCTCCGTAACAATTAATTTCGTCAATATTAAATAAAGAAATAAGTGAACAATTTTACTTATCTAATTGCTTGCATTCAATCTACGAATATGTCTTTTCAGCGTACATATTTCGTTATCACTGGAGATCATTAACTGATTGGCCGTACAGTCTTTCAATATATTTGTTACTACACTGTAGTGTCACTTCTTCCACTGTTGCAAGGATGTAATCACGTTGTATATCGCAATGTATTGTTGTTCTAATCTCGTCGAATATTATGCTTTAGGGAAGTAATAAGCATGCTATGGTATATAAATTATGCGACTCTAACTGCAATAGCTCAGCTTAGAGTCGTGAGGATGAGTTCAGTGACTTATTAATAACGGAAACACAATCGTGCCTCGTTCGTCTGTAAGTAATCCGAATAATTTTTGTTATGTGTGTGATAAATTTACTCTATTGAAAAGGGATGAAACGTGAAGCCCGAGAATTTGTCGATCCTATAAACTTTACTTCGCTCTGGCCGTTAAAGATAAACCGTGAGTTCCACATGTAATACATATATACTACATCCAGCAGATATTTAAGGGATTGATTATATGGACAGTAACTTTCTTTAAACTAGGGCTTATGAAAAACTTGATTAAGGCACTGTATCAAAAAGGTGATGGTTTTAAACACCTTATAGAATAGTTCTAAAAATACAATACGAGAAATAGTAAGTGAAACCAAAAAATGACGTCGATGTTCATGATATTAGTTTTACCAGTTTTTAGGAAACCAAAGAGCGAAAAATGACAAAATGTTAGTAATAGACATAATATAATCATTTCACAGTGCGGTCTTCAATATTTTCCATGAAATACACATTCAACACTCCGACTTTAACGCAGACTTTCGTCAGGAAAATATGGACAACGTCAGTTTCTACCAAGATATTTTGGGAATAGAAAAACAGTAACACGGCAAATGGAATCCTGTAGTGCTAGCAGATTACTGTTGAACGTACATTAAAGTATGTTATAAACAGAAAAATCTTTCCAATAAATTCCAAACGAAATTAGAATTAATGTTTATGTTAACCTTTTATTACAATAAATGTTACTATAAAAATTAATATACGTCACTTGATGACAAAACCAAAAGTTGAAACTTGCTGGCCAGTATATCTGACTTGTTAGCACTACTAGAAAGTTGAACACCATAATGGGAAATTTGTTTTAGAATTGAGTTGTAAATCAGAATCTTATTTTCCAAGAAAAGTGGGGATTTACAGCCAATGATTCAGTACATATAAATAAAGAGTTTAGTCCAAACTATTTACGGTTTGTGAAGATATGTTCTTGTCAGGTGAGTCGTCCGTCAAGAGACAGACCTAAGTGTTTAGCATTATTAGCTTGTAAAATTTCACACCTTTTATCGTTTTGACAGACGGGCAGATTTCCCTTCTCAGTGTAAAAATGACGTGCGATAATCTAGATTCGTTGATTCTGATAAGCCACTTCTAGATTTTAAATAAGTTTATCTGCAAGTTTTTGGAAGCAGTTATGGGGTTTTAATGGAATAATATTACAGTATCATTCCTCTTTGTTTTCTCTCGTCTTCTTGCTTTTTTCAATTATTGTTTTTTGTCAATCTTTTCTTTTTTCATTAATTCTTTTCTTTGATAGTAGCAAGTACAATTTCCTTTTCTTGGGTCTTGTAAGAGTTGAAAGCAGCAACGCATGCTCTTTGAATTTACTTTGTTCTAGACAGTGCTAATATTGTAAGTTGTAGAGCGTTGGTTCCTTCTCCTTACTTAGAAGATGGGAGAAGGCAAAGGATACAGAACATGATCCAATAAAAAATCCAAACAGAAGTGACTTTACATTTTTTGGTGTTTATGAAATTGAATAGATTAGAAATTTTTCTTATGTCTGAAAGCCAATAAGTTAATTGTTCAGTTGAAAAATATTATAGATTATAGGTTGTCATCATCGCCGCCTGCAATGAATCGTTTCCCGGACCATTGAAAGATTCTTTATACAGTACTTTTCCGCTGTTCTGTTGCAGTGGTATATATACTGCAGAAACGATGACTGATATATCAACATCTTCGATACAGACACTTGTAAGTATTTTTCAGAAAACTTTACACATTTCTAATATATGATTTTTCTCTCTATTCCACCGTAGGCTTTTCCATTCGGATGTCTTGTATGGTATAATTTATACTTGGGTAACTCCTAAAAGTGGTGTAATTTCGTAAAATGTGTCTCAGATATCAACCTTATATCTATCCTGTTATTCTTTATAAATGTTTTTAGCTCTTCTGCGAATTGATGAAGACGATAATATTCCACAGGCTTATTTTATATTTTGGTTGTTCTTCTATTTAAGTTATTTATTTATGCTAGTAGTAAGCAGGTAGACCTATCTGCTCAGTTAGTTTGCCTATCTCTACTTCTAGCTTACTACAATTACTTCGACTATTAGATGGCTGAGGTGTTTATATCATTTACTGTGTGTTGTTTCTTGCGCTTGGTTTGTAGTAGTCTGAGTGCATAATATATCTGGCTGTATTTGACTTGTGAAAACACTTATAACCTGTTACTGCTGAGGAATTTTTTTATGATGGGGTTGTAATTAAGTATGAATAATACAGCCACAATAGTTGGCAAGATGGTTACTATTACAGTTCGCACAATTTACTTTATCATCTCTCTCCTTTCGACTGCACCCTCAGAGAGGGGCATTTCTGCATATTTTACAGACCTTGCGATTTTACGTTTCTCTCTTGATATTGATTGTTACTAAGGATTTTTAGGTTATATACTTCTTTATTGTTATCGTATGTAACAATATCAGTGAAAAATATTAGAAGAGAATTTTGGTAATCATATTTTAATATTGTGTAAATTTGCTACTTCACGTTTAAATTCTATTAAAGTTGCTTTATTTTTTTTTCCGGTATCAGTTGAATAGTGCAAACCTTTCATAACAAATTTGAAGGTTTTTCGCTTTCAGGTGGAAATGTATTGTATATTTTTACTGTTGTAACACCGTAGCTAACCCGGAACTCCATCGACACCACTTATTTTCTTACACACATAATCGTATAAGAATAATTTGGCACGCTAATGTGTGACCTTTTTTTTTCTCACATCATAGCGCTAGGTCTTCCTTTTTTCCGCTCCAGAGTGTAATAATAATTCGGTTCATCAATATCGTAGTGTGCAACACTACATTTGAAATATTAATAACGATTATTCTTAATCACTAATGTATGTACAATCAGATCCAAAGTTAATGACCCCTGCGCCTGTTAATTATGTAACCAACAATGATATTCCAAAAGAAGAAACGACTTACACTAACGCATATAGACTTCGTAAGTATGCGAAAAAAGTTTGCAAATTATCAATAGTTAATTACCCTGATATTTATAACGTAAACGTCTGTTTAACTGATTATTCGATTTAGTACCCTTGTTTTTATGTAGTCGATTTGATTTTTTTTATCTATAATATCATTTTCGGTATTAGTTGAAACTCTTCGATTTGAGCATAATCGTTGCGTTTTTATTTTATACATTTGAAAATTTATTTAGAATTTTCTAAATTTGTTTCGAGATTAGTCGACAAGGCCGATTCAACTTTGAGAGAGATTTACTTGCGAGAAATCTCGTACTCAGATTATTTATCGGTAAGTACTTTTTGCTTTTGTTAATTCTTGTTTCATTAGCTTGAAAAGTTAATATAAATTATAGCAGTTATATTAAAATAACAATATGTAAATGGAAAAAAAATTGTAATTGGCTAATATATGAATTTACAAATTTTTTTGTTAATTGTATAAAGCTGTTACGGTGCTTCGGCACTGCAGGTTCTTAATTGGTTGATACAAATAAAAAAGAAAACACCAGACTGGAGGTAATGATATAGCGTTTATTATACAGGTTACAATCTAGCATAACAAACCGTGTGGATGAATTACATTTAACATTTTAAAGATACAATAAACAAAAAAAAGACAAACAAATGAAGATACAACAATGTCTTAACGTTAATTTCTCTCTTTAATAACTAAATATCTGTAGCCTGTTAATTTTTGTGTACTTACGATTATTACAATTTAGTTCTATTGCTGATACAAGTTTTACGTATAATTTACGAAGGAAAAGAAATAATATGGTTTTCTCTGACCTGTCTCGGCTGCGTGTGAGTGTCGTTACCGGGCTTCAGGATCTCAGGAAGGCGAGCGAACTCCTAGGAGCAACCAAGCTCACGGCGATCCCACACGGCAAATTCAGTAATCGACGAAGACACACAAGCAAAAAAAACCCTATAGATCACAATACAATAGTACGAGTACGTTAAGGAAGCCAGAGATATACCTGCAGGTGTTGGTCAGGGTTTTAACTTGAACCCGCTAGGATGATAGACGTCGATTTAAATTAATTAATTAAGAGTTTGGTTCGTACACCACGATATTCTATGCGTGCTTAAATCCCTTCAACGAAGGAGCACTAATCTGATAGCGTTTTCGTGACCGTCTTCCCCAACGTCTGGTTCGTCTCTGGCTCTCTCATCGGGGCGCGGAGAAATACGAAGGGAAAGGGGGGGGGGAACTATCAGGCAGCTGTGTCAACAAAAGAATCACCTGATGCGATTCACAATATGCAAAAATGACCCTTAATCATAATTGAACGAACACAGGATATACGAAAGTTAAACTGTATGAAAACGAGTAGAACTGAACTACTAATACGCAGTTGAACATATATGATTTTTAACGCTAATACAGACGTTATACAGAGTTTTCGTAAATGAAACAAATAATTTAGAATAAATGAATTAAACTGTAACAAAGCTTATATTATTTTTAGAATATTTCTTTTGTCTATTACTCAAATAGTTGTCTTACTATATATTTTTCTGAAACCTTTGATATGTTAAATACTACTATGGAATGTAAAGTGGAACTACGACAGTTTTTAAGTTTTTTATAGTAAAAACTTATAAAACTATGATGATTGCAAAAATATAAAAACAGCTATTTTATTAAAAATAAAATACGTGAATGTATGAATATTTATACGATCTGTTTTATACACTTTTTATTGTTTTTATTCATCGTAATACTTAAATTAATAATCTAAAGATATGATAATTTCATCCCCCACGTCGGGATATGAAAGGTACTACATATTTCTAGTATCCTAATAAACATGCATTCCATAATATTGATTCAAATGTTTTGAATTATTTTAATAAATAATAATTCATTATACAAATACTACACCTTAAATCAAGATCTGTTTAACAAAATTTGATTGTAATGTAAATTATAAAGATAATTTCATAGTTTACAGTACGTGTTAGCTATAATCTGCTATACATAGTATTCGATTATAGATTACCCAAATAAAAAGGTGGTTAAGAGAGTACGCAATGGTGCCGGTGCCCATCTACTCGATACCTTAACTATTAGTGGTAGGTGCAAGGTTTCAAGCAATATTGATGAGGAAAATATTTGTCAAAATGTCCAAAACAATCCTTTTACGTTGTCTGCCATAATAAAAGAAGAATTGTAATTAACGTGCATTAAAAGTACCATTCAGCGAGTGCTGCATATAAACGTTATACATTCTCGGCAACTGGCAAAGAAATCAATTTAATTGCCGAAAATGCAATCCTTAGGTAACATTTTTCTCAAGAAAATCTAATGCAAAATTGGAAAAGAATTATTTTTATCGACGATTCTGCATCGCAACCGTTTCCAACCGACGCATAATCAACATACAAGAAGAAGTGTAAGAATCAGCGTCGATTATTGGAATTGGAGTTCCATGGGACCAGGAAAATTAATTTATGTCGGGAGAAGACATTCGGTGGGCGAATATGTTTCTCTTTTAGAAGACATAATGATCTACCGTCAGACGAATATATCCCGAAAGGCAGATTATATTTACACAATAAAATTATTTGGTACATACGGCACAAATTGTTTTAGGATAGTTTCGAATGCAGTCCAATATCCAACTGTTGCATTGACCGGGCTAAGTTAGACTAGAACCGAGACCCTAGTTCAATGGAAAATTTGTGGGCTGTGGTTGTGCGTGAATGTAACTATATTGGCAATAATGAAATACGCACAGAAGATGAATTAGGTAAAAACATGCGAGTGTGAAAAGTGCTTCGTATTGCAAATATATGCGAAAATTCGATGAGATTTCGTATAATATTTGCTTTTCGTGTTATCATTGCGTTTTTTGCTGTAGAAAACTCTGAAATCATATCATTTCAATGTTTTTTAGAACAAGCATATACTGCATAATTATTTTATTATAAACGTAATAATATATATATATATATATAGTTATGTTATTCTTTAACCGCTTTTTTTTAAATAAAGTTGTATATTGCTGGTATATTTTTTAGGTTGCTACATTTTTGGCATTTAAAATATGATTTTCGAATTCCTTAGGGAAAGTGTCTTTTTGACATTTATAAAAATATGTATCTACAGATGACGTAGTAACGTGCCAGATACACGCTATGCATAAAAATAATATTAATAATATTAAAATAATTGGATTTTGTTTTAAATTTTTGATTTATATTTTGTGTCCGAAAATTACAGTACAATAATACTATTAATAAGAAAGTATAATAATAATAATAATAATAAAGTTGCTGAACTGATGATTAACTTGATCCATTTTATTCTACGACGCTAGAAAATTGTGCACATATATTGTTTTCCCTACGGTACAAAGAAAACATTATTAGTCGAGGTAACCATAGAAATAAGTAATTTTTGGAAACAAGAGAACAAACATATTCTGTTGAAGCCGAAATAGCGAATGAATTCTGGAATATATATATATATATATATATATATATATATATATATATATATTTCAATGTAAGAGAAACTGGCTTTCCTACAATAACATAAGAAATATGCAGGGATTATGAAGAAATAAGCTTTATTCGGTGCACCCCATGCAAATAAACTCTGCGTTTTATATGTATTGTACATATCTATGATCAGTATAATCCTAAACACTGGAAAGGAACAGAAATACTTTTAAATCTTTTATAGGTCTCTATTTCGTACCTAGTTTTACGTTAATTAAAATTGCTTCAAATTTTATTAAAATGGGAAATAATTTTAATAATAATAATAATAATAATAATAATAATAATAATAATATATTGATGTATATGTACATACACACGTCATTACATAATATAAATAAATAAAAACACAAAAAAGAAAACCTTTGTGGCTCACAGTTAATACGCCACCAAACACGTTAAAACCCGCAACATTTATACAAAACACAGTAACAATGAAAACATAAAAACACAAAAATGGCAATGTCAAAATTTATATATCAGGAAGTCATTTACTGAATAGAAACAGTTCTGTTTTTATTAATCTTTTGAGACTAATCCATGGTAGGTTCTTAAACCTATAAGGCAAAGCATTCTATATCTTCACGGCCATGTAATTTGAAATTAGCTGACTTTTCCCAATGCGATGATACGGTATGACCAAACTACTCTGGTTTCGTGTTTCATATTCGTGAAAATTACCATTTTTGCAGAACTTATCCGGCGACTTATAAACAAACTCCAGGCAAGCAAGTATATACAAGGATGGGAGGGTCAGTATTTTGTGTTTTCTGAATAGATTTACACAACTTATAGTATTAGATACACCACTAAGGGCATCAATAGGCTATACATGGCCCTTCTCTGAAAATTTGCATAGTACACAGTCCTAGCCGCCTCGGGAGTAGCCACTAGTTTCACTCTTCGTATAGAGTATACTGCTGATACCAGATTGCGACACAAGTTACCAATGTGGCAGTCCCAAGTCAGGCTGCTCGCAATCAGCAGGCCCAGAAACTTAATATTCACTTTGGGCTCCCCCGCCACTCCCCTTGTTGTTATTGTCAGCTGTTGGGTTTTATCATGATTTAATTTCATAAGATTGCTACTAAACCACTCGCTTGCCTCCCCCAATGCAGTCTCCATATAAGCCTCTGCAACTTCCCTGCACTGGACACGCACTGTTATGGACGTATCATCTGCAAATTGGCTGACTCTACCCACGGTGACATTATGGGACTATCATTGACATAGATTAGAAACAGAAGAGGTCCCAATATTGACCCCTGTGGAACCCCCCGATCAATTGGCGCTGCATTGTATTGGCGCCGATCATTCCAATATATCTTCTGTCTTCTGTTTGCCAAATACGAACCGATCAGCTCATTTGCTTGTCCCCTCACTCCATACATGTTTAACTTTCCCAGAAGTATCCCATGGGATACTTCTGGGATCTTTGATACAATAGACCATGGTCCATTGTATCAAAAGCCTTACTCAGGTCGCAATATCCCAGGATTACCGCATCTCTAGCATCGAGAGCATCTGCTATATATTCCAGGACCTCCGTAATCGCGGTAGTCATGGACTTGCCCCTCAGATAGCCATGCTGACTTACATTTATGAGTCTGTGTGTCTCAAAGAACTGGATTAATCTCTTTTTGACAATGGTTTCCAAGATTTTGGACATCACGGGTAGAATGGAGATTGGTCTAAAATTCGTTTTGTCAGTCGATCCTCCCTTGTGTATCGGAAACACTTTTGCTATTTTCAGAGGGTCTGGGAATACCCCTGGACAAACACTCATTGAAAATGTCTGTTACTGGGTCAACTATATAATCAACACTCTTTTTTAGTATGCTTACGTTCATTCCATATCACTACCGTTCATAAGTATTTGGGCACCCATAAATTTAGAAGAAATGATTAAAAGCACTAGTGAAAAAATGAAAATATATTTATTACATGTACATACATAACTAATTACAGTATCTGGCAGTAGAATTACATATTATATTTAAATTTTCGATTCATCTATGTGACCTCCTTTGTTTTTTATAATGGCAGCACATAATCGCGGCATTCTTGCAATTAGTTTTGCTAATGTATCCGGTGTTATGCGGACCCAAGCTTCCTGCAGTTTCCTCCACAAATCAGCCTCCGATGTTGGTACTGCTTTCCGGACCTCCCGATCAAGTTCCTCCCACAATAACTCTATTGGATTTAGATCGGGGCTTTGGGGAGGCCATTTCATAACTTCGATTGATCCTTCCGCTTAGAAGAGTTGCAAATAGTCTGCATATTTTGGATGTGTGCTTTGGGTCATTATCCTGCTGGAATACAAAATTCCTACCCAAAAGTCTTAATCCTGAAGCAATAGCGTTGGTCTCCAAAATATTTCGATACTGCTCTTTCCTTAGTATTCCCTCAATTTTCACAATATCACCCACGACCGTACCACCAAAACAACCCCAGATCATCACGGAACCACCGCCATGTTTAACCGTAGGCACAATACATTGCTCTGCCGCACGCTCACCTGTAGATCTCCGAACGAAAACACGTCTTCTGGACCCGAAAATTTCGAACTTTGACTCATCGGTCCACAAGACTTTACTCCACTGTTCAACTGTCCAATGTTGGTGTTCACGAGCCCAGTTTAAGCGTTTCCGCTTATTCTGTTTGCGCAATAACGGTTTTTTCATTGCAATTCGTCCGTACAAACCTGCTTTGTACAAGCGACGTTTGACCGTTGTTACGCTTATTGACTTTGGACGGTCTGCATTGATTTCTGCAGCGATTTCTGGGGCTGTTTTCCGTCGATTTCTTTTGTTTGTGATCACTATTGCACGATCCTCAGCAGAAGTTGTCGCTCTGGGTCTCCCACTCCGTGATTTATTGAGAACACTGCCACTTTCTCGGTATTTTTTGACGACATAGTCTACGGAAGTATTATTTAATTTTAATTGTTTCGCAATTTGCCGGTTGCTTTTGCCATCTTGATGGTGCGCAATTATAAGAGAACGCGTTTCAATGTCCATCTCTTTTCTTTTTGGCATATTTAACGATCTTAACAACACTACTAGCACAGGAATATCTCACAACGAATACAGAAACGTAACTGAGGGCAATTTCAAAAATATAACATGAAACTCGCCCGAGGTCATTAAAACATCATTACTAAACTTATCCTTCAGTATCCTTCACAGAAAGACAATTACAAGAACTTGGAGAAACTTTTATTGCGCTAATCCCCAGGTAGTCCCAATAACAAATTTTGGTTTATTGCAGGTAATAAAGTAATACATAATGTTACTTATGCAGCGTTTCTGTAGATTTAATACTTTCCTTATACCTATCCAATATTACAAGAATGAATTTCCTAGAAGCTATGCTGTTCAAATAATTTTATAAAATAGGGGTGCCCAAATACTTATGAACGGTAGTGTATATCAGTAGTCCGCTGACTCCTGAAACCAAAAACAACTTCTCTTACTTCCTCCTCTGTTGTAGGGTGGAGGAAGATAGTTTTCTCTACAATTCCTATGCCCCGCCTCATTAAATCGTGCGGATCTCGGTTGGTACTCTGTATTAATTTGATTGCTTCATTCCCCACCCCAACAAAATATTGGTTGAAATCATCAGCAGTCACCTCATGCAGAATATTCTGATTGCGTTTATTTCCTGCTACTTCGCCCCTGACCACTTCCCACGTGGCCCTGATTTTGTTCTCGACTCCAAGTATGTAATCAGAGTTCCATTTCTTCTTACTGTGGGTCACCCGATCTTTGTATTCCTTTTTTAATTTTCTATACAATTCTTTGTACTCTCCATCACCTGTCACCCTACATACTACTTCGACCCCATCCACAAGATTTCTGACGGCTCTGATATCCTCCTTATACCACCACATATGGCTACTTCCATGGCCTATCTTTTTCACTATTTCTGGAAAAGCTCTATCAAACTCATCCAGATAAAGATCCAAAAAAACATTTAAAACGGTCTTGTATATCATCAATTGATTGGAGTGAAATCCAATCCACATTTGTAAGATTATTAATGAACATAAAAGTGTTGGCATCATTTATATGTCTTATTTTTCGATAAATTTGTTTCATTTGCCCCGTACAATATTTACGTGACAGAAGTAATCTCTGACTCAAATCATCAGATAAATGTGGGTTTGATGTTTCACATAACTCAACAGTAATTTCCTCCGGTACGAATATATTGTCTATACATGTTTTCGAATGATCAGTGATTCTAGAATGCTCGCTGAATATTTTCCGCAGACCATAAGAAGAAAGCAAATTGGTTACATCCACTGAATCCTTAGTTCCTTCAAGAAAATTTACATTAAAGTCACCCGCTATCACTATGTTGGCATCAGGATAATATTCAGATATTTCGTATATCGCATCATTTATATTTCCTAAAAAATATTCCAAATTGCCCAACGGAGATCGATATACACAAATTACCACCACGTTCTCATTTACCAAATAAAGGCTTGCCATCTCTATATCCAACTCAACAGAAAAACAATCTATTATGTCTATTTTGTGAAAAATTATATTTTCTTGCGTCAATATTAGAACACCACCGTGTGCTTTTTCTTTTCTGCAGTAAGCCGAAGCTACATCGTAACCATTTAACTTATTGATGAATCGGTGAGCCAATGTTCTGTTATACACATTATATCCGGTTTGTGTTCAAATAAATAGATGTTTAACTCATCAATTTTATTTGATATGGATTGTATGTTTATGTTATATATTGTTAAGTTTTTAATGCGAGACAGTGACTTGCCGACCGGGCAATTTGTCGAAGGTGGCTGTCTCTCGAAAAAACCTAAATTTCTTTACCAAAATATTAACTGGCTAATTTGTCGGATTATACAGTTCATCCTTCAATATCAAATCCGCTCCTATTTTGAACGATTCATTTCTCCCTTTCGTATTTAATTTAGATACTGTGAAATTTTTATTAGAGAATTTATTCTCTAGATACATATTAACGCTTTCTTCCGTTGTGTTTTGCTTACATTTCCCCACATGTAACCAAAGTCTTTGTTCGCTAGCGGAGAGTTCACGTACCTCAGATTTGTCGGCAGCGTAAATTTTTTCTTCGTCCCTGGATCCTTTTCTTTTAACTCTCATGTTTTTCCGATGTCGCTTTTTGCGCTCCCCCTCGGCACTATCAATATGGACAACAGTATCTGTCGATGAATTTAAATCTAAATCGCACACCGAACTTTCCGTATTTAAAATAGTTTCTGCATCCTCTCGATTTTCTATTAAATTCTTCTGTTTACAATATTCAATTGGGCGTTAAGATGCTAAAGCTCATCTTTCAATCCTTCAATTTCTTTTTTAAGATCTTTAGTATGTCCTATTAATAGTTCAGAGAACATAGATTTAAATTGCGCTACACTAAGTGTTATTTGATTTTATTGCTCCTGTTTAACCTTTTCTCTCGTATTAGAAACCATAACGAGAATAGTTTGATTTATATTTAACTAATTCAAGCGTTAACTAATAGATAGTCACCGTGGAGCACACGTATTGCACCGCACAACCGCACGAATCAGAATCCAAATTGATACTGGCTTACCAATTTGTTAAATCAAATAAAACCATATGTAACTTTTATTAGCATTACCAACTCAAAATATACACGAAATCTAAAATAACTGCTTGAGAACATTACTCAATTAAATTGTATGCTTATTGTACCTGTTACAAGCTCCTGGAAGTCTAGATGTTACACATTCAAGTGTGTCTTCATCCGAATTATCCGCACAATTTGGTTTTCCATTGCACACCTTATCTTTTGAGATGCAGGCTCCATACTTGCAACGAAATAGATACGAAGAACATCTGCAACAATAAATTATAAACGTATATTTACAAATTTGGAGAAATTAAAATTTTTATTTATTGATAAACATGTAAGGTGCTAATTGAATAGAAGGATATTTATATAATTGTATTATATAAGGAAGAAAGGTATATAAACCTCACTGGAATATAAAAATACTCTCAAAAGCACGTTTTAGATGATCAAAATAAAAAAGACTACTAGCACCATCTTCCGGAAATATATATATGATAATTGAAATCTAGTCAATTTCTATCATTTGATTTGAAAGATACAAATTATCCTTGGATTGGATAATTTATATAGCATGGGGGATGATGTGCGACTAAGATTCTGGAAGTGATCAATAATTCAACAATAACCTCACAAAACGCAGGTGATGATGAAATTCAATTATTTCTTATTAAGTATTGCCTATATAATTTTTGATTTAGTATTACCGAAAGAAAACTATATATGAAAATATATTATATATATTTATATATATATATATATATATATATATATATATATATATATATATGTATATAATATATTTTCGAACGAAAGTTCTCGCGGTTGTACGTACATATATGTAATATTAGATTCTCGGACTCCCCGCGATGTTGGACATCGTCGAAACGAGAATTTCTGTCCAATATCGCGGAGAGCCCAAAAATCTAATATTACTCAATATAATATAATATATATATAGTTAGCGTTCTATAACCATACTTTTCATAGAGAAGATACTCTATAACATCATTTATATTCAGTAACAAGACTACCAGACCACTAAAGTAACACCGTCATAGTATATACTTCTTCGAAAATGTCGAGTTTCGTGCCTGAAAAAGTGCATTTGCGACACGCATTACTTTTCTTATTTATCAAAAGAAAAAGCCGCCGAAAGTCATCGTTTGCTGGTAGAAACTTGCGATGAGCATGCTCCAACCATACAAATATGTGAAGCGTGATTTTAGCAATTCAAAAGTGGTGATTTCGATGTACAAGAGAAAGAAAGTTCTGGTAGACCAAAAAAGCTTGAAGATGCGAAACTGTAGGAGTTATTGAATGAAGATCCAACCCAAACTCAAAAACAATTGGCAGAAGCGTTAAATGTTGCCCAGAAAAGGATTAGCGACCGATTATAAACAATGGGTAAAATCCGAATGATGAGAAAATAGGTGCCATATCAATTGAATGACTGGCAAATGAGAAAGCAAAAAATTGTCTGCGAAATGCTGTTTCAAAAATATGATCGGAAGTTATTTGTGCATAGAATAGTGACGGGCGATGAAAAGTGAACGTATTTCGAAAACCCTAGGCGCAAAAAATCATGGTCATCACGGCCGAAGCCGGCCCATCGACTCCTGTCAAGGAAGCGTTAAAAGCACTTGGGTGGGACATAATATCATACCCACCGTACTCTCCAGCCGTTGCCCTATCCATCTATTACCTTTTCGCATCAACGAGACACGTGCTTGCAGAGCATCACTTCGCCAATTTCGAACAGATTAGAAAATGACCCGATAAATGATTTTGTTCAAAGGACAAACAGTTTTCTTTTGGGATGGTATCCATAAATTGCCTGAAAGATGGGCAAGATGTGTAGAACCAATGGAAAATTCGGTCTACCGGAAAGTCATTAACGGTACACCTGGTATATACATATATAACTCTGAATCAGTTAAATACATCTGATTATTAACAGGTTGTCGTGTGATATATTCAGTACTTACAGAGAAACATGATATGCATTCAAAGTTTTTATTATACCAACACTTTACCTTCATGGTGGTGAAGTTAGAATACCTTATCTTAGTTTAATAATATCGTTAATGACAAAACTAAAAAGGTTAGATGACTGAAAACTCCCATTATCTAAAGTGAATTGTATCTAGTTAAACTTTGTGTGTGACTGAATATAATGGGTGTTTTTTAAGCTGCATGAGAACTATCGATATCGATAACTATTGTTTGACAGCCGATAATGTCAAACTGTGTTGACATGTCTGTTCAGTAAGTTTTGGCAAGTAATTATGAATCGTTTAGCGCCAGAACAACGCTTCCAAATTGTAGAAATTTACTTTGAAAAATAAATCTGTTCGCGAAGTTCATAGAGCACTTCGTCCATGCTACGGTCAACATAATCGGCCTAGTGAGCAAGCAATTCGTGCAGTTATTGATCGTTTTCGTACTGTGTGCAATGTGCGTACTGAAGAGAACATTGCTACCGTAGCGCGAAGTATTGAAGGAGACGCCGAAATGTCTATTCGTCATCGTTCTCAACTTGTTGGCCTTTGTCTGTCCTTCGACTACGTGGGAAATTTTACGTAAGAATCTTGGTTTTCATACGTGCGTATAAAATACAGCTCGTGCAAGAATTGAAGCCAAAAAACCATCGTTTCCATCGCTGATTGGGCTCATTTGAAACTGGCCGGATATGAGCATTTTCATCAAAGAATTGTGTTTAGTGATGATGCTCATTTCTGGTTAGATGGCTACGTCAATAAGCAAAATTGCCGTATTTGGAACGAAGACAATCCTCAAGCCTCAAGTTAATTGACTGTTTGATGCAGTTTACACTCTGGCGGCATCATCTGTCCTTATTTCCTTCGAAATAAGAAAGGAGCTGCCGTTACGGTGAATAGCGAGCGCTATCGAGACATGCTGACTGAATTTTTATTTCCAAAAATTAATTAGATAAACATCGACGACATTTGGTCCCAACAAGACAGCGCAACTCGCCATACAACGCGCTTAACGATCAATTTATTGAAAAATCAATTTGGCGACAACTTTATTTCCAGAAGTGGTCCTGTTCACTGGCCCCCTCGTTCGTGCGATTTAACGGCTCTGGATTACTTTTTATGGGGCTATGTTAATTCATTGATTTATGCCGATAAACCAGCAACTCCTGAAGTATTGGAAGCCAATATTCAAGCCACCATTGACGCCATATAGCCAGATTTTTTTAAAAAAAAGTAGTCAAAAATCGGACTGATCGAATGGACCATGTAACTCGTAGCCGCGGCGGACATATGCCGGAAATCATATTTAAAAAATAAATGCCATGAAATTATCTACCATATTATAGTAAAAAAAATTTCATTCCAACAATATTTTGTCTTGTATTATCATTTAAAGTTCTCGAGCTCTTAAAAAAAACACCCGTTATAACAACGAATGGTTGTAGGTCCTATATTTTTTCATACAGCAATTACCATAGAAAGATATCGTAAAGAGAGGATATGAAATAAAAAATGAATTTATGTTTGCTGAGAAATGGTGTATTTCTAATATTTATTTTGAATTATGATAAATAGTTTGTTTTTCAAATAAAACATAATTTTTCAAATATATCGTATTTTTTTATATTATAAAACTTTTGTGTTTGGCATGAAGTTTATGTATGAATATTCAACATATTTTGGTACTAAGTAATAGTTTAAAACCCCATTGGCAGTGATTATAATACTACCAATTTATTTGAAAATTAGAATAAAAATATACCTTCAATCATTTTGGTATATTTTATACTTACTGAACGTTATAACAATTTTCCTCTGTTTCATCAGAGCCATCCAGGCAATTGGGAAGACCGTCACATACAAATATGGATTCCAAGCACTCGCCGGAACCGCAAAGAAAACTGTATATTAAAACAAGAAAAGAAATCACTAATAATTAAAGTTATTTTGCACAATCGTTATTTTCAAAATTTAATTTTTCTTTGATTTCAACAACATTTCAAGTTACCCATTCTTCTTTAGAGGTAATTTTCAGGTAAGCTAATTGCAGTACAATGTTACTTTCATGCATATTTATTTATTTAATTTATTGTTAAGTTTAATTATTATCTGGCATTTCAATAATTTATTACGATCTAGCTAGCATTCTTTTTATTAAACATGTTTTCTTTTATCTTTTTTAATTTAAACATTAATCTAAATTGTTGGGAAGATATTATCAAATTATTTTACTACATTGTACATAATTCTAAACCTCTTTTTAAAAATTTCTTTTTATTCTTTCTATTCTAAATTCCATTTTAAAAAATTTCCTTTCAAATTAACACAAACTTGTTTTCCGTATTATATTTTTACTAATCTAGAATTTTGTCTGTTTACAACGCAATCATTGTTTTTTTTTTATTAAATTCTTGGCTTAACAACCTGCATTAATTCTGATTAATAGATATAAATTTCGTACGTTGCTGCTAGTAAATTTTCGTTTTCGTGTGAAAAACATCGAACTGCATTACACGAAAAGAGAGATTTTCTTTCTCTTTCTATTCGTAGCCTTCATTTTAAACACTTCTTTATAGTTATTGCTCTTATTCATTACTTTTCACTATAATTAGTTTAATATTTAATAATTTATAAAGACCATTCATAAAATACCATATTTAAGTAGCTAAAATCTAAATGTTGATCACCAACATTTTCTTTCTTATTTTAAAAGTATTGTTTTCTTTTTTATAGTAACACAAGATTATTACCATATCAAATATTTTGTCGGTAGGTTGTTCATTTATTGTTCTATTTTTAACATATTTTATAGAGTAGCAGAATGCCTCTACTGTCTGTATTACCTTAATATGGGGGTCAGCTCAACGTTAGCCATGGTATATACAAAGGGTACTAGAAAAGTTTTACAATATGGCAACAATAAATCGTAGGAAGCTGCTTATTGTTGCATGTTGAGACATGTTCATACGTGCATAGTAGCCGCCGCGCCATGTCGATGGGCTCAGTTATTCATTAGCAGTGAGAGTGTAAAGTGCTTGCGATGGCATCGTGGTCACGAAATGAGATAAGGGCAGTTTTGCGTTATAATTTTGTGCGTGGTTTAAACATAGACCAGTGCTTCGAAGAAATGACACTTGCACTAAGTGATGTTTGTCCACATCGCCCAACGATATTCAGATGGTATAGAGAATTCCAAAGGGGAAATTTATCTGTGGAGGATGCTGAGAGGCCGGGAAGTCCACGAACGTCATTTACGGAGGAAAATGTTACTACTGTGAGGAAAATGCTTGGCGAGGACAGGCGAGTGACCTACCAACAGATAGAGGGTACTTCAGGCTTAAATGCACAAGCAATTCGTGACTTGGTGCCGGGAGATGCTAAAAAAGTTTAATAAGGCACAATCTCGGTAAGAAGTACCCTACATCGTAACAAGTGACGAGACTTGGGTGTACTATTACGATGTGCCGACCAAAACTCAAAACAAAGTTTGGGTCTTCGATGACGAGGACACGCCTGTAGTTGTCAGGAAATCCCGATCTGTAAAGAAGAAAATGATAGCTGTATTTTTCAAATCGAGGGGAATTCTGGAACACGTCGTTTTGGACACACAGAAGACAATTACAGCTGAGTGGTGCACTGAACAGTGCCTGCCTAAAGTCATTGGATTTATGAAGAATCTGCGGTCAAAGTCAAGAATGGACACCTGGTTCCTCCATCACGATAATGCTCCAACTCACCGCGCCAAAGCTTGCACCGAATATTTGATCATAACAAGATTGAAACTTCTCGAGCACCCTCCCTATACTGTTCCCGCATATGAAAATGAAGCTAAAAGAGAGGCAGTTTTCCAGTGATGAGGACCTTCTGCGGGTTTGGGACAACGAGTGTGCTTTACTTCCTAATGAAACTTGGCAGAACTGGTTTAAAGATTGGTTTCGGTGGATGGAGAGGTGTATTGAGTGTAGAGGAAATTACTTTGAAAAAATTAAATAAACAAAGCTATATTGCAAAACTTTCCTAGTACCCTTCGTAATTTGGCGTCCGTCATGGTACTAAACCAGATTATATGTAATGGTTACACGAATACTAGTTTTACTCCTTTAAATAATTATTGCTACTTGTCTAGATGTGTTTTCTTTTATAAATTATTAAATAGGACAAAATGTAGCCAAAAAAGGAAAAGTAAAAATAAAATATTAACATTATTTAGATATTAAGAAAGAAATCGTAACTAAAGACGAAAATTGCGTTCATATTTCTGATCTTATTAGATAGTTAGGTTTCAAGAAAGCCGGGCTGACAGTTATGATAAACAAAGGTCGGTTGAAAAAGTGAGGAAAATTGTTTCTAATTTAGATTAACGAAAATATGTTGGCAGACAAGGGTATTTGTCATTCATGAAATAGCAAGAATATGCTATTTCTTGAACTGATAAGAAATATCTTGGTACTGGAAGTGATACCCGATATTTTCAAAGCGGGTAGTTTTAGAAAATTACAAAAATGTTACTGTAAGAAAATCGGCCTGTTCTGGAAAAAAAGCCATGGCGGTTATATGTCACCTAAGAGAATAAAACATTACCAAAGCATAAACTAATAACTAAGTGATCTTTTGCTATGCGTAAATGCAAGTGAGGACTTCAATAGCAAATACTTGTGTACAACATCTGCGGGTGTTTATGAAGAACAATATAATAAAAATCAAATTGTCTCGTGGTAGATAACACGCTTACCATTTTTTCTAGCTTGGCAGACGAATTGCTGGTGAAATTTTATCTAGTAAAATTTCTCTCAACGCGACTTCTATATACAGTCCATGGATCAGCCGGTTACATAAAATTTTTAAAAGCTCCGCATTTTATTAATTTAATGTTTTGCCCGGTCAAATATTCAATTGTTTGAACCGATCTGTGAGAGCTCGCATTGTCATGGTGGAAAATGATCTATCATTTTCGGTTTGTTTTCTTTATTTCTTTAAAAACTTTTAGCAAACCAATAGTTGTGTATCAATCGGAATTGACCGTTTTACAACTCTCTAAAGACACAGTTGCAACGTGACTGGTTTTTCCGTAAAACCGGGCGACCATTTGTTTTGATATGCTTCGAGCGCGAGCAACTTTTGTTGGTTTTGGCTCATCTTGGAATACCCACACAGTCGACTGCTGTTTACTATCGGACTTGTGTATTTCTTGGTACCAATCGACGCAAGTCCGTTTTTGAGCGCTTGTCAAATTATGTGGTACCCAATGTGATTATAGCTTCTTAACGGCTAAATGTTCATGCAGAATCTTATCAACGCTGGTGTTACTAATACCTAGAGATGCCTCGACCTCACGGTATGTCACATGACGGTCTTGCATTATCAATTCAGACACTGCATTAATGTTTTCCGATACAACAACATTTGTGAGACGAGTTTCACGAAATTCATCGTCCAAAGAACGCCGTCCAAGTTTGAATTCACTATGCCAACGATATATTGTAGTTTTCGATGATGCTCCATCACCAGGTAAAGAATTCAGTTCGTCGATGCATTATTGTTGAGATAATCCACGCCGAAATATATGAAAAATAATTGCACGAAAATGTTCCCGAGGTAATTCCATTTTTTTGCTGACATTAAATTTTCAAGTTACTGTCACAATAGAAATATAATAGTTCTTCCTTTTTTCAAATGAAATAAAATATTTTTTTAATTTCCGTCGAAAAATTTTTTTGAAATTGGGCAATGTACTAGATGTAGCAAGAAAAGCATATAAAAATTATTTTAACGAATTATTTACTTACTATAAATATGTTAATACCCGCTCGTACGAACATCTTCAGGGCTCAACTACTGCACTGAAACTGAGTTTTCAGTGCAGTAGTCGAGCCCTGAAGATGTCCCATACAAATGGGTACGAAACGTCGGCAGATATACAAGTGGCGCGGTTCCAGCCCGGAAGCCCAGAAGAATATACTTTCCTTGTTAATGTTAAATCAAGAACGATAAAATGAAAAAGTGAGAAAATTGTAGTTTGATCTCTCGGAAAGAAAAAAAAATATTCAATAAGTGAAAGTACAGTGAAGAGCACAATATCGCTTTAAATCATATTGTGTTGAATTACTATGCGAACAGTGACTGTAACAGCGTTAGTATCAACTAAAAGAACAACACACTTACCCGCACGTGTTTTCTCTTTTAATTCTAATAGGTTCCATGGAATTGGTCATATCCGATAAACAACTAAGTAGCTCTTCATCTAAATTATTAGAGCAATCCTGATATCCATCACAAACTTTATCACTAGTGATACATACATTGGAATCACATTGAAACATAGTTTCCGGACACCTAAAATATTACATAGTTAGTAGCAGTCGATAGTAATGCCGTGTATTAATTAATAAAGGTACAAAGTATTTTATATTTGAAAAAATTGTTCTTAAGAGAAATAGTAGTCTACTTACAAATCACAAGGACACTAATCTTATATGTAGAAAAATATATTGTGTGAAACTAGCGAACTTTTCCCACAAAAAAATGATTTATTTATTCGCCTTATAATTTTAATATCTAGCACATATAAATTTTTAAATTTAAAACAAGACAATTGCAATAAGCAATCTACGTTTTTTTAAGATTTAACTCGGTTAACATATGTACCCTTCAAAAGTTGTTTACTTTTGTACAATGGTTTTCTTAAGATTTGTGATTTATCAATATATCTTAACTGCTCTTTATTTTCAAAGTATATTTTAAATTTGTGTATAAATAAAAATATACATCCTTACAAAAATATGCTAAAAAGACTTACAAGAGAAATGTTTTCTTAATGTCGAGGCAATATTTTATTCTAAATATTTTGTGACATTTTGTCAAAATATCTATTACTCCCGATACACTTTTGCATTCGACAAAGCATTCTCTTCATATTATTGGTACGATGTAATTTATATTTATAAAAAAATTGTAAATTTATTCCCAGTATCTTATCTTTAACGTGCGGAAATAACATAAACTTATGCATGTTCTTACACTTTGCCCATACAATAATTTTTTATGCTGTTATTAAATTATTTATTTTAGTTTAAATACAATTCGATCTTAAACATAATAATTATTCTAAGGAATAAATAAAGCACTTTGTCTAAATTTCACACTATATTATATATTTACTGCGACTAATTTCGTATGTTACGACATATCGAGACGAAAGTCGAAGTCGCAGTAAATATATAATATAGTGTGAAATTTAGGCAAAGTGCTTTATTTATTCCTTAGTATTTTATTTATTTCTTAGTGTTACAGAATTTCTCAAAGCTACGACCTCAACAATCAACAATATGAAAATTATTTTTAAAAAACGTTTGCGAATTACAAATATTTCCAGGAGAAATCTCTTTGTGTGTTAATAGCGGTACAGAAAAACAGAAACCTTCTTTTTCTTTTCCTAAGAAACCCATTACCTGAAATGACCGTACTTGCACATCTAGGCCAACCAATTCTTGAAGTATTATCTGTAATATTCTACTTATATTTAATATTATTTGTGTTTTGCCTAATTTCTTATTAAAATTAGTAATTCAAACTTTAATCCTTTTTCACACAGAATCCACATTTATTATTCTGTCCAAATATTTACCTACGTGGTTGTTATATTCAATATATCGTGACTATTAATTAATTCTTTTGGCGTGCTTTTCCTGTACTCTCATTGGTCTAATTTAAATAGACAAATGCACTTACGCTTCATCTCACCGATTCTTCTAAAAGACATGACTCTCGTCTTCTATCTGAGCCCGCAACCGGGACAGTTAACTTTAGAATACGTAGTCATTTTCTAGTGTCGCAGTACAGGCAGTATTCATTATGCTTATATCGTGATCGCTGTATACAACATCCTGACTAAGAATAGATACACACACACACACATATCACCACGTATCGTTCGATACTTACTTTTTCTATTAACCGTTGTATATTTTACTTTACAATTTTTGTACTAGATTTATTTTTTTACAGTATTTACAATTGCTATATATTACTTTTGTCTGTTGCTCGCGCTTATTAATTATTTATATTAATATATTCAACCATTAAGAATTCGTTTTATTTAAATTCGTAAAAAAGGACAATCTCATTGTTTTATTTCTATCAATAGTTTTTGTTTCAGCTTGCCACAAATCCTGAACTTTTGACGCTCACAAATTAAGTGTGAGCAAGTCCAGAAATAAATCATTTCCATCTTCATCATTGGAAATACAATTTGTAATTAGTATTCTAGTGCCGCACGAGAGAAAGTGCGGTATGATGGTTAAAGTAATTATGTAATTAGATTAAAATAATTCTCGCTGAATTGTGTGGTTGATTTGATTTCATTTAAAGATATTTTTGAATTTCAATGTTGTTATAAGAAATGTAAAAGATCCCATCAGAAGAAAAAAACGTAACTCGAACTCCTTTAGTAACAATTGTACAATTCCACGAACAAAAGGAATATGTTTTATTACCTCCTCCTTTTTAATTAACAAGAAAATGAATGATTGAGAATGTAAAAAGAAATGAATGAATATATGAAATATATGACGGTTAATTCGATGTCAATGTAAGGAGCCAACAATCAATAGTTGTGCACAATGAGCACCAAAAGTCCAGGACGCGTGCCAAGCTGAAAGAAAGATTATTAGTGGAACAAAACGACAGAAATGCCTTTAAATTTTATTCACAAGTTAAATGAATTCTTAAAGCTTGAATATGTTAAATAGAAATAGTTAACAAGAACCAGAGCAACAAATAAAATATGATGAACGTAATAGCAAAGCTGCAATAAAAGGTAAGTCTGGATGTACGAAGGCTGCTAATAAAGTATAAAATAAAAGGTTAAATTAAAATGTGCATCGGGCGATGCATATACTTGCGTTTGTTCCTGGATCAGGAAGATGTATTTATATTCCGCGGTCGCGGAATTAAACACGAGGTCACAAGAAGCGCGAATAAAGGTTCGCGGCACAAACACGTGAAAGACGCGTGTAGTCTCAATGACGACAGAAAAGCGAAGAGAGTGGTTCTCTTACGGTTATGGCTTTATAAGGAACCCTTAGGTTGAGGGGCTATGTGTGCGTGTCATGTTTGAATTAACCAATAGCAAACAACAGGGACAGGCACGCTACCACTTGGGCGGGAAACGAATTAGCTACATTAAAATTGATTTTAATTTCAATATAAGCATTAAGCAAATTATCTACACAGAATAGTAGACGTGTATTCTGTGTAAAAGAAATACCAAATTGGGATTGGTATTTGAATCGCGAATTGCATTTAGAAATCAATATAACTAAGTTGATATCGAATTCAGTGAAAAGTTGGTAACTTTAAGTAGTCTTTGGTACCTGATTTCGGTGTTTATTGCAGCCTTGACCGTCGTACGTGACTAACACAAAGGGGACTCTGCATCTGAATATATATACGAGGACCGGACAAATAATGACAGTATAATAATTTAGGAATTCAAGATCGAATTGTATTTTAAATTAAATAAATTAATCTTAAAAACGATATAAAAAATTATTATATATAGAGAGTGTAACAGTTTCCTATCTAAACGAAAAGTTCTGCTACCATGACCAACACCACAAATTATAAAAAAGTGCAATAGAAACACTAAAATCCTACTAAACTATCTAGCGAAGCTATTATTCTTTGTATTATAAATAAATATATCCCATCAAATAGTTTAAGACAACTTTGCGAGGGCGAGTTAAAATATAGACATTCTTGCAAGACGAAAGTCCAAATTAAAGACACAAATTAGAAAATTTGCTTCAATTAAGTTGAAGAATGAGACAATTGCTTTGACTGGAAAATGTAAAAATATTAAACAATGTATATTTTATACAAACTTCTCTATGCACATTTCGTCTTATGGCATCCTTAGGAGAGTATGAAAGTAAACTACTATTCTGAGGATGCCGTAAAGGGAAATATACGTAATGAAGTGTACTTAAAATAATTTTGTGAAATTGTACCAAATGTTTTAATTTTGAATATATTTATTACATAAAATGTTTGTCAATATTGCAATCAATAAATAATTATTTATATAATTTAATACATATTATTTTTGCAAAATCATCAATCAAAAAATAAATCAAAAAATTCGCTCTCTACCTGCTTTATATCAAATTTCCAACAAATGTATTGTTTTTAATAATGTCAACGATACAGCTGCTGAGAAATTACATAAATATATAGATATATATATATATATATATATATACACAATACTATACAAAAGAAATAAGCACTATTATAAAAGGATAAATAATAATCTTACACAAGTTAAAATTTTTTTTAATGTATGAAAACTAACACATATCGATATTTAAACATAAATTTTCAATTTTTGTATGGCCACCTTTATTTTTTATGGCATCTTGAATTCTTCTTGGTAGGCTTTCCATTAATGAATTAATGAAATTTTCAGGAACATTGTACCACTCTTCTTGTAGTATGTTCCACAGTTAATTTTTCTTCTTTGACCGCCTTTCACACTTTTTTCTGTCAAGATAATCACATACATGCTCAATAATATTTAAGTCAGGACTTTGGGGTGACCATATCATAGTCTGCAATACCCGATTTGCTTCCTGCTGTGTTAAATAAGTTTTTACAAGCTTTGAGGTATGCTTGGGATCATTATCTTGCTGTAGAATAAAATTATTGCCAATAAGTCGCTGCCCTGATGGTATGGCATGTTCTTCTAATAGTGTTCTGTATTTCTTACCAGTTAATTTACCCTCTATTTTTACAATTTAACCCACACCTGTTGCTGAAATACAACCCCAAACTTGGATATTGCCTCCTCCATGCTTTATGGTGATGTGTAAACATAGTTCCAATAACGATTCACCAGGGCGTCGTCTAACATACTGATGTCTGTTCGTTCCAAATAATTGATATTTAGATTCGTCAGTCCATAGTACTTCTCGCCACTCATTATATTCCCAAGTTTCGTGGTCTCTAGCATATTTTAATCGTTTCCCTCTATTTCCTCGTCGCAGTAAAGGGTTTCTCACGGCCACGCATCACCTCAAACCTAATCTGAACAGTATCGCCTTACTGTTGAAGCATGTATCTGTTACATTTCGCATACAAATAATAATTCTCTATATTATGTTTTTTAAATTAAGTTATTTAAATTTAAAAATAGTTCGAGTTTCAAGTCATAAATTATTATTTATCTTGACCTTTTTGTGATATATACAAATGCAGGAATCTTTTGTATTCGTCACGTGCTGTTCAAGTGTAATAAAGCAACGTCTACCCGCCGTTTTCTAGGAAGTCGAATATAGCGCGCCAATATTCTCGTTTGCTATTGGGTGGTTCAAACATGACCTGTCTCCTAACCCTTTAGCATACGGGGTGTCTTAAGAGCAGCCGCGTGTAAGAGACAGAGACTTCTTCTCAGACCATGACAAAGTACACACGCATTCCTTTGACGTGATCGTGAAGTTGTTTTCCCGCGTTTGTTGTATGCATGTGTTTAAGTTCGCGTTCGCGAAAAATACACAGCTTCCTGATCCAGGATATATATACATATACGCAAACACGCAAGTACAAGTATTTTAATCTAAATCTTTGTATATTTTATTACACAGCTAAGTATCGTTAGACTTATATTTTATTACAGCTTTGCTATTACGTTCATCATATTTTATTTGTTGCTCTCGTTCTTGTTAACTATTTCTATTTAACACATTCAAGCTTTAAGAATTAATTTAACTTGTGAATAAAATTTAAAAGGCATTCCTGTCGTTTTATTCCACTAATAATCTTTCTTTCAGCTTAGCACACGTCCTGGACTTTTGATGCTCATTGTACACAACTATTAATTATCAACTCCTTACATTAACATTGAATCAAACCTTCAAACTCTCATTCATATATATATTCATTCGTTCATTCTCAATTTTACATTCTCATTTTCTCGTTAATTAAAAAGGAGGAGGTAATAAAGTGTCGCCCAATAACGTGGAGCTATTTTTAGATCAAGTGTGATCAACGAACCTACCCGCAGCATCATAATGAAGTCAAAAGTGAAAGGACAGCAGAGCAACCCTTCTAATTCCAAATTAAATGATTTGGTGGCGCCCACGTATACTTCATCTGATATACAATCTCTTATCAATGTTTTACAGCAATTTTGCAAATCAGTTGTTACAACCCCTGTATCGCCTCCGAAACCAGATATTTTCAGTGGAGATATTTTCCAGGACCCGGAAGTTTTTCTCTTACAGCTGGAAACGCATCCGAAAGCACATACGCTACTCCTGCCAGGACGACCGATGAAATTGCATCATACCTTGATGGAGAAGCAGCAATATGGTTTGAGCAACTTGATAATCAAATTGATTCTTTCAATTGTTTCAGCGAACTCTTCCTCGAACATTATAAAGCTGTCGAACGTCAGGATAAACTGCATGAAATTTTGTATGGTTATTTTCAGCAAGAAAATGAACGCGCAGTTCCTTTTCTTTTGAAGAAAAAACGGTTATGTAATCGTTTATACCCGGACTGGGATGACACGAAGATTACAACGTTAATCAAGAGGCAATTAAGATCCGAATACAAAGTGATGTTAGGACCAAAACCTCTACAATCAACGAAAGCGCTAAGAGAAGCCTGCATGCAGATTGACAATTATATTCATGGAGATCCTACGGAAATTTACGCAAGTAAAGTATCAGTCTCATCTAATATACTTTTAGGTAATAAAGCGAAGGAGCCGATAAGGAAAGGATTACCGCCCTGTAGCTACTGCTCGGATAATCACTGGCATCGCAATTGCCCAATCCGCAGAGCGAAACAGCAGCCATCGTTGAATTATTTACAACATAATTCATCATCAAGCACACCCCGTATATGCGTAAACGTCACAGGACGCTCTGTCGACGCTCTTTTGGACACCGCGGCGTCACATAACTTTGCCGTCCCGTCCATTGTTCAACGCATAACATCGAAGAAGTTTAATACGGCATCATTAGGCAACAAATTTTCGTACCTGAAAATCACCGGAACTGGGATTGTAAACATGCATATTCAAAACAAGGTAATCGAAATTCCTGTTTTTATTGCACCAGATTTGCGTGAAAATCTCATTCTTGGTATGCCGTTCTTCGAATCACAACAAGCTGTATTAAATATAGGAAAACGTTGTTTAGATTTTGGTAAGGATATTCGTCAGTCAATTAATTTCGTTACATCCAATATGTACCCAAGAACCAAATCTAATCCTAATGTTAACCCTATCCCTTCTTCACGTGCAATCGAGTCTGTTAGTATTTTTCAGCGACCTAAATCACCTAGATTAAGTAGGTCAACCCAGGTACTCCAGAAAAATACGAAGAAACGACACTCTAGTCGAAAAGGCCACGATACAACGCAAGACCCGACAACGAATCAGGTAAACCGGACAAGGCCCGTCTTCAAGCGAGACCGACCGTCAGCCAGTGCCGGGGATCATTGGTCAAACGCCGCCATCCATTGTAGAAAGACCGACGGTCAACATCGACATCTGCATCGACCTCGCCACAGAGTCATTAGTGCGCGAACGGGTATTCCTACACACTCGAATATCACAAACAGTAATTTACTTAGTTCTAAGTTAGCTAGTGATGTAATGTTAGATTAGGGTCGATCTTTCCCTTTTCGTAGCGATACCCAAAATATTATTTTGTATTTTTCTTCGCGCCTAACACCTGTGCGACTTAAACAAGCAGACCAGTTTTCGCTTTCTTTTTCTTACATTGCTAAGTTCTAGCAATTTCAAATTCAATCAAACGTGATCAACTGGATTCTTGATGTTTAAGGGCGTGCCCTTGCTCACACTGTGATTTTCCAGGTTTTATCGCAATCACTCGTATAGTGACGTGAGTACAGTATAGCACAAGTCGATCCTGGGCGCATTTTCTTTGCCTTTAAAGTAAATCAATGATGCATTTGATTAACGATTCCTCATTTGAAACACTAACATCAACAACATATCACAAATAAGCTCACCAACGCGTGCGGGAATTGTTACACTTCGCATACAAATAATAATTCTCTATATCATGTTTTTAAATTAAGTTATTTAAATTTAAAAATAGTTCGAGTTTCAAGTCATAAATTATTATTTATCTTGACCTTTTTGTGATATATACAAATGCAGGAATCTTTTGTATTCGTCACGTGCTGTTCAAGTGTAATAAAGCAACGTCTACCCGCCGTTTTCTAGGAAGTCGAATATAGCGCGCCAATATTCTCGTTTGCTATTGGGTGGTTCAAACATGACCTGTCTCCTAACCCTTTAGCATACGGGGTGTCTTAAGAGCAGCCGCGTGTAAGAGACAGAGACTTCTTCTCAGACCATGACAAAGTACACACGCATTCCTTTGACGTGATCGTGAAGTTGTTTTCCCGCGTTTGTTGTATGAATGTGTTTAAGTTCGCGTTCGCGAAAAATACACAGCTTCCTGATCCAGGATATATATACATATACGCAAACACGCAAGTACAAGTATTTTAATCTAAATCTTTGTATATTTTATTACACAGCTAAATATCATTAGACTTACCTTTTATTGCAGCTTTGCTATTACGTTCATCATATTTTATTTGTTGCTCTCGTTCTTGTTAACTATTTCTATTTAACACATTCAAGCTTTAAGAATTAATTTAACTTGTGAATAAAATTTTAAAGGCATTCCTGTCGTTTTATTCCACTAATAATCTTTCTTTCAGCTTAGCACACGTCCTGAACTTTTGATGCTCATTGTACACAACTATTAATTATTAACTCCTTACATTAACATTGAATTAACCTTCATATATTCATTCATTTTTTTCGTTCATTTTTACATTCTCATTCATTTGCCTTTTTTATCAAAGGAGGAGGTAATATATCGAAGTACCAGATGTTCGTGTAAGATCTTGAGCTACAATAGTTTTGTGCTAACTTTCCTATGATTTCTTTCTAACTTTTAAAAACTGTGCATCAGCTTTACTGAGCTTTTCGTACGTTCACTCTTTGGTCTATCACTTACACTGCCGGTTTCAGTAATTCTATTTATTGTTTGTTGCACGGTGTACCGGGAACATTTCACTATGTTTGGTTATCACTCGACTATAATCTTCTCAGTGTAAAACAATAATTTTATTTCTGTCTAGTAATGCTGTTATAGGTATTTTCTATCTACTATAACAATTTACAGCTCACAATTTTTTCTTAAAATGAAAATTTCACTCATAGGCGCGTTTTTTAAGAATCTAAATAAGTTCTAATGTGGAACCGCTCTGTATCGTTTCTACCACTAAAATAAAAACAAAATCTTATAGATAAATAACTCTCCTTTGAAATTTTATTTCAGAGCATTGTAGTGCAATGAAATTTATTACTTTAATCCTCTTATCAGGCAGTCAATCTCACCCCTACGCGGAAGTATTATGTTATAAACTTGAATTTCTAGTGATACCAATAAGTGAATCGTTCTTGCAACGATATATTAAGCATTATAAATTAAATTAACCCAATAATTATTAGTACAAACGTTTTAGTAAATAAGTTTTGGAAAATATTGTTAGGCGCTTCTTTCTTTTGCACAGTACTATATATATATATATATATATATATATCCAAAACGAGATAGTCTATTTTTATTTAATACCAGTAGTAATCTCGCAAATCTTTACACCTATTAGATGGTAATATTGTACGTGTGTGTTGCATGTATTGTACTTTATTAAAAATAAAATTACAATACAATCTTCAGGAATTTGCGTGGATTTCTTAATACCCCAAGTACATGATTTTTTCTACAAATGAGAGCTAGCTAAGCACTGAACACTAGTATCCCCATCAACATGTATCCGGGGAATGTGCAAAGTTCTACTGACCATAATAATTCTACTAACAATTAACATATCTACATTTATATACTTTACTCAACTCTTGTAGTTTCTTTTCAACATAGTTTTTCAGCAAGTATATTGTCGACAATAATTTACAATTGTTAAATTGTTATTGAAAAATTCGTCTTCAGAAATTTTTGACAAAATTTTCTTGGCGATACAGCCACATGACATAACTGCCGCGTAAGTTAAGAAACTCAATACTTAAATAAACCTTTTGATGACAAATGAATAGGTGTTAGTCTCTGAATTGAACTTGATTGAATTGTGTATGATTTACGCAATTTAAATATGGACGTTTACCAACAACGAGAAGGATTAATTATCTGCGTTTGAGAAGATGGCACACTTGCTAAAGAGCTTTGAGCTGTTAAACAAAAGCGCGATATTTTGATAATAAATATTTCATATACTTTTCCAAATTTAAATATTCGTATCCTTATCCCTGAATAAGAGCTGTATAAATAATTATATATTTTTTACATAACGATTTATAGTATCATCTTTCAAAACATTATTCTCTGCCCCTGACTATCTGTTGTAACCACGAAAGTTAAGATTATTCATGGAAAAAAACTGAAATCATCAATATTGAGAAAGCACACTAATATTATACATTGGTTGAGATTTTAAAAAACTAAATACACTTACCTTTGTAGAACAGGTGAATTTTTTGTAAAAATACTAATCCTATAATCATTAATGGTAGATAATTTAACCATGTCTTTAATAATGCGCTCTACTAATGAACAGGAACAAACTAAAATTAAAATAAACAACTGCATTTTAATTTCAAAAATCATTGAGAACATATAGTGCACGTTAAATATATTTGAGTCACTTTTCTTATATACGCTGTAAGTTTAACTAAAACTTAATAAAAAAAACATTCAAGAAATTATATATTTGAATTATGTCATAATCCGAAACATATTTCACAAAAGAATACCCATAATTTTCTGCAATATTCTTTGGGAATCAAAATCTGTAAATAAAAATTAAAAAATAAACAACAGCTTAAAATATTTTCAGTAGAATTCAAAGTTTCAGTTAGTTATTTTTCACTGACAGTTTTATTATACTGTGGCAAAAAAAACGAGTCATCCAATAAAAGTATGTTATTTTGGTAGAGCCTGTGGCTGGTTAACTTAATCACTAAAGATTGATATGTAACCCCTTTCCACATTAATTTTCGTAATTCTGTATACGTATTTCGACAACTAAGTTGTCATCTTCAGCAGATATTATAATTAAGCAGTGTCGCACCTGGTAATATATGTTTACCTTACCATTGTTTGACAAAAAATTTAAATAGTATTTTTAAAGAGCGCAGTTTTCAAGTAACATTTCGGTCCACTAATTCCATCAAAACCGTTTTAGGAAATGCAAAAGACAAAATCGAGGAAAATAAAAAATCGGGAATCTATGGAATTAAATGTTTAGATTGTAGTAAGCAATACATCGGCCAAACAAAACGATCGATCGAAACCCGTTATAAAGAACATATTGAGCACATAAAATTCAACCGACCGGAAAAATCAGGTATAGCAAAATATGTGTTAGAAAGTAATCATAGTGTTAACGCGGATTGTTTGCATTTGGTAAAGAACGTGTGTAATTATCGTGAATTATATACGTATGAATGCATGTACATTTTAAAGAATAAGGCCCAAGTGTTGAATAATGACACTGGCCCGAACAACTCATCTTTGTTCAGTCTCTTGAGGATGGACAAGGGTTAGGGCAATAAATTCATCTAGACATGTCTCGTTTCTTTCCGATTTCTTCCTTTTTATCTTAGTTTAGGGCCAGAACGCAATTTTAATAATTATGTGAAACGAATATACAGTGTGCTTCTTGACTTTCAACGGTACGTATCGTGTGCGGAAATAGTTTTTTCGTACGAGTATTTCTTGCCGTAGTTCCTCAGGTGCGATACTGCTTAAGTATCTGCTGATGATGACAACTCAGTTGTCGAAATACGTATATAGAAGTACGAAAATTAATGTGGAAAGGGGTTATATGTCAATATTTAGTGATTCAGTAAAAGTATATATTTTTAAACAAAATTTTGTCCAAATGTTTCTTGTGTTGAGAATAATAAATGATTAAAATTTCATTGAAAAATCCCTACACTTTAGAGAGAAAATTTAATAACAAATCGCATAAACGAATACACTCTATCGTACTATTTGCTCGGGTATACTTCTAGTAACATGTTCTATGGACTCCTGTGGAAGCTCATCCCCAAACAACTTGTAGCGCATCATATATTTGTTGAAAGTTCATTGGAGGGTTAAGAAGCAAGCTAACCCATCGAAGTATCCTAATTTAAACATGTTCTACGAGTGATAAGCCTGCGATCGTGCAGGCAAATGCAAGATATTGATGTTGGATTCTTCGAAGAATATAAAGATATATAGCAAATGCTAATTCTACCTCAAACATCAGTCCTCTAGTAAGTGTAGTCTAACATACTGCGGAAAAATTCAAAAACTGCTTTTCACCTCTTCAAGGTTGGACCCGTCTACGACTGTTATAGGTCCACAGATAAAAACCAGATTCGTCTAGAAAAATAATATTGTTGCATTCTTCATCCCAATTTGCCCGTACATTACACCATTACAATGTAAGAGATGATGTCCTCTAATAAGAGGCAGTATTAGTCTTCGACGGTAGGTAATCGACCTAAGCAAGGGAATGCAGCAATATATGGAACTCATGGTATGTTTCTGCCAAATAAAAATATTTTCCAGACGTAGCAAGCAATTTTAGTCTCCTATCTTCCCATTCGGTGGTTCTTCTAGGTCTTCCAGAACCACTTCTACGATATTATCTACCTTCTTGAGACAAATCTCTACAATAATGTCTCGTCTCATGTAGTCCAACGCATAATGGTAACAATATTTCCTTGAAGACGCCTAGCGATTTCACAAAATGCAACACCGGCCTCATATACTTCAACGGAACGACCCCTTCAAAATTGCTTAATTGATAATAATTTACTTATATTTAACCTCTTGGCATTTTAATATATTAAAAGACTATAAATTGCTGCGTAGTGTGCCAGAGCGAATAACAAAATGCATTCGTGTACCTGAAATCATTATTAAATTTTCTCTGTAAAGAATACAAATTTTTCTACAAAATTTTAGTCATTTATTATTCTCGAGACAATAAACATTTATACAGAAGCCAGTTTAAAAATATGTACTTTTACTGGCTGATTCATTTATTGCGTTTTTAGTATATAAATATATTCATTTGAAAATAATTGATTTCAAAACTAACTACCACTGCCGTCAATGGATTTTTACATATTGGTGTAGCTATAAGTGACTTCCACTTATTCTCCAAAATCAAAATTTACTGGAAAGAAGTTTCAACCAGAGGGAGAATTTATTATAACAACGGACTAGTATTTTTTAAGATTTTGAAAAAAATATTTACAAAAATAGCAGAGTAGTACTTAAACAGCGTTAATCTAAATGTGTTTAATCTCACTTCCTGTCAAATTATTCTCGTGTATATATAGACATATTATGTTAATGAGACGAATTTCGTGTTATTACATCGAAAAGGCAAAAATTGCTTATGATAAATATTATTTCTAAATATATTGACTGGACAGCGGATTCAGTGGTTTGTGGTCTGCTAAACATAAAATAATACGACGCTACTATTTTATGTTTAGTAATGTCGAATCACATTTAATATTTTTAGATTTTTCTTTATAAACATACATTTAGAGTATATATTAATAATTTTAAGTGTTTCAAAAATATATCTAGTGAATGAGAACGAATAGAACTTGTAAATATTTATCTTCATTTATATAGGCTGTTTTTTTAAGAGCTTGAGAACTTAAAATGATAATATAAGACAGAAATATTGTTGGAATGAAATTTTTTTTATCATAATCTGGTAGATAATTTTATGGCATTTATTTTTTAAATATGATTTCCAGCACATGTCCGCCGCGGCTAAGAGTTACATGATCCACTCGATCCGTCCAATTTTTGATTACTTTTTCCAAAAAAACTGGCCGTATGGCATCAATGGTGGCTTGAATATTGGCTTCCAATGCTTCAAGACTTACTGGTTTGTCGACATAAACTAATGACTTACCATAGCCCTATAAAAAGTAATCCAGAGGCGTTAAATCGCACGAACGAGGAGGCCAGTGAACAGGCCACTTCTGGGAATAAAGTTGTCACCGAATTGATTTTACAATAAATCGATTGTTAAGCGCGCTGTATGGCAAGTTGCGCCCTCTTGTTGGAACTAAATGCCGTCGATGTTTAGCTGATTAATTTTTGGAAACAAAAATTTAGTCAGTATGGTTCCATAGCGCTCGCCATTCATCGTAACGGCAGCTCCTTCCTCATTTCGAAAAAAATAAGGACCGATGATGCCGCCAGCATGTACACCGCACCAAACAGTCAATTTTAATGGATATAATGGTAATTCGTTAACGGCTTGAGGATTGTCTTCGCTCCGAATACGGTAATTTTGCTTATTGACGTAGCCGTTTAACCAGAAATGAGCTTAATTACTAAACACAATTCTTTGATAAAAATGCTCATCTTCGGCCAGTTTCAAATGAGTCCAATCAGCAAAAATGCCACGCAAATGATGGTCGTTTGACTTTAATTCTTGCACGAGTTGTATTTTATAGGCACATGAGCCAAGATCCTTACGTAAAATTTTCCACGTAGTCGAAGGACAAAAGCCAACAAGTTGAGAACGACGACGAATCGACATTTCGGCGTTTTCTTCAATACTTCGCAATATTCTCTTCGGTACACACATTTCTTTGTCCTGTTGATGGTTTTGAATCGAGAAGAGTAAAATTAGTGCGAAAACGATCAATAACTGCACGAATTGCTTGCTCACTAGGCCGATTATGTTGAACGTAAAATTGACGAAGCGCTCTATGAACTTCGCGAACAGATTTATTTTTTCAAAGTAAATTTCTACAATTTGAAAGCGTTGTTCTAGCGTTAAACGATTCATGATGACTTGCCAAACCTTACTGAACAGAAATGTCAACACAGTTTGACATTATCAGCTGTCAAATCATAGTTATCGATATCGATAGTTCTCATGTAGCTTAAAAAACACCTATTAAAATAGATAATTGAAATTTATTTCTTGTCTCTTATGTCAAGTATATATTATTTAATTATTTAGATACTTAAAAAATTATTAAAAAATTCTGAATAGCTAACAATTAGGCCTTTTTTAGATTTTCTTCGGGAAATAAAGTTCTTTTCGATGGCAATATATTTTTATAAATAAAAACTGTTCTTTTCAAAACATAGTTTGTTAATGGCGCAAAGCATAGGATAATATTATTATAGACGTAATCCTGAATTGATATCGGCAATTTTATTTTTTTAAAATTAAGTTTGAGACACACGAATTAAACTATCCAAAATTTATTGACGTTTTTTATTTGATACCACACAGACTCTGTTTTTTACAATCTTTTCAAAAGCGGAATTAGAAAGGAAAGTGAAAATGTACTTATTTTTCTGAAATAAGAAGATAATGATATTGAAAATAATTAATTGATCCAGAAAACTTTGATAAACTCATTGTAATACATTTTTTAAATTTTTAATTACCAACGAACAATTAATTCACATTTTCACAAAAAGAATTGCATTTTTCTTTTATCATGCATACATACATACATACTGCTTACTTTCCAATAATGTAAATATTTTTATACAAGTTTTAATATTGTTTATCCATTTCAATTAATGATTACACAAAGTTCCCCTATGCTTATTTTTACAAAGTAAAACACCTCAATTGTAAAAAGGAGTAAAATTATATAGCATTCATATACTGTAAAGATTTCAAACAAGTCGCTTCAATCAGTCCAGTGAAAAGTGCTCAAGGCTCTAGAAGTGCATCACCTAATATTTTTTCACAAATGCATACATATTTACTGGAAAACGATGCTAAAAAAATATTGATATACAATATGCCGATTTACATCAGTCCAATGACAAGTATTGCAACAAGTTCAAATGCAATTTTCTTGTAAAGGAGTATCCGTTTGTAAACAGTAGCGTAATATTCTCTATTACTAAAAAAACTCTTTAATTATTAACAATAATGATGGCTAGACTTTTATTGTCCAAAGGCTGAAAACTAGACAAGTTTATTATGTACGGTAACGCTTACAGTTATTGATACGCCCGCAGATATAGACGACACTTTTTTCTTGCTTTTCTTATACGGATGATACATATTTTGTTAGCAACTTAAAAATAAACAACAATGGAAGAACAATTAACAAATGAATTTTGCTAAAGTGCCATTCATTTTATCTGATACTCTACGCTGCGCAAACTATTTACTTGCAAAATGTATTCAGCTCTCAAAGCTTGGTTAAACTTTGTAGTGTATACAGTTTATTTTCCTCTTCAAGATAATTTTTAAAATTTAAAATACTATAATATAAGAAATCTATATACGTAAATAAAAACTCAGTCTATACTTGGGCTCGCAAAACTAGAAAAGTAGGCGGTCGATTGACTTGAAATTTTGAAAAAACGTTGCATTCGAATACGCGCACCCTTTTATAGTATTATAAAATGAAATTTTGTTACAACGTTGCATCGAATACACGCGTAGTTTTGAAGATCGAATTAATTTCTTTCGTTTCTTAACAGTTGATCATCGTCTGTATTTTCACAAGCCATAGTATGATTTTTACGAATAGAATCGAGAAGAAGAAGAAGAAGAGCAGCAGAATCATCTAAACTACACCAAGAACAATTAGATCAATAGCCCAACGGCCATATTGCGTTAGCTCTTGCTTCTTCGGGCATTGCTGCCATGTTGATGGAAAGAGGGAGAACAGCTCATTCCGATTTTCCGATTTTAAACTGTCACTACATATGCAATTCACAAGAAACCAAACATGTGACATTTCATAAACATCAGGAATGGGAAAGGTTCTCTAAGTATGTAAAATCATTGTATGGGATGAGTGAACAATGGCTCACAAGAAGTCATTGGAAGCCTTAGACCAAACATTAAAAGACTTATTAAATAATCAGGTTTCATTTGGTGAAGCATTGGTGTTACTCTCTGGTGACTGCAGAGAAACGCTTCCAGTTATACCTCGCTCAATATCAGTTGATGAAGTGCATGTCTACTTGAAATATTCAACTTTTTAGAGTAAAGTTCAAAAATTCATTTAACAACAAATATAAGAGTTCAACTTCAAACCGATCCAACGGCTAACATATTTTAAAGGCAATTAGTCGAGGCCGGTAACGGCACTGTACCTACAAATCCAGAAATAGGAAATATTACCCTCCCATCTAATTTCTGCAACATCGTGAATTCAAAAGAAGTATTAGTAGACAAGGTTTTCCAAAGCATCGAAACAAATTATCGAAATCACGCACGGCTGAACAGTAGAGCCATTCTAATGGCCATAAAATGTCGACCTACACGATATGGACTACATCATTCTAGACAGAATCGCAGGTGAAATAGTAATATACAAATCCATTGATTCCGTGAGGAACCAAAGTGACGTATGAATTTTCCAAAGAAATTTCTTAATTCCCTCGGTGTTCCCAGATTTCCATCACACATCCTGAATTTGAAAATTGGAGTGCCAATTATACGTGTATTACTTCGAAACATCAATCAGCCAAAGTTATGCAATGGCACATGATTATTAGTTAAAAAAATTGATGAACAATCTAATTAAAGCAACAATTCTGATTAAACCTCATGAAGGTGAAGCCGTACTACTTCCACGAATACCCCTCGTTCCGATCGATATGACGTTCAAGTTCAAACGACTTCAATTTCCAATACGCCTTGCGTTGGCTATGACTATCAATAAAGCGAAAAGGCAATCTGTTCAAGTGTGAAGTTTGAATTTAGAGAACAAACACTTTTCTCAGAATCGATAGACTGCCTGATCTTTGATTAAACTGATGACTTTCTGTGAAAAACATCTTCCTTTCATTTCATTCCACATACCCACAGCCACACAAAGCAGGTATTGAATTGAATGATGTGTTTTCTCAGCGAATCTGAATGTTCGCTAGAATACTTCTATTTACTTTCCCATTCATTTCATATCAGACTGAGCCATAGCGAAGCATGGCCGGGTTTAGCTAGTAATACATAATATAGGGTTATACCATGTAGCATGATAATATATGGTAATATATGTACTAAATAATCTAAGTGCAAATAAAAAATGGAGTATGAAATATGCTGTAAAGGTACTTAAAGCTTTTCTTCTCAATCACTTACACAACGTATTTGCCTCATTATTGAACATATGCACAACATTTTGGCAAGGATAATAGACATTAAATATAATAGCAGAATCTATATACTACTGTGGGTAAAAAATAGTAAGACTTTGTTCATAATTTTTAAAATCTTAATTTATTCTTCCAAATCTATTTCGTCCCCCTCAAAGTAATCCCCCCTGGCCCCAATACACTTGTGCCAAGGTTTATTCCAATTCTCGAAACAGTTGTTAAAGTCAATTTCAGGAATAGCCTTCAATGCGCGTAGCGATTCACATTTAATGTCTTCAGTTGACTCAAAACGGTTTCCCCGGAGCTAAATCAGGCGAATACGGCACGATATTGGTTGAAAATTTGGCGAAAAACTCACGGAGAATTAATGCAGTATGCGACGGTGCATTATCGTAGTGCAAAACCCAAAAGTTGTCGGCCCATAATTCTGGCCTCTTTTTACGAATAGCATTGCGCAAACGACGCATAACACTCAAATAGTATTCTTTGTTGACAGTTTGGCCGGTCAGAAGGAATTCGGAGTGCACTACACCTCGATAATCGAAGAAAACTGTCAACATAACCTTGATTTTTCACTTGCTTTGACGCGGTTGTTTGGGCTTCGGCTCACCTTTGATACGATATTCGGCCGATTGATCGTCTGTTTCCGGATCATAAGCGTAGATCCAAGTCTCATCTCCAGTTATGATGCCTTTCATTTTGTCTTGATAGTCGAAAAGCATTGTTTCACAGACGTCAACGTGAGTCAATTGCGTGAATTTGGAACAAATCGTGCTTACACTTTTCTGAGGCCCAAATGATCTTTCAAAATGGTTTTCACTGATCCTTCCGATATTCCAACGATGCCAGTAAGGTCTCTGACTGTTAATCGTCGATTCTCAGGCACCAATTCCTTGATTCTATTGACGTGTTGATCATCCTGGACGTCCTGGACGTGGTTTGTCATCAACGCGTTCTCGACCCTCTTTGAATAATTTGTACCAATCAAAAACACTTGCTCGCGACAAACAATTATCACCAAAGGCCTTTTGCAACATTGAAGGTTTCGGCACCAGAAATTTGATTCCGTACACAAAATTTAATGGAACTTCTTTGTTGAATAATTTCACTCATTGTAAAAATCGCCGAATGCACTTTTTGTACTTCAGAAAGACAAGCGTATACTAAACACTAATAATTATTTTGATGTAACATTTGGCACAGGTGTGACTGACAGTCATACAAACCTAGAAAAAAAATATTTCGACGAATGGGTTTTCGCGTGAAATTTAAATTAAAAAGTTTTCTATTACTATTTTTTGCCCACAGTAGTATATATATATATATATGTATATATATATATATATATATATATATATATATACCGTGATTTCATATTAAAATGCTACAAACACCGTATCACCGTATCATCATTCGGGTCTAGATACCGAATGCCGATCAGAATGTAAAGTGGTGGGGCGCGAGTCAGTCGAATCACAACAACGACTGACTACAGATTACAGATTAAGTAGTTGTTCGTGGTACTTGGCGCAAGGTCTATCACTGATTGTCAAAATTGTATACATCCAAAAATTAATAAATTATAATTACTTTTAATTATACAATTAGGTATTTTTACAATAAGTTTTATATTGAACTAAAAGACGTTTTCTAATAAGACGTTTAAAAATTTTAAAAAACTCTTAAAGAAGCTAAAAAATAAAATAACTTCTCAGAACTTAAAAAATACTCTTTAAGCAGAAAATAAATACAACTTGCCAAAACTTATAAAATACTTTTTAAATACATAAAATAAATTCAATTAATTAAATTCTCAAATGTCCCTCCTGCTTACACGTTCTATTACAGTTTCACAAAATTCCATTCTGCGGTGTTGATCAGCATGAAAAATTTCCTGATGAGTTTGGTATTTATAGGATGTGTATTTATTTTTCTTTAATATCTTATGAACTTTACCCACGCTAATACCTATCTCTTCTGATATTTTAGATATAGTAATATTGGAATTTTCTTCGACCATTACGCAAACCGTGACTTCCTGCATTTCTTTATCGTTATTTATTCTCCGTATTTTATGACATTTACATCCCAAAATGCAACCTTCTGATTTAAACTTTTTAACTACTAATGATATTGTTGTTAATGCAGGAAAGGGACGATCTACATACTTTTCAGAGAAAAGGCGCTGGATACGCCATAAAAAATTACCTTTCAAAGTCCATGTTATCATTTAAATTTTTTCTTCCAATGTATTATCAAAGTAATATAATTAAAAAAATATTTAAATTTAAAGGTCTTACCGTACACACTCTCCCAAATGCAAACCACGAATGACCGTTAATATGATATCGATACGCCTACAGTCAAATTAGTACGATCAACAGTCAGTTATAGTCGTGATTCAAATGACTCGCGCCCCACCACTTTACATTCTGATCGGTATTCGGCATCTAGACCCAATATAATGTGGTACAGTTTTCGTAGCGACGTAAAATGAATACACGGTACATATATATATATATATATACATATGAATGTCTGTCTGTATGTCCTTTATACAATCGTTAATTAATAAAATTAATTTAACTCACAATGAAATGCACAAAACTATTCGAAAAACGCTCCCAAATATAAAAATACGCACAATATTGTCTGTTCAATGTGAGCCGGACTAGAATTTCACAATTTACATAAATTCTTATGTCACGTACAACTCGAACCGTCATCATTCGTTAGCTGTTTTCGTTTCAATTCAAATCAGCATGAACTGTCACGCCAATATATGAAATTCATTGGAATGTCAGTGGCGCCATCTGTCGAAAATTGGTCGTACCAACTTAGAAATCTTCGTGGGCTCATGCACAACAACTTTGCTAAAGATCATCACATGATCAAATGCATAGTTTACGATTCTATAAAGGACACACAAACAAACATTCATTTATATATATATATATATATATGTGTGTGTATATATACATATATACCGTGAATATATTTTATAATGCAACATGCACATATGTACATACACTAGTTGCTAGAGTAACGTAATAATGAAATGACAGCAATGTATTTTAGCGTGTATTTTATTTTGCAACATAGGATGTCAAAATAAGTTACTCTATTTTTGAGGTATGTATAGTGTAGAAGAAAAACTGTTATTAGTGAACTGGTATAACTCGAATATGAGTTTGAGGAGAGTAGCAGATTTGTTTCAAATTACATATCCTGACCGTCCAAGACCGAGTCCAACTACAATAAGTAGGTTAGTACGGAAGTATAAAAATAATGGATGCATCGTTCCTAATCATAAAAAAAAGAATAGGCCAAGATATGTTATTACTGACGCCAAAAGAGATGAAATTCTACAAACAATCGAAAATAATAATATGCTCTCCACAAGAGCTTTAGCACAAACTACAAATATAAGCAAATCTTCCGTGCATAAACTACTAAAGTGAGAACATTTTAAGTCGTATCATTTTCAAAACCATCAGGAACTAATTGCGAATGATGCAGAAAGAAGAAGTAACTTTTGTGAAATCATGTTGGATAAGCTTCATAATGATGATACTTTACTAGGCAGAATTTGCTTTACAGATGAAGCAACATTTTATGTAAATGGTGAAGTAAATTCACAGAACTGCCGCTACTGGAGTAGACAAAATTTGCATAGATATCATATCACAAGGACTCAGCGGCCACAGAAAGTCAATGTTTGGACTGGGTTGATTGGACACCATATTGTAGGACCGTTTTTTATTGAGCGTACTCTTACAGGAGAAAAATATTTAGAATTGCTTGAGTACAGAGTTATGCCAGCCCTCCACGCTTTAAATATTGATGGTGAGATTTGGTACCAGCATGATGGCGCGCCGGCACATAATTCTCATATGGTTAGAACATTTTTCAACCAAAGATTTCCAAACCGTTGGATAGGCCGTGGAGGAGAAGTAGAATGGTCCGCAAGGTCACCAGACCTGTCTCCAAACGATTTCTTTCTTTGGTCATGTATCAGAAATAAAGTTTTTCATGGAGAACCTCTAAACAATATTGACCAATTAAAAAATAGAATACGAGTTGCTGCAAGAGAAATAACTCCAGAGCAGATACAAAATACAATAAATGAATTCTACAATCGCTTAGGATACTGTCTGGCCGTCAATGGTGACATTTTTGAAAATTTGTTAAATTAGTTTTTAAATTTCGTTCAACTACTGTATTTCACATCCTATGTTGCAAAATAAAATACACGCTAAAATACATTGCTGTCATTTCATTATTGCGTTACTCTAGCAACTAGTGTATGTACGTATGTGCATGTTGCATTATAAACGGTAGATGAGCGAATGCAAATTGATGAATCTACGCAATGTATCACCTGGCCAGCAAACTTCTGTAATATCACAGAAAGCATAGACGAATAGGTGCAAAAGTTTTCCCAAACATTGCACAAAACT
Source organism: Dermolepida albohirtum (assembly GCA_031893035.1). Lineage (NCBI taxonomy): Eukaryota > Metazoa > Arthropoda > Insecta > Coleoptera > Scarabaeidae > Dermolepida > Dermolepida albohirtum. The sequence goes on along the minus strand of JAVIWB010004781.1, from coordinate 397,360 downwards.
ACAAAAATCATCAGTGGCTCAGTACGCGTGCTATATTAGCGGCCAAAAACATCGATGTCAATACCGTCAACTTCACCATTCAGAATGGAATACCCGGCGAAACGACAACATATAAGTCCATCGGTACTGTGGTGAATCAAGACGAAGTTGTCAACTATCCAACTGAATTCTTGAATTCGCTTGATCTGCCAGGCATGCCACCGCACGTTCTTACATTGAAAATTGGCGTATCCATAATTCTTCTTCGAAACATAAATCCACTATGACTTTGAAACGGAACCAGACTCTCAGTCAAGAAAATGATGAACAATATTATCGAGGCAACAATTTTGACTGGAAAATTCAAAGGTGAAGACATACTGTTGTCACGTATCCCAATGATTCCGACAGATACGCCATTCGAATTCAAGCATTTGCAGTTCCCGGTATGAATCGCTTTCGCAATGACTATCAACAAAGCACAAGGACAATCGTTGCAAGTGTGTTGATTAAATTTGGAGAATCCATGCTCCTCACATAGGCAGTTCTATGTGACCTGCTCACGCGTCGGAGAACCTGATTTATTCGTTTACGCACCAGATGGAAAAACAAGAAATATGGTGTATCCCACAGCACTTCAATACATATCGAATTGAAACGAAACGCGGCAATGTCACAATTTTTTCAAAATGAACAAAATCAATAAAATGACTCAAAATGAATTGAATATTTGTGTAATGTCTTTCCTTCAAATTTATTTTAGTTGGTGGCGTAGCAACGCGCGCAGGCTACAACTAGTTAAATATAAATATTAAAAATAAATTAACATGTCGAGCAATGATCCATAAATTGATAAATAAATAATAATAGATATTTCGAAAATTTAATGATAATCATTTTTTAAAAAAATAAAAATGACGGAATCATGATTAAAATAAGTAATTGCATAAAATTAATAAGTGGCGGATATAATTTGGTTTTCGCGTTCCTCGTAGTATCAGTTTTCACGCTTTTCTATGTCTCATCTAGTAATGTCACGTCCGTGTCAAGATTATTAGAAAAAAACGGCCCCTACGTTTTGTTTATCTCTATATCAACTTTTAATATTTAATTTTAGAACTTGCAATAGTTAAATAATATCGCAGTTACCTGATCATAATGAATATTTTGCTTTTGAAAATATTTAATACTGTCTTACAAACTACTGAACTTGGTTGCAATTCGGTGTGTCAATAGCAAATTGTATCTTTTTTAAACAGCTCATTACATTCTTAAGACATACATAGATGTTTAGAACCAACCAAGAACTAAGACTAAGGTTTTGCCTGTGCATGAATTTCTGCCAAAGTGAATTTTGCAATTTACTTTCTAATTACATCTTTCAGTATGCTTTCGCATCAATATGTTTTCTACGTGTGGATGTTAAGTAAGCATTTCTGAACTGATATTGCAATATTTTTAATCTACTTTGGACAGATAAATATTGATTACAAAAAAAGTTTGTCGATGTCAAGGGTAATAAATGATTAATGACAACCCAGACAAAATAGAGAAAGCAATGGTAATAGCAATAAACACTAAATGACACTAAAGTAAATACTTTAAATTTTAAATATATTTGTAAGTTACGAGGGCAGCCGTTTATATTTCGGAAACTGGCAACACTGTTAGTGTTGTCTTCGATCTGATGATTGCATCGTGAAGTTTGTCATTTTTGACAATATATTTACCTTGACAATTTTATTATCCGATTGCTATTTCTATTGTTGACAGTAACTTGAAGATTTTATGTCAGCGAAAAAATGGAATTAACTCGAAAACATTTTGGTGCAATTATTTTTCATAATTTTCGGCGTGGATTATCTCAACAAGGATGCATTGACGAGCTGAATTCTTTATATGGTGATGAAGCACCATCGAAAACTACAGTATATCGTTGGTATTACGAATTTAAACTTGGACGGCGTTCTTTGGACGATGAATTTCATGAAGGTCATCCCACAAATGTTTTTATGTCGAAAAACATTAATGCAGTGTCTAAATTCATAATGCAAGACCGTCATGTGACATACCGTCAGATCGAAGCACCTCTAGGTATTATTAACACCAGCGTGCATAAGATTCTACATAAACATTTTGGATACCACATAATTTGACAACAGCTCAAAAGAGGACACGCGTTGATTAGTACCAAGAAATGCACAAAAAATATAATGGCGGTGCTTCAAAGAACATTTATAAAGTCGTCGCAGGTGATGAATCTTGGATCTATACGTATGAGTCCGATAGTAAGCAGCAGTCGACTGTGTAGGTATTCCAAGATGAGCAAAAACCAACAAAAATTGTTCGCGCTCTAAGCACATCAAAAGAAATGGTTGCCTGTTTTTTTGCAAAAATTGGGCATGTTGCAACCATTCCTTTAGGGAGTTGTAGAACTCATCAATTCCGAATGTTACACAACTATTTGTTTGCCAAAAGTTTTTGAAGAAATAAGGAAAGCAAACCGAAAACGACAGATCATTCTCCACCATGACAATGCAAGCTCTCATAGGTCGGTTCAAACAATTGAATATTTGACCAGGCAAAACATTAAATTGGTGAGCCATCCGCCATACAGCGCTGATCTAACATCCTGTGATTTCTTTTTGTTCCCACAGGTGAAGAATAAACTTCGTGGTCAACGGTTTTCTACGCCGGAAGAGGCAATTGAAGCATTCAAAACTCATATTTTGGAGATACCATCTTCACAGTGGCGGCAATGCTTTTCGGATTGGCTTAAACGAATGCGAAGGGCATTGATTTTCAAGGAGAATATTTTGAAAAGCAATAAAACTATTTTCGTTAATAAAAATTTTTTTTTGTTTGCTATTCCCGAAATATAAACGGCTACCCTCGTATGTAATCTACATTAGTAAACAATTCTTATAATGTAAATTGTCTGTTAGAATTTCTAAAATCTAGTGTTACTAAATACCAATGATGGTCGGAAAAAAAGTGTAAATATAATAAATTATTAGCAATCTTTAGTTTTCCATAAAAATTTAAAAAACAAGATTCTCTTGAATTAACAACATAGTCATCAGTCAATTCTAATTTTAAATTAGGAAAACTGATAATTACATTTTACTAATTTACACTTTTTTTATTTTTTAACAATTAAATACAAATTTATATATTTTAATTACTCTAAATAGTATAGTGATTTGTGCGATTAATACCAAACAATAAAGAAGATCATAATATCATGGTTGAATAGTGGATGGACATATTATACATTTTTTTCAAAAATATTGCTGTCTTTCTATTATGTTACGTGTAATAATCTATATAAATATACATATAAATGATGAACTTACCAGTCCAGAATAACGCTATTGGAAATATAATGTTATAAATTGTCCTAATTTTGTTCATTATCACCACGTTTTAATTTATAAATGCATTCCTTTCACAAATTCAGGAAAATAACACTAACGAAAATATATAAGAATAAATTCCTGTTCATACATTTCAAAAGTATATTTTACTAACGTAACAAAACTTACGCACTGCAATATTCAGAAAAAAGTCCCTATAATTACACATAAAAATGATAAGATAAATTTAACCACAAACCAAAGCAGACGTCCTATTAAATATTATCGATTTAACTATGAATGATATATATATATATATATATATATATATATATATATATAATAAATAATGAGAAATGATCGATATAGCTATAGAGATAGTCTTCGATATTTAAATATTTGTATAAAATAAATTTTCAAGAAAGAATCCGGCTTTCCCGTTTATGACTAGAACTTAAATAAATCCTTATCAGGGTATACACTACCGCTCAGGGAAGTATGGACAGCAACTATATCAAGCAAGAAAAAAAATAAAAAATATTAACGAAATTGAACAAAAATTAATATTTATTGATTCTTTATATAATAAAAATTAAAATTACGATTCAATAAACTTATTCCTAATATACTTATATATATTATTATATTAATTATACTTTCCTTTCATAGAAGAAACCACCGTTCGTGGCGATTACATCTTTTGTTATTCGGGACATTCTTTCTATTAGTTTTATTCCATTCTTTTTTAAAAATTCTAAAGTTTTCCTTCGATGTTGGACATACCTTTCTAACTCTTCTATCGAGTTCATCCCATAATAATTCAATGGGGTTGAGGTCCGGACTCTGAGGCAGCCATGTCATTACTTGCAAAATATTTTCATTTTTTTCCGCCTCAAGGTAATTTTTACACAACAACGACGTGTGTTTGGGGTCATTATCATGAATAAATTCAAAATTATTGCCGATTAATCGCAGGGCTGACGGTGAAACGTGATTTTCCAAAACGTCTCGGTAATTCTATTTTCTCATAATACCATCTATTTTTATCAAATCTCCATTCCGGCTAATGAAAAACAGTTCCATGTTTCGTCATTGTAGTAATGAAATCTGGCAATATTTTTTCTCGCACAGATCGTCTGAAGAAAATTTTTCTCTTTTGCTCGAACACTTCAAATTTCAATTCGTCACTCCACAGTACGTTCTTCCACTCATCAATTGTCCAATTACGGTATAACCTTGTCCACTGAAGTCGTTTCTGCTTATTTTCACGTCGTAATAATGGTTTCCGTGAGGTAACGCGACCGTGTAAATTGACTTCCACTAATCGTCGTTTCACTGTACTCACGGAAATTTATTTAGCACAGCCCTGATTAAATTCTGCTGTTATTTCAGGTGCCGTTAATTTTCTATTTCTTTTGCTAATTAATTTAATTCCTTCGTCGTCAGCTTTGGAAGTACCTCTCGATGGTCCCGGCCGATTATGATCTTCCATACTGCCAGTTTCTTGAAACCGACGAATTGTGAGATTCCCTGTCGATTTTTTCGCCAACACCGAGAACTGAATACCCCTCACGATGCAAAGTAAGTATCGCTGATCGTGTTGCACTATCAAGCGACTCTCACCGTGGCATTTTGGAAACAGAAATTACACTATTCGCTTACAAAATAGACAACTTCACACAAGCACGTTCAGTGATCTACTGATGGGTACAGGGGGGGTAGTAACAGGGTAACCGACTCATTTAATTAAATTTCTAGACTTTAGTCCCTTCTTAATGACAGTACCACTAATCCTAATTATATATAATTGGAATTATCCTACTATGCTATTGAGATGCAATATCGGGTAATTATATTTATTGTTAGATAAAATTGTTTTTATCATATTATTTGGAGAACATAAACAAATACAATACCTATTTGAATTATAAACCTTCTTAAGAATAGGATATAATAATACTGTCGCTATTTATTGGCATTAACTAATTTTTATGATCGTTATATAAAATTTAATCAAGTGTCCATATTTCCATGAGCGGAAGTGTATATAATGTAGTATGAACGTTATATATGACATATCTTTTACGTCAAATTAGTCAATGGCTCGTCATTTCCTACCTTGCGTTTGCCTACGTTCATTCGGATGTTAAGTAATACTTTAATACTTTCATGTGAAATAAGTATATATTTAGGTAGAAATTCTCAAAATGACCCCCCACATTATTAAAGTAATATAGTGTTTCATTGTGAAATTTGTCCAAGATCGAAGAAATGATACATTACTAAATTATATGACAGACACTCCGAAATTATTTAGACACAAACAAACTATAAAAGTTGAATAAAATAAAATTGTATAAGCGATCAAGATATTCTCTACAAAATCCATATATTTTTTAAGAAAGAAGCTGTTACCCGTCTCGATTTCTAAAATAAAGCCGAAGAATTGCTTTTGACGTTGAAATCACATATGGCGAAATGAAATATTTTGTTTCGTAATTTTAATGCTAATTTTCGTTGAAAAAATTATACGAACATTATCATGATAAAGTATTCCGGCGTAGAAAACCGTTGACCACGAAGTTTATTCTTCACGTGTGGGAATAAAAAGGAATCATAGGGTGCTAGTTCAGGGCTGTACGGCAGATGGCTCATCAATTCAATGCTTTGCCCGGTCAAACATTCAATTGTATGAACAGACCTGTGAGAGCTCGCATTGTGATGGTGGAGAATGATCTGTCGTTTTCGGTTTGTTTTCCTTATTTCTTCAAAAACTTTTGACACTCAAATAGTTGTGTACCATTCGGAATTGACCGTTCTACAACTCTCTAAAGCGCTGTTGTAACGTGACTAGTTTTTCCGAAAAAACAGGCGATGATTTGTTTTGATGTGCTTAGAGCGCGAACAAGTTTTGTTGGTTTTGTTTTGTTTACTATTGGACTCCTACGTATAGATCCGAGATTCATCACCTGTGACGAGTTTACAAATGTTCTCTGAACTAAAATTGTATTTTTCATGCATTTGTTGGTATCAATCGACGCGAGTCCTTTTTTAAGCGACTGTCATATTATGTGGTACCCAATGTGAACATATGTAGCTTCCTAACGGCTAAATGTTTATGCAGGATCTTATACAAGCTGGTGTTACCAATACCTACAGATGCCCCGATCTCACGGTATATCACATGACTGTCTTGCATTATCAATTCAGACACTGCATTAATGTTTTCCGACACAACAACATTTGTGGGGCGCCCTTCACGAAATTCATCGTCCAAAAAAGGCCGTCCAAGTTTGAATTCACTGTACCAACGATATACTGTAGTTTTCGATGTGCTTCATCACTATATGAAGAATTCAGCTCGTCGATGCATTCTTATTGAGAAAATTCACGCCAAAAGTTATAAAAAATAATTGCACGAAAATATTCGCGAGTTAATTCCATTTTTTCACTGACATAAGATTTCCAAGTTAGTGTCAACAATAGAAATAGCGACCAGATAATAAAACTGTCAAGGTAAAAATATTATCAAAAATGACAGATTTCACGATGCAATCAGCAGATCAGAGGCCACACTAACAGTGTTGCCAGTTCCCGAAATATAAACGGCTATCTTCGTACACCCTTAGAAAATGTTGTGTATACCAGAAATGTGTAACAGTTTATCTTCTAGCTTAACATCCCATATCAATTCTGTACGTTCGATGAAAACAAGTTGTATTGCTTTTTTCGTCAAACTTTGTCTCAATACTATCTTCTTCTGGGCTTCCGGACTGGAACCGCGTCACTGGTATAACTGCCGACGTTTCGTACCCACTGTCTGTAGCACTGAAACTGCTTCACTGAAACACAATTTCAGTGCGAGAGACAGTAGCACTAGTTGGGTCCTGAAGATGTTCCATGCGAGCGGGCATGAAGGATAGTATGGACCACGACCGCGGAAGTCTACGTACCAGATTTGTCTCAATAGTCCAGACTGGGTTGTTTTCAAACATTACTTTCCTTCTTGATGTGTTATTATCTCGTAAAAAATGCTAGTTTAAACACATGTTGGTGCGATAGTAACTATCATTGAAAAATTGCAAATTTTGTTGAATAATTGTCACCCCAGTTGCTTTTGTTATTCCTATAACTATTGCGGAAGCTCTTCCTCTTTATCCACAAATATTCTTATGAATGATTAAGAACTTCTAGAAACGCATGTTTCTCAATACTCTACGTCAAAAGATTTATATTCAAGTCATATAGACATAACATGATGTCATCAGCTACTTGACAAGCCCTATGTAAAATCTATCAAAAAATCCCCTCAAGCATCCAGATGAGCAATCTAAACTTTCACGAAGCACCATAACAGCAGACCCGAAAGGAAGTTTAATTGTTAATTCTTTAGTAGACGTAATATAATGTAATATATAATTTACGTCTATTGCGAAAGCTCTTCTTCTTTGTCCAAAATATTCTTGTAGGTGATTAACAACTTCCATAAGCACATGTTTCTTAATACTCTAGATCCGAAAATCTATACCAAAGTCGCCACAGAATATGATGTCATCAGTTAGTTGACTAGCCCTTTCTAAAATCTATTAAAAAATCCCCTCAAGCATCTAGATAAGCATCGATATGCTGTTAACTTCAACAACGTGTAAGAGATTTTAAAACTGCAAGACAAGAATACTCCATGGAAAACAAGCCAAAAAGACTGATGAACCAAGGTCATCTAGACGGATAAAAAGAAAGCTTTTAGTATCAACACAGTATGGGAAATAGATCCGATGTCTGACAAGGAGACCCGATCAATCTAGAATATCTAATGATAAAGTACAAAAACTAATGAAACGATGATAACATTACATTGAAGGTAACTTCAACAGGCATGTGCAAAGAACCCTAGTGATTCCGAAGAGACATGAGGACCACAATAGATCTGAAAAAGTGAACAGAGTCATCTACAAATATACATAAAGCTGTGACGATCAACACTATAGAAAAAGTGCGATATCTGACGGACACATCCGATCGGGTAAGTTATCTGAAACTTTTAAAACTAAAGTACAAAAACTGATAAAGCATTGCTAAGATTACATAGGGACTACTACTATAGTCTAAACAAACTTCAACAAATATATGCAAAAAAGCCAAGACTCCAGAGAAATATGAGAAGTGCTGGATATAATATGGCAATCGTGTACTGTTAATATTCTTGTTGCAATTTTATTTTTCTAATGTTGTACAAGAATGCTAGAAATACTTCTGTGATATGTATTAAAAGTCTATATTAGAAAGAATTACAAAGTGTGTCAAATACTGCTTTAGTATTACATATTTTAAGTAATATTTCAAGCAAAAAATTAAATCATTAACAACGAAAATCACAAACGATCTAAATAGATCTGAAAAGATCGCTATAGAATGGGCTTTATGGTCACCTCAAATACCCTAATCTAATCTAATATACAGTCATAACAAGTAATGTACATATGTGAATAATTACGGTACTAGAAATACAGCCAACGTTCTCACTGATATCTGGAGAGCGGCCGACTCAATATATAAGTGGGACAACAGAGTAAGGAAGTATTAAATACAAAGGGTACTAGGAAAGTTTCGCAATATGACACAACAATGCATCGTAGGAAGCTGCTTGTTGCTGCATGTTGAGACATGTACATACGTGCATAGTAGCTGCCGCGCCAAGTCGATGGGCTCAGTTATTCATTAGTAGTGAGAGTGCTTGCGATGACATCGTGGTCACGAAATGAGATAAGGGCAGTTTTGCGTTATAATTTCGTGCGTGGTTTAAGCATAGACCAATACTTCGAAGAAATGACTCTTGCACTGGATGATGTTTGTCCACATCGCACAACGATATTCAGCTGGTATAGGGAATTTCAAAGGGGAAATTTAACTATGAAGAAGAAAACGTTACTGCTGTAAGGAAAATACTTGGCGAGGACAGGCGAGTGACCTACCAACAGATAGAGAGTACTTCAGGCCTAAATGCACCAGCTATTCATTCGATTCGGCATGATCATTTGCACGTGAAGAAACTTTGTTCTCTCTGGTAGCCGCTTCGACTGACTGAAGAGCAGATGACACGTGTGACTTGGTGCCGGGAGATGCTAAAAAGTTTAATAAGGAATAATCTCGGTATGTGAACAACATCGTGACAGGTGACGAGACCTAGCTGTACTATTACGATGTACCGACCACAGCTCGAAACAAAGTTTGGGTCTTTGATGATGAGGACACGCCCGTAGTTGTCAGAAAATCCCTATCTGTAAAGAAAAAAATGATAGCTATATTTTTCAAATCGAGAGAGATTGTGGAAAGCGTAGTTTTGAAAACACGGAAGACAGTCACAGCTAAGTGGTATACTGAACAGTGCTTGCCTAAAGTCATTGGATCTATGAAGAACCTGCGGCCAAAGTCGAGAATGGACACCTGGTTCCTCCTCACGATAATGCTCTAGCTCACCGCGCCAAAGCCTGCACCGAATATTTGATCACGACAGGATTGAAACTTCTCGAGCACCCTACCTACAGTCCCTCCCTTTGCACTGTTCCCGCATGTGAAAATGAAGCTAAAACGGAGGAGGCTTTTCCAGTGATAAGGACCTTCTGCAGACTTGGGACAACTAGTGTGCTTTACTCCCTAGTAAAACTTGGCAGAACTGGTTTAAAGAGTGGTTTCGGAGGATGGAGAGGTGTATTGAGTGTAGAGGAAATTACTTTGAATAAATTAAATAAACAAAGCTGTATTGCAAAACTTTCCTAGTACCCTTTGTAGAGTTTATTTTTTGCTAATTATCATTCATTAACGTAGAAATGTATATTCGAGAAGTTTTCATATCTTACAAATAAATAATTTTTTGCAGTACATTGTTAAAATGAAAAAATTTCAATATCATGCGCTAATTAAATGCTTTGTTTTAAAGATTTGATACTGAGTGAAATTAAAACTATAATAGAATGATTGATAATCATTTTCGCTCAATAAACAAAATCAAAAGTAGGAAAAGCGGCTATATATGGATTCAATATGATAAGCTTCCCGATTACAATAGAGTGGCGTGTGTTAGTTGTGTCAAAGTGTAAGCGCTAATTGACATTCTAAAGATTACAGATGAATGCTTAAGATATATGTAAATAATTACATATGAAAAAGCTCACAAAAACATCAAAGACTAAATATTTCAAACCAATATTACAATCCCGCTTAATTTTTACACTCAAGACGAAACAATAGTTTAAACAATCGATAAAAATTGGTTCAGTTCTTCGAAAAAAGATTAGAGAATTACTAGTTAATGTTTTTTTTTGAATGCACGCATTGTAGTATTCTCCTACATAGTGTTACGCCAAGTTAGACGAGTTGAATACCCAGTAAAAGTAGCACTTAACGAAGAAAAAAATTATGTTTTTTCATGATAATGTACCAAACCAATTACACAAACAAAATGTTTGATCTAAGTTACGAATTACTGCTACATCCACTAATGGGAGTAAGTGGTGTCCTCTTATTTTCCAAAAAATTGATAGTAATGGAGCAGCAATTTAGCTCAAATAACGAGAAAACTAATGTCCATTTCGAGAGTCAAACATTTTTACTGTACGAAAAATATAAAAACCTTAAATATTACTGAACTAAGTTTGTAGAGTCGGAAGGGAACTATGTAGAAAAACAAATACTTTGGAAATAAAACTGTTTCCTTCTCTATGACGAGAGCATTTTACTCCACCCTCCTACATATGTACATAGATAATTTAATTTGCATTAAAATGACCTTTTAAGGTTTATCTACTACTTGTGTTTTAGTAAAATTATAATAAACAACTAATCGTGTATATTTGAATCACAACTCTGCGAACTTCACTTGAAATGTTTTTTACTCCTTCATTAATGTCATTAAACCACTTAATTAAAACACTCAATACAATGCTTCTCATTAAACAAGTACGTATTTAATGAAAGAACTCCCAACAAAGACAATACTTAGTTAATTATAATTCTTTTCTTTTACTAACACTAACGTTTGCATTTGAATTCGAAGCATTAAGCAATCGAAGGAAAATATCACAAGTAAATGAAATGAGAAAATTGAGAAGAATCTGACTAAAACTGAAGGGTAAAGCATGAAATATAGAATTATGAATAAGATTGGATGCTGCCTAAGATACGTTTGGCCACATATGAACAATGCTCTTTATAAAATTAGCTAAAAAGATTAGAAATGACAGAAAGTCGAAAGGAGAAAACGGAATGTAGATTCAAACTGAAATGGAGCATGATTAAATGATATTTAAACAAAAAGTAAAAAGAAATGCGAAAGAATTTGCATAGGATAAGAAAATAACAAAACAAGATAATGGTTAGCGAAAATAAGAATTTATTTTTCGACTTGCATTAACATATAATCGGCAGCAGATTATTTTTTCTTGATACTTACCTAACTAAAATTTAGAAATGCTAAATATCACACTATGACAATTTCTATATATAATTTATTAAAAACCTGTTTAAAGATTATGAACAAAAATAAATCGCTAAACATAAGAAGAAAAATGAAGAACCACACTTCAACTGATCTAATTATTTATTCATCATTTACTCTAACTGAAATATGAAATTAGTTTTCTAGAATTCTAAGTACAATAATGAATGCAATTATTTTCAGGATAACTAAGACACTTACAGATGGATTTGAAAATACTATTCTTACCCTAGGAAACAATCTTAAGTGACATTGTAAAGTTCTTAGTCTTTTTTTGTAATTATAATATTCTTGCTCTTTATATACAACTGCCAACTAGCTACATAATAAAAACCACAAATATTTACCAACTTAAATATTTATTCTGAATTCGAAATCAGTTTAATTACACCAATAGGTGGCGTTATCCCATTTTTTGAATTTTTACATTCTTAATTGTCAAAATCTGACAAGTAAATTGCACTCACTTTTGAGTGTTTTTCACACGTTTCGTAGGACATTAAGCAAAATTTCTAGTGTTTCATTTTTAATAATGTCAGCTACTGCGGAAATATCAAGAAGAAGGAGTACCAAACAGGAACAGCAACTAAAAGAAGAAACCAAAGAAACCAATTCAAAGAACGAACAAGATTCAGGTAATACATTATTTATTTCATTTATTTTATTTGTTTAGCGTGCTTAATAGCAAATTAATCAATACTTACTCATTTAATATTCTGAGATAAGTATATATACAAATTTATTATCTTTAACAGTAACTAATTTGAAAATATTATTTGCCACTTTAGATGCAAACTAAGATTTTGGCGTAATTATTTTCTTTCTTCATTCAAACAATTAAAATGCTTTAGAATAAATTCATACGAAACACAGCAGTACTTTACTTATATATAATACGAATAGAGCTATAATCTTGGCAATACTGCTGTAGAGATGTTATGCAACGAAACTGAAAAAAGTCCTTGCATAAAGGTTGTTTCAAATTTCACGTTTTTTTAAAGAATAAATAAAACGCATAATTTGAATTAACTTTCAAAAACTTTTTATTGGTAATTGAAGTATCAGTTATGATATTTATATGCGAAAAGTAATATCTTTGACATAATTGAGGCTCTATATCACCAATGACACGAATAATTTCATCTTTCAAAGCAGGAATTGATTGTGGATTGTTTTTATAAACCTGACTTTTCACATAACCCCAAATATTCTTGAGATTACACGTCCAGGAAATTTTTCTCTCAATAAATCAATTGATTTCGTGTGCAAAGTGAGGTGTAGCGCCATCCTGTTGAAGCCACATATCATCTAGATCAATATTCATTAATTCTGGCTACAAAATTGACAACATTGACAGTTACAGCTTCACCAGCAGCATTTTCAAAGAAGTAAGGGCCAATTACACCACCTGACCATAACGCATTCCAAATAGTAAATCGTTCAGGATGTGTAGGTTTCTCATGAATAATTCCTGGATTTTCCTCACCACCAAGTTCAAAATGTGCCTCATCGGAAAACATTATTTTTCGAGAAAAATGAGCTGGTTGTTCATTGATGAATTTGACAAATTAACGACGTTTTAAATAATCTAATGGCTTCAGTTCCTATATTACTTGAACCTTATATGCCTTCAGAGCTAAATCCTTGTGTGAAATACGCCATGTTGTTGATTCACTAAGTCCAAGTTGTTGTGAACGTCGTCTAATGGACATTTCAGTATCTTCAGCAACACTTTCACGGACCAAACCAATATTTTCTTGTGAACGACCACTACGACTGTATTTTTCACTTTTTTGATCTTCCACTGACCGGTCTCTCGAAATTTTGTAATAATTCGACCAATAGTGTTTTCAGATGGACAATTATGTAAACTATAAAATTCACGTAATTTTCTAAAAACTCTTTTCACAGAACGCTGATTTTCATAAAATAACTCAACAATTTGAACGCGTTGTTGTACCGTGTACGAAGACATTTTTATAAATGTCATACTTTTTAAATGCCCACATACCCAGACAAATTCAGTGCGCCATCTATATTTTATTTATTCTTAAAAAAAACCGCGCAATTTGAAACACCATTTAGAATGTTTTCAAAAAAAGAACAGTGAAGTTATGTGAAAATTGAACATTTCCGGAACAGCATCTACATTCAATAGAGTTGTCGGTAATCCCTATTACTTTATAAAATAGTAGCAATATAAACAAATTTGAGTGAAGGATGAACTTTGAAAGATCTAGCTTTTCTAAATGTCAATGTTGAAGAACTGCACCACGCAATTCATGAATTAGTTGAAATATTCTCTGGATGTGAAAAAATACATCACACAAACAGATTAGAATGCAGAATTTACCACAATGCAGCATTATTCATACAAGTGCTGGAGGAAATATGGACCAAAGCGTACTAGTCACAAATAAAACTCTAGTTGAATGAGAAACAATACAGATTACCACAAAAAATAAATTTCGTAAGACCATCACACACATTAAAATTATATCTATAGGACAGCGATCGTAATATATTTTTATCACACAAGCCTTAAACAACACACTTTCTTCAGAATTTACTCGCTGTATGCTCAGGTACATACAGGGAAAACTATCTGATTTGTCATTGAAGAGGAGTGGAGATTCATCTTCCTAGACTTCAGCTCGACTTGGTATCCAAACTGAAGAAATTAGTTTGTGACAAACATTAGCTTTCCAATATTAGAGACAGACAATATATTTACATATTCAATATATTATATTATATATATATCTAGTCATGCCATAAGTTCTGTTACTCAGTTGCTACTTTGAAGCATGTGTTATTTATGAAATTGTGGTGTGAAGAGCAGATAGAATGTAGTGTCTTTCTTATCTTCAGTTAAGTTTGATGAGTAAGTGCGTAAGGATGGAATGAGATGTAAAAAAAAAGAGTGTCACAGCAGTAATTTCTCTATTTAAGTGTAAAATGGAAAATTTGTGTATCAATGAAAGCAAGACTCTAAAATAACTAACCGTGAAATATCTAGATGTTCATGTATAGTACATATAGCAATGGCAGTTAAAACAAAGTCTATACGAAAACAGAAAGTCATTGTGCGGAAAATGAAGATTTCGACACCTCAACTACTTATGGTCAACGGTGGGACAAATCAAAATGTTTAAGAAGTACGGCAAAAAGAAGCACAGACTAAACCTGTTCACGGATGAGAAAATTTTTACAATTATGGAGCATTTTAAAACACAAAATATTAAAGTGCATGTCAGAAACGCTCAAAAAGCTCCTCGCGTTGCTCCTAAAGTTTAATGCGGTCAGCATTTGATGTTAGTTATAGTTTGGTGGGGAGCGTTCTACGACGATACGACGCAGTACCATTTCTGCGAAAAAAGGAGAAAACATTGGTCAAAATTCAGCAGAAGACAATTCTAAAACACAAGGGTAAGCCCTCAAGCAAGACATTGTTCAACAATCGAAAATGAACATTTTAGCAAGATTCTGCTCCAGTTCATTAAGTCAAAACCACACTGGGTTGGTTAAAAAGCAATGTCCTGTATTTCATAGTTGCTAATAAATGACCGTCGTCTAGCCCAGACGTAAATCCCCTGAAGTATGAGTTATGGAGACCAAATAATAAAGGACCTGACCGGTTGAAAGCTTGTGTTGATGTAGAAGGGAGGCATTTGCAATGAGATCCATTTCCATTTTTAGATTATAGTATATTCTTTCATTTTGTGCAAAAAAAAAAACTAGAAAATAAAATTTTTATAGATATACGACTTTTAACGTGTAATAAGACTTATGGCACAATTATACATCGTTAGGTGAAAATTTAAAATTCAGATTAAAAAATCAATTATAGTTACATCTAAGTTTAAAAACGTTTTTAAAATTATTCTGAACACATTATATATATAATATATGTAAAACAAAACCACTAGTTTATAGAAAAATATTCCTCGTTGTGCAGTGTAGTTGACTGATCTGATTGTATCAGGTTCTTTAAACAAGTTTATAAAACGTACAAGCAAGTATTTTAGAAAACATGCATAATAACTGCAAATTAGTTACGTCCCGCGGTTAGGTTTTAACCCGATATCTTCCAAGAAAGAGAATGTTACTTCTACTTATACAATAAAATTTTCAAAAAACTAATTAAAATACATTTTTGTATCGGGTAAATTTCTGCAAAATTAACGGTCATAATGCGCATATACTTCTCCCTCTAATTCTGATTCTGCTGTTCCCCTCAACTCGTTTACATTCCAAAAGAGGTAAAGTAGATATCGTCGTTGTAAATTATTGCCTAAGAGAATATCCATTACGGAGAATTTGTGTTTGAAATAACTTTAAATATCTTGATGTATTCAAGTTGTCAAACATTTTCCCTTTGTCGTTTAATAACTGTTTATTAATAATTTCATTACGCTTTATATCACCATCATAGTGTAATATATTATAATTTACTTATTTTTATAACATTTATAGAATTATAATTCTATAATTACAACTCGGTAATCTCATATTCCCTCCAACTATTTACGACGACTGTCTACTTTACCAGATTTGGTATGTGAATGAGTTGAGAGAAACAACGTAGCGAGTAAGAAGAATTAGCAGAAGAAACGTATGCACATTTTGACAGTTAGCTTTACAGTAATTTATCCGGTATAACATATTTATTTCGTTAAAAATATTGAAAGTAAATAACAATCAAACATAAGTTACATATTAGTATGCGGCATTTTTCTGTAAGAAAGAGCTTTTGCAAACTGAAGCTTTATAGTTGTGTTTATATTTATTCGATCGTCTATAAAATGCCGTTTTAATAGAAACTCTTCTGTAAACCTTTGTTTTGGATTTGATGCAATTTGAATTTTAATATATCCATTTGGAAATTGTTTAAAAGTTCAATCAACTGATATATATATGAACGTGAGCAGTAAAAGGAGATTTAAAGAGAAGTGCTTCACATGCATTTGTTATACGCTGTAAACTAGAACTATTATCAGCCCACACATAAGTTGGAAAATGTACATCTTCTGCAATATAATGTTGAATAAATAGGAATAAGGTATATTCTAATGGTTTCCTGAGAAGCAACGGACCGCCAATGTTCTACAAAGTAATCCACAAATCTTTGCACAGGAAGTTTATTTGGCTGGATGTCGGCAAATTCCTCGGCAAAAGAGTTCCATATCATCTCTAGATTTAAAACTGTTAAATCGAAGAAGTATCTCAAATATTATCTAGGCTATGATTTAGCACCACATTTCTTTGCTAAACTCATATACTGAATTCTACACCACCTAAAACACTTCAAAAAAAAGGAAAATAAACGTTAGGTTCGCTAATGATATTTGTTAAAATATGATTAATTGAATAATTTTTAACTTACCATGACTCTCTTAAATGAATTAGACATTCTTTAATTTCCGATTCTAGTTAAGCTATGCTAGGCAGCAGAATATATGGCCTATTCAAAGTCAGAAATGAGAACTTAAAGTCGAATTTAATTTCTTGAATACTTCTAATACTTCATGCAATTCTTCAGTACATGCTGACACATTTTTGTTTGGTAGCAAAAAAATACCAGTGAGATGTGATCATTTTCTATTCCATGAATAGTAAACATTCCAACAAGGTATTTTGTACAACAACGAAATATTCCGTTAACGTAGATTGTGTTTAGTTGACCTAAGAAGTTTGTTTTACAGAATAAGATTATATTGTTCTTGCTGTCATTGATAAGCATACATTTTTGCTTTTATTTATCACCAACCAATATATTCTACAATTTCAGGTGCATCAGTGGCCTTAGTTGAAATTGGTGCTAATACATGAACATATTTTTTCTAATAAGATTTACATCAGCAGTGTTAAGAGTGTCCACATGTTCATCTTGCAGTTGACGATGTAATAATTTTACCAGTTTTGTAGATACATCGTCATTATCAACATTATTGCTTTTCTTTTTAGAAAATTGCTTAATTAATATTTGTTCATTTCGCAGTTGACAATGTAATAATTTTGCCGATTGTTCACATATATCATCATCATCAGGATCATCATAACATTTGTTTAAGCTCTGTCCTCTGTCACTGTTATGATTATGTTCCAAAATGCTTTTAATAATTACATGGTCACTTACAGTTTTAAAATATGCCTTGCGTACTATTTCAGTACATATCCACAGTTTCATTTTTTATTAAATTGAAACTTAAAACAATCGACTTTTAAGAGAAGTTCTCACGACACAACAACACAACATCTGAGATACAATCACTATCGACGACATATTAAATAATGACACTTTAATTTTATTAAGGTAGTTTAAAACTAAACGACATTGAAAGAAGACTATGTATTTGAAGTAATTTTGGATTTACCGTTACCATTTAATGGTAATTATTTCAGTACAGTTGTGAGGCGGTACTTTCAAATGCCTTTGATTAATACTTTAATTATTAAAATGGTTGACAGGGACGCAATTAGTATGAACCTTTTAGGAGTTTTTGTCCACGGAACACTATTAGTGTGTGGGGATGTATACATACATACAAATATACAGCAAACTACAACTTTTAACATAGAAAAAATTGACAAAAATAATTGTATGTTATATTATCCGTTGAACATATAAAAAAATTTTCCATAATAATTACTTGTTAATTGTAGAACTTGAATATGATGGCATCAAAGTAATTCAGGAATTTATGCTAAAAGCTGATATTTGTGAATCTCCCATAAATATAAACTTATCAGACACGATACCAATAAGCTTGCCACAATTACAGTGGCATCACCATGACCTTCCGCCAAAAAAAATGAAATGTACCAATACCGGCCATACATGTAAGTACTTTTTAAAAGATATTTAGCACTCTATATACTTTTCCAATTTACTACAACAAACTGTGATTGCAAATACCAGATTACCAAAAGATCTATTACGAAAAATTTTGTTTTTAGATGACCTCATATCCATTAATTAGTTCCATAATTTGCTTTTCGTAAAGCAAACTACTATGAAAATTCGAATTTTCATAAAAAAATTGTCAAGTCGCATTTCTTTCTATCCCTAAATAAGAGTTTATAAAGTACGAGGATAGTTTGACAAGTAGTGAGAATGGCACATAGATAACGATATTTAGATAAATCGGTTGATTAGTTTATTTTTGACAGCTGATTGAAAAAGTTAAAATGGAAAAAGCAGAGTATCGTTCGATGATTAAATACTTCGTAATTAATGGTATGAAAGCTACCGAAATAAAAGATGAGTTACGGAAAACATTAGGTGAATCTGCTCCATCATCCGCCACAACAAGTAGATGGGTAAATGAATTTAAACGTGGTAGAACAAGCTGTGTTGACGAAGCGCGCTCTGGAGCACCCAAAATCGTGACTTCTAAGGAAATGATTATAAAAATCCATAATATTATTACGCAAGATCGACGACTCAAAGTGAGAGAGATAGCAGACATGGTAAACATTTCAACAGAACGCGTACACCACATTTTAACGAAAGAATTGGGCCTTTCCAAGCTTTCGTCAAGATGGGTGCCGTGATTACTTACGACTGATCAAAAGTTCACTCGTTTGCGCATTTCCAATGAGTGTTTGGACCTTTATAATCGGAATCCGGTTCATTTTTGTAGACGATTTCTTACTTGCGATGAAATTTGGATACACTACAGTACACCCGAAACTAAACAATAGTCGAAACAATGGTTAGAACGTGGTTCTGGGCCTTCAAAGAAAGCGAAAACCACTTTATCGGCAAATAAGGTGATAGCATCAATTTTTTGGGATTCAAAGGGCATTTTACTCATTTATTATCTTCAGAAAGGTGCCACAATAAACGGACAATATTATGCAGAACTTCAAAAATTAAATGTTGAGACTCGTGCTAAACGGCCAGGAATGGCAAAGTAAATGTATTGCTCTTTTAGGAGAATATATTGAAAAATAAAAATTATTTTATATTTAAAAAATTCGTTTTTCTTTTCCATTTTCACTAATTATCAAACTACCCTCGTACATAAATTTCAATTTTCCATAGGAAACCCAGAGAACTATAAGAAATATATAAAATGATCCATCACTAATCGATCTTTCTTTATAAAACGAACTTAGTGAATTTCACAATTTGCTATCGTCTTTTATTTTTGAGTACTTGCGTCTTCAGTTTTTTATTTTTCGGTTTAACTATTTCGCAGTCATGAAAGCTGTTAAGGTTAAGTTTCTGCTCCGCTTCAGTTCAATTTTATTTTTTCTGAAATAGTACCGATGTTTCTATCTATCGATGTTTCTATAAATGCGGTTGTGCTACCAGCTTCTTTTTGTCCGGAGGTACAATTTGTACGTCTCCGCTGCAGGATCAGACTTATTTTATTATATATAGTATTTTAATAAATATTATCCGGCCGAAGGACCAATATGTTAAGGTTTGAGAGCCCTATTTAATTGAATTAAAACACATAAATGTTTCACACGATTTTATTTCGATCAACGTGTTCTGTATATGGAGATGCATGTATTCTACAAGTATAAATAAAACAGTTCAAATAATAAACAGAAGCGTAGTGCAATCGTTCTATACGCACAATTATACGTTCAAGGATGTACGCAACGAAACAGTTCAAAATATCTCGCTTCACGTTCAACGCATCGAGATACCCATCCACCCCCAATAGAGTGGAAATGTTCGACACTGTCGATCTTGCACCTATTGGGGAAGCGTCATGCACCTACTCGGCAGCGACAGTGACGCGGCCTGATAGCTAGGCCGATCTCGGTCCCCTCACATACAATGTGTACACAACAAAAAAAGTTGTTGCCGGTCAGTATATATGCGTTAATTTGCGTATAAGAAAAATAAATATAATTACCATATATAATACATGACATAAAACAATAATATCATAATAATAATATACATAAAACGCATAATATATGTAAATAATATGCATTCCAAATAAAAATAAAACATTTTAATTTTAACATTAAGTCTTTAACAAAAACCGTATTGCTAACAAATGCAGTTATTAATAAAATGCAGTGACGTGGCTAATTTAGACTTTATAAAATAAACTGAACAACAGTGCTGAACGAAGCTTAGACTTTTGCACTTCTTCTCCTACAAAACAATGTCGAGATTTTTATTCAGTAAAATAAATAGTCCGATGCTAATCCCATTTGCCTATTGCATTTTGGCTATCGAATTCACAAAGAAAAACTCACAACCAAGGCTATTACGTAAATCCGATATGTGGACTTCCGCAATTGTTATCCATTTGTCAATAATTACTAATGCGCCTTAACTATCCCTATTTCTTCCCTTGTTTTTTAAATAATCCCAAAATATTAACACTTACTTGTCGATTATCATCTCCAAAGAATAATATATTTAACTAAGAATTTGAAACGCATTGGTGTGAACACAAATTCGTTGAATAAAGTTTAGTTGTTCAAAATAATACCAATAACAAATAAAACATAAAGATAAATATACATCAATTATCTTAATAATTCATACAATTTTTTTTGTTATAAATATTTAAAGTTATCATCATTCGACGTAACACTAAATCGACGATTCGATTCCTCAGAAGTTACTGCTGCGTTCACATCGACTGTAATATAATTACAGACTTACCGAATCTTACGTTCTAAATCATCTAAGTTGGTAGGGAAAGCAGAGTATACGTCTTTCAAATATCGTCAGGAAAAAACATTCAGTGGCTTCAAGTCTGCCAATCAAGCTAGTTAAGTAAATAGAATCTTTAATACTACTATAAATCATTACGTTATGCTAATGATGCATCCTAACGGAACATGAGAAGGTCATTATGTAAAAAATGAAAATGTTGCTCTGTTAAATTTCCTTTAAAGACATATGGAGTAATGATAGGTCGATTAAATAATCTGCACCAAATTCTGACACTCCATATTTCTAGAAAATGAGTTTCACGCATCCAATGAGGAGTTTCTAGACCCCAGTAACGGCAATTATGGAGATTCGACACCTTATTTATATGAAATCGTGACTCGTCACCCTACAAATTTTTATTTTTTAATTATTGGGATCATTTTGTAACTTTACTTGCATCACATCGATGAATTCTAGTTCCCGTTGAAAATTTGTTAACTTTAATACTAGTAACACATAACTCTTAAAAAAATGATATTTATCATTTATACTGTTGATTTATCTACTAAAATTTCATGTGCTACGGTTCTAATTGCGATTCTTTAGTCTTTAGTTTTTAGGATTCTTTTAGTCCAACATAAACCAGTACAATTGCACTTTTTTTGTTCTAACAGATATTACATGATTTGACTTTTTAAATTTATTAAAAGCTCGTTCTCAGTTTATCTCAAACTATAGAAAATGATTAAACCACTGTGTCAGAAAATTGTACTTCATGGAGTCTTACTGCTTCATAAGAATCTTTAGGACATTCTCCATAAATCATTAATAGATCAACACATTCACTTAGAGTAAAATTGAAGTGCGTTAAACTATTTATAAGAATACCACTTATTTACATACATATTTAACTATCAATTATTTAGAGAATTCCATAAAAAAATAGTTTTCCATACGAATCTAGAACAAGAAAACAAAAACATATGATTTTTTTGTACTAAATTGCTGAGTAAAATTTTTGCCATACCGATCCACTCTTAGTATTTCAATCATAAATTTAAAGAAGACGTAGGGTACATCCCGAAATATGGACTCGAGAATAGTGCCCCATTAAGAGTAATTTAAAAAGTTATTCCCAAAAGATTACTGCACATCATTTTCAATGATACCTTGCTCGATTCTGTACTTTCACAAGCAAGGCGGGTATCGCTCTTAGTATTGAATCCGGAATATGAGAATAAAACAATAATAATAACATTAATAATAATAACCTTTATTGTCAACAGACTATATCCACTGACAGGGTAGAGCATTCAAAGTGAATAGATAAATATAATATAAATTACTAAGTAATTCTAAATGTGAAACGAATTAAAAGTAAATACTAACTATTGCACCTAAAACTATAATATACAAAATTAAATACCACTAAAATGTTCGTTGAAGATTTTCATCATATGGTACAGCGAGCTCTTGACCATAATATTGGTTCTACAAGAAAGTAAATTTGTGACAATAATGATGGAGGGTCAATAGTATTGTTTATTAAATTAAAAGTGAACCTGGCACTCGAAATGTCACGTCACAAAGATAATGCTTGAAAACCGTGTCTCTCAAGCAAGGTATTATTATCTAAACCGCTAGCAGGATATTCTCCGTCCTGTCTAAAATATAGAAATTTTAAAAATCTTTTTTGTACTCGCTCAATAAGAAGCCCCTGGTAAACATAATACGGCGTCCAAACGACGGACGCATAGTCTAGCTTAGTTCGAACCAACGTATGGTATAAAGTTACTAATGTTTTCGTATTATTAAAATCCCTAGAGGATCGTATGATAAATCCAAGTACCTTTGGAGCGGAAGAGCATAAAGAGAGTATGTGACTAGTAAATGTGAGTTTGGAATTAAAAAGTACTCCCAAATCAAGTATTTGCGATACTCTAGAGATTGGCTGAGTTTCTTCAGAATAGTCAAACGCTACCACACCATTACAACAACAATTGCACACTTATTAACGTTTAAGTGGACCTCGTTCAATCGACACCATTCACTAATTTTGGTAAGGTTTAATTGTAATGAAAAACAGTCTGCTTTTGTATCAATAGTGCTATAAATTTTTAAGTCATCCGCATATCCCAGATACCCACACCCAAGACCCTCGAGCAAATCATTAAAATAAATATTGAAAGTCCAAGGTTGGACGTTTGCGGCACACCAGAGGTAGGAAAAATATAATCAGAAGTAAATCCATTATAAAAGACAGCTTTTCCTGCCCACCAAATATGATTTTATCAATTCCAACAATGAAGGAGAAAACCCTATAGCTTCGAGCTTGACATAGAGTCCTGGCATGATCAATCGTGTCAAACGCCATAGTGAAATCCGTATAAACAACGTCCACCGGTTTCTCCCGTCCAATGCTTCACTGATATACTGCGCGATACTCACAAGATTAGTCATTGTGGATCTCCCTGTCATAAATCCGTGTTGATAAATGGACAGATATCTCCTCTATAGGAGAATCTATTCCTATATAAAACCCAATTTCGCCAAAATACTGATTGGTCGGTAATTACAGATATCAGCACGATCGCCCGTTTTGAATATGGGAATAATTTTGCTGGTTTTACAAATATCGGGAAAAATGGAAGTAGATAAAATTACATTAAACAAAATGGTTAGAGGATAGGAAAACGCAAAAGCACAGTCACGTATAAGAAAACCCGGAATATTATCATCACCAGCAGACATATTGTTCTTTATTCGGCCAATTGCATCTGAAACAACTTCCTCAGTTACAGTCTTAATAGAAATAGACGGACAATGGCTGAAGAGTGGAGTTGAGGCCTGTTCGTAGGGTTGAAAAACGGTAGCGAATTCATTTGCGAATGCATCAGCAATATCTCATGGTTCATCGATCGTTATTTCATTCGTATGCATTATTCCCGGAATCCTTGAAGCACCTCGTCGCTTATTCACAAAAGGCCAAAATGTTTTCGGATCATTCATAAATATTCTCCTCTATTTTAATTTGATAGGCAGAAAAAGCCGTGTTTTTCTTAATTAATGCTCTTTATCGTTTTAATTCTATATGACAAGTATGAGCTCCAGTAAACCTCCACCTCATGTAATAGTACTCTTTCAAGTAAATAAGGCATTTAATATTATTCGTGAACCACACTGGATATGATCTATTTAATTCCCTAGATTTTGAGACCTTCGATACATTTCGTCGATAATGGCATAATGAGTATTATAAAATGCAGTAGTAGCAAAATTGGAGTCATTATATACTTATAAAGCGTTCCTTTAATATTAAAGTAAATTTTTGTTTATTTAGTTGCTAAATTCATCGATACTTCCTTTAATATTTTTAAATGCCGCACATTTGAGAAATTACTTTAAACATTGTTTCCTTATAACATACTGTATGTAAAATATTGTCGTGTGTCAATTAGCTTTCGTGTGATTAAATAAGCTTGTTAATTTCAGTAATACTTAGTGCAAAGTGGCATCAAGAAAGGCCACATTTATCAGGAGGTCCTTTATTTGGTAACTATGTCTTCTCGCAATTGCATTTTCATTGGGGAAAGAATGACATGGAAGGAAGTGAACACAGAGTTGACGGGTCCCAACAGCCATTAGAAATGCATGTGGTACTCTTTAAAAGTTGCTATTTAACACAAGAGGCAGCTCTAAAAAAAAAGGATGGTATAGTCGTATTGGTATATTTTTTCAAGGTAGGTATAGGCTTGCATTTTCGAAAAATCTGGACACTGAAAATCTATTAATTGGAAAGTTATTTTTAGCTACAGGCTGGCAGAAATGCAGCAATTGAATTATTAACAGATGCAATGCCTTATATCCAGATGCCTCATAGTTCAGCCCGACTGGATAACTTACCTTTAAGTTTCTTAACGGTGCCTTTCGAAGAAGACTATTTTATGTACTGGGGTACAGTAACCACCAGCGAATGCGTTCATGTCCTATTGTGGTTAATTAGCAGAGAACCAATAGGAGTGTCCGCCGAACAGGTATCAAATTTCAAATCTAGTTTCTTATCATTACTTTTTGAAAGTAAATCATCAAATGCTTAATCCTTTTACTCAAAATTTTCTACGTCTATTGTATATTTTAAGAAAGCAATGAAAATTATGTGAAAATACAGGTCTTTCGTCAAAAATTCTAGTGGATTTAAAAGTTAATCCTAAAAAAGAGCTAGTTTTTAAGATTTTGTAATTCATCAAATTCGCATTATTAAATTTATCTTATTTCAATTAGTTTAATGTTTCTTTACGAGGGTAGCCGTTTATATTTCGGGAACTGGCAACACTGTCAGTATTGCCTCCGATCTGATGATTGCATCGTGAAGTTTGTCATTTTTGACAATATGTTGTCCCTTGACAGTTTTAATATCAGTTCGCTATTTCTATTATTGACAGTAACTTGAAAATTTTATGTCAGCGAAAAAATGGAATTAATTCGCGAACATTTTCGTGCAATTATTTTTCATAACTTTCGGCGTGGATTATCTCAACAAGAATGCATCGACGAGCTAAATTCTTTGTATGGTAATAAAGCACCATCGAAAACTAGAGTATATCATATATATGAATTCAAACATGGACGGCATTCTTTGAACGATGAATTTCGTCAAGGTTGTCCCAAAAATGTTGTTGTGTCGAAAAACATTAATTCAGTGTCTGAATTGATAATGCAAGACCGCCATGTAACATACCGTGAGATCGAGGCATCTCTAGGTATTAGTAACACCAGCGTGCATAAGATCATGTACGAACATTTAGCCGTTAAGAAACTATGTTCAAGTTGGGTACCACGTAATTTGACAACCGCTCAAAAAAGGACTCGCGTCAATTGGTGACAAGAAATGCACAAAAAATGCAATGGCGGTGCTACATAGAATATTTATAAAGTCGTCACGGGTGTTGAATCTTGGATCTATACGTATGAGTTCGATAGGAGAGAGCAGTCGACTGTGTTCAAGAATAGCCAAAACCAACAAAAGTTGTTCGCGCTCGAAGCACATCAAAACAAATCATCGCGTGTTTTTTCGGAAAAACCAGTCACGTTGCAATCGTGCCTTTAGAGAGTTGTAGAACGGCCAATTACGAATGGTACACAACTATTTGTTTGCCAAATGTTTTTGAAGAAATAAGGAAAACAAACCGAAAACGACAGATCATTCTCCACCATAACAATGCGAGCTCTCACAGGTCGGTTCAAACAATTGAATATTTGACCGAGTAAAACATTGAATTGATTAGTGTTCTCGCACGTGAAGAATAAACTTCGCTGGTTAACGGTTTTCTACGCCGGAAGAGGCAGTTGAGGCATTCAATACTCATATTTTGGAGATACCACCTTCACAGTGGCAGCAATGGTTTTGGGATTGGTTTAAACGAATCCAAAAGTGCATCGATTTTCAAAGAGAATATTTTGAAAAACAATAAAACTATTTTCGATAATAAAAAATTTCTTTTTGTTTGCTTTTCCTGAAATATAAACGGCTGCCCTCGTATTAAACTAATAATATAATTCAAGAAACTGTATGAACAAATTACATAAATGAGTTAAGAGACTCAGAATTCAGAAAATGCGTAAGTTATTTGAATATAAGATTTGAACATATTCAAATCTTATATTTCTTTCTAATATAATATCTTATATAGGATTTTCCAATAGGGACTTGACAATTTTAATTCAATTTGTGAACGCACCCTTTCACTAATCATCGAACTGTAACTGTCAATTTATTCAGTAAACTTAACATTTTCATCATGGTAAAGTACACGAACGAACAACTTCTGCAAATTATAAAAATTTACTACAGAAATTCGGAGTCGGTGACCGCTACTTTAAGAGCGTTAACTCCGATTTTCGGTCGTAATTCTCGCCCTAGTAGACAGGCAGTAACAAGTTTAGTGCAAAAATTTGAGTCTACATATTCGTTGTGTGATGTTGCCGTGTCAGTGAGACAACGGGTTGGTCGAAGTGTCGAAAATATCGCTGCCGTTGAAACGTCCGTAGCAAATGATCCAAATCAGTCAATTCCACGGCGTTCTCAAGAGTTGGGCATCGTCCAGACCACTTAATGGCGAATTTTGCGTAAGGATCTTAGTCTACACCCATACAAGATCAAGCTGACTCAAGAATTGAAGCCGATGGACCATTTGAGGCGACGTACGTTCTCCGATTGGGCTCTGGAAAAGATGCGCCAAGATGATCAATTTCATCGCAAAATCATTTTCAGTGACGAAGCTCATTTTTGGCTCAATGGGTTCGTCAATAAGCAAAATATGCGTTATTGGTCAGGTAAAAATCCACATGTGCTTCATGAAACACCACTTCATCCACAAAAAATAACTGTTTGGTGCGGTTTGCATGCCGGCGGCGTCATAGGGCCATATTTTTTTCGTCGACGATAATGATCGTCACGTTACTGTGAATGGTAATCGTTATCGCGCCATGATTACCGATTATTTTTGGCCCGAATTGGAAGATATGGACTTGGACAACATGTAGTTTCAGCAGGACGGTGCCACAAGCCACACAGCACACGTTACAATCGATTTATTGAAGATTAAGTTTGATGTGCGTGTTATCTCAAGAAATGGACCAGTCGATTGGCCGCCTCGTTCGTGCGATTTAACGCCTCTAGACTTTTTTCTTTGGGGCTACGTCAAGTCATTGGTCTATGCCAACAAGCCGACAACGTTGGAAGTGCTCAGAGCCAACATTGAACGCGAAATAGCAGCCGTTTCGGCCGAATTGTGTGGCCGAGTCATCGAAAATTCGGTCCAACGAATCGACCGCTGCAAACGTGCCCGCGGTGGCCATATGAACGAAGTCGAGTTCCATTCATAAATGCTTTGATTATATTTCAACCCGATAATAAAGTTTTTGTAATATCTCAAATGGTCTGCATTTTATTTTGAAAAAAAGTTGTCAAGTCCTTATTGGAATACCCTTGATTAGCAGAAAGATAGATCTATCGGTCCGGTTTTCTAGTCCAAAAACTGCGCAGAACCGTTATATCGGTCAAATTTTTCTATTCAGTGAAATGCTTTTGGAGAGCTTTCAAACCCACTAGATTTTTTTACGAAAGAAAGTGATTTATCAAATTCTAAAAACTAACTTATTAACAATTACTGTAACGTGATGATTTGGACTCTCCACTAAATTAAGTTGAATTTTTGAAGTAAGAGCTAGAAATTCAAAAATTAAGCTTAATTTAGTAGAAAGTCCAAATCATCACCTTATAGTAATGGTTAATTAATTTTCTATAAAGTATAGATAAATAAACATGTATAATATTCTCATAAAGCTTTTATTATAAGTTATATAAGTACATAATAAAAATAATAATAACAAACTAACAATATTATTACATGTCTATCTAAATTGTTTGGATGAGAAATTATTAATGAAAATGACATTGTCGATTTTTGAATAAGGACGTATTTTTTATTCCGTTAGTTGATAAAAAGTTTAATGCTTCTATCTAATCTATCGAAATATCCAATATTTTGAATGACAAGCTTCTTCCTGCTTTCACTGTGTATTCGTTGTAGTAATAGACGTTTCTCTGTTCATACTACCAGCTTTATCACGATCTGCTAACAGTCTATAGCAAGTTCTTCTATAGTTTCATATTCATAATTTCACATAGTCAAATTAGTGTATTTATTCAATATTAACGTTTTCAATTTGGACGTTCGTCTTTTCGGGGAGTTTGATTTGGACAGTAAACGTGTATATACGCCTGTTTAAAGTATTCCGTATCAAAGTTCATTAATCTTGCATTTTTATATTTACTAAATAAAAAATATTATATTATTTGTAACACGATTGGAAAAACAAATAAATCAATAAAACTACATGCAGTGAACAAACTCCGAAACAAGGAATAAATCAGATAAATAATAATGGATTACAATAATTACAATAATGGATATACAAATTAACGTAAATTAAAGAAGAGGACACCGTTTAAGAAATGAAAATTAAGGGAAAGCAAAGAAAGGAAAAAGAAGAAACAAAAAAGAGAAAGTCTCTTTTGGAGAAAATCGAGTCAGAGAACAAATATAGAATTAGTGCTAATATAAAAGTTCATTCAAAACTTTTGAAAAAGCTAAGAAACCCTCAAAGTCTGGAAGCAGTCTTGGATCTATAACAAATCTGAGCAAACCGGATAACTAATAAATACACAATAGCATTTCATTTACTTTAAATACATCAAGATAAACATAATTTCTGCAAATTAAAAATAGATACAAAAAGACCAAGACGACAGCCGGAATTTCTAAAACGACAAAAAAAAAGTAGAAGAGGTGAAAATAACAAAAAATAAATATATTTTGGAAACATAGAATATAATTAAAAGAAGTATGTACATATGGAAAAAGGAATAAGCATGTGGAAGAGTTCAAAAGACAGATTTGGAAAATTTGGCACTACTCGAGATCAGAAAAAAGAAAGGCATTATGGACCCACATCAATATATGTATATGGTAGCAAAAACGGAAAAAAGGGGATTATGTATGTGGGTACTATGTACAACAAATAATATAAATTCAAGTTCAGAAACATAGCACATACATATGTAGGTAGGAATAAAAAGATCAGTTATTCTCAAACATTAGAAAAAAAAGTATTAGAATAGTATGAAAGAAAAGTAGAATAGTATGAAAAATTGCATAATAAAAAAGTTTTCCTTAGTACTTATTACAATATGTTTCTTCATCGTCCGGTTATTCCGTAACTGTATTTAGGAGGATTTTATATTTTCAAATTCCCGAAAAATAAAATCCCCTGTAAGAACAAGAGACGTACAAAATAAATATTTCGTACGTCTCTTGTTCTTAGAGGGGATTTTATTTTTCACGTCATACATAGGTCGAAAAAGAAGCATAAACGTCCATAAAGATGAATCCCGTAACGCGGTTAGAACTAAAGCGGCATCATATTTAACGCAACACACATTTATGACAAGATACAAGATAGTTTTAAATGGGACAAGAACTACAATGCAAAGTGAAAACTTGAACAAACGTGACGATGATCATCATTTACTATCTACCTGAAAAGCGATACTGATCAGTCAGTGTACAACAGACACAGGAAGCAAAACCATACAATTATCAAATACCAACAAAATAACCTGCAGACGCCACGCTCACTACCGAAGACTAACTATGCTTTGATTAGCGGGTATAACAACCAATCGGCGACGCTGATAAAATAGAATGCAAACGATTAGGATCGTTTTTCGTCCTCGTCCAAACGTTCTGGTAAGATTTCTTTTAAGGACTGTCTACGATTGAAGTTTACTACGTCTCAAATTCCATTACTTTTGACAGTTCCAGTCAAAAAGAGGATGTCTAAGGCGATCTGCCGCTAGTGTTTTCATATCAAGATAAACCAATGCTGAATTTACAGAGAGTCTTCTTACTTGGCAAAAAGGTTAACTCCAATGAGTTAATCGAAAATATGGTGGAAGGCTCTCTCTTCGTCTTTCGAATCTTCTTGAAGTGGATCTCCCACCCACCTCCATTAACGACGTAAAACAAACAATATCGACTTGCAGGTTGGGTGCTGCGATCTTTGTGCCAGAATGATTGGCTGAGTGCAAATAATCGATTATTGCGTGAACGATACGAATTATCTTATTAAATTATTTTCTCCACTCATCAATGATTTTGGACATTTTTGTATATCATACGCATTTACTGTGCGACAATTATTTAAGGGAATCGTAGCAACATAAGACACTTGCCACACTGCCAATTTTTAAACGAACAAAATGAATATCTTCAAAATTATTAAATAGAACTATAAATTTATAATACAACCTAAGATCCTTGTCTTTCTTTAGTTATACTTACCCCCACACACACATAAATAAATAAATAAATATATATATGTATATATATATATATATATATATATATGTATATATATAGGGAGAGAGAGAGAGAGAGCTCAGTAAATCACTGGCTTATTTATCATGCCGATGTCTCAGGTTCGAATCCGATGGCCTACTCTCCAGAAAGTTGTTGACGTTGTTTCATGGCTTC
The DNA here is from genome assembly GCA_031893035.1 of Dermolepida albohirtum. Classification (NCBI taxonomy): domain Eukaryota; kingdom Metazoa; phylum Arthropoda; class Insecta; order Coleoptera; family Scarabaeidae; genus Dermolepida; species Dermolepida albohirtum. The sequence continues at coordinate 365,794 of JAVIWB010004781.1, read as the reverse complement.
CTTTTCCCATTTAAGTAAATGGTGACGAAGACCTTAAATCGCACCATAAGCGCAGACGTAATAATAACTCAAAGCGCCCTGTAATTGGCGTCAAGCTGTAAGGAGATAGAAGTGAAGGGCATGGATTACATGGAAGCATCCGAGAAAATTTGCCGCCGGAATCAAAGCAAAGGGTGGCTGAACAAAATATTAATTCATAATAATATTATAATGTTAATAAACAGTTGCTTACGTCAAGTCGTTATTAAAATTAAAAATAAAACTAAAAAGTTTAATTTATTTTGTCGCTCCAGTTTTATTGCGTGGTACTATATATATATAGTACGCAACGACGTAAGCAACTGTTTATTAACATTATAATATTATTATGAATTAATATTTTGTTCAATCACCCTTTGCTTTGATCCCGGCGGCAAATTTTCTCGGATGCTTCTGATACATGACGCAATTAATTTCTACAAATTCTGATTCTTACACCAAGTATCTTCAATATTTTATTTTAAAACAGCTAGGGTGGGATTTGAAGTTTAGTTTCATATCATGCTTTTGTCAATTAATACCACATTTTATTAGGTGTGTCTAATATTGGGTCTGGGAAAAAGTTCGTGGCGTTTTTTCAGTAAAATTCAACTGGTCCCCGCATGGCGCGTGGACGAATTCATTTAAACCGAATATGCTCCATTATTATCGACAATGTTTCGCCATTTTTTTGGTAGATCCATGATCCCATCGGTGAAAAACTTCTGTGGTTTCTGGTCGAAAAACTGAATCAAGTAGTTTTCACAGGCTTCTTTTGAAACCAACTTAATTCCATTGAGAGAGTTCTGCAGAGATCGAAACAGATGATAGTCAGAGGGTGCTATATCCGGACTGTAAGGTGGGTGCATCAAAACTTCCCAACCAAACTCTCTCAATTTTTGACGGGTCATCAAAGAAGTGTGTGGTCGGGCGTTGTCATGATGGAAGACAACACCTTTCCTATTAATCAATTCGGGCCGTTTTCTTTCAATCGCCTGGCGTAATCTCTCTAGTTGTGCACAGTAGAGTTGAGAATCAATCGTCTGACCAGTTGGAAGTAGCTCGTAGTGGACGATTCCCCTCCAGTCCCACCATACACACAGCATCACTTTTTTTGGCGTCAATGTTGGCTTAGCGAACGCTTGTGACGGCTCACCATCCTTTATCCACGATCTTTTACGCTTCCGATTATCGTACGTAATCCATTTTTCATCTCCGGTTATTAAACGTTTCAGAAACGGCTCGATTTCATTCCGTTTCAGCAGCGCATCGCAGATGTTAATTCGGTCAATCATGTTTTTCACGCTCAACTCATGAGGAACCCATACGTCAAGCTTTTTTTTGTAACCAGCTTTGTGTAAATGGTTCAAAACAGTTTTGTGGTCAATGCCTAGCTCCATGCCAATATCGACACTGCTAATATGCTTATCTTGTTGGACTTTTTCAAGAATTTCATCAGATTTTTCAGTGATTGGACGACCGGAGCGTGACTCATCTTTCACATTGAAATTTCCAGAACGAAAGCGAGCGAACCATTTCCGCGCAACAGATTTCGATAAAGTACCTTCACCGTACACAGCACAAATTTTATCACAAGCCTGCGCAGCGTTCTTCCCCTTATCATAATAATATTGCAGAATATAGCGAAATTTCTCATTATTCTTCTCCATTTTCAAGTGCGAATAACTTTCCAACCACTGCACCGATTACAATGTTTCTACGCTCAAACTAACGTTCGGAAGGTCATCTAAAAAACGAGCCGTTGGTGGTGTCGCTGTGACTTGTTGTTCTTTAGTTATCGGCACCCAATGCCATCTATCGGGAAAAACTCCACGAACTTTTTCCCAGACCCAATATATTTGCAGACATATATATATATATATATATATATATATATATATATATATATATATATATATATATATATATATATATATATATATATATATATATATATATATATATGTATATATATAGCATGTCGATTCAGGTGGAGTAAACTACCACGCAGAGAAGAACAAAAAATAATTAATAAATGTTTGTTAGTTTAGACATATGCGAACTCATTTTAATTTATACTTTGTTGGTACATGTATGGTATATTACATTAAGTATTTGCAATTTTATTGTCTGAAAAAGACATTTAAATAGAGGCAAAATATTGTCCGTTGAAACTTAAAATATTATAAATTATAGTAGATTAAATAAAACTTATTATGGACCCATAATTTTACCCAACATGTAACAAAACATTAATTGTCACTCATTCGTGATATATATGTATACTGATATATACATATATATTCTTGCCTCACAAATCCAGAGATATTCACATTTTTGTGTACAAAGGGTACTAGGAAAGTTTTGGAATATGACGCAACAATAAATCGTAGCTGTTTGTTGCTGCATGTTAAGACATGTTCAGTTATTCATTAGCAGTGAGAGTGTAAAGTGGTTGCGATGGCATCGTGGTTACGAAATGTGATAAGGGCAGTTTTGAGTTATAATTTCGTGCGTGGTGTAAACATAGACCAGTGCTTCGAAGAAATGATTTTTGCACTAGGTGATGTTGGTTCACATCGCACAACGATATTCAAGCGGTATAGAGAATTCCAACTGGAAAATTTAACTGTGGAGGATGCTGAGAGGCCGGGAAGGCCACGAACGTCAGTTACGGAGGAAAACGTTACTATTGTGAGGAAAATGCTAGGCGAGGACATGCGAGTGACCTACCAACAGATAAGGGGTACTTCAGGTCTAAATGCACCAGCAATTCGTTCGATTCTGCATGATCATTTGCACGTGAAGAAACTTTATTCTATCTGGGTGCCGCATGGACTGACTGAAGAGCAGATGACATGACGTGTGACTTGGTGCTGGGAGATGCTAAGAAAGTTTAATAAGGGACAGTCTCGGTATATAAACAACATACAGATGACAAGACTTGGCTGTACCATTACGATGTGCCGACCAAAGCTCAAAACAAAGTTTGGGTCTTTGATGATGAGGAAGAAAATAATAGCTGTATTTTTCAAATCGAGTGGAATTGTGGAACGCGTCGCTTTGGACACACAGAGGACAGTCACAGCTAAGTGATAAACTGAACAGTGCCTGCCTAAAGTCATTGAATCTATGAAGAACCTGAGACCAAAATCAAGAATGGACATCTGGTTCCTCCATCACGATAATGCTCCGGCTCACCGCACTAACGCCAATATTTGACCTCGACAGGATTGAAACTTCTCGAGCACCCTCCCTACAGTCCAAATCTTGCTCCCCGCGACATTGCACTGTTCCCGCATGTAAAAATAAAGCTAAAAGGGAGGCGGTTTTCCAGTGATGAGGACCTTCTGCGGGCTTGGAACAATGAGTGTGCTATACTCCCTAGTGAAACTTGGCAGAACTGGTTTAAAGATTGGTTTCGGAGGACGGAGAGGTGTATTGAGTGTAGAAGAAATTACTTTGAAAAAATTAAATAAACAAAGCTGTATTGTAAAACTTTAATAGTACCCTTTGCATATTACCATTGCGATCGCAACTTGACTTGACAATCCGACAGTAAAACTTTTAAAGAATACAATTCGTTGATGTCATCGATTTTAAATGTATTATGCTTGAAAGAGAACAGTCTTAAATTTTGATGTAATTCATACAAGAAAATTGTAAATGCAAAAATATCCAGATTTGTAGTTACTGGCACTGTGGTGTATAAGTCACATAAGTAAAACATTTTAAGCACACTTTCACTTTATTTTTATTATTTAAGAAATTTAAAATACATGCAATTCTATACTAATTTACTACACAAACGTAAATTTATATATGTACATACTTGATATATGTTGGGGACACAAAAACTCTGTGATTATTGCTGATTATTCTTTTTTTTTTTGAGAGAATTAACATTAAAGGTACAAGATATCCTTAAATGGTCTGAAATGTCAAATATTCTAAAAGCGAGGTTAAAGCATTTTTTAAGTAATTCTAGCAATTGTAATGAAATAAAAAGTAATAATTTTGCAGTTGGAATGTTTTCGTAATTTACTCAACGTAGACGAACAACCTCTACAAGGAAATTTTAGGCCCACTCAAGACTATTCTACTTGTCCTAGAACTGTATTTCATGCAAATCCTTCATATTCCTTATATTCCACCTTATTACCCATACGCAGACCACCTGATTGGCAACTCAAAAAAACCGATGGCGAAGTAAAAGTTGAAAAAGATTATGAGTTAGAAGGCGCTGAAATATTTAACCTAGAAACCAGACAAGATAATCCCTTCAAATCCGAGAAAAACAAATATACAATTAGTACTAGTATAAAAGTTCATCCAGAACTTTTGGAAAAGTTAAAGAAGCCCTCGAGACCTGGAAGGAGTCCTGGACCTAGGAAAAATTTGGACAAAGAAGAAGATAATAAAAAACACGATAGAGGTAGAAGCATCGATGAAACTTGTATATTCGAAGATGTTTCAGCTGTTTCCAGTACATCTTCTAGACCGAGATCTCAAAATAGATCGAAAATTCCAGAACCAGTTTCGAAGGTGGGTTCAGTTAAAACCAGGAATTCTCACAATCGACCATCACAAATACCAAGAAAAATTCACAAATGATGAATAATAATAATAATAACATATTATAGTATTCTTATATTTTATAAGAAAAATAAATACATACATACAAACAGAAACACAAAGGTTGACTTTCTCTTATTACATTAGTAAAAAAAAAATAATAATACTCCTAAAATTCTCTTAACAAAGACCTCTGAAAAGATAATTACTGCTACTAATTTAATAACGCGTAAGTTTATATCCTTACGTTCGTTATACGAGATATAGTGCGTTTCCAAATATACTACTGACAGCAAACTTCCACGATAGTTTGAACACGACGGGCTGCATGCAATAAAATTGACCAATATGAGAAATACACTATAGACCCGTCTTATCAATATTTTATTATAAATAATAAAATTATATGTGTATCGTAATATAAATATGTATTTATAAGAAATGTCACGTTATGTAAAACACAACGCTGTGGTGACCGTTTGGCCGCCACAGCTACGCTTGCAGGACCATATTCTTTTCATGGAATTTTTACCCACCATCCGCACATTTGCGGCTGTATATCCTCGATGACTTCACGAATTCCATCTTTGAGGTCTTGAATCGATTGTGGGCCATTGACATAGACGTTATCTTTCACGTAGCCCCAAAGAAAAAAGTCTAAAGGTGTTAAATCACTAAATCTCGGTGGCCAATTGTAATCGCCTCTTCGAGAAATCACACGGTCAGGGAACTTTTCACGCAAAAGCAGTTGCTACAGCCTCATTTTCAAAAAAGTAAGGCGTCTAATACATTTGAGCATGGTTGTATATATATGTATACATATAAAGCAAACTATGAATAAATACATATAATAATATGTAATAAGATTAAAAATATTTAATCTTATTTTGTAAATAAATTCTTTTATGTTGATAATAACAATTAGTAACGTGTAATTGGTAATGTTAAGAACAACCCAATATTAATGAAGTACAAGGTATAAACTCGAAATTATAAATGTCATCAGTTTTGTATACTATTGTGTCAAAAAATTTTTATTCTTGATGGGTTCCTAAACTACTAATTGAGGAACACAAGTAAAAAAGGTTGGTAAATGCTTTAACCTTTTTACCACCTGCGACGAGAGTGATGACTTACTAAATTATGTATAGGTACTCTTTCAAACTATGAAATAAATCTTTGAATAACTTCTAGAGTTACTTTGTTATTTACGGTGAATATTCTCTAGATTAAAATTACTAGTGAAAAAGAAGTAAGGACTGAACGAGCTTCTACATAAAAAGAAACAGAATGTATTTTACGCCGCAAATCCAAAGCTTATAGTTCGCACTTTCCTTGGACCAAAGCGTAGTCGATATATCTCGCTGAATAATTTGCATTGATCTGAAAAGGCAAGAATTTGTGGAAGTCACGACGATTTATTTAATAAAACATCATATTGTGACAATACAAAAAAATTTTTAAAATATTTTAGAACTGGACTTTCAAAGACCAGAATGAAATTTATGGTGTGTAAGAGATTCGAATTTCACAGTTCTTTGTAGTCCAGAAGTGAGCATACTGTCCGGCAAATGGCAGGCGTTAGTTCGAAACTCACCAGAGAGCAGAAATTTTTCATTAAAATATCTGCAATATTTAATTGATGTACGGAAGGAAAAACATTTATAATCAAGTTTTTTCTGTACAATGTGATTAAACTATGCATTAAATACTTCACTGCGCTTGACAAAAGCATGAATCAAATTCGAATGACTTTTTTAATAACGCTTTATTAAACTAAAATATATTCTTACATAATACATGAATTACTCTTCTATACAATATGATAACCTGCTCAAGCATTTACACCATCTAATTGATATTTTTTCAAATAAAGATGTCGAACATACACTCAATAATTGCGCACATAATAGTCAATGTCTCGCTTATCAAATATCCTAAGTATTCTTTAAAGATATGATAGTTAAGTGGAGATTATATGACAGATGTTCAATGATTTGCAAGTGAATTTTTTTTTTAAATGCAGCTTGAGTAACGGCCGATGTATGAGCCTTTACATTTTCGTAAAATAGTATCACGTTTGATAGGACAATTCCTCCATTTTCGATCGATACATATTATACTTAAACTAAAAGCTCGCTGTAGTATTCAGCATTTACAGTTCCTCGATCATCTAAGAAATCCGTGAAGACCTTAATGAAACTAAAAAAATATTTTATATTTCGTTTATTACTCTTTGCTAGAGCATGTACTTTCGGGCATGTAATGATACACTCAAATCTCATCTGCTGTTAATATGCGATTCGAAAAATTATTTTTTTTTCTCTTCATATCGACACAGTAACCTTGGGAAATTTTCAGTCCACATAATCTTGTGTTCTATATTCAACAAACGTGATACTCACCTTGCCATAATTTGAGTATATTTCGAACAATTGAATGAATACTTCCATGACTTATATTAACAATATTTTCCAAAACTTATTTACTAAACCGTTTTTACTAATAATTATTGGGTTGATTTAATTTATAATACTTAATACATCTTTTCAAGAACGATTCACTTATTGGTAGAAATATAATCACTGGAAATTTCCAAATTTATAACATCATTTTAAGAAAAAATCGTGAGCTGTAAATTGTTATAGTAGATAGAAAATGCCTAGAATAGCATTACTAGACTGAAATAAAATTATCATTTTATACCAAGAGGGTTATAGTCAAGTGAAAATATCAAAGACGGTATGCCGTGCAACAAACAATGAAAAGAATGACTGAAACCGGCAGTGTAGTGATAGACCAAAGAGTGGACGTCCAAAAAAACTCAATAAAGCTGATGCAGTTTTTAAAAGTTACTTCATTAGGAAATCGCAAAAAAGTTCGCGCAGAATTAGCTCAAGATCTTGCGCGAACATCTGCTGCTTCGGTACATGCTTCAACGGTAGGGCGATACTTGCTCAGATCCGGCCGTGAGAAAACACTACGACGAGACCACGAAACTTGGAGATATAATGAGTGGCGACAAGTACTATGGACTGACGAATTTAAATATAAATTATTTGGAACGAACAGACGTCAGTATGTTAGACGACGCCCTGGTGAATCGTTATTGGAACCATGTTTACATACTACCATAAAGCACGGAAGATGCAATATCCAAGTTTGGGGTTGTATTTCGGCAGCAGGTGTATGTGAAATTGTAAAAATTGAGGGTAAATCAACTGGTGAGAAATACAGAACACTATTTGAAGAACATGCCATACCATCAAGGCAGCGACTTACTGGCAATTTCATTCTACAGCAAGATAACCCCAATCATATCTCAAACCTTGTAAAAACTTATTTAACACAGCAGGAAACAAATGAGGTATTGCAGACTATGATATGGCCACCTCAAAGTCCTAACTTAAATATTATTGAGCATGTGTGGGATTATCTTGATAGACAAAAATGTGAAAAGGGCCAAAGAACAAAAATGAACTGTGGGACATACTACAGAAAGAGTGGTACAATATTCCTGAAAATTTCATTAATTCATTAATGGAAAGCCTACTAAGAAGAATGTAGGATATCATAAAAAATTAAGGCAGTCATACAAAATATTGAAAATTTAAGTTGTTTGTGTTTAAATATCGATGTTAGTTTTTATACATTCAAAAAGATTTCATTCCATCTGTGCACCATAAACTACAAACCAGAGGAAAATGTAGAATTAAAGTAAAAATGAAATCAGTAAAACAAAAAATTAAAGTTCTTTTGGACGGAAATTAAATTAATATTACATATGTACTTGTGATCAAAAATTCTAATACTTCTTAATCTTGATTTTTGCAGGAATAGCAACGCACATTAAAACTCAAAATATTAGCGCAATCTTTTATTCACATATTTTTAATAACTATGTACACAATATATTGCATATACATATTTTTCATCTTTGTACATCAAAAACGAAACATTACATACTTCAGGTAGTGCTGTTCAATTTATTTATGTTTATTCAATCATACATATTTTTCATGTTCTCTACATAGTCATAATTCTACAGTTGATTTATGTGATTGTCACTCTCTATAAAACAGAAAGAACGTATATAAACAAAAAGGTCTACTTCATTTTTCAATTTTTATTATTTACTATAACAATTATATATGTTTCACAATACTAAGTGCTTGCTTTTTACAAATCAAGTTGCAAACCACATATAAATTATGGGCAAAATGCATTGCTAATATTGTGCATGAATATAAAGAATACATTTTGCAAATTTAAAGAATTTAAAAGGAAAAGACAAATAAATATTTGTTCCAAGTGCGACATCTTTTATTGTCATATTGAAATTGTTTACCTACTATGTGGAAAAAATGTAGTATTAAATAAATTCAAATTTCAATTGAAAAAATATGGAAGTGTCTGTTTATATATCTATCTTACAAAGAAACGCCACGAAGTTGAAACAAAAATAAGTCAGTTAATTTCGGCAATATTCAAGATGAAATTATATATTTAAATTTGTGCGAATATATTTGAAATATCACCTTTAACTATTAGCCTTTGTTAAAATCAAAATTACATACTTCGTGACATTTCGTGTTTAGATTGTTTGTCATCGTCATTGTTACAACTATCATTTGAAAAAAAAATGCAGGTCATTGTTGAGACGTGGATATTTTTGTACTTTCATACAGCTCTCTTGAAAATTATAATTTTAGTTGAAAATTCACAGATTTGTATTAAAATAATCCAATTATAGTAACATAATGAAAAACAAAAAGATAGAAAATATAGTGTATACAATTTTCTAATGGCACTACATACAATTATGTATATTTATTCATATGCATAACATTTTGTTTTCAGTACAGCTTACGCAAAACAAACAGAAAAGTAATCGCAAAAATCGCATAAATACATTAGAATCATTATAAAGTCAGCTTTAAATCAACAATTAGAAAAATAATCTACATGGACTTTGTCCCAAAAAAATTACATACACAATAATTAATAATAAAAAGTAGAAAATCAAACAAAAATATGACATCATAATAACATAAAAAAGAATTGCAATTAATTAATTTAAAATAATTGTTTCTTTGAAGTTTTCCCAAACCTATTTCCCCATATCTTTCAATTCTAACATATTATTTATTTACTTTTATATTTAATAATATTGCACAGCAATTATTTTTTATTATATATATATACTGCATCATTGTATCACCTATACAAATAAAGTACGTATAAATCTATTTACAATTATAAAATACACATGATCGTACTTACAAATTTCTTTTAGGAATTGTTAAGTATACAATATTATATATTTTTATTTATATATGTATGAAAACAATTTGCGTTTAAGGCTAGTCAACAAGGCTATGTTAGAGGCTAACACTAACATTGGTGTTTTCTGAGATATTTGTTTTGTTTAGACAAATATTTTCTTAAAAAATAATGAAAATCTGATTAAAAACAATAAATAAATTTGGTTAGAATAAATTAATATTACAGAAGAAGAAAATATTCTTTAATTATTTACAATTTAATAAAGTTTTTATATACAGTTGTCTAAAATAAACGTTTTAATATTTTACAATTAATGAGAGCCTAAATTCGAAATAGCTCGTCTTAAATTTTATTTACAAATAAAAGTTTAGAACAGACGAAATTAATTAATAGTAAAAAGGTTAGTAATCACACCAGTCAATATTTATATTTTCATGGACAGACTAGGAAGGACTACAATGAGAAAGGTGGTATTCAAAATTTGCTTTCAATGTCAATTGTAACGAACATTTTAGGTCATTTTTTTAAAATTAATTTTCTCATGGATTTGATATTCATATGACATTACTTTTTCGTTATTGAGCAACAATTTAAATAAATATATGTATAAGACTCCACCAAGCTCCCATATTTACACAATCTTGTCTAACTTGCAACAATTCTTAATACAATTAATTGCTTATAATTCGTAACTTTTTGTATAATGAAATAAAATAGCAACTAACTCTGAATAAATATTATTAAATTTTAAATAAATGTACAATGTGGTGATAAACTCTTGCACAATACCCTTAGTTTTGATATGAAATATTTTGTTGCAAAATACTGAAACACTCCACTCTTTTTGTATGTAATCTATTGCAGGCAGGCACTTTGAGCATTTTGCTTAATCTTAATGTTTATTTTAAAGTTTCTGTTGATGTGAAATCTCCATTTTTGTCTTTTTCAAAACACAGGAATCTGATCAATTAAGTAGATCATGTATATGGGGTTGTGTTGTACTTTTTTAAAAACGTGGTTTTGCAATTTTTAAAATTTTGTTTCGGCCAAAAATAAAAAACCTAATTTACATCAAATTGTAATTTTTATAAAGAATAGGTTTGATATGCATTAACATTATTCAAAAAACCATTTACCAAAATTATGAATATTATATAGAATCTTATCACAATGTTGTATAGTAAAATTGAGATCCATATTTAGCTAAATAAATACTCACAGCAAGTAAACACAAAAAACGAAGTTCGTATTATCTGTCCTGATATTTAAAATTATTTTAAAATATTATATATATATATATATATATATATATATATATATATATATATATATATATGTATATATATAACACTATAACATTTGTATAAATAAAACTGACAATGTACAGTCTGAAAATCAAAGGTAAATTGAATAAATACATACAAGAACATTTTATTTCAGACAGCCTGTATATAATTAAAAATTAAATCTCAAATATATTTATTTTATACAAAGAAGGTATATGTTTAGAAGAAAAGATAATAATGATTAACAAAGCTACTAAATTCGAATCACTATTTTAAAAGGTAAAGAAAAAAGTCTGTATATATAAAATAGTATGTACATAATTTAACTAGAGCAATCGTGATAATTTACTCATAATACAATAATATATTCTCTATTTAAGGTGTAGGGATATTTAAAATGAATAAAACTCTTAACCTGACAATTTTGTAAATTAGACACATCCAAACAGTAGATGATTTTATTTAGCTTGTTTTACTTTCCTTTGGTCCCTAACCCTAGTAGTAGTAGTAGTAACTGCATTTTCTTAATTACAGGCAATGTTTGTTATATTACAACCGCACTACATTATATAATTTTATATGCTTATCTTATTTTAGATATTTTTTATACAATGATTCAATAAATCGTTTTTCTCATATGTTGAATTTTATATGCATCGTAATGTACACAATACAAAAGAGAGAAGAAGAATCAATTAAGGAAATGGAATGTTTCACTATTTTATCTATAAGATACTCACATTTTTTACTTACTTATGTTATTTTAACGTTATTATTTCTTCCATATTTTTACTTTTTAATTACAAAATGGCACTAAGACAGTCTGTCGATATATAAATATATATATATTTTTACAGCATAATCTTATTTTGGAAACGGCAAAATATCAATTATTTTGCTTGCTAATATGCAGTTCTATATTTCGATATGCACAATTAATATATATGTATACTTACAAAATAATAACTGGTTAAAACTATTTAATATACCTCATTATAAAAGGCGAGTTATATATTACATAATATGCAAAAATTTAAGCGAAAAGGAAATTTTTTAGCTTTCTTGATGTTTCTTCCAAATACCTGATGAAGTTTGATCTATCTATATGGATTTATTAATTTTAATTCATCCATTTTCGACAGTTTGGTGCCCCACACATGCATGATATTTTGTGCTGATCATCTTCAATATCAAATTTGTAATCATAGGCTAGCTGAAAATAAACATAAGTTTAACGAATCATAATAAATCTAGAAAAAGGCAACATTTAAAGAGAAAATATAAAAATGATGGATGTTACTCATATTCTTTTATTATATGTGCATTATTGATGATATATGTGATAACATAGAACATGTTTTATTAAAAATCAGCAGTAATGTATTGCACTGGTCTACAAATTTTAACTGCTTTTATCATCGGAAATAAAATATACTTCTTTAAAGTTATTTCTATGCTACTTTCAAATGTTTTCCGTCACAGTATGACTTTTTTAAATATAGAATTGTGCTACAGCTTCTTTCTGAGGAATATAGTATGAAAGAAATCAAACAGAAAGTGAATTCGTAAATCGCCTAAATAGAGGTCGGCAATGTAACTACTCTGTTTTTTTAATTACGTGGACCACTTTGTAAAGGCACATCTAAACCATAAATTATTTGTTTGTCACATGATGTGGTAAACTTGAAATTGTTGATACTAGAATGGAACACCCAAATTTCTTGAAAATATAATTCTTCTAACTTACTGCCATAACAGGATTATAAACGCGCTGTTTTAGCAGTGCATTTTAATTTTTCAAGAATGGCCAATCGATAGTTTATCGCATTCAATTCAATTTAAATGTCAGATAATATGAAGTAAAATTACATAAAAATGATCAAATTACAATTACTATATATTATAATACGACCAGACCGCCTATAAACGTCCATTACGTATTAAATATTAACTACAAATTCGAAAAAAGCGATATAAGTTCAGTGTTTACTGCATTTCCCATGCATAAGACCGCCTGCTTAATACGTGTCAGTACATATCAGTAAAGATGTAGGAGTTCAACTAGCGTCAGATGATATGATTTTATTTATAGTTATAGCGCGCATTTGTGTATTAGTTAAACTGAGTCGTTTGTAGAGTGTATATCGTTGGTTCAACCAACGTTCACGAGAAAACGAAAATGTTACATACATGTCGTGACAATTTCGTAAAATGCGATGCTTGTAATATGCACCTAACAGTTTACGAAGAACGGAAATGCAAACGACACGTGGAATATTATGCTTAGGTTGTTGCTTTCAGTTACACATTTTCAATCACCGGCGCACGCTTGGTTGAACTATCTATACACACTCTAGAAGTGACTCGGGTGAACACAACTGCGCGACATAACTATAAATAAAATATAAATAAATAAAATCAGCCTGTTGCTAGCCGTGCAAACTCGTACCGTTGCGTACTAAATTGCGCCGACAAAACTGACCGTCTCTACATTTCAGTTCAAACAAGGTGTGATTGTAATTAACAAAAATAAAACGCTATGAATGTTGAGCTAAATACTAAGTTTTCGAAGGTATGTTTATCTTTACTCTACCAGTAGAAATTTGTTAGTTCAAATTTCCTTGTACATTGATGATCATAACTTTGCACTTGTACACCTTTCCTATCCATATTTCACTAGACCGTTCATTTATTATGTCCACTATCAAAACATGTCATCAGCGCAGAATAAATTATTAATTCTTACCAGTTCCAATCTCCAGATTAGTTGTTCGATCATTAAATTCTTAATTAATCTGCTTATCAACAGCATAAACAGTAGTGAACATACACTATCTCTTTGTTTTATACCACAGTCTGTTCTAAACTTAATTGGGACGTTTTCCCATTAATTTGTTCTATCTCAAATACACTTTCATATATACTTGTAATCACTCTTATGGGTTTCCTTGGTATATCGAGTTGTTCTAGACATATCCAGATAATTGTTCTATTTGGTGCATCAAAAACTGCCTTAAATATATGAAGGTCAAATATAATTCTTTTCTACTCTCTATTTTACTTCCTATATTTCTTATAATATGAATGTTATCGTTCATTTATTTGCTTGTCGACATACTGTTCGTTAATTTTTCTACTTTATTTTCATTTACTACTTAAATTTTTTTAAACAATTCAAGCATATATTTTAGAAGTCGATGTAGAAAGGCATATGAATCTATAATTGTAAAACGTATACTCGCGTTTCCTAAATATTGGCAATATTGTATTTTCTTCCCACTCATTTGGTATCTTTCCTATCTTCCGTTGGATTTTGAAAATCTCCAAAAATTACTCTTTACTTTTCTTTCCTAAGCACTTAATTATTTCTGGCTCTCCCGTCTTTCATATATGTATATTATTAATTCTTTTTTCCATACTCTTCTTGGAGTATGCGTTATTTATCCACAAATTGTTGTTTATGATTCTTAGTTTTTTCCTTTTCATATAATATTTCATTTTTCCTTCTTCTGGCTGCTAATTTGTGTAGGTCCATCTTTTCCTATTCTTCTTACCTCTATTATATCTTTCTTGATATTAGCTTTGATTCCCAATTTCTTTAATACATTATTTACTTTAAGAGAAAATTTCCTGATTGCTCCTTTTCTTTTTTATACGACACACTGCAATATTATTTTCATAATCTGTTTCCCAACAAATCTGTCCTTCAATTTTGTAAATCAATCTTATCCTGGTTTTCTGTTTTTAGTCTCCATTTCACTTAAACTTCTAATTTATTTTCTATGAATTATAATTCAACTAATTTTTTATCCAAGATTTACAATTTTGATAAAATTTTTCCATTTTGATAACTTTTCTTCTAGTATTCTGCTATATTTATTTTCCTGTATAATTTAATTTTATAAGGAATGAAATGGAGGTGATATCATTAAACAAACTCCTCCGTACCACATAATAAATATTCCAATATATTTATCAAATTGGTAATAAGCTGAAGATGCTGATTGAGCATAATCTATAAAGTATAATTGAAGCGAAAAAAGTAATTAATTGAAACTAGTTTAAATAACTTACAAAAGCGATTGCGATATATAAATTTTTTTTAATTAATATAAACTGTTCTAGATTTAAAATGAACAAGAAAAGAATTATAACTGACCTCTTCGCCTCTTTGAATTCTTCGTTTCGCAAAAATGATTATTCGCAAATCTCTATCCACTTCCACTATTTCAGCCACACAATTTGGATTACAAGAATGGTTTATATACCTAGCTAAACCTCCGCATAGAGTAGCATCAACAACACGTTCTTCATCTAAACGGAACATGTAAATTCCCCGATTCTAAACAATGCAATTATCTTGGTTAATATACGCATAAGCAATGATATAAGTTTATAACTTTCAAGTAAACAAGTGGAAAAATAATTGAGAATTATTCTTACCTTAGCCTCATATTTTTTTTCTCTAGTTTCGGCCAATTCAGTTCTAATAATCTCACCAATATATTCAATAACCATAGTATGTTTTTCTAAATCTCTTGCCGCATATAATCCCAACCCTTGAATTTTTGATCTAAAAATTCATATAAATTCTACAATATCCCAAATAGTGCTTTAACTCAATAATATACCTTGCTAAATAGACGTTATTGCGCCATTCTTGTTTCATTTTTTTGTACTGTGAACTCTTAGAGTGGACAAATTGTTTGCTGTAAGGACATGCTACTTCTCCTGTACCTACTGCAGTGGGTGCAAAAACTGGCCTAGCTGACGAACCAGTGCGTTGTGTATGAGCCCTTTTCCAGTGGAGCTGATTTCTTAATCTGGGTTCCGTTCGAGCAGCTCCAGATGGATTAATTGCCAATGGAAGCTCTAATAAAGGATTTCTACCATATTTGAATTTGTAGTCAGTAAGTGTTTCTATGCCTACATTAAAAATAAGCCCATCGTTAAGTACAATATACGTTAAGTTAATATCTAGTGCTATATTTTTATAATAAAATCATTTTTAAATTATAGTGATACCAATTTGGTTTTTAACAATTTAAATATTAATCCTTAATGCTCAAAGAAAACATGAGTGCTTCACATTTTCCTTCCTCTATTAACCCCCAAACTCAAAAGGAACTGCACCAATCGGCGTCTACTATTGCTACAAACTACCGTACAGTTATTAACGTTTAAAAATAAACCAATAACAATATTATTACACTAATTACTTTTAAGTTCTACCTAAAAATTACAATCAAACAGTTCACTTCTATATTTAAATATGTGTACCCCAACTAGTAGCAGTGCATTGCATTATTTTCTCTTTTAAAGCTTTGAAAAGCATTTGATAAAAATAATTTAGAAATTTATATTTGAAAGTTGTTTATATTATGATCAAGAAAATTAAATTCAAAACGGCTGTCAGAATTTTATTACTACAGACTTTAGCAGCCTGTAGTAATATATTCCGTTGCCCACATGAGCAACGGAAAATCCACACACCTCTCTAAAAGAGACCATATGTGGTTGAATAATAGAATCAATATTTTCCATAATACAATCAATGCCGAACAATATCAAATCATTTTACAAGAATTTGTGGAACAACTCCATGATGCTGGGTTGGCAAGAAGATTTTTTCAACAAGACAATGCCTCAGATCATACTGTACAAAGACCATTAGCATTTTTAAATTAATTTTATAAGGATCACATTATAAGTCGAGGTAAATGACCACTTCATTTTACCCTTACAGATTTTTTTTTTGGAAAAAGTAAAAACCGTGTTCATGGAAATAGACGGCATTATTAAAGAACACGAGATGCAGCCTATTACATGGAAAGAACGCCAACATATTCTTGAAAATGTATAGATTTAATTTATTCCTACAGCATCAGGATCGCCATTTCCAATATTTTTTGTATTTGTGTTAATAATTTAAAGAAGAATATTTGTTTGTATTTTTGTCAATGGTTATAAAATTTATTTTGTTAAATAACTGTAATATACCAAATATTGGCTATATACATT
Source organism: Dermolepida albohirtum (assembly GCA_031893035.1). NCBI lineage: Eukaryota > Metazoa > Arthropoda > Insecta > Coleoptera > Scarabaeidae > Dermolepida > Dermolepida albohirtum. Next base: position 348,608 of record JAVIWB010004781.1, on the reverse strand, counting down.
TTCAGGACGATAACGTTAATCGTCGCTATAAAAATCAGATACAGTGATAAAAACTTGATTTCTGATAAAAATTTGATACATGCATATCAGCTTGAATCATAATAGACGTTATACGAGGGTAGCCGTATATATTTCAGGAATAGCAAACAAAAAAAAATTTTTTATTATCGAAAATAGTTTTATTGCTTTTCAAAATATTCTTCTTCTCCTCAATCCGAAAAGCATTGCTGCCATTGTGAAGGCGGTATCTCCAAAATATGTGTTTTGAATGCCTCAACTGCCTCTGCCGGCGTAGAAAACCGTTGACCACAAAGTTTATTCTTCACGTGTGGAAACAAAAAGAAATTACAGGGTACTAGATCAGGGCTGTACGCCAGATGGCTCATCAATCCAATGTTTTCAATTGTTTGAACCGACCTGTGAGAGCTCGCATTGTCATGGTGGCGAATGATTTGTCGTTTTCCGTTTGTTTTCCTTATTTCGGCGGTTGTCAAATTATGTGGTAACCAACGTGAACATAGCTTCTTAACAGCTAAATGTTCATGCAGGATCTTATGCACGCTAGCGTTACTAATACCTAGAGATGCCTCGATCTCACAGTATGTCACAAGACGGTGTTGCATTATCAATTCGGACACTGCATTAATGTTTTCCGGGTGTGTGGGACGGCCTTGACAAAATTCATCGTCCAAAAAACGCCGTCCAAGTTTGAAATCACTATACCAACAATATACTGTAGCTTTCGATGCTGCTTCATCACCATATAAAGAATTCAGCTCGTCGATGCATTCTTGTTGAGATAATTCACGCCGAAAATTGTGAAAAATAATTGCACGAAAATATTATATTGGCGAGTTAATTCTATTTTTTCGCTGACATAAAATTTTCAAGTTACTGTCAACAATAGAAATAGCGACCGGATAATAAAATTGTCAAGGTAAATATATTGTCAAAAATGACTTCACGATGCATTCATCAGATCGGAGGCAACACTAACAGTGTTGTCAGTTCCCGAAATATAAACGGCCACCCTCGCACAATATATTAATAATAAGTACTTAGCTCTCTTCATTTATCTATATTACGTAAACAGTTGCATATTTTAAATGAAACTAGGTTTAATGAGAATAAAAATTTGTATAACAAATTTTTTTAAACTCAGCGAACAGCGAGGCCTTTCGACAAATAAGACATCGATAATTAAAAATATATATACAATAATTTAACCAACAAGAATATATCATAATATCTGAAAATTTTCAGAATAAGCAAGTTTTTATGGGTATCATTTGTGTTATAGATAGAAGCCACATTGTCATCAAGAAACTAAAAGACCATGCAAATTATTGAAATTGGATTAGTGTGGTAGGCCATGATGGGGCTTGTAGGGCCTTAAGAAAGTTCAGCTTCTTAGTTTTTAATTTTTTCAGCTTGTATGTTACGGCTAATAAAGGAGGCCTGCTAAAAGGCTGATACCTATTAAGGAACAGTGCTTGTCCTAATATGTGGTTTCCTCAACACGAAATACAGAACATGCTTTTGGTCTCTTGTAGGGTGGATTTAGATGAAACGTCTAAAATACCTTCAATAAACGTATTTTAAGCTTATTATGTCGCTGCTTGTGTATTGCATAATATTTGTCTTAATTTTGAAAAATTGGAAGCATGAACTGCCCTAAACTGCATGTGAGTGTATATGAAGTGGTCTACGATAAGCCCCAAGAGAAAAATGAAACTTGAAGAGGGGTGTTGGTCAACCAAATGTTCAACGACTTCTACATATATCTAATTATTTAATATTATCGCCATTTTAGCAAATTTTAGTTATGTCCTGTAAGAGATAATACATACATATTATATTGCCTCAACCTCAGAACATTAAGACTGCGATAATGGTACTTTTTAACTTTTAAGTTCGCATGAGGACGCGCATTCTCACATACAAAAAAAAACTTATCCTTTAAAATAAGCACATGGACACATTCCTTAGTTATTATTCATAATTGCCTATTTTCTTTATCATTTTTCTAAATTTTTTAAATACACGAAATAGTTTTTATATTCATGAATATTTGCGCCTTACTAATTTGTAAAAAATTGGTGCCGATCTGCGTGATTTGATGTCGAAAGTCAAATACCGTTTTATTTAACGCTCGATCAAGTCACTTATCTATGACGTAACTGAACTGATCTGAACTTATCTACTTGGCAAATAAAACACAAGGATAGTTACAAAAATCGCTTCGAAAATACGAAATTAACAAATAGCAGTTAATTATTTGACTTTATCGACCATGTAAAGAGAAGTATAACATTTTCTCACACGATAATGTTATGCTCTAATACTAATATTCTTTCCTATGCATATAAACACATACCTGGAAGACTCTCCAATACTCTAACGACAGCAGGTTCAGTCAATCCAAACAAATCTTCACCTGTAACATATTTTGGAAATACGTGGACACACTGATTTTCTTTTCTGAGATTCGCAATTGATTCGATTACTTTATTCCAAACACCTTTTGCAGTAACATCTCTATACTCAATATCTTCCTCAAGTGTATCCTGAACTAAAATTCTGAACTCTGGCCTACCAGATATTTCATGAATTGAACAAATATATCTACAACGTTTATTAACGTGCTTCATACTCCAATAAAATCGGACTATTTTATAACCTATCGGATATATATAGTTGGCTGTATGAAAATTTTGTAGTTGATGCGGTAAAAGTTGTCCAACACTCAAAAAAATAAGACTGCCGACTCTTAACAAATTGTTTTGATCTGAATGATGCATAACTGCTGCCACTTGACGATTTTCATCTCTATTAACATATACTCTCCTAGAAACTGATAAAGTGGTCAATTCATTATCTTTTTCATTTTTGGGCACATGTAATATGCAATATGTTGTTTTATTCTTATAAAAAACACATCTATCTTTAATGGCACACGGTAAGTGATAAATATTCGAACATCTTGTTTTGAAACACCTAACTGTTGCCCCGAAATTATTACAGTGTACACATGTTGATACCAGGCTCTGTTGTAGGGCGTTTTCCAAATGCATTAAAGCACCGTTTACAGTTTCGTATACACCATCGGACCATAAAGCACAATTTAAATGCACCCACTTATCGACATCGAAATTTAATAGTCTCGCAGGGCCGTCTGCAACACCATCTCCCACACTATGACAAAACATACATTTCCGAATGTCTTCCATATTTTTCGTTGGAGTTACGGTGACGCCCAGTTTATACAATAATTCCATAGTTTCTTTATCTGACGCCTTCTTATATTTTGTTCTGGATTGGAGGCAATCATTTGTATATCGTTTATATTTCGAATTTCGCCATTTACTTAGTTGATCTTCAACATTGTGCGATCTGTCCAAAAAACAATCAGGTTTCATGAGATCCAAATGGATATCTTCGGGAAATTCCTCCTTCTTTATATGCAAGTCATATTCCATCTTCTCTATAAATGGAAAAGTTCTTCGCGTTATATTTTCAAAATTATAAACTTCCGAACGTTGTCTTTCCAAAACCTGTTTTTTTCTTAGATGATCTGCTTTATCTTTTTGGCAAAGATGATCTACGATTGCGGCAGCCTAAAAAATAATAGTGCACAGATATTAAAAAATCAAAGTATATAAAGAAAATCATTCTAACATATTTTAAATTCAATATCTATCCATTCAGTATTACATTTCAACAATAATCAAAAATGCACGAAAATTCAAAAGTAATCATAATTATAAAGCAATTAATAGCACATAATTACTAGAAAAACTTCGTTAAGAATTTGAAGTAGATTTACGTATGGGCACTTATGATGACCATCATAAATGACCTAAAAACCAAATGACCTAAAAAAATGACCAAAACGATAACGAAAACTAAACGATATGGTTAATTAAAGAGCGATTTCTTTTTTATTTAAAATATCTTTTAAAATTCAATAAAAATCGTCGAGAGCACTTTTTACTTATAAAACAAACATACATTTCGGATTATTCTGCTTAATTATTTCATGAAAATGCACTAATTTGTTATATGTACTTACAAATCTTTTATACATTTGAAAAAGTACGGTTACTCGTGCTTCAGATTACAATTTTATTTATAATTTATGTATGTTAGCTTATATATTTAATTTGGTCAAAAATAACACTAAATTTAATTACTTTATTAATTTTAGTAAAACAAAAAAAAAACAGCAAACAACAATCACGTGTCAGTTAGTAATATAACATACCTAGAAGTGAAATTTAATCGAACTGCTTCATTTCATTTCACTTTTATTAAAATTTTAGTTCAATTTTTTAAAATTAAATTAAATTAATTTATATATATATATATATATATATATATATTAATTAATCCATTAATTTACGGCAAATTGCAATAAAGAATTAAATGAAATGAATATAATTAAATAAAAAAACAAAATAAGAGAAAAATTTAAGACATGATACACGGGCAATGAGGTAACAGAAGATCGATATTAATATATTTTATTACTGCTGTAGTAATTGAACATTTAATACTTATACATAATTTCGAAAATACTTGTCCATAAAGTAATTATTATATACAAAGGGTACTAGGAAAATTTTGTAATATGACGCAACAATGAATCGTAGGAAGCTGATTGTTGCTACATGTTAAAGTTCGATTATTTAGAGAAGAAACTTCAAGGTCAATGCGCTCGGACGAAATTTGGTTTAAGACTAGTCAATTATGCGCTGAAGGGGCGACCCTGTTTGCAGTGGCATCCATTGTTGTTCATGTGTTTATAGTGCGTGTGCTGTTTTCGCTGTTTTTACTTGTTAGCTTCATAATTTATATAAAAGACTATTTTTTCAAAACCATTTTATCAGTTCTATCCTTATTTAAGTGGTAAGTGAAATATTATTACGATTGAAGTAAAAAATATATACAGAGATATTAAAGTTAGGTTAGGTATTGTTTGGATGCAATTCTTCGATAAAATTCTTGGCAAATAATGTCTTAAATTATATGATAATCATCATTTGTTGTCAATAATACTTTATATACATTTGAAAATTCGTTGATTGCAATCGTACGTTGTATTCGCTGTAGTTTAATAAGATATTTAATTGATAGCATAATCGATTAATATGGACCCGATACCTGGTTCATCCTGCAAGCTACGAAGATTTCTAGGAGTACATACTATCGCATAGTGAAAGAAGCATAGCTGTAGGAGAAAAACCTTCATTTTCCACTCCACATAAGCAAAGACCTCGAGCTAGTAGGGAGCAGGATATACGTGAAGGTGAAAAAGAAGATATTCGCTCTATAATTCACAATTTTTATGTTATTGAGAAACGGATACCAACGCTAAAGCAGATCTTACAAAAAGTATAGGATTCAGGTATCTCTTTCACCGGTCGTGTCAGTACTCTTCGGAAAATGGTTATAGGCATGGGATTTCGGTAAGTTATTAAAATGCTATTTGAAATACATTTATACAGGGTATTATTACTTACAGTTGGAGGAAAAGTACAGATAATAGAAAATTTTTAATGGAAAAGCATGATATTCAGTACAAGATATGTTTATCTAACAGAATTAACGAAATACAAAAAAGAGGAAAGACCTCTTGTATATATCGACGAAACATATATTCACAGTGGACATGTTATGTCGCACGAGTGGGTAGATACCGGATCCAATATTAAAGACCCAAAACCACCCATTGGAAAAGGTAGGCGTTTAATAGTGGCGCATGCAGGTGGTGTAATGGGTTTTATACCAAACGCTTTATTAATGTTCAAATCAGGTCAGTTATTAATTATCACGTTTGTTTTCCAATTCTTAATATTCTCCGCAAAATCCGGGGACTATCATGATGACATGAATTCGACCAACTTTATGAAGTAGATAAGGACACAACTGCTACCAAATTTACCAGAGTGGTCAGTGTTAATTCTTGATAATGCCAGTTACCATAATGTGGCGATAGAGAAGGCACCCACACAGGGTTCATTGAAGTCTGACATGGTAAAATTGCTTACTGAAAAAAATATTCCTCATGACACTTCAACAATCAAAAGAAATAAACCTCTACATAAACGGTATGTACTTGATACATTGCTGCACGAGCATGGGCATTGCGTTCTCCGTTTGCTACCATACCATCCAGATCTTAATCCTATTGAAAAGATCTGGGCTAACGTGAAGAATTGGGTGGCAGCTCGAAATGTTACTTATAAACTGCAAGATGTCAAACAGTTAGCAATTGACAGGTTCAACTGTATAGGTCCTGAAGAGTGGATATCTGTATGTAACCATGTAGATAAAGTAGCAACATTCTATAGCGAAAACATGCACCTGCTCGATTCGGCTATAGATCTGTGCTTCACAGTAAATACAGAGTTCCGCATCCGAAACTGAAACGAGTGCGCATGGAACTAGTGACAAGGAAATGAGTGGAGTTGAGTTGTTAGAATCAGATTAAGAAAAAAACTGAACAGAAGAAATCGATAATTTTAAAACTTATGTAAATACTACACGTAAATATATACTTTCAATGTATTAATATTTTTTTATTTATTTATCTTATTATATTTTTTCCTATATTAGCAATATAAATAATCATTTATACACTTTTTCCTATTAACTTTCCTTGCATATGTTCATAAAGAAGTTCTACGTTTAATTAATTTGATAATTGACATTCTAGCGAAAATTTTACTTTAAAAAATTACTTATTGCCTCATCTTGTAACCATTCTAAATCCTACAGTAACATATGTCCCTGTGTTATTATAATTAATATCGCTCTAAATTTTCAATTATTTTATCTGTTCATTACAATATTTCGAGTGTTCCTGTTCATTTAAAATTATTAAGAATTTAAAGTTGAAATTAAACAATAATTACTAATTAATTAATTAATATATATATATATATATATATATATTCCTATTCGAACCACCGTGTTACGCCTATGGTAGAATCTCGTCGCGCAGATTTTGATGAGTCATAGTTTCTTCTCTAAATAATCGAACTCTAAGACATGTTCATACGTGCATAGGAGCCGCCGCGCCATATGGATGGGCTCAGTTATTCATTAGCAGTGTGAGTGTAAAGTGCTTGCGATGGCATCGTGGTCACGAAATGAGATAAGGGCAGTTTTGCGTTATAATTTCGTGCGTGGTTTAAACATAGACCAGTGCTTCGAAGAAATGACTCTTGCACTAGATGTTTGTCCACATCGCACGTGAAGAAACTTTGTTCTCTCTGGGTGCCGCATCGTCTGACTGAAGAGCAGATGACACGACGTGTGACTTGGTGCCGGGAGAAGCTAAAAAAAAGTTTAATAAGAGATAATCTCGGTATGTGAACAACATCGTGACAGGTGACGAGACTTGGCTGTACCATTACGATTTGCCGACCAAAGCTCAAACAAAGTTTGGGTCTCTGATGATGAGGACACACACGTAGTTGTCAGAAAATCCCGATCTGTAAAGAAAAAAATGATAGCTGTATTTTTCAAATCGAGTTGAATTGTGGAACGCGTTGTTTTGGACACAGAGAAGACAACTAAGTGGTATACTTAGGCAGTGCCTGTCTAAAATCATTGGATCTATGAAGAACCTGCGGCCAAAGTCAAGGATGGACACATGGTTCCTCCATCACGAAAATGCTCCAGCTCACCGCGCCAAAGCCTGCACATAATATTTGACCACGACAGGATTGAAACTTCTCGAGCACGCTCCCCACAGTCCGGATGTTGCTCCCTGCGACTTTGCACTGTTTCCGCATGTGAAAATGAAGCTAAAAGGGAGGTGATTTTTCAGTGATGAGGACCTTCTGCGGCCTTGGGACAACGAGTGTGCTTTTCTCCCTAGTGAAACTTGGCAGAACTGTTTTAAAGATTTCGGAGGATGGAGAGGTGTATTGAGTGTAGAGGAAATTACTTTGAAAAAATTAAATAAACAAAGCTGTATTGCAAAACTTTCCTAGTACCTTTTGTCCATTGCGAGTCTAATTGCTTTCAAGGTAATTTTCGTCTGCGCAAAGGCCTTACTTCAACGGCTTGCCATTGCAAGAAGCACCGCTGAAACTTTTCTATTGGTATAGGTTTCAAAGCAGCTGTTACCTTGTCTTTAATGTCACTGGTGCGTGAAACCCCACTTTGATAATAGTAAACAGTCAAATGTCAACAGCTACCAGTTAAATCGTTTCTGCTACCATTGTTCTTGAAATATAAATTTGATGTTGCACCTCTATTTAAATTACGGCATTCTAACGTGAACACGTTTATACTTAGACATCAGTACTCTATCATTTCTCATTGAGAGATTTTACCATCAGCACTTATCAATGACCGAAAAATTCTGCGCGTACCCACTAGTTTATCGGGGTTACCGCATCTTTTCGTATACGTGAATACCAGCGCAATCCGCAAATTTTAGATATCTCATATACAAACTCTCAGTTGTGATTTAATCAATTTCAGATAATTTAATGAAGCAGTGCATTTCAACTATAGAGAAAGTATGTACAAAATTGCAAAACTAGCTTTACAATAGAAGAATCCAGAATCCATACTTAATTTTTGAGTATTGACAATTAAAATAAAAAAACAGAAAAAAAAAGAAAACGGAATTGAACAATGTATTGGTAAGGAACTGTCGCATCGTGTGTGAGCAGTTGTATAAAATGTAAATAAAGGGAGCGATTTTTTATACCTTATTAAAGATGTTTTCATTCTAGAAATATAATGATATTATTTTTCAATTAATTTACACGTGTTTTGATAATTAACTGTTAGGCTTACTAAACACTATTCTTTTTTAATATTAACTTCGGGAATTTACAACTTGCGATAAAACTTACCTTATCTTCAGTTAGTGATGGAGATCTATGCATTAAAGCAAATTGCATGTAACAAGTTGAGCTGCAAAAGAATAATTCTTCACCATCTCCCAACAGTTCCGAATCCTTAGACAAAAATGGTAATTCTGATATTTTCTTTCTAATCATGTTATTTAATATAACAACATCACAATGTTTACAGAATTTTGCTGCTCCATTAAGTATACTTTGTATATCAATTGGTGCACCTTCTTTGCCATCTTTTCCTTTAGTACGATAAAGGCCAAGTTTCTGACTGGGAGGCGTACTAGTTCTTTCAACGATTTGATAACTAGTAGGTGCAGGAATGTGCAAAATATTAGCCAGATCTCGTAATACACCCATTATATCTTCGGCAGCCGACGAAGTAAGTGTTAGGGTTACTGTAACATTGCCCGAGTCCTTTAAGGGTGTTGAGAGTGTTGAAGAAAATTTGGATTTTAAATTATGATAATCTTTTCCAATGTTTTCTTTATCTATATCTGCAAAATCTTTCAAATATGCTCCATTAGGTTTTAATCGTATGGGTATAGGTGTAATAATGGGCACTACTGGTGACAAAGGTCTTGTGGTTATTGATGTTTCATCATCAGCATCATCGTCTATCAACTTTAAGCCAGGAAATTTCAATATAGGTTCAAAAACTGGACATTCTGGCGAAGAGCTGCTTATTATTGAATCTGGTGAGTCATCTCTACTGAAGAAATCAAATCTTTTATCTTCATCGGCATCAAATTTAATAAGTGAAAATTCTTGATCATAAAATCCTCTCTGAGTAGAAGACGGAGGTTTTTCTGGCAGAGGATCGAAATCTCCATATGGTTTCGTACTAAAAATAACACATGCGATGTTAGTTATAGATATTCATATTATTTTCATGGCATATAAACGCAAAAATATATTTTATTCTAAGTTTATAAAAATGTTGTACTATAAATTTTAGTAAAATATCGCAAAAATATATTACCAACACAGACATTGAAAACTTAAATACAATCTGGAAATCTAATAAACTTTCAAAACACATTAAAGTGTCATGGGATTAATCAAGTTTTAGTAAAATTGACATAAATCAAATCAGTTTCTGACGAAAATTAAGATTAAGATACCCAAAATAAGGTTTAACAAAACTCGATCGATAGACTTTGTAATTCGAGTCAATTTCCAAATCAGAGTAATTCTATTTCAAAGAATAAAAAGAGGAAGTAAAATATCTACACGTGTTTTAATAGCTTTTACTATTTTCTTCATCACTTACCTGTAATAATCTGAAAATCCTGGAACTTCAGCATTGCCATAACTTCCTTTCAAATCTCCGAAACGCGAATCGTAATCCTTGCAACCCAATTTCATAAAATCACCACAGCCTAGCACAGGAACAACTACAAAGTTCTTATTCAAAATAGGTTCAGAAACAATCATAGGAGGTAAAGTACGTAATTGTGCTAAAACGCCCTCTATATACGAATCATAATCCTCATCGACTTTACTACTTTTTCTTGGTCTTTTCTTAGGTTGACCAGCAATTTCTTTATTTAAAATTTGGTTTTGCCTCCTTTTTTGTTGATACATTCTTCTTTTCATTTTTTTTAATTCTTCCTTATCCATTTTTTCTGTTTCTACATCCATCAATTCCTCTTTCATTTGTACATCGCATCTACTTTGATCTGAAATCTCAGAATGTTGACTAGAGTCATCTACAAACTCTTTCTTCACTTCCTGAGGCGTTAATATAGGACTCTGAAGGGTTGTCGGTATTGACGGTTCCTTTTTGATGACCAAAGGAGGAGTAGTAATATTAGAGTCCTGGCTACAGGTTGATCTAGGTGTTGGCGGGGATAGTAAATCATCTCTGCTAGGTGTTCGACTGGGTGGTAATGTCTTTTTAATATCAATATGTAATGCTTGTTGACTTGTTGAAATCGATAATGACGTTGAAGGATTTTGAACTACAGGTTTAGATACGAAAGATGTCTCTCGAGTCATAATAGGTTGTCTTTGTACAACAGGTGTGGCATGAGCTTTACTAATGTTGTTATTATTGTTATTATTATTATTATTTGAACTGAGTTGTTGTTGCTGTTGAAAGGATTGTATTGGCTGTTGTACTGAAGTGTCATTTTGTAAAATCTGTGGAATTAATGCGCTAGGTGTGGGTGGTACTGGTCTAGCTAGCTGCGCTTCTAAATTAGGCACTATGGGTAAACTCGGAGCAGTCATCGAAGATGTTGTAGTAGAAACCGTAGTAGAAGTTGTGGTTTGCAAACTTGCACAAGCTGTATTTTGCAGTAATTGCTTCAAAAGAACGTTTTGTGAATCCTCCAATCTATTAGTAGAATGTAAATTAGAAAATTTACAGCCTCCTGCATCTTTCAACAAACTAGAAGTAGTAATTAAAGATCCCGTTTGCGTGGCAGAAAGTGAGGTTGAAGGAATTTCCGTGACAATAGATTCCGGTTCCTTTTCTATTCTTTTTTCAAATATTTCATCAAAACTCCTAGTTCTTGATACAAGAGATTTTGTCAACTGGCTATGCAATAAATTCGTGGTTCCCAAAGCGGGTTTAAATTGGTTTATATTTGCATTGATAGAACTCGTTACTGACGAAATAACGTTCGGTTGAGCTTGAACTAAAGCAGCACTAAAACCACTTCTTGACATAGGTAAAGCAGAACCCAAGATACTTGCTGTAGTAATGGTTCCTGGTGATGTTTGGGGTACTGTTGCAGCTGGGTGGGACTGTAGCATCTCGTTTAAACTTAAGGAGGTCTTCCTTGCAGGCGTAGTGGTAGTTGAGGATTGTGATGTCACAATTACTTTTTGCTCAGACGTCGAAGTAAGTGTTGTACTTGTTACTAACGACAGTGGAAGCTTTTGGTGGTCATTTGCTTTGGTAGCTAAAATGCCTTAATAAATCAAAAAAAAAAGTGTATTATTTCATAGGTCAAATAATGTCATCAAATATTGCTTTTTTATTTCAAATATCTATATTTTGCTAATAGGAAACATATTTTATTTAATTTATTACAAAAAAACTGTGTTTACAGTCCAAATTTGTTTAGTATATTAAATTAAAACTATTAAGCTATTATGAGCCTTTCTTGTTCATAGCAGACGACATGGAGCAGTACTTATCTTAATAGCACAAATTTACTTGTATTTATCGCTCCAATGATTTTTGGAATCTCCATTTTCCAAAATCGAGATTTCAAATTTACCGGTTAACTTGTATTCTGTATTTTTTCTCAGTGCACATTTAGAATAGCATAGTCCCAAATGCTTGTTAAACATCTTCAGTTTATTTGTGAACTTATGGTGCAAGTTTTAACATAATGTAATAATAAAAATCCACTCTTACTTACAATATATTAAGTTTTAGTATAATGGGAAGAGCAAAACATTATACTAAAGAGAAAGAGAAAAAGAAAAGTATTATTTATTAGTGGGAGAACTGCAGACAAATGTTGAAATTTACAAATAACATGTTAATATCGAGAAAACTTATAGAAAACGAAAACCAGAGCTCCACAAAACAATTTCAAAGCAGAAGAACTTTATTGCCAAGTTAAATCGAAAAGTTTAAATACACATGGACTGGACTGTTCCAAACTGACTTAAAAGAAAAGCCTCTGCTTTTCTGAAAAATTAGACTATGAACGGACAAAAGTAAGTACAATTGATTTAGATGTGATGAAAAAAATACACACAATGCCCCATTAATACAAGCTTAACCTCGTATATACTATGAAAGTAATGAAACACAGTAAGGGTAGTATTATATTACAGGTTTGTGTGTTATCAGAACTCGTAACGAAATAAATCAATTTGCTTTAAAAATCTAATAGAATTTGATACATATATCTTTCCGGTAATGTGGTCTTTTATGCATTATATCCCTAAACACATTACGAGAAGTGAAAACAATGAGGAGAAAGCAATTAGATTCACCTGTACAAAGACCTGCCATGAATCCCATAGAAAATCTGTGGATACCGAAACCATTACAAAATAAAAAATTGTATCCTTTTTAGATGACTTTAATTTCACTCAAGATTAGCGATGCGTCGTAAATTCTTCAGAAAATTAATGACTAATGCAATATATGACTTGCATTTAATAATTGTGTCAGACAAAGATGCAAGTATATGAAGTTTGTCTTCTATGTCTCTACAACATGTTCAATATTATACATTCACATTTTTGCGACACTGAGTGGAACAGAATAATAAAACGCATGATTTCTTTTATTACTTGCCAGAAGTTTATTATTATTATTACATGGTAATACCATAAAATCATATCTTTGTTTCAAATCAGAATGATAACAATATCTAATATACATGAATCTATATTTTAACGAACATATTTCTTTAACTTAAACATTTCTATGGTATCCTTCTCGTCAATTAATTCCTACATCGAATTTCAGCTGATAATAATCTAATGTTAGTTTTAGTTTTGACTAAATAATTAGGATACTATCGATTTAAATAAGGTTTTTATCTTCCAATGAATTTACTTTTTGCCATTCTACTTTCTTTTTAATGAGAATACATATTTATTTACCATTCCATTTTAATTACTTACAAAAATTCAATTTTATATATATTTTTATCAATAAATTAAGTAAATTTAATATCTTTCCGAATCACACATCCTATCAAACATGAGAGACTACACGTCATTTTTGTCAACTCTCGTTTCTTTATCATTTAATAAAAAAGACATTTGACTTTGCAGTATCAGTTTGATTTATATTGCAATAATTTAATGAATTTATTTGTAACCTTTCGTAAATTGAGCGGTAGAAATAAATTAATTTTATATTCACTGAATAAATCAAGTTATATGTCTATGCGAAGTTAAATTAAAAACAATACATTATTCATTAAAATTTATAAATTAATCTTCTATTTTATCCTTTACTATTTGGATGGATGTCGCTGTATTGTACACTACTGTTGGAAAATTTAGAAGTAGAATCTTATTTTATTATCTGATATTGTTTATCTAATTCTAAAACTAAAAGTATAAAACATAAACACTAAGCGAAAAAAAGTTTATTGCAAAAAAAACTTAAAAATGTGTAACTCACTTTCATATGTATATACATACACTACCGTCCATAAGTTTAATCGCACTACAGATAATTTAAAATTGCAGAAGGAAATAAAATATTTAAGTTAATATATTGAAATTTTATTCAAACTAAAATCATTTTACATATTTGCACGTTATTTAACCGAAGTATTTTGTATAAACGAATGAACGCCTTATTTTCTATTTCAAGAAATAATATTCAGGTAAGAAATATAATGCGGGTGTCATGGAGATTATCCATTATTCGGAATTGTTTATTGTATGGTTTATTACGTGCGCTTGTAAGGGTATATTTTATGTTTATTACACAGTAAATACTCAGTTCACGTTGTTATTGAAGTGTCAGCAAGTGCTATCGAGTAAGCGAATTTTCATAATTGTGTTTAAAACATGGCAAAGAGAAAGCAACTAACTCTTGAACAAAGGACAAGAATTATTGCTTTGCACGAAACAAAGCTTTTTAATAGAGCAATCGCACGAAAACTAAAAATTTTCGAGTATTGTGTTTTTTAAACTATAAAGAGAATGGCAGAAACTGGCCAACTCGGGGACCGAAAACGCTGTGGACGGCCGAAGATAACTACTAAAAGAGAAGATGAATATCTGAAATTAATGTCCTTGCGCCATCGTCGCCTTACAGCCCCGGAAATAGAAGCACAATATAACGTTCGCAAAAACTGTAAAAAAATTTTTCGACGACCGAACTGAAATAAGCGCCGTACATTTGTTCGTCGTCGTGTCGGAGAGAGGGTGGTGGACATGTGATGGTTTGGGGTTGCTTTGGAGGTGGGCACATCGGAAGATTGGTGCAAATCACAGAAAGAATGACAAAAGAAGCTATTTGGGTATACTGCAAGAGCATGCTCTTCCGTCAGCGATGGAGCTAATGGGTCTGGGGTTTGTTTATCAGCAAGATAACGACCCCAAACACACAGCAAAGATTGTAAAAAGGTTTTTCGCCGACCAAACTGAAAGAAGAATCCTTACATTAATGACATGGCCATCCAAAAGTCCGGACTGCAATCCGATAAAGCTGTTATGGGACTGTTTGGATCGTGAAGTGCGTAAAATACGTCCTACTAGCAAGACAGATCTTTGGGATAAATTGCGGAATGAACCGACTAGTTGAACGAATACCACGTGTTTGTGAAGCCGTGATCGCAGCTAGGGGTGGTTACTTTGACGAAAGTAAAATTTAAGCTAACTTATTATAATATTACTTACATTAATAATGTCAATTGCTTGAATTGTATGTTAAGTTAGTATTTTATAAATAAATTTGCCATGAAAACAAACAGTCTCTTTGATGATAAAAGATAACATATAAAATATTTCTGAAAACAATTATCCGCACTAAAAGGCCAGCGACATATTGCATATTGCAGTACGTTTTTCCACTGTTAACTGCTGTTTCTTTGGGCATATCTTAAGCTTTGAAAATTAAATCCATCGGTAAATTTAATTATAATTAATAATTAACTGTGCATTAGTAAAACTTTTATCTTTTATTTTAAAATGTGCAGAACGTGTGTTAACACAACGGCAATCGTAACGCAATTAATAATATGGATAATAATTCATAAATATCCGCTTTGAGTACTCTCATTCGTATTCATAGTAAAAGTTAGAAATGATCGATAACGATTTCACAAATTTACACCTAATATTAATGTAATGTACAAAAAACTACAAAGCATAAAATTCGAAATTAAATAAACAAATTTTCAAATAAATTATTTGATTTTTATTACCTGTTTTCAAATTCTCCGACGGTAGTGTACATTATTCTACCATAATTTTCATTTGCTTTTGTGCACATACCTTTAACCAACAATTTTAGGGAACTTTTACAATTAATTTTAAACTAGGAACAATAATATTGAAGTCATTAACACTTACTTTGTGTGGTTGAAGTTGCTGTTGAAACACACAGTGACGGCGAAGAAATAACATTTGCTACCGTTATCGCTGATGTAGTTGTAGGGCTTGTTTTTGGCGAAACAATTTTCGGCTTGATATTAGGTACAATAACAGAACTAACGACTGAACTTATTGTGTTGGTTTGTTGTTGATGATGAGTTTGTTGATGGAGATTAGATTGTTGCGAATGATGCGTTTGCTGTTGCTGTTGTGTTACAATTCTTGAAGTTTGAACAGTTGTTGATAAATTTACAGTTTTTTCTTTATAAGTAACAGTCTTGGCAACAGTGCCAACGTTAGAAGATGTAGTTACCGTTGTTGTAAAAGAAGATAACAAAGTTCTTAGTTGTTGCGAACCATTCGCTATGTTAGAAGTCAATTCAGATGGTTGAGATAATGGAGACAGTTGTGGTATAATAGTAGCTCTAGTATTAGTTACTATAGTAACAGGTATTTGTGTTGTTTCTTTCGATTCTGTTGTAATTTTATTTACTTCGTTTTCTACAGGTTTTGTACTGGGTTTGCTAATTTCCATCTTTTCTTCAGCGCCTTTTTTTATTTCTTCCATGTCCATATCTTCGATCATCTCTAATAAAGTATCAAAGTATTCAAATTTACCGTCTTGCCGTCTGTTTTCTAAAGCCTGTAATGATATGTGATCCAATATCTGCTCTTGAGAAGGTGTTGGTGATGGTATAGAGATTACAACAGATTTATTGTCCAAGTCATTAGAATTTCCATCTACTTCTTCAACTGTTTGTGTTATGAAAGGCATGGCCTCCAATGTTGTTGATCTTATCAAACTTTGAGATTCTTGAATTATCTGTAAATGTATGTTTAAAAAATTTCAAATACAAGAAACCAAACAATTACTTTTGAAAGCATGGGAATTATTTTAGACATCATAGTGATTCAATGATATTTAATACAAACTATTCGGCATTTCTGCAATAGATGTCGTTAATTCATTTTACGGTGCTTGAGTTATTCGCATCTGTCTTTATGCTAGACCATTTTGGGCAAAAATTGAAAGATTTGGCTGAGTGTTTGAAATTGTATAAACAGTTGAAAATAGAAGGCCAAAGTATGCATTTTCGTCATATTTTACTGCCTAATTTTTGTAAAAAGAACATGCGTCAAGCTTGTGAAAAGTTGTGTAAAATTTATAGAGACAGTGTTGTACAAGAACGTTAATAAACAGAATAGAGAAACTACGAATTATCAGTAGCGGAGAGCAGAGACGTGTGTTCATATCAATTTATACCATGTTTATATCGATGTTGCGAAAGATTACGCTACTGATACAGTAGATATTTCTTCCAACGTAATTGTTACGACATAGTTCGTGTTTGTTTATTACATCAGAGTCCCTTTCCCTATTCTGTTTTATTATATCAATGACCAGTCACGAAATTACACGTTGTTGATTTTAATCTTAACGACGCTTCTTGGTCAGGGAGGCCCACGAGATCAGTAACGATAAAATAAAGGTGTTGATTCAGTCAAACCCACGGCATAAGACACAACAAGAGAGAGTGCACTTAGAGAAATGTTAAGGATCCATCGTTTAAGTGTTCACGGCCAAATGAAAAAGATGAGATACGTCAGCAAGTTCGATATTTGAGTTCCTCATAAGCTGAAAGAACTTAGCTTATAAACCTATAGGATATACTCTTTAAACATGAAGGAAACTGATCCTTTTTTGGAAGCAATTGATACCTGCTGATGAAAAATCGATTGCTTACAACAATGTAGCGTGAAAGTCTTAGTTCTGATCCGAAGGTTCTTTTCAAAAGTCATTGATGGCAGATATTCAGTAGACAAATTGTCGTGCTTTTCAAGTTCCTGCTAAGGAACGGCAACTGTGTATTGTCGTCAATTGGACAATTTGAATGAATCCATCATCGAGAAACGTCCAGAGATCATTAATTGTAAAGGCGTAGAATTTCTTTACTACATTACTACTACAGAAGTTTGATCGTCTGTTAAAAATTATTGGATCTTGTATGAAATATACTGGCACACCCACCATACTCGTTGGGCCTTACGCCTTCTAACTTCCACTTGTTAAAACCCCTTGTGTGTGGTGCGTTTGACTCAGATGAGGCTGTGAATTGACATCTTGTAAAGTTTTTCGCCGATAAAGATGGGTTCTGTCATAAACGAAAAGTCATGAAGCTGACCAAAAGACGGCTTGATAGAGTTACTTCTTCCTCTGGTAGCGAACACTCGCGAAATTTTAAAATATCTACTTGGGAATGTCATGACAAACTTGTTATGCATGTCAACCATGAAAAATTGTTGTGTAAATAGCATATATTTTAGATGAATAAAGCATAGCAAGACATAAAATTTTAGTCCAGCCATTTTGTGTGAACTACGGAAAAACGTTCCTATTCCATTGACAATATATAATTTATATTTTGTACGATCGAACGAGAAATAATACCAAATATTCCCATAAAATTGTATCCTGCTCAATTCTATTTATATAAATTGTTCAAATTTTGATCTTATATTTTAGCTGAAGTTTGAAATTTAAATGATGCACCATGTATTTATCGTTCATTAACATAATACGTAAAAACTGCAAAATGCTGACAAATCAAAAGTTTTTTTCTATGCTTTTGAATTAAAAAGATCGAGTTTAATAGTTTTAAAAGCATATCTAGTAAAACACCAAAAAATCTTACCTGAGCTGTCATTTTTAATTCTGGCGGATTATGAATTATTAATGGTGAACTTTTATTTTTTATAGGACTTTTAGCATTTCCTCCAACAGATGTTATCACTACCTCTTTTTGTTCAATATCTTTTTTTATATTATCATTAAGCACTTCATTTGCATCTTTTGTATCCACTTTTGCTAATGATTCTTCCTCAATTTGCTGTTCTTCTTTTATTTTACTCAAGTGTTGTTCTAGTTTTAGTTTATCGTCCTCGAAATTTGAACTGTCAGGTGATTTTGAATCATCTTCGAATATCTTTTTTGGCAAATCAGATGTTAAAGATAACGAAGTTGAAGGCTTATCTATAACCTTAACGTTTGGTAATTTACTAACAGCACTTGCGCTAATAACAGGAACTGTAAATTGACTAGGAAGGATATTTGTTATTTGAGTAGTACTTCCGCTAACTATAGTTATAGGAGCTACAGAATTAACAATTTTGGGTACTCCAATTACATTACTTCTTAATGTCGTTTTTATTGGTAATATAATACTTGCAATGTTATTTTGTATCTTAGAATTTTGTATAATGCTTTTGTTAATTTTTGCGGTGGATAAATTAGAAGTTGCAATAACTGGTGCAGTTATTAGTGATATTTTCTGTCCTTGAAGAGTTGTAGGTCGTATATTTATTGTATTAGATCTAACGCTCTGAACGACATTGGTATGAATCACGTTGGGAGATGATGTCTTAGGAGTAAATGTATAAACATTGGGAGCCGCATATTTGTGAATTTCATTGATATGCTTGGAATTTATTAAACTGGGCTTGATAATTTTCTCTTTACGACTGCCTTCATCTATAAGTTCTTCAAAATCCTCCTTTGTGGATATTTCTTCAGGACTTTTGACAGTTGGATCAATAATGACTATATGAGATGGCTCATCAAAATTTTCTCCTACGGTAGCTTCAATATGAGGTTCTTCACTTTCAGTGGGTGATTCCGTTGGTAATACTTGTGCTGACGATAGTCCTTCAACTATGTTTAATGTTATGCCATCGGTTTGTTTAGATTTTTCCTGGAAATAAATTTTCGGTAAAATTTTATTTTTATAAAATATCAATAATTAAATTATAAGATAGTAGATCTTCCTAACTTCATAATTTACTATTGGTCCATTTAAGTGAAATGTCAGTCATCAATCAAATCGAAACAGAATGATGACTTCTGGTCGTAATTTAAAAAACATCGGAAATAAAATAGAAAGTTTTCCCAGGAAATTATGAAAACTCATTGAAGAACAGAGTTTTGTAGTGTTAAAACATCGGCATCAACTGCTACACAGGCGAATATGCTAGTTCGACATAATATAAATTTAATTATGGCAACCAAGTCGATATAACATTAAATCAAGTGATGAGATTGGCTACAGACTACTAAAATCAACTCAGGATCAGGACTCCCAATATATGGAGAAGATATGTATATATTACATGAATAATAAACTGGAAAATAATTAATAAAAATTAATCTTTAAAATGGAATAAGTGTATCTAAAACATGTGCAGCTGTAAGCGATCAATTACAGATCGGGAATGATATGAGTACTTACTGACACTCACAACTGACATTAACCTAGGTGATTTTGAAGGAGCCTGTGGTTGGTTAACTTAATCACTAAAGGTTGATTTATAACCCCTTTCCACATTAATTTTCATAATTCTGTATACGTATTTCGACAACTAAGTTGTCATCATCAGCAGATAATTAAGCAGTGTCGCACCTGGAAAACTACGGCAAGAAATACCAGTACAAAAAACTAATTCCGCACACGATTCGTACCGCTGAAAGTCAACACACACACTGTACGTCTTGGCCGGATGGATGACAACTTAGTTGTCGAAATACGTATACGGAATTGCGAAAATTAATGTGGAAAGGGGTTATATATCAACCTTTAGTGAGTATGACATTAACCTGTGAAAAAACTGATACTAGGCCAAGGAAAAAGTGATGCGTTTTAAGTTTTAATTAATATCATAAAGTGATAAAGTGGCTACACATTTATCTAATAATATAAATAGATGTAGAAAAGAACAATATTCAGTATACGTGGGAATATTCTTTGGCATATGTAGAGAAAGCCATCAATGTAAAATTCTAGCCAAATACTATGTAGTCATGTATACTACTAAGATGATAATAAATAGAAACTCATTAATTCTATACCATTGAATATATAAGTGGAGTGAGCTTTGTGTTTTGTCACAAACTTTATAATATTGCTTAATAGGTAATGATTTACAATGCCTTGTTAAAAACGAATTTTCTTTCAACCAATTTTTCTCACTGTTTTTAAAATATCTCGGTAAGAAAAATTGTGTTTCAAGTTAAACTTTGTAAAATTTTAGGAATGTGAGATATTATTTAAGATATTGTTTTGACAGTTATTCTGTTCCCAACTAAATTAATATTTACAGTTCTCCGACACTTATCCAATCTAGTCCTGTGTATTTCAAGTTCTTTGTTATCTCACCATTCCACTTCACTTGAAAGTTTGCTTCTATTCACGTCTTTGGTGTTGCCTGTTGGTCACACTTTCTTAGATAATTTCTTATTTAAAATTCTGTACAATGACCATATTATTTCAAAGCATCTTTGTTCATTTTTTTCTATATATTTTACACTTAAATTGTTTGTTAGTCAACATTTCGCACTTTGTTCTCTAATCTTAGATATATGATTCTTCTGAATATCTTTATTCCACTTGACTGAATTATTTTCCTTTGTTGTTTATTCAAGGACATTAAAAAAACTATGGATTCTTATTTTTGCTTTTGTTGTTAGTCCTTTTTTGTTAAATACATATTACATTTATCAACGCTCCAGTTCTTCAATTTTCTAAAGTAATACTTATTGTTTAAGGTTTTCTTATTGTTACCATTGTGTTAGATTATTTGTCAAATATTCCGATTATACTGTATATCTTCTTTTCTTCACATCTATAAGATCAAGTCTTCAGCAAAGGCTAAGCAGTTCGTTATTTTCTTTCTAAAATGATATACTCCATGTTTTTTTTATTCTGAAACATGGCATTTTCATATTATATCATTAATTACAAGGATAAACAAGAATGGACTTAATATCTGCTCTATCTCACTCCAAAAATTGTTGTGAATCTCTAGAATATTTTATTTTTTGCCCTTACGTAGTTCTTTCTTCGTTCACAAACTCTTATATTACCAATTTCTTTCTTATTTATATACCAATTTCAAATGCCTTTGAAATTATATATTGAAAATATTAAATAGTTGGTATATAAATAAGAAATTGGTAATATAAGAGTTTGTGTGCGAAAAAAGAACTACGTAAGGGCAAAAAATAAAATATTGTAGAGATTCACAACCATTATTGGAGTAAGATAGATATAAACAAAATATTAATTTTCTATCAGCTTTCTACACATCCTAAATGTTTTATACTCATAAATTAGTTATTAATTCTTTTTTTTTATTATTATTGTAACGCTATAGCTAGCCCAAAACTCAATCATTTTCTTTTCTATTTTCCTTTAGGGCCACATCTACGATGTATTCTACTTTTGTTTTTAGTTTTTTTCCTTAAAATACTTCCATACAATTTCTCTGGTATACCTAGCGGGAAAATACTTGCATTGTTGTAAATCATCTTTATTTTAAGCAAAAGTGCATTGAAATATTTTTTCATTTTGTATTTTAAATAAGAGAATATTATATTATTAATTCTTCTTCTTTTCCAATCAAACTTTGAACATTTCATCTTTCAATAGTTAGATTTCTACTGCTATACATGTATTGATATATTTTGCATCCTATCTGACAAAAAAAAGAATTAGTAAAAGTATATATATTAAATAAAATTTTGTACAATTGTTTACTGTGTTGAAGATAATTTATAAAATCGTATCCCTTATAGAAAACTTAATGATTCACAGTTCCACGTAAACGAATACATTTTGTTATTCGCCCAGGAATGCTTCTAGTAAAATCTTTTACAGAAGTTCATTCCATTAAGCATTGAAAATATTGATGTTGACCTCTTACAGAAATCATCAAAAACCGTAATGTAACAGCTGCTGGTATGTGGCAATATTTAATACTTAGATACATATGTATATGCTAAATGGTTCCCAAAATTCGCAAAGGTACTTTTGAGCATTTATATGGTCTCGAAGGAATACCTTACTTTCTATGCTAATTGCACACCAAAACATAAATCCTAGAAGTGCAGTTTCATGTTCTATGAAATATTTCAAAAACCGCCTTTCTCCTCTTCGACGTTGGACTTATCTACAACCATCAAGGCCCAATTAACAAAAACCATATTGTTTCAGTTCCACTCTCATCCTAATGCACCAGTGCATTACATTATTCTATCGAATGCCTCGATGTCAACTAATGAGGGGCAGTTATTAATTTTCGACGATAGAAAATTAACCCATGCAAACGAATACAACGATATATAATAGATCGCATTATTCTACGGCCTAGGTCTGCCAAAAAAAAAAAAAAACCATTTCCCACACCATGGGGAACTATGCCGATCCCTAAACGCAAGCCTTAGTTTCATACCTACCTGTTCTTCTAGGCCGTCCAGAGCCTTTACTATAATATTGCTTACTGCCTTGAGATCAACCGTTCCGACAAAAATATTTATTGTATCCGCCTTCCGATTTCATAAAATGCCATAGCCCTTTCAGGGTCACTTAGCTGGCGATAAATTGATCGTCTTCGAATTCATTTTAATACACTAATTTCCTCCTGTTACTATTAGAACCGAATAAGCACACTAAACTGATCCAAAATAAAGAGAAACGAATTTACGTAAGAGTTCGACAAAAAAAACGAAACAAAAGTTTATTGATAATTTTTTTTATCTTCTATTATTCTCAACGCAATAAACACTGGTAGTTTGTTTAAAAGTATATACTTTTACTGGGTGATTGCATTTTTTTTTGGTCACATATATTTATTCTCAACATTTATTACATTCAAGCAAGCCTAAAACTATGAGTAGTTGTTTCCAACACCTGTGACATTGTCCCTTTTTTTATTCATGTCCTTTTTTGTTACTTGGTCTAACACTTATATTATATATTTCTTTATAAGTTTTTACCTATCTTGGTTCTATTTTTTGTTTGATTTTGTGCCGTCTCCATCACCCTGTGCTGTTTTTTCTTTAACAGCTTTTACTTCTATACTATTTCTCATTTCCATTTCGAATTTAGTCAAATCGTCTTTAATGACATTTTGATCGTTTTTTAAATATTTTAACTTACATTTTATTCGAGTTATTTCAGTTTTATCGTCATCATTAATTTCTGTTCAAAATGCGTTGTCCCATTTCTTATTCACTTTTTTTAAATCGACATTGACATAAAAATTTTCTTCTCCGAATAGTTTTTCGATCGCTTGTATCCATTAATTATTATTTTTTAAACTGAATTATTTGTAAAAAAAAATGTGGCTTTCTATTACAATTTCATATATATTCTATTACTTTTAATAACAGAGTTAATTTAGTTGATATATATTTCTAACATACCTGTAACATTAATTCTTCGTCACTGGATATTGGACTTTGTTGAATAACAAACCTAACATTTTTATCAGTCATATGATAGCTTTCATCCTCATCTTCTTTTTCAGGATATACGTTCTCTGAAATATCAAAAAAAAGGAAGTCCTCTGTTATTTGATCTGATTCTAGGGGACTAGAGAAATTTTCTAATCCACTTTGATTGAATGATTCTATAACAGTTATCTCATCACAATCAGGTTGTTGAGCGGCCGAACTCAAAGATACTTCTGTCGATATAACAGTGTCATCATCATAATCCATAATCGATAACTGTTTGTCTTCTGGACTTCTATCTATTGTCTGAAGCTGAAAAATAATAATTAGTAATCATTCAAACTGTTTTATAATAAATATTTGTATTTATTTGGAATTTAAAATAATTACAGTAATTAATATTATACACTGATTAAAAAAAGGCTCCCGTCATTAACCCAAATTTGATATTTGAAATTAAGTTTTCCCCAAAAATCTAGATAGTACTCAACTATCATTTCAGGGTGATAGTCTATATGTAGGATAGAATGCAAATAGATATGCCAATTATTTTTTTACAATACCAGTAATATTTCATTTTAGATAATAAATAATTTATTAATCGCAACTAAGCTTAGTATCTACTATTACATATAGAAATAATTGACTGTATACGCTAAATTTTACTTTTCATAAGTACCTGGTGTTCATTTTGGTGATCACTACAGGGTATCTTTTTTCCAAAATTTCTCGACAGAGATCGGGGTGTGTTGGTAGTCGATGTTGAAGCCGAAGTCGGAGGTGGAGTTATAGGTGGCGTTGATGAACTATCATCGAATTCATTATAATCACTACTAACCAGTGAATTAACTCTAGTAAGACCTTGTAAATTTGATTTTGCGGGTGATTTCTTTTTAAGAATAGTAACCCTACTAACATGAGACTCTTTTTTAAATTTTGGTGGTGGCGCTGGTATTTCACTTGAACAGGCTTTCTCTTCTTTTCCATCAGCAATAGGTAGCCTTTTCGCACCTGTTATATATTAATTTAATTATTAAGAATCGATGTAAGGTATTTCAATACTAAAAAATTAATTTTTACTAGATTATGAACTTTTTTATTGTCGGTATTTTCATAAATATTATTAGTTTCAATACATATATGTATAAAGAACTAAAAAAATTAACACAGATTCAATACAGATAATTTGTATAGAATAATTACCTCGCCCGAAACTCCACATTGGTGATCCTCCCCGTAATCCCAATTTAAAATAACCAAATCGTCCGAAACCAGGAGGAAATGGTATAGGATTTGAAGGATTGTGAGGATTTCCACCACCAGACAAATCATGTTCAGGTAATTGAAAAGAATTTCTTGGAGTGCCAGGATTTTCAGCACTTCTAGGTCTATCAGGTATTATAGGACTGCTTCCAGTACTAGGTGGTCGCCTCATGCCCATTGGAGATTGTATTTGCCCAGCAATCATGGGCGATCGTGGCATAGGAGAATTCGGTGGTTGATGAGCAGAACGCATCATAGGACTACTAGGGGGTTGATTTGTAGTTTGATGAACGGCTGGGCTCCTGGGTACAGGTGAGTTTGAAACCATTGGACTTCTTGGAGGCATTGGACTGGCTGGTTGACTTTGCATTGAATGAGGTGACATAATCTGAGGTTGACTAACATGCGGACTCGAAGGCATAGGACTACTCGGTGTTTGGTTGTGTTGAGATATCCTTTGTTGAACCTTATAAAGAAAACGCTGTTATTTTATAAATTTTGAAATACAAAAGTTTCTATTCAGTACTTGAATTTGAGCAATTTGTTGCTGTTGTTGCTTAGCCAACTGCTGCTGTTGCTGTATCATCATTTGATGTTGTTGAGGTGTCAATGGTTGAGGCTGATTCGAAGCGCCACCTTGTTGTTGCTGTTGGACTAATTGTTGCTGTCTTAGCGCCAACTGTCTTTGCTGAATTAATTGTAAGGTTCTCTGGCTGGTAGTTAAAGTGCATTCTCCTTGATTTTCTCCCGACTGTTGCTGTTGTTGAAGTAAAGCTTGCTGTTGCAAGTGCCGCTGTAGCATTTGTTGATTCATCGCCAACTGCTGTGCTGGTGGACTATTTAATGGAGATGGTGCACATGGTTTTTGCTGAAAGTTGGGACTAGGCGATTGAAGTCTTGTTCTTTGTTGTAAAGCACCAGCATCTAATTGCGGTCTAACAAAACGTAATTGACCCAATGCTTGTGGAGTTCCCGGTCGTAAATCACCAGCATAACCGATCGGACTAGTAACTACTCTCCTGTGCTGAGGTGAAGTCATTCTTGGCATAGGTGGCGGCAAACATACCTAAGCAAATAATAATTATATTTATTTAAAAACTATTCTGTGTTTAAAATTGTCGCAACATTTATTATTGAATTTCATTTTGTACAAAATTACCTGCGACGGACTTTGTACAGGACCTGGACTTCCTTCACTTTGAGAATGTGGTGTACCAATTCTTGGCGAAGGTTGCATAGGTGACATTCCACTAGCAGTCGGATTACTGGGACTTTGTAGGACACTAGATACCGATCCAGGACCTGGAGAATGAGAAACTAAAGGTGCGGGACTGTGCATCGGTGAACTGTGCTGAGCCATTGGCGAAGCTGTAGGAGATAATAATGGCGATTGGGGAGTATTCGCTGGATGAATTGGTGAAGAAGCCGGGGGCCCCAGAGGAGACTGGGTTAACAAAGGGCTCTGTCCAGGTCCAGGTCTCTGCTTTGTTTGTTGTTTATTCCGATATTCCTTCATATAGACCAATAAATGAAATACAGAATTACATAAAAGAGAAGAAAGACAGCTGCCATATGTGTATGGGTATATATAAATATATACATGTATATTTTCAATTTTTTTCACTAAAATAAGCAAAACATCGTTAACTTTTTAAGGAATTTACTAATTTTCCTTCAAAATATAACAAGTGCAAACCCTACGGAAATAGCAGTGCCTAAGCATTTAATAGATACCTGTATTAATAAACCATGTTGCCGACTTTGTTTTCTGCTAGACTCTAAATGCTTCTGAAGTATTGACTGCTCGCTAGATATTCTTTGTAGCTCTGAAGCATCTGCTTCAGCTAATTGATTTCCACATTTCTTAAGCTGCCTTTGTTTACTATTCAATGACTGAAAAGAAAATAACAATATAAAAGGCAATAAATAGAATGTTTGTTTTTTACCTTCCTTATCTTTCTTAATTTTTGAACTTCAGCTTCATAAAATTTCAATTGTTGTCCCAAAACCATATTCTGATGATTTAACCACTGTTCATACACGATTTGAACTTGCTTATCCTGTTCAGTTACAATATGTTCTGGAGGTAAGGGTGGTGCAGGAACAAAATTAGCATTGAATGTCGGTACTCGCGGAGGATTCTCTGAAGCAGCTGAAAGTGTTTGCCACTGATTTTGAGAAGTACCAGTATTTGAAACTTGTGTTTGGAATGTTGGTCTTGCTTGAGTGGTAGTAGAAGATAGAATATTTTGTACTAGAAAAAAAAAAAAACAAAAACATTTATAAATGAGCAGTACAGTTTAATACATTTTCAGAAGAAATATTACAGAAACTTTTTCTTGTACTTTTATTAACTCGCTTTGCGATTTTTAAATTACGTAATAATTAACGGTATATATAATTTAAAAATGCAATAAAACAAAAACGGTTTGAAATTTTGCCAAATTTATTTTTTTGTTATGAAGTACAATTGTGCCGGCTAAGGATGGAATATTATTTCATTCATATGGCTGCCGCGGCTGGCCTCACAGTATCCCATTCGATAGGACCAATTTTCGAACACTTTTTCGAGCGTATGGGGTCGTATCTCGGCAATGGCATCACGAATGTTGGCCTTGAAATGCTCAGTTGTCTCTGGTTTGTCGGCAAAACACTTGTCTTTAACGGCGCACCACAGAAAATAGTCCAACGGTGTCAAATCGCAGCTTCTTGGCGGCTAATTGACATCACCATTTCGGCTAATTAAACGGTCATCAAACGTTTGACGCAATAAATCGATTGTGGCATGGATTTGTGGCAAGTTGGACCATCTTGTTGAAACCAAACATCGTTCACATCAATACCATAAAGAGCGGGCACAAAAAAATCAGCTATCATGGTGCGATAGGTGTCTCCATTGACCGTAATGGTTGCGCCGTCCTCATTTTCAAAGAAATATGGGCCAATGATGCCTCCGCTCGATAAGCCACACCAAACAGTCACTCGTAATGGGTGCGTTGGCTTCTGTAAGATCACGTGTGCGTTTTCTGAGCCGCAAATACGGCAATTTTGCTTGTTAACGTACCCACCAAGATGAAAATGAGCTTCATCCGAAAAGATGATTATTTTGGCAAAATCGACATCATCGTGCAGTTTCTCGTTGGCCCATCTAGCGAAGCGAAAACGAAACGGATGGTCATGCGGCTTCAACTCTTGAACCAATTGAACTTTGTAAGGCGTCATATCGAGATCTTTTCGTAAAATGCGTGGTGCGTGAAATGTTCAACTCTTGAGAACGATGACGAGTTGATGTTGATGGATTCTCACGCACGCTCACGTCTTGGCCCATCAACAATGAAACCAGTTTCACGAACTTTAGCAATAAACTTGCGTATACCGGGCACTGTTGGTCCTTCTCTGCGACCAAATCTTGTACAACATTTTCGTGCAATTTCCGACCAATTGTCTTTGTTTTGGAAATAAATTTCCAATAAATCCCAACGTTGCTCAAGTGTAAATCGATTCATTTCGTTCAGTGGAGATAATATACTGAATTTTGTGACAGAATAGAATGACAGTATTGCCAGATTCGAAATAACTGGTTGTTCAAATTTAAACCGATGGCCCACCTTTATGTAATGTATACACAATGAATGTATTGAATAGGTCTGTTTAGGTGACAAAACCCGTCTATTTATAAATTATTTTTTTTACTTAGCATTAATTTATATTACTTTATTTGAGTTGAAGTTGGCGACACTGGCGTCTTTTGGCTATAAATATAAACGAAAATAAAAAGTGCAGTCCAAAGATTAAATTTCTATGAAAGCTTTAATTAAAAAGAAAGAGATAAAATGAATTTAGCTAGTAGAACACCTTGGTATTTTCCGCAATTAAAAATGAACATGAAATTAAGCGTATTACTTATAAGCTATCTTTTTAACAAGCAAATGAGTATGAACATTTTTTGTATTCACGAAAAATAAGTAACAAGAACAACCTCTACAATAGCTTGAAAAGTAAACATACACATATAATAAATATGATCAATATCTAAAGTTTAGAAATACTTTTTTATTATCTAAGAATCAGTCGCATTTAAAAAAAGAAGAAAAATTAACATTTTGTGGTTATCTATTGATTTAATCGTTCTAGGGGTTTTTAAAATAAAAATCTAAATACTATGTTTCGAATCAAGGACATAAAATATAACTATACGCATATAAAATAAAATTTTGATATTTAAATTCATTATTATGGTGTGGTATGTCCGCACTTATTAAATCAACTTTCTATGTTAATAAAGTGATAATAAAATACCTGGAGCTGCTGTAGATGTATTCGAACCTAAGGTTAAAGGGCCAGAATTTAAAACATCTGCCTTTAATCTTTCAAATTCATGATCGCTAAGCAGTGCAGTAGAAGCTGTTGTCGAAGATGTTTCAGTATTATTTTGAGTTGTACTTATGGTTTGTGTTTGCAATTGCTTCTCCTGTTCACGTTGTTCTTCCTCCAATAGCTCTTGCAACAGTAGAGGCTGTTCCTGAAAATTAAGTCCGAATATAAACAACTGAATATATATTTACGGAAAAACGGAAAAAATGGAGAAGTGAAAAAAATCACAGAAAAAAATGTCATGAAACTATATGAACTACATACAAGGACAATTTTTTATAGTTATAATAATTAGTACATTTATGCAGTCCTTGTATATAAATAATACTTTCATTTTTGTAGTTAAATCAGTTCAGCATTATTTATACGACTTTCTTTATAGACGTATATATCGAAAGCCATACAATATAGAAAAATACAGTATATAAAATGGAATACACAAAAGATATTTAATAATATTCAAAAACAACTATACAAATAACATTCTGAAAAATAAATTCCAATACAAAACAAGATAAGTCATAGTACGCAAATAAATTACACTCCTAAACAATAGATTTTTATAAAATTGTGCATAAAAGAATACTCGTTTTTTGGAGTCCTTCATTATTTGTGTTAGTAAGGGCCTAGTTATATTACGTCTACTAAGTTTTTATAGAATTATTTATATTATTTATTATTAGTTTGATTTATTTACAGTTTTTCATTTGCTTATCACAATGTATCAAATGCATCCCACCTTATGTCAAATGCTTTTCATTCTTATCGATACATCGATAGCACGTCCAACATTTTCCCATTTGTTAAAATTTTTTTCACTATTTGATAAATGCTTTTCGCACATAATCGTGACGGATTAAATATTAAACTATATAGATTTTTTTTTGTTTTAAACAGTACGGAAATTAACAACATATAACAAGAAACTATCATAGATGTCCCCTCCATACATACATATATTGCACATATAAAAACAACGGTCTTAAGTAATGTTTTCTGATGACACATGAATATCTGCCTACTGTCCATTTTCCTTAGTTGATTCTGCTCTTTTAATATAATTTTCTCAGGCAAAAAAAAACGGTTCCTCAGTCAGATTTAGAAATAGGCTATAGACTAGGAGAAAAACAACGTTGTGACCATAGTTTTGAAATAAATTTGTTACGTCGCTATTCTTGTGAAAAAGCATGTTGTCCATTATAAAATGCGTTTCTTCGATACTACCATTGTGCATATGATTCATTATGGTTATTAGGAACCCATTAAAATGTTCTGCATTGTATGGCCTGTCTTGAATATGGAATAGATATGTATAATGAATTTACCGACATCAATAGAAATCGAGTAACTTCTGCACCTGATTTGAGTTTTACTTACATATATTAAAACTTGAATTTCAAATTTGTGTATAAAGAATATTTTCTTATTATCACACATAATTCTATTGTAATATATTACATACTACTGCGACCCTTTAAGTGAGAAATGAAATTCAGTGAGTCCGATTAATCGTCGATTTGGAAATAGGCATATCGAGTCGTGTTTCAGCACACTTGATCCTTGAGTCACTAGTTTGGGTACAATCAAGATTAACCCAGCTACAAATCTGTTTCGTCTGTTGTTCAGTTAAAACTTAAAATATTTTTACAGTTCTCCAGATTTCTTACATGCAGCATATATTTTTCTTATTGAATTATGCAGAATAGTTGTATAATTTGTATCTACTATCTAAATACTGGGAACATAATTATTTTGTATGTTTTTAAATATTTATTACAAAAATAAAAAAGTAATAAATGACAAGAAACAGTAGTATAAGGAAGTAAAAGACTGTAACAGAAATTATATGGATTCTGAAAGCGAATGCAGTCTCTTCAAAAATATATACTTGATCAATATACTTGTACTACTCGAACTTTTGATGAAATTTTCTATGAAAATACTACGTACAGTAACAGTCCCTTCTTCAATACTGCATGTATTATTTAATGTTTTATTTAAAAAATAATTACCAGTAATAGTCAACTAATTAATGGAAGTCTTCGAAGAGATCTTATATAACAGCGAGTTGGAAGCCAAAGTGTTGGTTACAATATGTTAATGACACATTCGTAATATGACCACATGAAAAAACTGAATTCTTCGATCATATCAACAAACAACAAAAAAAAAGAAAAACTACCTAGACATAATGGTATACAGCACACGGTCGGGAAGGCTACAACACGAAGTACATAAGCAAAAGAGAGCTCTTATTAAAATGTTAATGCATAGAGTAAAAACGATCTGCGGTGTCGACTATTTGAAGGAAGAAAAGCGACACATTAAAAATGTACTGAACGAGAACGGATATAACGATACAAAGATAAGAAAGCTATTAAGGAAGGCCAGAACGAAAACGCCACCAACAGAAGCAGAACGAGCTAGAGAATTCGCCTTACATATCATATCTGGAGTCACAGAGAAGATTAGAAAGACTCTGGTTGAGTATATAAAAGTATGTTTTAGTACTGCATTCGCCATTCTATATTTCTAGAACCATTGATAAATTACGGCGAACAAGAGGAGTC
The DNA here is from genome assembly GCA_031893035.1 of Dermolepida albohirtum. Lineage (NCBI taxonomy): Eukaryota > Metazoa > Arthropoda > Insecta > Coleoptera > Scarabaeidae > Dermolepida > Dermolepida albohirtum. The sequence continues at coordinate 316,200 of JAVIWB010004781.1, read as the reverse complement.
TGCAAATTGTGTGGGAAGAGCTACGTGGAACAAATAGGTAGCAGAACATGTTCACGAAAATGGTCATAAAATAAACTTTGAAAAATAGAAAGAAGTATTAGCAACTACAAAGAACCACCATCGAAAACTCATCAGAGAAGTCACCGAGATAGAAAAGCAAGCAAACTTCAACCGTGAGAACAATTATATTCAGCAACACATGGAAAAGCCTACTACGACAATCTGTCTCGAGACCGTTGTGCACTACTCGAACGGCGACATATGTATATAAGAAAGAATTACAACGGAAAGAACAATATTCTCAATAGATCCTGAAAAAGTTGGCAGTATGTATAGTGAAACGTCGATGGAAACTACGACAAACGGCGAAAGCCGCAAGAAAACTGTTCCATAAGTATCAATATTAACTCTTCTGACCGCGAACATGCAATACTGGATACGAGGGAGCGTTTTTATATTCGCGGAATGAGCGGGTTGTAGAGGGGTGAGTAGGCGCATTGGGGGCGTGGCCTGTGCAGCGACTCATGATTAGTATAAATACGAAGTTTCATTGTTATTAGACAGTTAGTCTTTGAGCTATCGTCAACCAAGTAACATAATCAGGAGTGAAAAGTGAAATATGGAAAAAATCGAATATCGTGCCGTTATAAAGTTCCTTACCAGGCAAGGAAAATCAGTCGCGACCATAATGAATGAGATGTCATTGGTTTACGGCGACTCTTGTCCAGGAAAAACCATGGTGTACAAGTGGCATAGTTTATTTAAACAAGGAAGGGAATCCCTTGAAGACGACCCGAGGCCGGGCAGGAGCATTGAGGTGACCACGCCAGCACTTATCCAAAAAGTTGAACAAATTGTACTCGAAGATGCTCGACTAAAGAAGAAACAACTCGCAGAAATGGTTGGAGTATCCGATACAACAATTTTTAAAATCCTACACGATCATCTCGGCATGTCTAAGGTCAGCGCAAGATGGGTGCCGAGAATGCTCACGCCGCCGCAAAAACAACAGCGCGTAGAGTGTTCGTGTGCATTTTTGGACCTCTGTAATGAAGACAAGGATGGTGTATTGAGTGGAATTGTTACTGGAGACGAAACTTGGGTTCATCATTATGAACCTGAGTCCAAACAAGACTCCATGCAGTGGCATAAAAAGGGCACAGCACCTCCCAAGAAATTTAAAGTGCCACAATCAGCTGGGAAACTCATGGCAACGGTATTTTGGGACTCGGAAGGAATATTGTTGATTGATTATAAAGATAAAGGTGTTTCTATAACCGGAGAATATTACGCTTCAATATTAGAGCGACTAAAAGAAGCCATTAAAGAGAAAAGACGGGGAAAATTGACAAAAGGTGTTCTGCTTTTGCACGACAACGCGCCCGTCCACAAGAGCCGCGTTGCGTTAGCTGCCCTGCATAAGGTGGGCTTCGAAATTGTGAATCACCCACCCTACAGTCCAGACCTGGCCCCGAGTGATTATTACCTGTTTCCGAAAATGAAAAAAGAGCTGCGGGGTAAAAAATTTACTGCCGATGATGAAGTCAAGGAGGCAGTTTCGGCGTATTTTGCAGATAAAGAGAAATCATTTTTTTATGAGGGTATAAATAAATTAATTGAAAGATGTGAAAAATGTATCCGTCTTGCAGGTGAATATATTGAAAAAGAAAAATAATTTGGTTTTTTTATTTCCACCCCTTGTCCCCCATTCCGCGAATATAAAAACGCCCCCTCGTACTTACAAACAATATTTGAAAAAAATCAATACGTTGTTAACGCAAACAAGATAAAGTAGAACTCAAAATAATACAACTATACTATTTAAAGTATCTCCTGGTATTTCATATGAATATGTGATAAATTAGATCCAGATTAAAAAGATTAACGTGAAAATAAATGTCTAATATCAATTTTGTATATATTTGACGAAAAAATATAAATCCTATCTAGCTTTCGTAGACGGGTTTATATAGATTTAGAAACAAATGAATTAATAACAATATAGCATGAGGCTAATAAATCTTAGTAAATACATAAAATTATTTAAATAAAACTATCGCTAGGCTTTAGGAGCATTTCAAATTTTTGTAATCAAAATCATTTCGAAATAGTACCAAAAAAATACAAGGAGGTTACAGTAAATACTAGCTACAATGAAAATTATAAACAAAGACCAAACTTACGGGAAAAGCGAACAGAAGAAACAGGATAAATATTCTATCAAGAATGTTAAAGTAGACGTATAAATCAGCCATATTAAAAAAATCAAGAAACAAAGGAACAAGTTGCAGTAACAACAAAATTGAAAAAGATAATAGTTTTCGTATAACAGGGCACTTGAAACGTATTCTTGAATAACAAACACTTAAATTACGAACAAATTTACTAATAAATGAAAAACTTCACCATTTGGATGGTCCAAGATAAAAGACCACCATCTATGGGAAAACCAGTTGTATTTTTAACCAAGATATCGACCATAGTACCTACTAATTGTGACTTTTGAAATCGCTTACCTTACAGGAATTCGTTACATCTTTTATGTATTGCTAACAATCTACTAGTTGTGTAGTTAAATAGTGTCCAGTCTATAACCAAGAAGTTATAGTTCTTAATGAAGTAATAGCACCGGTTTATTCGTATATGTTGACCTGCGACGCATATCTTTTATAAAAAAAATTAGTATGACTAAATTCAAACTAAAATAGTGGCTGGTATCACATAATATGCTATCAATTCTTCAATTTGGTTTAGTAAAAAAATTAACTGAGCGAAGTGCTTCTAAAATTAAAAATGCTCGTATGAAGAGACCGTAAAAGTTTCTGAATAGGCATCTAATCTATAGGCATATCACGTCCTCTTGAATAAAGTATGCAACTGAATCTAAAACTGAAAAATAACAAAAAGAAATACAATTGAACAGGAAAAAGAAAATGAAAAGAATAATTGAGAAAATAGTAAATTAAGGATATCACATAGGAATTCAAGTCTTAAACGGATGTAAAAAAGAAAAGTAAAATTAACAGAAATAATTTTGGAGAAAAGTAACTGTACTTGTATAATTGTGTTTTTATATAACGCAATTCTTTGTACAACGCGCCAAATAATAAGAGGAATTTTCTGATTTAAGAATAAAACCTATGTTAATTGAGAATTAGATTTTTCTTCATCATTACCGGTTTCCTATGTTTGTTCTTTGACGCAGTCACTTAACATTTAGCCAACCGAATAGGAAGATCTTTCCTCTTTGAAGTAAGTCGTTACATGGCCGACTGGGAAGATCTCCCATAGTGGAAAGCCTACAGTCAATTGCGGCACGCGTAATTGACTAAGTGTTAATATAATAAATAACATGAGCAAATCCCGTACAGCACGACTTGGTATAACGCGAATGCATAGACAGCGGTAACGTATTAACCGCGTTATACGAAAGTCTACTGTAATATTTTTTTACTCACGTCTTACCGTAGCGTTTAATACAAATTTCTTTTATTAAAATTATTTAAGTTTAAAAAATCGGATTTCTTGCATGAATATCTGATAGGAAGTTAATGTTTTAATAAGCGACTACTCTTTCTTTAAAGTAACTGAATAATTATTGCTATCGGAAATTGGTTCTGCTTAACTAGTATACAATTTTGACATCTAGAAAATAAGTGTAATAAAAACATATAAGGCACATATATCATTTAAAAGATACTCATTTGGCTAAGAATAAATATTATCCTGTTTATTTAAAAAATATTTGTGTATCATATGTACATATATTAGAAAATCTACATTTTTACATAAAATATATCTGAAATTATGTTTAGAAGTCCTTCTGACTAGAATATCAATTTTTATATTTTCTTCATATTAAATCTGGAAGAAAATTCATATTCATTTTTAGATTATATCTCCTGACAAAAAAAAAAGACTGTTACTAAAATTGTCAATCAGACCATGCTTATGCTTGAGTCAGAAAAACCTAGAGAAGCTAGCTAAACTTACTTAGATGTCTAAGAGTCTAGTTTAATAGTAAGTGTTACTAAACGTTGAATTTTAACTACTGCTTAGTTTCCGAGATTACGTTTCGTCATAAATAGAAAGAGACAACATATCAAGTGTTTCTTGCATTTTTTGTAAATGTCTTTACAGAAGCCCTAAACGGAATATTTAGCCATAAATGAGCAAATTAATATTACATATCACATTTAGCCCATCTGTTTCTCTTTTTAGTACGTGTCCATAAGATTTAATCTCTACGTATTTATAGCTTTTATAACGTTTAATTTCATTTTTGCTTGATTTTACAATTTATGAGCTTTACCAGTTCTCATTTCCCAATTTCTTTCTAAGATTTAAAACGTTATCATGTTTAGTCAGACAGCGGCATAAATGATTACAAATGTGTTTGCAATCTTGCAAATTTCAATTTTTTATTCTTTTACTACCCACTATTACTTATAAATTTTTTTTTTCAAAAAAGCAGTTTTGAAAATTTAATGCACATAATATGAAATTTTACAGGTTTTCGCAGTAATTTGGTTCCTTTATTTAAGGTATATAAATATGGGACAAAATGTAGGATTGCAAATGCTAATTTTCTCTTTACCAAATTTATTAATAAAAAATATGATATCAATTTTAACATACTTTGACTTATCTGGTTTTGCGAACCATCTGCACATGTAAGTATATTGTTATTCATACAATAGTAGACAGTACGTATTTAAGTATCTTGTGGTATGTGTATGTGTATCTCACCTCTAATAGCAAGGGTCTCCGTTGCACTTGATGTAGCATAGGCAGACCCTGCTGCGCGGGACGCATTGCAGGATGCATGAAACCGGCCGGCTGGCGCAGTGGTGGGCCCACTGGGACAACACTTGACCCCACCATTCTCAATCCCATCTACCACACACATGCAAGCAACACCATACCTCAACCACTGTTTTATTGTTGTTAGTACGCGCGCGTATTTTACGCGACACCGTGTGTTATTATGTAAGTCTCTCTGACACTCCCTCCATTCGTAAAAAACAATTTTGTAAAACTTTTAATGATTAATAAAAGTAATTCTTTGTAGTATGAACATATAATTCATTAATTTCTTAGACCACGTACAAATTAAAAATAAATGTTTAAAGATGGTGGAAATTTAAACAGCAAATCATTTATGAAGCTTAAAAAATTTATAATTAAATAATACTAAATAATGATTGATTACTTTTTGGTTGGAGTGGATTCGCACAAACTGGTCAAATTTGATGAATTAACCCCTTTAATTTTTAAATTGAATAAAGTAGGCGCCAATTACCACCTTATCTTACAAAATTATTATTATTAATATACTTATTTAGATTTTCGTTAATCAAAATTTGAATAATATTTAATCTAACATAAATATGTAGTTTCAATGTGTGTACGTATATGTACAAAATGTAAAAAATATTGTAGGAAATCTAATTTCTAATTACTTCTACTTGTTAGGTTTATGGTCTATTTGTAAACAATGCATTTTCTTTACTTTTAGAAAATAATAAGTACGACAAAATCATTAAATTAAAAAATCGTTTTTATCGATTACAGATTAAGTATGTAATTTCACAGTGTTCTAAAAATTTGCTATACGTAACTACATTTATTAATCATTTTGTAATAATTTAACCCTTTACGGATGGAACATGTTACAAGTACGCATAAATCTAAGCAAAACTAATGAAATGGCTAAAAGTATATTAACCATTACGTCTTCTCAATAATTCAATTAATTTTACTATATATACAGGAATGAATGGATTTCTAACAAGAATTACAGCCAATTAAAAAAAACATGAAAATTTCACTGCCCCTACACTATGTATGTATAACACATTTTATTACCCTCAATTATCAAAACGCTCCACTTTATTTCAATTAACAACCCAAAAATATTTAACATTTTTATAACGTGTAGCTGTCATGGTTAATCGTTAAATAGCCTTCTCATACAGACTATTCCAAAGACATGTACGTCCTCCTAATATTAGAAATTAGTCAGAAACATCTTAAACATATTACTTTGCTCCTTACGAATTCTTACATGTCTGTTTTTTTCATCTCAAGGGAATTTTTATCATTTATCAAAAATAATGTAATCTTCTTCCAGTTTCCGTTGTATGGTCACTGTAACAATCAACATATCGATGTTCATATTGCGAACTTTTTCTCTATGGTGGACAAAAAGGTCCTAAATAAATAAATATAGTAAAGATTGACTATTAGTGAAACCGGTTGGGAAACCACGAAGTTTTAATATCATTCGCAACAAATTTTGTGCAAAACAACAGTACAGATTGACACCGTAAATCGGTAGAGCCAATATATGCATTTATCTTGTTCACAATCAACTATTCAATTTTAGAAATTATCGACTATATCTTTTCAAAATTATAATTTCTATTGAACAATGAAAAACATACTTGGACTATACTCTAATGTTGTTACTCTTTTTTCTCATTTTATGCACAAAATATGTAACCTTTAATTTAAAATACTATTACTTCGCTATTTTTCTTTCGTGCTAATTGCAATAATCAAATCAGACAAACAATTAAATATGTCATGTTTTGAAACGTTTAACGAAATTATTTTTGTAGTAGAACTGCTTACTAATACATTCACAAAACTGAATGAAATGTCATGATATATGTTTATTTAAATTGCAAACAGAATATTTGTCAAATACCAAAACTTAAGTCATTATTGATGAAAATTACAAGTAGTCTGTTGAAAGTGACGTAACTAAACATTAACAAAATACTAATGATACTTTCTCTATTGGTTAATATTCTCAGGGAAATGAATTCCTCACAGGTGTCAATCATTTCATCATACACATGATGTATAATTATTTAGCAGTGCTTTATACTACGACCAAGTAAATGTGACCCACGAAATATATGCGAACTAATTTACTCGGCTCCCCCGATAACCAATATTTTCCAGTTTTAACAGTTGTGTAAAATCCCGACCTATTTTTTTTGTCATCCATTTCTTACTTGTGAATTTCATGTTTTAATTTGTTTCCGCGATTTTTCCATGTTTTTATCATTTACTTCCGCCTTTTTAATACTGAAATAGTCTATTTTAAAACTACTTTATTCTTTGTTGTGAACTCAAGGTATGGAATAGTATAACCTCAATTTTGCAGTACGCGTTCATTTAACAAATATTTTGTAATCTATTTTCATTAAGGGTAAACGAAATTATTTAAAAGATTGTGTTCTGACTACTCCGGAAGCAATTATCTGGTTTTGTGTAGCAGAAAAGCGAACAAGCTGCAACGCCTTTCTTACTGATCAAGTTATTAAAAAAGTTGCTGTCTGAACAGACAAATCTGGAAAACCCATAAAGCATATCAAAAGTAATATTATTTCAATCGATTAAAGTCAACTCAACCCTCATCTTCTGCCTTTGTAGAGCGTATAAACAAGAAGTCTTCCAAAATAGTATTGAATTATGGACAGAAGTATATATAAAGATTTTTCTTGTGCGTAACATTTATTTTAATGTAAAATCACATCCATACACTAAAACTGTACCCAACACAAATATGTAGTCTGAATTTGAATTTCAAGGTTGCAAACAAATATTACACAAAGTTATTATTGGTGCATAAGAAATGTGAATCCAACAGAAAATGTTTGATGGATCAGCAGGATACTGTGAGCTGGCCAGCACAGAATTACACTTTCAGATGTATAAAGATAATCCTGGTGCTAAAAACCAAAAGTACTTCTTGATGAGAGTTATGTGCACAAAAATTATATTGGTTAGAATGCTGGAAAAGTTCAGACGAAAAAGGAGTACAAAGGAAAGAGAGAGCAGAACAACTATTTATAATATGTCATGTTTGAAGAGTGGTTTGTCAAAATTCTGAAATTATTACCAAATGATAGTGTTATTTTTATGGATAATGCCTCATACCATAGCCATAAACTAGAAAGAATACATATCACATCATCAAAAAAGAAAGCATGTATGGTTGCAATCCAAAAACATTAGTTATGATAATAATGTGTGGTTCGTTCTGAAGATTAAATACAATTTATATGCAACATACGAAATAGCTAAACATCACAATAAAATTGTATCGCCTTTACCTTCTAATTGTGCGTTGAATTCGAGTTGTCGAAATACGTATACAGAATACGAAAATTAATGTGGAAAGGGATTATATATTAACCTTAGTGAGTAAGTTAATCAACCACAGGCTCCATCAAAATTACCACCTGAATTAAATATAGTTTTTCTGAATAATCTCCACTATTCCTTAACATTTTTAAACAGAATTGTTTAATTTTCTTTGCCATTAATAGCGTAATATGTGAGTTAATGAATTCACATTTAATTATAATAATATTCATACTTTTTAAATTATCCCCAAAAACTAGAAGCAAGAATTTTCTAGTGTAAGTGAGTCTTTTCAGCGTACTCCAATTAAAAAGGAGATTATAGTTTCAAAAACTCCGAATGTGGATAACGTTTTTTTTTTATAGAAAATATCTTAAAAAACATTCCATAATCAATAGTTGAGAGGGTTTAGCGCAGGCTATTAAACGGAAAATCGAGAACCTTAATAACAGGAACATTATTTTCCAGCCGTGAAACATAAATTCCTCCCCCTAAATTAGGAGCTTCACAGAGATTTTACCAGTATTTTATTAGTACACCAGGGCCAACATTTTCACTAAAATCTCGCAAAAATGAATAAGAAAAACACCTTCGTAAAAACCACCAGCGTTATGATCATCCGGGCTTCTCGGGAAGATCAAGCATACATCCCATTATACTGACAATTAGATCTTTTCTCTATAGTAAAGATTTTTTTGACACATGATAAGATTTTACGATGTCTTCTTTTGCCGTAACGATTTAAAAACTTAATTCTTTTAGTATTTATGGTCTTCAAAGCTGGTATTAAAAGGTAGTGTGTTCCCACTGTAAGCGTAAATATCTAAATCTCTAATAATACGAGAGATTGTTCGGAGTGCGATATTCATTTTACGGGACAAGATTATTTGCTTTTCGAACGAAATTTGCAAATAACTACTCACATATCATATATTCCCGCTGATACTTTTATTATAAATTTCTTCGATTCATAATTTTGTATAGTTGTACAATACTGACAGTATTCATGGCTAAAATGTGTATATTACGCTTAATCTAATTATGAATCGGAATTCTGTCTTAAATTATATATCTATAATTGTAGTTGAGCACTTAAGAAATTAATTCAAATGTTCACAGAAATAAAATAATACCTCAATTTTCACAATCGAAATTTATTTATGTAAATGATCATTTCATGTGCATCAGTGGTACTAATTATTTTATTTCACTAAACATCGGAAAAACAAACGTAGTTATTCCTTAATCTAATAATACTTATATCTGGTGATCGGCGTAATACTCCTATGAAGCTTGGAATTAGTTCCTATTGTAACTCTAATATGTACGATGGTAGACCTTTATAATTCGGGAATAGCAAACAAAAAAAAATTTTTTATTATCGAAAATAGTTTCATTGCTTTTCAAAATATTCTCCTTGAAAATCAATGCATTTTTGCATTCGTTTAAGCCAATCCGAAAAGCATTGCTGACACTGTGAAGGCGGTTTCTCCAAAATTTGAGATTCGAATGTCTCAACTGCCGCTTCCGACGTAGAAAACCGTTGACCACAAAGTTTATTCTTCACGTGTGAGGACAAAAAGAAATCACAGGGTGCTAGATCAGGGCTGTTCGGCGGATGGCTCATCAATTCAATGTTTTGCCCGGTCAAATAATCAATTGTTTGAACCGACCTGTGAGAGCTCGCATTGTCATGGTAGAGTATGATCTGTCGTCTTCGGTTTCTTTTCCTTATTTCTTCAAAAACTTTTGACAAAAAAATAACTGTGTGCCATTCGGAATTGACCGTTCTACAACTCTCTAAAGGCACGGTTGCAACGTGATCGGTTTTTCCGAAAAAACAGGCGACCATTTGTTTTGATGTGCTTCGAGCGCGAACAACTTTTGTCGGTTTTGGCTCATCTTGGAATACCCGCACAGTCGATTGCTGTTTACTATCGGGTTCATACGTATAGATGCAAGATTCATCACCTGTGACGACTTTATAAATGTTGTTTGAAGCACCGCCATTGTATTTTTTGCGCATTTCTTTGCACCAATCGACGCGAGTGCTTTTTTGAGCGGTTGCCAAATTATTTGGTACCCAACGTGAACATAGCTCCTTAACAGCTAAATGTTCATACAGGATTTTATGCACCTAGAGATGCCTAGATCTCACGGTATGTCACATGACGGTCTTGCATTATAAATTCAGACACTGCATTAATATTTTCTGACACAACAACATTTGTGGGACGACCTTCACGAAATTCATCGTCCAAAGAACGCCGTCCAAGTTTAAATTCACTATACCAACCATATACTGTAGTTTTCGATGGTGCTTCATCACCAAATAAAGAATTCAGCTCGTCGATGCATTCTTGTTCAGAAAATCCACTCCGAAAGTTATGTTAATTCCATTTTTTCGCTGACATAAAATTTTCAAGTTACTGTTAACAATAGAAATAGCGACCGGATAATAAAACTGTCAAGGCAATTTTATTGTCAAAAATGACGAACTTCACGATGCAATCATCAGATCGGCGGCAGCACTAACAGTGTTGCCAGTTCCTGAAATATAAACGGCTACCCTCGTAATATAATTTTGTAATTAATTAATTAATTGGGTGTGAGATAAACGATTTCATTTTAATATCATTTTTATGAATACATGTATATTTAAGTGAAATCAATAGTCTATTTTAGGTACGAAAATGAATAGCATGGAATGTCTAATACTTAAATAGATTCAAGAAAAAAAGCCGTTTTAGAAATGTGACATCTTTATATTAATTGCATAAATATTTTTGTACAGTTTAGTTTCTAATTTATTAAACATTCAATACGATCATTGTTCAATAAATCTTTAAACTAATAACAAGTGAATAAGATTTATCATATCATTTAACAAAGAATATTTCACGTCACATCCGCAAAGGGTTGTTAGAAAAAGATAATAAAAAATCATATGCTATAAAATTGTCACGTTCAAATGAGTATTTGACAAATTGTTCCAATGTTACGATTAACTTTGTCACTTAAACAGAAAAAAAATAGTCGAGTGGGTAGCAACGAGGACACCAAAAAGGAGTTTAATCCAAAACAAGTGAGAAAAAGTTAAAGTCGTATGCAACTGAACACTATAATGCACATACATGTCTTACAATTAGAGTTTCCATTATAGACAATAACCAATAGTGCATTATTTTAAACAACAAAACCATATGATGACTTTATGTGTCTTTATTATTTTAATATTAAATAAAACATTTCTTTTAGATATAAAATAAAGGTATAAATAAAATTATGCGTAGGTAAAATGATATGCATAATATACCGATATGATTTACACTATAATTTAGAAACAAAACAAATGTTTCATTTGCGAGGTTGTTAATTTAATATTTTACCTCCGCAATCTCATTATTAATTGGAGTTAATTTTTAGTAAATTACAGAAAAATTCGGATTTTATTAGTTTAATTATTAAGTATTATAATTATTATTATGAAAGTATAATATTTGGAGAAAGATTTTATATTCTCAATGTTTATTTACATGTTTTATAATTAAATTATTTTCCAATGCGTAGGTAACACTAAGGTTTTAAAATGTCAATTTGCTATAGTAAATCGTTGTTATCTCGAAACTTTGTTATGTGATTAGTGTTGATAAAAAGTGCTTATTTCTTTATACTTAGAATTTAATTAATCTACAATAAATTATTATGAAATAGATAAGCAAAGAAATCAAACAAAAACTTAATACATATTAAAAAATTTTACAGAATGTAATTACAAATTTTAAATTTTTCGCTCTCCATAACAATTGTCCTATCTCAACAAATGATATTGTGCATTGTAAGTCACTTAAATTGTTCTATTTGTAATAATTCTAACAAAAACTTGGTAAAAATTTGCCAACCTCGATATTATAATAGTTATTTGAACCATGGGCCAAGTTTTTTAAGAATACAAAAGATTCCAGTATTTATAAATTTTGATATTCATGCAAATTTAATACAGGTACTCGAAAAAATGCTTAAATTGGGCAAATAATAACCTTTTTGGTGCCCTCTTTCATAAGTAGACATAAAAGTTAATAAATTCAAGTTAAAAAGTAGCAAAACCATAACCACATATTTATAAACATGCATTATACAAAAAATAAAAGCGATGTACCTGAGATATTGATCCGGGATATGGTGGCGGAGGTCCTGGATATGGTGGGGGTGGTGGAGGAGCAGCTACGTTAATTCTTGAAGGAGTACCGTGAATAACTGGACCAGTTAACCTCGGATTCTGAACCATAGCGTTCTGACGCATTTGTAATTTTTGTATTTGTACTGTAGCAAAAAATAAAAACATAACCACCTACGTAAAATTATTCAAAAATAACTTACATTGCTGCAACTGAGCACCTATAACTTGTTGTTGATACCCAGATGGAAGATTTAACGTAACATTACTATTTGCAGTTACTGTACCAACAATGCCATCTCTAGACATTAGTCTAGTTCTAGCTAGAAACGGTCGACCTTCTGCTGCAGCTTGTTGCACCTGCAATCCCATAAAGAATAATATTCCTACAAACTTTCAAATTCAAATGATAAATATAATCACTAACATGTTGTAACATTTGTTGATGAATTTGTTGTTGTGAAGCCAGTTGTGGTTGAGGTGTGGGGGATGGTTGTGGTGGCTGTGAAATCACTTGTTGTTGAGGTACAGCTAAAGGAGGTAAATGTATATTGCTTGCTGTAGAAGAAACCAGAGGTTTGGGTTCTGTTTTTACTTCTACGGGATTTGTAATTGTCGATGAAACATGTGTCGTAGTTGATACGTTGTTGCTGTAGCAAAAAACAAAGATACAAAATGCGTTAAATTTATAAATTTACATTATCACGACTTATATAACATTAAGGTTCTATATATTTAGAACATTAATTTTATGTAAAATACATGAAAAATGCATAATTTCTTGAACATTATTTATAGTGCAATGCCTAATTGTATATATTTTTGACTGGACATAAGTGTAACATAACTTATTGCATTTTGTAGTTTCATATTAAGCTTAATTCATACAAATTAACTTAAAAAACAAGTAATAAAGGTTTTCATATCAAATCATATTCAAATATCCAAAAATCGATTTAAACACAAAGTAGTAATCCTTAATTAAATATCAAATTTATCATAAATTTTTGCCGCATAATGAAGTCTTCGCCGCACAGGTAATTTTATAGTAATAATGCAACCAATATGTATCGGCTGAAAGTCTTATATAGAGCGTAAATAATTTCCTATTTCAAAAAAAAAAAGTAAGGATTTATTTCATAACAATTACAAATAAAATTTAATTTGATTGCTAATATTTTCTTTAATATCCTTTTATTGACATTTCGTTTTTCTGAGATTGCATTTAAAGTATTAAATAAGAACGGTATAAAATTTTGAATGTGCCTCGACAGAGTTGCTATTTTAACTATAAGTTCAGCTATATTTAAATTTGAAACGAGAATACTCGGTAGTCTTATACAAAGAATTTTATACAGATATGATACTGATTTTGTTTATTAATAAACTTGTATAATATATCTTTCAAACAGTCTGGCGTATGTAGAGTCATAAGGCATTATTTGCATTCCCACGTGAATTCACTGCGTTTTTTGTTTTCCACATTGTCTACATCTTCTTTGTGGATTTTCTTAGCACTTATGGGTGAAATATTCGGAAAATATCCCCATTTCTTTACTTGTATACGATACGGTGTTACCAGCATTATTTCGTGTTTTTGATAGTAATAGTAATAATAAAATAAAATACATTTATTATTTGATTTGACTGACGTAAAGGAAAGTGCATTGCTAACTATAAGAATTTTTTAATATGTACGAGGGAGCGTTTTTATATTCGCGGAATGGGGGACAAGGGGTGGAAATAAAAAAACCAAATTATTTTTCTTTTTCAATATATTCACCTGCAAGACGGATACATTTTTCACATCTTTCAATTAATTTATTTATACCCTCGTAAAAAATGATTTCTCTTTATCTGCAAAATACGCCGAAACTGCCTCCTTGACTTCATCATCGGCAGTAAATTTTTTACCCCGCAGCTCTTTTTTCATTTTCGGAAACAGGTAATAATCACTCGGGGCCAGGTCTGGGCTGTAGGGTGGGTGATTCACAATTTCGAAGCCCACCTTATGCAGGGCAGCTAACGCAACGCGGCTCTTGTGGACGGGCGCGTTGTCGTGCAAACGCAGAACACCTTTTGTCAATTTTCCCCGTCTTTTCTCTTTAATGGCTTCTTTTAGTCGCTCTAATATTGAAGCGTAATATTCTCCGGTTATAGAAACACCTTTATCTTTATAATCAATCAACAATATTCCTTCCGAGTCCCAAAATACCGTTGCCATGAGTTTCCTAGCTGATTGTGACACTTTAAATTTCTTGGGAGGTGCTGTGCCCTTTTTATGCCACTGCATGGAGTCTTGTTTGGACTCAGGTTCATAATGATGAACCCAAGTTTCGTCTCCAGTAACAATTCCACTCAATACACCATCCTTCTCTTCATTACAGAGGTCCAAAAATGCACGCGAACACTCTACGCGCTGTTGTTTTTGCGGCGGCGTGAGCATTCTCGGCACCCATCTTGCGCTGACCTTAGACATGCCGAGATGATCGTGTAGGATTTTAAAAATTGTTGTATCGGATACTCCAACCATTTCTGCGAGTTGTTTCTTCTTTAGTCGAGCATCTTCGAGTACAATTTGTTCAACTTTTTGGATAAGTGCTGGCGTGGTCACCTCAATGCTCCTGCCCGGCCTCGGGTCGTCTTCAAGGGATTTCCTTCCTTGTTTAAATAAACTATGCCACTTGTACACCATGGTTTTTCCTGGACAATAGTCGCCGTAAACCGATGACATCTCATTCATTATGGTCGCGACTGATTTTCCTTGCCTGGTAAGGAACTTTATAACGGCACGATATTCGATTTTTTCCATATTTCACTTTTCACTCCTGATTATGTTACTTGGTTGACGATAGCTCAAAGACTAACTGTCTAATAACAATGAAACTTCGTATTTATACTAATCATGAGTCGCTGCACAGGCCACGCCCCCAATGCGCCTACTCACCCCTCTACAACCCGCTCATTCCGCGAATATAAAAACGCTCCCTCGTATGAGATACTATATAGATTACTCTACGCAATGTGGTTTGGTATGTGCCGCGAACGTCATTTTTATTTCTGCAACAACTGCTTATCGATCTGTTACAAAGTCACCAACAACGTACGCCATTTTGTAACAAAAACATCTCGACGTACATAGCACGTATTTCAGGCGCAAGTGCTTAAATAAAAATTTCTACGAGGGTAGAGGTTTATATTTCGGGAACTGGCAACACTGTTAGTGTTATCTCCGATCTGATGATTGCATCGCGAAGTTTATCATTTTTGAGAATATATTTGCCTTGACAGTTTTATTATCCGGTCGTTAGTTCTATTGTCGACAGTAACTTGAAAATTTTATGTCAGCGAAAAAATGGAATTAACACGCGAAAACTACAGTAAATCGCTGGTATAGTAAATTCAAACTTGGACGGCGTTCTTTGGACGATGAATTTCATGAAGGTCGTCTCACAAATATTGTGTTGCGGAAAACTTTAATGCAGTGTCTGAATTGATACCAGCGTGCATAAGATCCTGCATGAACATTTAGCCGTTAAGAAGCTATGTTCACGTTGGGTACCACATAATTTGACAACCGCTCAAAAAAGACTCGCGTCGATTGGTGCCAAGAAATGCACAAAAAATACAAAGGCGGTGCTTCAAAGAACATTTATTTATTTATCGCACAGGTGATGAATCTTGAATCTGTACGTATGAGCCCGATAGTAAACAGCAGTCGACTGTGTGGGTATTCCAAGATGAGCCAAAACCAACAAAAGTTGTTCGCGCTCGAAGCACATCAAAACAAATGGTCGCCTGTTTTTTCGGAAAAAACGGCCACGTTGCAACCGTGCCTTTAGAGAGTCAATTCCGGATGGTACGCAACTATTTGTTTGCCAAAAGTTTTTGAAGAAATAAGAAAAACAATAAATTTTGTGGTCAACGGTTTTCTACGCTGGAAGAGGCAGTTGAGACATTCAAAGCTAATATTTTGGAGATACCGCCTTCACAGTGGCAGCAATGCTTTTCGGATTGGTTTAAACGAATTCAAAAGTGCATTGATTTTCAAGGAGAATATTTTGAAAGGTAATAAAACTATTTTCGAGAACAATTTTTTTTTTGTTTGGTATTCCCGAAATATAAACGACTTCCCTCGTACTAAAAAAAGCCCAACCGCACTTAATTTAAAAAATAAAAAAATGACTTTTACAATGCAGGAGCACTAAAGAACTCTCTAAACTAAGCTATATTTAAAAGATTATTACAGTATTTCAAGAAGTGTCGCACATGAAATTTAATTTGTCATCATTAATTCAGGCGTAGAAGTAAATCCCGTAAAAGAGAAAAAATCACATTGATCGACATTCTGTTTCCTTTACTTACATGTCTCAAAAAAATAAAGATTTGAAAGCCTTATATTTATTTTCTAATGAATCTATATTTTAAAAGAACTATTAGAACTTAGTATTTCATGAATTTGATACAATTAAGACGTCTGTCTATATATTCACTGTATATAATATATTCGTTGGGCTAATTATAAATATGTAGATAAATCCCTTTTCACATTGGAAGTAAATATATTTGATTAGTTTGCTGTAAAGTATTTTTAATTTTCACATTATTTTCTTTTTTCTTTCATATCTGTTTGCAAAATAAATAAAAAAGGACTATCTAATCTATGAAAAGAAGTTGAAGTGTTCATATACATATGTTTGATTACATGAAAAAAATTAATTTGCATATTGCAATCAAATTTAAAGAGTACGATTGCATGAAAATCAACAAAATTATATGTAACTTTTATAAATGCAAATATGGTCAAACAATTATTTTACCTATTTTTATTAAGTTTCTTTTCTTCTTTAACAGGTTCAGACTCAACTAAATCCAATGAATCCAAAATATTTGTTTTTTCACCACCTGTTAATGTGTCTAGTTCAGGATCGGCATATTCCAAAATATTGAAGTCATTCCCCATTTCGGCTAAAGCAAATTAAACATTTCCTCTTATCGATTTTTTACCGTATTTCAATCTCTAATAACTTACCCAATAATTCGTCATCATCTTCGGGCAAACCTCCCAATAGATCGCCAACACCTTGCAACTCCACCATAGTACCATCTTGTTCCAATTTTTCTAATTCGGCGGTAACATTGTCGGGAATTTCCTGATCAGACTGTGGTGTTTCACCACCCGAGTTTGATGTTACATTAGCTAGATTTGCATTTGTTTGATGAATTGCTTTTTGAAGTTGTGTTTGACCCAAGCTGAGTTTCGCTTGTAAATCCGATGTAGGTCTTGGCTGAAACGCCTGCCTTTGGAGTTGTTCATATTCTACACCAACGGGACGTGTTACATTTTGAGCAAAACGAGGATTAGCGCCTGCAAATTGTTGTTGTAATGTTACAGCCGAGACAGTTCTTTGTTGTTGCTATAAAAAAAATCAACATCAAATTTAGTATGTAAATTTACAGTTATTACTAACCTGTTGATGTAAAATTAATCTTAAACCCTGCAATCTAGGGTCGTTTGCGGGCATTCTAAGTCCTACTATATTTCCTGGTTGCCTAATAACATTAGAGGTTGCTAAAGGTATTCTTGGTCTTATAGTAGGTGGCAATGGGTGTCTAAAAGTTGGTTCATTAGAATTGGAAGGTATCAATACTTGCTCTACCGGTTCATTGTTTTCAGGAGGAGGCCAAATCCTTTGTTGACCTTTCCCGGGTAATAATTGCTCATCTAATTTTTTAAACTGCTGCTGCCTTTGTAATAAATCTTTGAGCTGCCTGTGATTGATTTCTAAGTTTCCTCCGTCTTGTCTAACCACTCCTTGTAGTGTTGGCCGTGGCGTTCCAACAAAAGATACTGGTCTGGGTGTAGCTGGTTGATGACTATAAGGGTCTATAGGTAGTCTCAAAGTAGTAGAAGTGGTTGTTGTCTTTGCATTTGTAGTTGTAGAATTAGGTGAAAATGGATCACCAGCTTCTGCTATAAAATCTTGAGATGCTACTTGTTGAGATGGAGTAGGTGGTCTAGGGACAGGCACCGATGAAGGATGCGTAAAAGTAGGTGGAGACTTAATGCCTAACGTATTAAAAGTTCGTGGACTCGTTGGGTGATGTGGAGAAGCAATTTCCTGCTGTGGAGAAGTTTGTACAACAGCTTGATCTGGTGATAAGAATTGTTGCGCACCGTTCTCTGATATTTGACGATGAACACGAGCTGCAACTTAAACAGAATACATAAAACAACAGTCTTGGGATTAAGTAGAAGTACAATCACTTAATATAAACCAAATCAACAAAATTGGGCAGGACGGTGTACCTTGTACTCTCTGTTCTTGTATGATTTGCTGCTGATGTTGCTGTTGTTGTTGCCTCAAAGCCTGAAGCTGTTTCCACTGCCTTTCTTGCTCAGCTTCTCTAGCTGACTTTTGTTGTTGAACTGATTTCTCAGGATCCTGTTATATTTCAAATACACCGATAAGTTGTTTTTCTTAACTACTGACATACAAAATTTTTACCGGCTTCATTGCAATAAAAATATTACCATATTTCAATAAAGCTAGTATATATATATATATATTATTACTGTTTTATATTAACTGTCTTAATCAAAATCTTAAATCTTTCATCAATTTAGAAAATGAAACTAAATTCAGAAAATTAGTTAAAAACAATTATTAATATCAAAATAAATGAAATAGCCATCAACCATACAGGATACTGCATTACATAAAATTTAATTCAAATTTTATATTGAATGTAAGTTAGTTTGAAACATTTATATCCTGTATAATTTGCATCTAGGTATTTCGCAAATATTGATTTCGCAAAAGTTAAAGATAAAGATACACAATAGAATAGTAACCATATATCAAAGAACAAAGAAAAAATCTAAAACACTCCAAATTACACAAAATTTGTTATTAACTAACACTCCAACAAAACAGCCGCCACAAAATCTTTTTTGCTAAATATAACCAAAGCCAAAGTCTACCATCGCAATAAAATTTTAAGCCATGCACATTATAATATAAGCAATATTACATAATGAAATTGCTTTGCCAAAAAACCAAACATACAAAAATTTGACAGACTACTTAAAGATTAGAGTAATACAAGTATGTGTTATATAGAGCAATTCAAAAATACTTTTAAATGGCCGTCATGTGTCAACATAAATTGATTAATATAGTTAGAAACAAAATATCATAAATAGACATAAGAAAATATTTTATAAATAAGTACATGACGGTCAAAATATTTTTGAAGAAACTTGAACACTAAATAAATGTCATGTGTCAACATAGTAAATATCATAATATAACCAAGGCTAAAATATCATAAATGTAATTTATAAATGATACATGGCATTTAAGATACTTTAGAAGCAATTCTTAACACTAGATAAATGTTAAAAGCGGAGTCAGAACTATAAAATTGAAAAATCAGAACCCTTCTGTTAGTACATTACTTATATATAACAATTTACTGAATAGGTTAGTTCAACAATTAAAAACTATTTATTATCATTTACAGAAAAGCTCTGAGTCATTACTGATGAATAGGATGACTTTTTGACGGATAGGAATGTGGGTTCCATTTTTTCTTTGTTAAAATTTAAAAATTGACTTTATTTATTGTACTGTATTCGTATTCAAGAAATTGTAGGTATTGTAAAAACGATGTTCCCTTGTATTTTAGAATATTTATGATAACTGAAATAGACGATAGAACTGCAATGTTTTATATAAACTATTTTTTCTAAAGTTGCGAAGAAAGTTTTTATTTACACATAATAATACTGAATTTACCAGGTTTGTAAACTCTCATGAAATTTTCAGAAAATAATATGCGCTTAAAAATCCTATGTTCCAGATAGCTATGAATTGAAATATTGGGTCTGGGAAAAAGTTCGTGGCGTTTTTTCAGTAAAATTCAACTGGTCCCCGCATGGCGCGTGGACGAATTCATTTAAACCGAATATGCTCCATTATTATCGACAATGTTTCGCCATTTTTTTGGTAGATCCATGATCCCATCGGTGAAAAACTTCTGTGGTTTCTGGTCGAAAAACTGAATCAAGTAGTTTTCACAGGCTTCTTTTGAAACCAACTTAATTCCATTGAGAGAGTTCTGCAGAGATCGAAACAGATGATAGTCAGAGGCTGCTATATCCGGACTGTAAGGTGGGTGCATCAAAACTTCCCAACCAAACTCTCTCAATTTTTGACGGGTCATCAAAGAAGTGTGTGGTCGGGCGTTGTCATGATGGAAGACAACACCTTTCCTATTAATCAATTCGGGCCGTTTTCTTTCAATCGCCTGGCGTAATCTCTCTAGTTGTGCACAGTAGAGTTGAGAATCAATCGTCTGACCAGTTGGAAGTAGCTCGTAGTGGACGATTCCCCTCCAGTCCCACCATACACACAGCATCACTTTTTTTTGGCGTCAATGTTGGCTTAGCGAACGCTTGTGACGGCTCACCATCCTTTATCCACGATCTTTTACGCTTCCGATTATCGTACGTAATCCATTTTTCATCTCCGGTTATTAAACGTTTCAGAAACGGCTCTATTTCATTCCGTTTCAGCAGCGCATCGCAGATGTTAATTCGGTCCATCATGTTTTTCACGCTCAACTCATGAGGAACCCATACGTCAAGCTTTTTTTTGTAACCAGCTTTGTGTAAATGGTTCAAAACAGTTTTGTGGTCAATGCCTAGCTCCATGCCAATATCGACACTGCTGATATGCTTATCTTGTTGGACTTTTTCAAGAATTTCATCAGATTTTTCAGTGATTGGACGACCGGAGCGTGACTCATCTTTCACATTGAAATTTCCAGAACGAAAGCGAGCGAACCATTTCCGCGCAACAGATTTCGATAAAGTACCTTCACCGCACACAGCACAAATTTTATCACAAGCCTGCGCAGCGTTCTTCCCCTTATCATAATAATATTGCAGAATATAGCGAAATTTCTCATTATTCTTCTCCATTTTCAAGTGCGAATAACTTTCCAACCACTGCACCGATTACAATGTTTCTACGCTCAAACTAACGTTCGGAAGGTCATCTAAAAAACGAGCCATCGGTGGTGTCGCTGTGACTTGTTGTTCTTTAGTTATCGGCAACCAATGCCATCTATCGGGAAAAACGCCACGAACTTTTTCCCCGACCCAATATATAAGAACGAATTAAAACAATACATGAAATAATTTGCTTAACTTTAATTCTATAGATTATACTTTGACTTAATGAAATTCAATCATTTTATTATAATAAAATATTATTTATTATAAAAACATATACAAACAACTAATAATTTATAAACATTTAAATATCTTGCACTGTATTAGCACGTCCATCTAATTTTCCAATACAGCTTGACGTTGAAAAATTTATAATTACACTTTTGAATTAAAAAGAACATAATAAGTATTGAAAACAGTATGAGAGCTGTCGGGGTCACCGACAATGTTTAGAAACTTCGTCGGGCTTAATCTCCAACTTTGTCGCTCAAAATACTTATATTTTTTGCATGGATGGACAATAAACAATACGTAATAATACACAATAAACAATAAGTAACAATAACCAATATACAATTGGTGGTTTTCCGGTACCATATAAGCTTGTAGTTAGGGGGCAAACAAGTAAATAATTAATTGTTAATCTTTCACTTTGACGTTTTCACTAGAGCAAAATGCATAAAAGTAAAATTCCGAATGAATTGGAATATAGAATGTTGAATATTTTACTGGACAAAACCTGGAAAATGGCATGAAAACATTTACAAATCTTTTAAACTGTGGTGTAATGCAGAACAATATCAGGTTACAGAAAAGATACTACTGACATGTTTTGTACGATGGAGCGAAGATTTAATGATCATGGAAGATTACGGATTGAGTACTGAATGCTCAAGCCTACAATTTTTCTGAAGAATAGAATCGACATTTCAAAGTAAACAATTGTAATTGGATTTCTTAAGAATTATATAATATGAAAATTAAATACACTCAAGACAAATGCATCAGTGCTTATAGTAAAAATTTCGAATACCAAAAATAATATTCAAAAACTTTCGTAATTATTAATCAGTTATTTAGAAATTAACTAAAAATTTGAGGTTACGGGAAAGAAAACAAATTTTTCTAGCTTAGTTTCATAGTATTTGAATTTCGTAGATACACTTTCTTATTTATACTGGACATTATTTAGAAAAAGTTGAACTATTATTTTGGAAAATACGGGAGTTGATGTATTAAACCTCAAAAAACAGAATAAGTGGTGGTAATCTTCAGTTGCTGAAACATAATTCGAAGACCCTTTACAGGCAGAAAATTAATTTTCAAGAAGAATTTTACATGAAAACGAAAGTGTTCATTTTATAATTTCACAGTTCCAAGCACTTTCACTGCAACAGCAATAGTCAACTTAGAAAATATTTTGTTAAGAAAATAATTTCAAAAACTTTATTATCCTTATATATCTTATTGTTCAAATCGTAGTTTCTCATTTGTATTCAATAATAAATCTTGATTCAAAAGATTAACCATAGATACCTTGAATGGTAAGAAACTGATTACTAATCGGTAAACACAGCTTATGGTTGCCACAGTGAAATCGGTAAATATGTTAAACTGACCGATCATGGAAAAAATACATTTTTGTAAATTTATTATGATACCTATTTTGACAATTAGGAAGAACTTCAGGTTCAAAACTGACACGGCAGAAAATGTATTTAAACATTGATTAAATTTTATTGGAACGTAATTTGTTTATTATACATACACTGAATTTTTATACTTCACTTCTTCACACGTACTAAAAAAAATATTTATATAAAATCAAATAATACAAATACTGAATTAAATTTTAATCTTTTGGTATGATTGTATCGCATTATTTAATAAATTATTATTGATACTTATATTTTATAAATAATACCGTCAATAGCTGATTTAAGTTAAATGATGGTAGTAGTAATTTTAACTGGTATTTTAAACAGATTTTTCGAGTAGTTTTCACAGAACAGTTATCAACAGTTGCCAGCAATTTATTGCAGACAATTATACAGAATCAAGATATTTGTTGTTCCGTATTCAATTGTAACAATTTCAAGAGTTAACAAACCTGTTGCATCAGCTTACAAATTAAATTTTGGTCGGACAAAATTAGTACGTTAATTAAATTAATATCTTCAAGCAAATGCCAATTATGAGTTGGTATTTGTTGACATTTTTAAAATTATTTATACCAATAGAAAGGCTGAATGATATAAAAGAGTTCACTACCCGAAATAATAGAAAACGTTTATTTACAATATCTTACAATATTATCAAACATGATTTTATCTTTGGTTTAGATACCCGTTTTAAATAGAAAAAAGCGTATCGATATATTTTAATTGCAAGCATTGACACTGAAAATATTTAAAAAATCCTATAATATTTAAACATATAATTAAACTTTTAAAATTTCATAATTTGAAGTCAATATACAAGGTTAAATATATAGACACGCCTTTTTCTATAGTGATCAATTTCGCGAAGTCTCCGCCCAATATAAATTTCAGAAAATTTAACCTAAGTAATACTTTTTCACACTCAATGTCCCAAAAATACAAAATAATATTAAAAAGCAGTTGATACAAAGTTAAAAAAAGGAAATAAAAATGTAACAACGGACATCTATTAGTGAATTTGTTGACTGTACCAGCGAGGCGCTCACCAGTATAGGAAACGTCGTTGGTGATGGTTGTTCGTAACCTTCTTGACACAACGAAGGTAAGGTTCTCATGATTTCCGAAGGAGTTAACACCCTAATCTGCTGATCGGCCACAGCAGATGAAGAATTAAATGAAGAGGACATTGGTATAGGTCTAGGGTTGGGATCTGCGTGATTAGGCTGATAGTGGGGATTCACCGTGACATTGGGAGCGGGACCGTTATGATCAGAACCCAAAAAATGATGACTCGTACCGTGCAATGTGAATTGTTGTTGGGTTATAGAGGAATTGATAGGATGTGTAGATATCAAGGTGTTACTACTGGTGTTATGGTTACTATTGTTACTAATGATTGTGTTGTGGATGGGTTGTGATGACACAGAGCTTGTAGTGACCGAAGTTAGTGATTGTTGTGATCTAGAAGGATTATTAGTCTGGTTGTGATCTAAATCGCTTGTTGTCGTTGTATTGTTGCTATTATTGTTATTGCTATTATTCGTGATGGACGTGTTGCACACCTCTGACGTTGACAAAGCGCTTGAAGCATTCGCGCCGACGGGAACCTGGTCTTTTTGGAGGTGTTGGTGATGTTGGTAGGTGGTGGTGGTATTTTGGATGATTGTGGTTGGTAATTGTGACGATTGTTGTTGCTGTGTTGGTAATTGCTGTGCTCCGACTGACGGGCTCATACTACTAGTGACGGGGGACGCCTTGGCGGTCGATTGGGGAGCCACCATGCTGGAAGAGTGACCGCTCGTGCCGGCGCCTTCCTTGTTGCTGATCTATATGTCCACGTAACAACAACATAGAGGGGGGAGACATGTCAATCGCACAGTTACACCAATAATTTTTATGTTTAGTATTTACTTATATTTTAATAGCCTTTCGGTATGTTTGTTGCGATTTTGTAATAATAAACATAAAATGGAACGATATCAAATACAAACACGCGCAAAAAGACAAATACATAGTTAACATTTAAAGGCATTTTGGTTTTATAATATGCACAGTAACCTAAAAAATACATTAAATACATGTTTTCCTTTTATTGCTATATAATACCATATTGAATAAAACGTAAGCTAAACTGATCGTGGTAACCTACAAAACTATTATAAATAAAATATTTAGTGAAATTTAAGTAGATGTAATTATTTGTTTTCTTAAACAATCAGTAAATAAAACGCTTAAAAATGAAGCACTTTATGATTGACAAACAACCAACTGTACTTTTAATAT
The DNA here is from genome assembly GCA_031893035.1 of Dermolepida albohirtum. Lineage (NCBI taxonomy): Eukaryota > Metazoa > Arthropoda > Insecta > Coleoptera > Scarabaeidae > Dermolepida > Dermolepida albohirtum. The sequence continues at coordinate 290,897 of JAVIWB010004781.1, read as the reverse complement.
GAATCGTCTATCGCTATATTTCTTCTATTTGTTGACAATACGTTAAATTAATATTATGTACGAGTATTTTCAAGAGAATGCGTTTAATTACTTTGATAATTTTTGAAATATGCTGCTTAAAAATAAAATTTTATATAAAAAATATATTTTCAAATATACACGCCTACGCAAATTGGAGAATGTATATACTGCATACTGATACCTTAACAATACACATCTATTATTCAAAAAGCAGGCAAGGACAAAAAATATTTAAATTCTTATTTTCACATATGCGCAGGTAAATAGCATAGAAGTATTAGAAAAGTGAAAGCACTTGAAATTATTCATGATAATTTAAATGTTTAAGAGTATTTAAATTCCATTGCATGCATTAGTAATTGTATGTTTTGAAATAAGTTCTTTTAAAAGCAAAAGAACATCTGATCGTCAAAGAAGGTATAAATATAAGGTAAAGTACATAAATCACAGAACAACAACAGAAAATGGCGCAAAAAAATAAAGCACGTACTGTCTGACAAACTAAATAAGGAAAAAATGAGAATTAAAAGCTTGTACAGTGTTTTCAAATAGGCGTGTCATATCTTTTAAATATTACAATGGTAACACTAAACACTAATTGCCATGTGAATATCAAACCTTAACGGTTGTGTTCGATTACTGCGAAAATTTATTATGGAAAGATATACCATTTAATAAAAATTATCTTTACCATCAAACACCTTTTCAATTCACTAGATGTTTCGAGCATTACAAAAAAAGATTAACATTAAGAAAATCGTTAACATGGTCAATCAATCGAACGGTCTTTTTATCGTCTAGTTCAGAAATTTTAACAAACTATCTCAGTTGCAAATAAATCAACATCTATGCATTGTGATCCACTTCATCGGAAGAGAACATCATTGCAGTAAGTCAGAATGTATGAAATTAATCGAACCTCTTTCCCAACTACTACTAAAACAACTATGAGGAGAATTATGCAGCACAATCTTTATTTGAAGGCCTATACAATTTAATTAACTCAAGAACTGAAACCTATTCATTATAATTTACATCGAGCTTATATGAATTCTAGAACTGTTGGGATCGTATCAACGTTTTGTGAAAAAATAATCTTTTCCGACGAAGCGCATTTCTGCCTCTATGGATTCCTAAACTAACTTTAGGATTTTACTGAACGAAATATTTTACAAATTGCATCTTTATCTTCAAAAGATCACTCTTTGGTGCCGTTTGTGAATTCAAGATAAGATTGCCCTGATTTTTTTAAATATGATGACGAAAAACGTGTTATAGCGAGAGGTATAAGAAGATACTAACGACGTATCTTTGGCTGGAACTAATACATGTTGACGTAAGCAATATTTTCTTTTATGGGGTTATATGAAATCAATTTTTTCACAAAAATAAACCACTAACAATTCCCTATTGTATTACCGCATGTTTGTTAACATGCAGATCATAGACGATAAAATATTCATTTGACCGATTGCAAATCACACTTTGCTCCGCCTACAGCGACCGCCTTGAGCATTAGCTATAGGGCAATTGTTTGATCATCCCCACTAGAGGGATTGACGTAATGATAGCGTCGGTTGAAATTCAATTAGTACGCAAGCATATATTTCTAATTCATTTGTGTTTTCATTTAATTTAATATTTTTTGGCAAACCATTGTTTTCTAGAGGTGGTAAAATTAATTCATTGTCGGCATCAGGCAGTATTTCCACATTATTATTTTGATTTGGTAAATGAGAAATTTTTTCTTCAAACGTTTTTATAACACGCTGAATTGTACTGATACTGCAAATAAGCTACGAATATTTCGAGCAGCCTTACTTTTAAAAAAATTATTTTACAATTTTAACACGTTCTTCGATCATAAAATAATTCATTAAAGTCAACTGCACCTTTATGCAAATCAAAGTTTAATGAATGATAGTTTACTATCTAACGTTTGGAGCGATAGCTTAATGTAAGTGGGATAAGCGTAATAGTTGGACTAACGAACGAACAAGTGAATTTTATATCGCCTATAACCCGCTCGACATGTATAATAATGCCATCTACTGCTTTTCAAAATAAAAAAGATTACAGAATTATTACTTGTTTATCATTGTGTCTGATTTTAAAGTTCTTATTGGAAAGTTCCTTTATTTAACTATAAATAAATTGAGTAAACTGAAATCTAGTAATATAAAAAATTAAAATGCAAAAATTACATTCACTTGCGTACACACCGTTCACGTTGTGAAAATTAACTAAATACAGCAAAGCAAATAAGAAAAAGAAACACTAAATGTAAAAAAAATACAGAAAATTTTTAACGATTTCAGTAATGACAATAGTCGAAAAGCCAAAGATTCAGAGCAACAATGTTAAAAAATTCAAAGAAAAAAAAACGAAAAAGCGTCAAATTTAAGCCTACGACATATTAATCACAAATACAAGATGTTATTGATTTCCAAGTTTAAGTTGAACGAACTTGAAAGAGATATTTATGAAAATAGTCAGCACAAGCAGATAATTTTAACGAAAACCCATGTCGAACCATTTAAATAAATTTGATTAAGTATTAGGGTATTTAAAAACTACAACACTTGGACCCAAAGTTTTCGTTGTACCAAAACTATATGTTTATGATGCTGAACTTGGAATATCTTACAGTAATTTGTTCAATAATCATTTAAACTGTAATGACACTCTAAATTTAACTTTGTTGAAACTGAGTTAAATTCAGTTAAAATTGTTGGTGTAAGGTTAGCAATACTACGATAACGACTTTTTAAGACCTATATTTTTCCATGCCATTATTACTGCTGAAAGATATCATACAGTTACTTTACAAGAATTCATTGCATAATTACATGATGATAAATTAACTCTAAGATATTTCCAATAGGACAGTGTAACACAAAAAGTTACTCAGACTTCTTTGGAATTTTTAAAGAAGTTTTATGGTAATTATATTATAAACCATACCTTGTGGCCTCTCCCATCACTAGATTTAAAATCTTCAGACTGTTATTTATTTGATTGGTAAAACATAATTAAAAGATTGACTTTTCAATCTTGACGATTTGAGTCAAATCATACAGCACGAGACCAAACAACTACAGAAGAACTTTGCAATGATTTTGAGAATGGAAAATTAACTTGTATTTGCAAAATGCATGACAGATATTTTCAACATTATCATATATATCATCATATATATAATATTATCATATTATAAATTATGATAAATGAAACCAAATCAAAAATAAAACTCGTACCTGTTCTTCCTTAATTTCTTGATTTAAATAAAATCATATCTGACCTTTATTAGTAGAATTAACAACTTAAAATATCCGCGGAATTGTATCTGAATGGATTACTGCACGAAACACATCTTACTTTTACTCTTCATGAGAAAAATCACTTCGAGAGAACATTTTATCGCAAAAACTTGTCGGTGTAAAGAAACACTACAGTCATATAATATTTGCAATTGCTTCCGGTAATTTCGTAATGACTAGATGACTACTTTGTTGTAGCCTTGGCGAGGCATATGGCAACGCATAGATGCTTAATATTTTCTGATTGTACTGGTTTCTAACGGCGTATATAATAAAATATCTTCTGTAATATCATTTTTCGTATCATATCTAATTAATACTATAAATTGGGCACAGTTAGAAACATTTGTGAATTCATCTATATGTAATGTAGAAACATCTGTAAATTCATCTATCTGTAATGTTTTCGTTCCTCTCATTTATAGGTGTAGATAATCTTAACGGTCTTTTCAGAAGTCTATTGTGTTCAGTAATTTCTTAATGTACAGTACAGCGTCAAATTTGAAAACAATAACTTGCTTCGTCCGATTTCGTTAATTATGCAAAGCCAATCCGAAATTTTTAAAAGATTTTAAGCCATCTAGAAGCACTTACTCAAATAATATGTTTCAAAAATGCGGTATAAGTTGAATTATACATGTTTCCTGTCGTTGGGCACGACAATCATTTATTTTATTACAAAGTTGAGTATGGCAAGCTGTACAGGTATTCGCCAACGAAATTCTTTTCAAATGGAGATCCACTTCAGAAGAGTTTGGAACCACTTGCTTATATGAATTAAAAGTGCGATTTCAATTTATTTAGTTTTATATATAGGGCAGATGAGCAGCTCCTATGGTCACGTCTACTCACTTTTCTATTAACTTCTTTGACTTTTTAATCACTTTTTCAACAAAGACGTATGATAGGTATATACCTTGTGCTTGTTTGCCAATAAAAACCGTTTTGAACCGCTTAGCATTAGCGGCATTCATTTCGTGAATATCTGCTTTTTACGTTTTGAAGGACAGTCAATCGAACCGTAGTATCAATTTTACCACGATTGACATTGTTTGGTAGACGTTGTACATATTTTAAAATATATACAGTAAAAAATCTCAGGTCAATAAATATTTACAATTTCAAATATGCTAAAACGGTACCAGTTATCAATTGAAAGACGTGCCGCAATATGGAGTTTAAGTGCCGTTACATTCAATGCGGGTAATTGCTAGAAAACTAGAAAAGTTTCTTTCATTAATGAATGGAAAAATTTCTTTCATTAATGAACAGAAAAATTTCTTTCATTAATGAATGGAAAAATTTCAGAGCCTCTATTCGTCATCGACCAGAAGAACAAATGAAAGAGAATATATCATAGCTAATGTTAAGCGTGAGGATGGATGAGTGATAGTATGGCGTTGTCTTGGAGGCAATTTGACAATATTACAGGAACACGTGATACCTGCAGTCTATTTTTGTTTTTGAGCAAGACAACGACCAAAAATACCTACTAAAATACTTTCTAGATAAAAAAAATTATTAATGAGCTGACAAAAATAACTTGCCCCCCCTCAATCACTCGATTTATCGAAACAGAGTATGTCAGGGATGAATGGGGCCAAAGATCAAAACAATGTCTACCGCAGAACATCAATCAACTTTTATAGTAGTTGTAAGAAACCTAGTAACGAATCCCTCAATTTTTTTAGAAAAATTATCACACATGGCAAAATTATCCAAAGCTGATATTCGCGTTTTTACATTAGGTAAAAAAACTGTAATTGAATTTGTACATTATGTTACTAAATGTGTACGACTTCTTCCTCAATCCACGTTTAATAATTGTTCTTGGAAAAATCAGATTTTTTAAGAAACTGTGCATATTACATAGGCGTTAGTGTCAAATGATTGGGAATAATTAAAAGGAAAGTTTACATTTAATTTTGGTGAAATTAAACAGATTTGAAAAAAACGCATTCACATGGAAATAATAAAAACGCAAGTGTTAGTGACACAAAAAATGAACCACAGCTTCTAATGAATGAACGAATGAGTAAACAAAAATCAATAAAAAAATGTAACACAAGGTAAATAGAAATGTAGATGTGAAACTATAGAAAAAAAAACAAAAGGAATGAAAAATAAAACAAAACACTTAAAACTTAAACAAAATCGATGCGATTTTTGGAGAAATTTTTCTAACCAATAGACTGAAACATATTTAAATGTATTATATTACATACAAATTTCATATAAGTGTAAATTACGTAAATTCATATAAAGCGCTTATAATTAATATAATCAATGTATTAGTTTCAAATATCCAAGCAAAAAATGTGCGATGCATGTGGTATATTTTCTAAGTGATTTGGTATAGTATCTTTGCGATAATAAAGAAGGCGCTGTAATCAATAATATTAAACATCCAAAGAAGTTACTAACATCGGGGCTCTGTTATTACCACATTTGCAATGTACTATGCCGTACGACTTCCATCCTTCACAATTTTGATATGCTATTTCATGTTGCTTGATTAAACATACTTATAACGCAATTGCTTTTATTGCGTATTTTTTTAAGACTTTAATTGTCATCATTAAATAAATTACTAATATATAGATTTATTTTTAAAAATAGTGTAAAATGGTAGTTGCTAAAATCATATATATGCAAACAGCCGTGTTGCTTATCAAACATTTAACTACATTCAACTATATATATATATTTCGCGATCTTGTCGTACGTTATAACGTACGTATTATCTGTCATCGTAAAAATACTATAGCAATTTACTCAACATGGTCAGTTATTATATGTTAATTCCATAATATACACTGAAATATCTCTAGCAACATATTCACTTTACATTTTAAATTCATTTTTTAAGAACCTACATTTATTCAAATTAATTAAATTCGGTCATAAGTAGTTGGAAATCTAGAATTTCCGTTTGTTACCGAATATACTGTTTTCCTGATCAAATGTGCCGAACATTAATCCTAAAATTCAATTCTTCTTCTTTAGCATACTTATTAAACTATTTACAAAATTATTGATACTTCTTTTTCTGTCAAATTAGGGAGGCATGATTTGACAGTTATTTAAAAAACATGACAGAAAACAAGTCAAACCAATAAAAGTTAACCAAAATTATACCACACGAAGCTAATGGAGTTTCTTTTTTCACATTCTCTACAATAACTGTCTTATTGACATCTACTGTCCATAACAATTTATTATTTTCTTCTAAAATTATATTTATTAATCAATAAAATATGAAGACGATTCTGTGATAATTAAATAGACAATTAATGGTTAATTTATTCAACGAAACAGGATTGTGACTGCAGCAAAATGCAATTTTTTCTTCTCCGAGGTAGAATCAGTGGTGTTAGTGTTGTCCAGATGTAACCTCACACTAAAATCTCCAAATTGGAAGCACTTTTATTTTCGTATATTAGTGACACTTTTTGTGTTTATGTGAATAAAATAATTAGGTTATGGTTACTGATAATAAACTCCTAAAGCAACCGACAGCACACATGAACATACGATTGTTTAACGTATATCAGTGAATATCAGTTCAAAAAAGGTTCTACAATTTTAAACTTCGCATTAAAGTTATCAAAGATAGTAAAAAGTTTATCTCTTCTGGAGTTAGCGCGAAAATACAATTTTGGTAAAACACAAATTTAAAAAATGAAGTATAATATTAAATTATGTGAGTGAAACAATTATGTGAATAAAAATACGAAGCAAAGTGCTCTTCAGCCTTATGAAGAAGTTAAGAAATTAACTGGGCTTTGTCATTGAGGGATTGACTATAAATAGCTCGATCTTACAATATAAAACTGAAAGTTTGCAAAACAATTGAGCAAGCACAGCTATAAAAATAGTTAGTATCTAACGAAAAGCTTTTTACAAAAGCATTTATTATTAAAAATAAAATAATATACACAAGCTGTCAATATATGATTAATATGGAGTGAGCAATGATTGGCATCAATATACATAGACATATAAGATTACTCTACTGCTTACTCTTGACGTTTATCCATAACCTAATTACATAGTTAAAATATTCATTTGACACATAAGCACGAAAAACTGTCACCAATGTACTTCGTAGACAAAAATGCTTCAATTTGGAGATTTTTTATGCTATAGATAGAGTATTCCACCATGTGAATGAAGTATGTTTCTCACTTAATCTTTACTAAGCTGTATAAATACATCTCCTATATTGCTATGTCGCAAATAATTGCCGTTCTAATTTATACTATACTCTAAAAAACGCGGACAATTGTCATGTGCTAAATGAAATAATCAGAAATGTTAGAGCGAGATTTACTCTACTTGGTGTGGAATATAGGACACAAATACTATAATTATTAGTTGGACTCGAAGGCTAGAGAATATATAATATTAAGATTACATTTTAAATTCAATTGGGATGGTAAAGCAATTTATTAAAATGAACAACGCGATGTTTAAATTTAAATGTATTTCGTCATTCAAAGTGGAGAATCTATATAGAACATATGTGGGCAACAACCGGCCCGCTGTATGATTTGATCCGGCCCGCGAGACATTGTCGTATTATTTCATGTCCGATATCTATCGCTAAAAATTATGAACACTACTTTAAAATGCACTACATTTAAACGCGGCCCGCGAACGTATTTGCACATTAAAGTTTGGCCCACAACATGTCAAAGGTTGCCCATACCTGATATAGAACATACTAAAAAAAAAAGATAAAGTGCTTTCACAAATTTGAGATTAAGTTAAAAATTTCTCCTTTATAGTTGAACAGGAAGTATGAAGAGTCTATAAATTACAAGATGATGTGGTACAATTTATGTAGATGGATATACAAATTCAATTTCTTGAACAAATCAGACACTGAACATGATCACAGTTAATTACGTAAAACCTTTTCTTTGCTTTATAATCTATTTAATCTGTGTTGTTTAAACATTTGACAAATCAATACATATTGAACAATTTTTTCTTTGCCGATGGGTCATCAATTACATCGTATTATCTCAGGTACTGAACCTATATTTTTTTCTCAGATATATGGAACTTCATATTTTAAAAATTTAAACGTATGTCGTTTGATAAAAGACGTCCAACATTTCCCCGTAACAAAGACGAAGGAAAATTATATTAGCGTGTTTAGTATGATGAGATAATGATCACCGTTTTGATTCAAAAGAAACACGTATTTAGGTTATATTTACTGCGCGTTACTGATTGCCGTTCTTTCTGTTTACAAAATATCAATATAAAATTTTTAGAACAGTAGTAATTAAAACCTGCTAACTAGTCACAAGTATTTAACATTTATACTTCTTAATTTAGTAGTCGAATATGTCTTAAGGTATGCAAAATGTTATTAATTCTATATTCATGAAATGAAATAACACTTCATGTTTATGTTCGGTTTGTTTTAGAACATGCCAGGTAAATATTTAGGTTCATAGGCACAAGAACTATCATTAACTTTTATGAATATTTTCAAGAAGGGAAATGTAATAGGGGCATTTTAATACCTGTAAATCCAGTTATGAGATAAGTTAGCACTGAACTAAGGTCTTTAAATTAATGAGGAAAAATATTTTTAGAGTGTTGCAAGTGCTGTTAAAATCTCTGTTAGTACTGTTTCAATCTCAGATAACATAAAACATACAATCCTATACTATTGTCACCTGAAAAAGGGAGACCCCCAACATAAGTCACAAACTTAACAAACTATGAAAATGTAAGTTCGAAATACGTTGTACTATATATTACTATATCCACAAAATAAATGTTAATGGAGACTGTGGTTGATTAAATTAATGAATTAAGGTTAATATAACTCCTTTTCACAATAATTTTCGTATTCTGTATACATATTTCGACTACTAAATTGTCTTCATCAGCAGACAAATAATCACAGCATCGCACCCGGAACCACGGTAAAACCCGTACAGAAACAAAGTATGTACCAGACTTACACCGTCGAAAGCCGAACACATTCTAGTGTGTGTTTGGCTTTTGACAGTGTAAGTCTGGTGCAGACTGTGTTTATATGTGAGTTTTGCCATAGTCCGATACTGTGATTAACTATCTGCTGATGATGACAACTTAGTTTTCGAAATACGTATACGGAATATGAAAATTATTGTCAAAAGGGCTTATATTAAACCTAATTATTTTCGATAGAGTTGCAACAAATTGGTCAGAGAAGCATTTAGAAAAATAAATACAAAAATTTACATATTTACGAGGGAGCGTTTTTATATTCGCGGAATGAGCGGGTTGTAGAGGGGTGAGTAGGCGCATTGGGGGCGTGGCCTGTGCAGCGACTCATGATTAGTATAAATACGAAGTTTCATTGTTATTAGACAGTTAGTCTTTGAGCTATCGTCAACCAAGTAACATAATCAGGAGTGAAAAGTGAAATATGGAAAAAATCGAATATCGTGCCGTTATAAAGTTCCTTACCGGGCAAGGAAAATCAGTCGTGACCATAATGAATGAGATGTCATTGTTTTACGGCGACTCTTGTCCAGGAAAAACCATGGTGTACAAGTGGCATAGTTTATTTAAACAAGGAAGGGAATCCCTTGAAGACGACCCGAGGCCGGGCAGGAGCATTGAAGTGACCACGCCAGCACTTATCCAAAAAGTTGAACAAATTGTACTCGAAGATGCTCGACTAAAGAAGAAACAACTCGCAGAAATGGTTGGAGTATCCGATACAACAATTTTTAAAATCCTACACGATCATCTCGGCATGTCTAAGGTCAGCGCAAGATGGGTGCCGAGAATGCTCACGCCGCCGCAAGAACAACAGCGCGTAGAGTGTTCGCGTGCATTTTTGGACCTCTGTAATGAAGACAAGGATGGTGTATTGAGTGGAATTGTTACTGGAGACGAAACTTGGGTTCATCATTATGAACCTGAGTCCAAACAAGACTCCATGCAGTGGCATAAAAAGGGCACAGTACCTCCCAAGAAATTTAAAGTGTCACAATCAGCTGGGAAACTCATGGCAACGGTATTTTGGGACTCGGAAGGAATATTGTTGATTGATTATAAAGATAAACGTGTTTCTATAACCGGAGAATATTACGCTTCAATATTAGAGCGACTAAAAGAAGCCATTAAAGAGAAAAGACGGGGAAAATTGACAAAAGGTGTTCTGCTTTTGCACGATAACGCGCCCGTCCACAAGAGCCGCGTTGCGTTAGCTGCCCTGCATAAGGTGGGCTTCGAAATTGTGAATCACCCACCCTACAGCCCAGACCTGGCCCCGAGTGATTATTACCTGTTTCCGAAAATGAAAAAAGAGCTGCGGGGTAAAAAAATTTACTGCCGATGATGAAGTCAAGGAGGCAGTTTCGGCGTATTTTGCAGATAAAGAGAAATCATTTTTTTATGAGGGTATAAATAAATTAATTGAAAGATGTGAAAAATGTATCCGTCTTGCAGGTGAACATATTGAAAAAGAAAAATAATTTGTTTTTTTTATTTCCACCCCTTGTCCCCCATTCCGCGAATATAAAAACGCTCCCTCGTATATCAAATAAATATGATAAACAATAACACGTAGTTACAAGTTTATTAAAATATACATTTTAATTTAAAATTAACATCTGCTGCATATAACCAGAAATAAATTTCATATTTAAAGAACAATTAAACCTCTTTTGACTGGCAAATACCGACTGGGTTAATCCTATTAAAAATTAATGACGTATCAGCAAAGAAAAAAACATATCAACTGTAATTAACTACGTATCTATTTTTATTGTCTTTTCTACTTCTAGTAAAAATACAAATAATTTTAATGAGTTGAATAAAATTTCATTAGTAAACCTATTATATGTTACTTTTACAATTCAATATTTACACATTTTTTAATGTAAATAAAAGGTTAGGTACAAACGAGTTTTCTATTTCAAAACAATTGAGAAGTATATATGTAGGTATGTCATATAAGTCATAAGTAAATCCTTTCAGCACAACCTATTACAGTTGCTTGTAAAAATGAGATGCTTTCGGATTTTGAAAATGTACATAAACGCTGGAGACGAAAATCTCCAAAAATTAAAGTCTGGCAATAATCTACTTATTTCCCATAAGCCGTACACTTCATTTTAAACGTGGAACGCCCTATGCTAACTAGAGATAGATTAAATTGCTCACGGTGTGCTCACATTAGTATTTCTTTTAGATAGCCTTTACAATATTGAACTGTATCAAAATATTTTTGTATGTGTCTGATTCAATCAGTAGAAAAGGATTAAATGATACTCTGCGTAAAATGCTTCCTTTGCCTGAAATTGAATATACCCTTAGAATTATAAAACGAGAGCGTGAAATAAAAATATTTAAATTTTAGTTATTTACGGAGAAACTGTTGAATGAAACATTAAAAATGTTCTACAATATATTAAAAATTGTGTCCCCTAGCAATTGTTACTAAAATGTGAAACACTACAGTATTACCTCGCCGGAATTTAAAATTTTTAATTCATTTTGCTGCAATTTGGTTTTATCGCTTTAGAGGACATATGTTTATTGAAAGCACAAAAAGAATTGTATATTTTCTAGTGAATTTATAAAAAAATATCTATGCTAAAGTTATCGTTTTATTTATTTTATTTTGTTTAGAATAAATTAACACCATGAAAGGCACATCTTTTGCTTTCTCCAAAAACGCAATAATTATTATTTTATAATGAGTAAATTCTTTATAAACAATGTTGGAAGAATAAAAAATAAATTAAAAAACTTACCTGTTGTTGCTTTTTCATCCTCAGGGCCGATCGATTGTCTTTAGCCTGAAGTAAATACGGTGCTTTTTGTTCAGGGCTAAGAGTTCGCCATTTCTTTATTATTTGCTTATATCTGTCACTCCAAGAAGGAAATTCATTTTTCCATTCGGGATGATTCATATTCGCATAAAGTACTGCGGATATTGTAGCACCTGTACCCAAACCTTCATCTGCTTTCATTTTTTCGGAAGATCTTTGATTATATGTGGATGGTGCCACTGCGTTATCGAGATCACTTGTGTCGTTAACAGTAACCCATGGACTTGGCGGTTCAGAAAAGGCTGGACTAAATTGGGGACTACTATAAAAACACAAATGCACATAAGGTGAGATCGAGAAAATGCTGAAATTTTAATTCAAAATAGTACATACTTGCTATATTCTGACTGATAAGGAGACTGTGGTGGAAAGCTTAGAGGTGAACTCAAACTATTTTGGCTTACAACATTCGGTAAGGTAGTTGGCCTAACTGCAGGAGCTGATATGGTATGTTGGTTAACCAAAGGTTGTTGTCCTATAGTGGCTGGTGGAAAAACATTTGTGGAAGTATTAGAAAACATACTGCTTTCTTGAGATTCTTGTGATTCATCTGTTAAGACTCCCTACATAGAAACATAAATAAAAATCTCAAAATAAAAGCTTCCAAGGATTTTATACAATATACTAAACACATACCTTAAACAATATATCCTCAACGTCCTTACTATTAATATTTGGAATAGTTTCTAGGTTAAAATGCGGCCCCAGAATATCACTTAATTCGTCTTTGGTATCTTTAGAATTTGCTGCCGTAACAGATAATGTATCGGAAATATCGCCCGCATCAGCTAACGTTGCATCTAAAATAACCAATTCATCTTGACATTAGAAACAAGAATTAATTGTGATTTATTTTCAGAAGAATTAAAAAAATATATAATCAATATACTATCAGGGATATTTAGTGTTTTTAATTTAAATAAAATATTCAAGAGAGAAATACAACACTGTATCGAATCATAGTATTATCACTTTAGTTACCACATATCTAACATTTATTTATTAGCTACTTTATTATTTTTTTTTTGATTTTTTCAGTTATGCTTATTACAGAACTGTTAATTTTGCAAATAATAATGTCCAAACCTTTTTTATATCTATATAAGTAGAAAGTTGTATATGACAATAGCAGACCATTATTTTCTTTAAAAGCATTTGGCAGATAAACTATATTTTATTATTATATTCTTACCTTGAAACAGTTTCTTAAAAGCTCCTACAATTTTAGAAGTCTGGTGTTTATCAATAAAATTTCTGCTTGTGTATATCAATGTAAATTGCTTGTCACTCAAAAAGAAGACGCGATAAATGAAACTTGAAACCACAAAATATGCTATTAGTAATGCTATATATTTCATTTATAGAAACAGAAGGTTTTATAAAAATCGACTGTTCTACAATGCACTTTTAACGAAATTCCAAAATATATTGTACTGTCATTTGAGCACTATGTAGCACATTATTATTCAGATATCTATCAAAGAATGGAGCCGTGCATCAACAAAAGTTGTCCTTTTAAGTGATAGACTTGATCGCCATCTGAGTAAATTTATAAATGAAATATGCGGAAAAAAATACAACTGTGTTTTTAATTAACGATATTGTGCGAAATCTGGATAGCCATACGGGAAATTTAGAATTATCTCATAATAATTGTTATGAAAGTGAGGGCATATTAAAATTAATAACATTATTTAAAATAATAATGTAAAATTGTCGGAATACCAATGTTTAATAAGTACAATTACGTTCAAGTTTTACACGGAAGATACAAATGCTATTATGAACATATAAATCACAGAATAACATAGCATCATGTACATATCTCCCGCACTAACAATTTAATTTCTATTAGCGATTACATTACAGATGAAATTCATTTACGAGATGGGTTTAAAAAAATTATTTGCGTGCGCGCGTGTTCTTCTGCGTTTAACTCTCTCGGTATTCTAAGATCTTGTCATTTAGAAATTTACACTTTGATTGTTTTGTTTTATTCCTTTACTTGGACCAAGTTGGGGTATGCATCTGTGCTTTGGTATATCCTAGACATATTTATCAGAAACCCAAGCGTATACAAAACGATGTTTGAGTCCATATCGGTATAAATTGGATGTTGTATACCCACAATGTAGCATCGGTTACGAGTTACTTTACTTCTCTTAGCCAAAGAAGAGATGAAGTCAATGGCTGGTAAAACTTAATAATGCTGTAGAGTCGCCTTCTCTACTGCGGTAAATTTGTTTGCTGGTGCAAACATATAGCGTTAGAGCGATAGATGTCTCCTGCATTAACAATTGGATTTCTATTAGCGATAGATAGTTTCTCCATACCTAGAGCTCGCATGAATTTCCTACGAAAAGTTCAATTAATATTAATGCGCATATATGCGAATCAGCTTTATCCGAACCCTTTCTAGAAAAAGGAGTTTTCTCTTTATCTTGTTTTTTATTCCTCGTTACTTTTCAATTTACTGTAATTTACTAACTTTTTGTAGATGCATACATTGGCTTATGTATTTATTTGTTTAAATTTGATATAAATAATTTCAGTTTCTCTTTAATTACTTTCTTGTTATATTGTACTGTATTAATTATTAATTTAAATTTATTTTTATAATTTGCGCTTGCCTGTAATTGGATGGAATCGATCTCTTGTGTGAATAAATAAATATATATTAAAAGTTAAATACTATGTATACATGATACACATAGTTCTTATGGTAAACAACACCATCTATTACAAAAAAAAAAATGCAAAAAATATTTCACAGCCGAACAAATTAATAATAACTTAATGACCAATACACATACGTATTAATTTCTTTTAATTACCTGTTAAATTTTCTAACGTATCCGTATTTTTCGTTAGTTCATCATCATCTTCATTCATAATAGTATTTACCAGATCAGTATCCAAAAGATCTCGTGGCAAAGCAAGCGATAAATCGTCATTGTCGCTTTCTTCCTCTTCTTTTGGTATAATAGGAGCCTTAACTAAAGCCTTCTCAGTTGCAATTAAAGGTTGTTTCACATCTTGAACCTGCACTTTATCTTGTTTGGCGGTAACAGCGGCAACAGCTTTGATTTCATCCTGCGACAATTGAATCGACTTCGTTTGATGCTTAATATCATCTTCACTACCACTGGTACTGTCTAAATCTTTGTGAGAGTCCAGTAACTCTTTGCCAAAAAAAGCTTCTTGTAGGTAAGGTGGAAATGTTTCTGCTAATTTGCTTTTAGGCTTGCGTCTGATAGGTTTCCTTCTCGGTTTATCGTCTAAAATGGAAGAGGGAGGTGCTAAGGGATCCGGCAATGTAGATGACTGTCCTGAGAGTAAATCCATATCATCATTATCCTGACCACTTCTAACACCCCGAATCCGTGCAAAAAATCCGCCAATACCCAATTTTTGTAAATTTCTTTGTCTTTTTCTTCTCAAAACTGTCATGCCGTTTTCCATTGTAAAAAGGGTAAATCCTTCTGGAGGTGGACCATCTTCTTTAGCCCATAACATTCCCTCTTTATATAATTCTTGAGGTTCATCTTTCACGTCTACCAATTCTAACTTTGCATTATCTTCCAATCCATTATTTGCCACTAGAAAGAGAAAAGTTAGCATAAATAAATTTTATAAAATAAGTTTTAAATACAAGTCAAATTTAAAATGAGAGAAATAATTCTACTTTTTTGAATTATTTACGGCAATATATGATAGTTTCAAGGGTTAGAAAATCCTGAAAATTCATGATAGACATACATGTGACATATAATATATCAATGAGTTATTTATTTCAACCTTTCTCGTTGAATTCACCTGCAAGAAATATAAGAATAAAACAGCAACTGAATCATTATCTTGTGAACCATACAAAGATGAAAGTATTTGCAGAGACATTAATTACCATATACATATATATTTTCGGAAGATGAATAAATGTTACTTTACATAAACAAATATTAATACCGTACAAAATGTTTAGTAACGTGGCAAAATCTTAATTAATTAATTGAAAAATTAATCCACGACAAAAACACATATTGTAAAGTAAAACCATTTATTCAAACAGGAAAAACATGTACATCCAACTTTAACTCGATAAATATTTATCCAGGAAGTTATGAATATTAATCTAATGATTTTATATACATCTAAATATGAATTTGATTTAATTGAGGAAAAATACAAAATACTTTTCCTCTAAATTTATTTGGAATCTGCAATGAAACAATAAGCAAATTTTTGGACGAGATTATACATAAATTATAATAATAATCATTTAAACTACAGGTCTGTAATGTTTTAATGGTACGAATTTCACCTTTTTCATTAGATTTAGATGTTATTTGGCTTGGATGAATATCAAGTCTATCGATATTCCTTTCACTACTCTTAAGGGTGTCTCTTTTTACGAACTCAATTTATAGGTATAGTATTATGATATTGTTTGCTATGAACCATGGTGCATTATTATGCATAGTACTTTTACTTGAAACAGTTCTAAAGTTCTTTGTTGATATTGAGAATGTACCGCATAACCGTATGCTGCAAGTTCATACCAGCTTTAAAATACACTTATAAAAAGCACTTTGTTGTATTAAAAGTTGTAGATTTCATCCCATTAGGCTGTATATTTTATGGTGTTGGACTTATTAATTTTTTTCTTTTTTAGAAGATATGAATCTTCCATATTACGCGGCGGTACAGATGTATTTTTAAGTATCGTACAGATTCAGCTACTGATATTTATTTATCTTTCAATATTACAGTTTTTAAGGTAAATGTAACCAGAACTGACTTTTGTTCATTTGCATTAATACGCCAACGCATGAACCAATGATCTAATTTAAGTTTTCTTGTACATAAGATCATTGTTTTCGGATTTAAAGACGTAAATCGTCGATACCGTCACGGTGGCACAGCCACCATGACGGTATCTCCGCAAATGTTGTGATTGTGATGCAGCTTAATATACAGACCTGCTGTAAACAGCAGATACCAAAATTGCCATAAAAATTTCTCAATATTGGATTGGAAAGTATCTGTTAGTAAGGTAGGACTTAAATTTCTCGTATATATTATGAAATTGTTTGAGCTTCTCGCTTTCATCCAAATACATTACACAACTTTCCATCAAGTCAGAAAGTAGTTTAATCTTATTTATGTTACATTACTTCTATTAATACTTCTCGGGTATTCTCCAGGTAAGCAGATTGTAACCTCGGGCTTTGTTAGCGTGAAGTTAGATCTTGCATAACAATTTGAACATCTTTAATAGTAAATTTTTTACCAACAATTCTATTTAAAGCGACACATGTAATTGTTGATTACCGATTCTTCTTCTTCTGCTGGAACTGCTCTGGGAAATGGAGTTCGACCTTGTCTTAATCGTTTTTAGCTCGTTGCTTTTTTTATTCTCTAATGGTAAGATATGTATATTGATGGAATCTTCCTAGTTGATTTCTAGAGCGAGTATCGTCTTGATTCGGTTGCTGAGAAACCTTAGGAGTATTCCAAAACTGCTGATTCCGTTCATGCTTTACTACTATATTTAATTCTTTGCTGGCCTTATTCAATTTTACTTTATCGTGAGGCGCACGTGTTTTTACAGGTGTTTTGCAATTTTCTTTTTTCCATAATTTTCATCTCGATATTTCTGGAGCAGTACGATTCTTTTTTCGATGTGTATTTGGTATGGTCTCTCAAACGACTTCTCAAATTTGTCTACTCGAAATATCAACTGCATTTTCTGCTTTGATTTTAATATTCCAAGTAATTTTGATCTGAATAGATCCTAGTTTATGATATTATATACTGTCGAAGACTTCGGACTTAGAAGTCAAATACGTACTATCGCAGTTAGTGGAGAATGGTCAAACATTATATTATAAAACGATTTAATTGCAGCAATACCTATCATCACGTAGAAGTTTATTAAGCCAGATATTTTTAATCACGCGGTCAATATCTCAGATCCCTATCGATACTGGGACTAACAGATTTTTTATTATGGCTTAATAAATCCGCCATCCTTTTAATGTGATCTTGATCATGGATGTTTTACGTTATAGTTGCCATGTATTATAAAGCTGCGGTCTAAGGAAGTAATATTGTTGCTGTTTAAATGTATGTTCAAAGGGGTTCTAAATAAAATAAATTCTTAAGTGGGCAATACAAAATTTTTGGTGAGATAACGGCTTGAATATAATCACTTTCAATTTTTTGATCTTCGTAATATTTTACAGTCTACAGCTTACTTTTCAACCACTGTCGTCTTCATGTGCTGTTCCATCTGAACGTTGGGTACTATAAAGTGTATATACTCGAACGCTCATGTAACTCTATCTAATAAGTGATATCACATCGATGTTATATATCAGGTTGTTACAAATGTAATGTCCGTTTTTTCCTTCAGTCTGAACTGAATCGCACCTGTGTGAAGACGTGTATGTTTTTGGTGAAAATTATTATTGTATTTGTAGAAAAGGGTATTTATTTTGAAGTGTGTACCTGTTCCATTTCTTGGAAAGATTAATACACTTGTCCTTGTCTCGCCTATGGAAATGCTGTCGGCAAGAGATATTCCGACAATTTACCTTTTTCAATTTAAAAAGGGATTAAATGCAGCTGCAGCAACGCGAGAAATTAATCAGACGTTCGGTGAAACCACGTGTAATGAACGCACATTACGGCGATGGTTTAAAAAATTCAGCGAGGGAAATTTTGATTTGGAAAATGAGCCTCGCGGATATGCGCGTAGCACCGTTAATGAAGACGAGCTACGTGTAGAAGTTGAAAGTAATCTGTCGACAACAGTGCGTAGCCTTGCAGAAACATTTCAAGTGTCCATTGCCACCATTAGTCGTCACCTTTCTTCGATTGGCAAAGTGAAGAAACTCGATCGATGGGTGCCGCACCAATTAACGGAAGCCAATAAGCTCCGTCGATTAGAGGTGGCTACCTCTTTGGCTAATCGACAGAAAGTTGAACCGTTTCTTCATCGAGTGGTAACGTGTGACGAAAAGTGGATACTTAATGATAATCGGAGACGGTCAGGACAATGGTTAGATCGAGGTGAAGCACAACGACAGCATGCACGAGCATTACTTCACCAGCGAAAGATTATGGTGACTGTATGGTGGACCAGTAAGGGTGCCGAACTGGAAACTATGCACGGAAAATTGAGCCTCTTGCAGCCCTCACTAGTCAATAGACATGGACCCATACTTCTTCATGATAATGCAAGACCTGATGTTGCACGACAGACAATCCAAAAACTTTCGGAATTTGTTACGAAATTCTCCCTCACCAACTTTATTCACCTGACCTTTCGCCAACTGATTTTCATTTTTTCCGAAGTTTAGACAATCATTTAAAAAATAGGGACTTCCCTGACCGGGAGTCTGTAATAGCAGTGTTTGTGCAATATGTGAGCCGTCAAAACCTGGATTTCTTTTCAAAGGGAATTTTACAGCTTCCAGGCCGTTGATAACAAACTATTGATGTAAATGGAGACTATTTTAGAGAATAAATATTTATATTTTTTTAAATTTAGACTTTTTTATTCCTTACAAAATCGGACATTTCATATGTAACAACCTGATACAAAAGGACGCACTAGAAATTTTGTATTTTGAGTTCGTAAATCTTAGCAACTAAAGCGAAACTTTAACGGTGTCTCCATCGTTCTCATCAATTGAACCATAATTTCCTCCAATTTACAGATGTGTAAAAAGTATTTATAGGGGTTTGCTATTCTTGCAAATCAATTCTGTACATTAATGAATGTATTAATAACATCCGTAGATCGTAATTATGTCTGGCTGTATTGTTTGTGCATTTATTTTAGACCATAACATAGGATATAGTTTATGTTGTAATTACTTCCGAATTAGGTAACCCATTGATTTCTGCGTGCACGCTGTTCCCTCGTCAACCGGAGGTGTGCAACCCCTTAAATTGCCCTTAAATTACGTGCATGCAGCCTCCTTCTAACTGTGCAGAAATAACTAGCCCAGTGTCTTGTCGGAAGAAGCTATTAATCCTTGAAACCGGGTATATCGGGTTTCTTCTTGCATTGAGTACTATTAAATGGTCTTCAGCAGGAGTTGTAGGACCTACTCCATACATAACTTATGACACTTTGTAAAACATTCAATTGTTCGGCGACTCTCTGTGATAAGCCTGCGTTTCTAACCGTCTTACCGGAATTGTAACATTCGCTCGTCATGTTTCACTAATAACTGCTACTGATGCCAACACAAGCACGTTTATTTATTCCAAACAATCGCTTATTGACATCCCGTTTACCAAAACCAAATCACATGGACACAAACACATTGACAAGCAAGGGGGTAAACAAAATTATTGTAAAAAATTATAGCAATTCATATAAAGTGTCAAGTCATTTTTACATGTACGTTTTAGAAATTATCATGATATCCACTTCGATTTTTGAGCAGTGATATTGTCTATGCCATCGTCTTCATATTCTACAAGTTCGTCGTATGGGCTTTTAGAAAAATACTGATGTCGATTTTTCGGGCCAATATTCGTTATATTCACTCAATGTTTGCAGTTTCGAGTTAACATTTTGTTCCGGACTTTTCTCTATAGCTGCAGGCAGCTCTATAAGCTCTATAAAATTATACTCTAATAATATTGTCAGAGACAATAAAATATTGTGAAACAAATCAATAGGTTGCATTATTCATGTTAAAATTTGGTGTACAATGTTTCGCAAAGAAATGTCCGCTACATCTCATTTAATTCGTCTGGAATTAATAAAGACAAGAAAAACTATTTCAGCTCAAATAAATTTCTACATTTTGTCATGTAGTAAGCCACAATTTTATTAATCCTAAAATAACAATGTTAAACTAACTTTTTATAATTTCTCTTAGCCCTAGATATATTTATTTAATTCAACTGATACATATTATTTCAACACATAATACATTAAAATATTATCTCTTTTAATGCAATTTTACATATAATTATTTAGGTACTTACCGCCACTGCTTCCAGCTATTACTGACTCAATTGTCGCCATAATTCCAGCTTCTTTATCTTGAAGGGATGAAATCTTTTTTCTTTTCTTCCTTGTTCCAATCTGTTGCTCCAATGATAAAGATTTTATCATTGAATGTCCCACTTCACTCAAATATACTCCGTCAATGTAATAATGTGCATTAGATTTTATTTCAGGACTCTTTGTCGGGCTAGGTGGTTTTGGAACCGGAGCAGGAAGCAAGTGAGGCGGTGGAACATCTCTGGGTCTACACAAAACACAATTGTAACCGTCTTCAGCACACTTTTCGGCATCTAATTCTGTTTTTATAGAATCACAAGAGCCATGAAGCCAACGTTCACATTGCACACACTGAATTATTAAATCCCCTTCGTTATAGAGTTCCATACAACTAGGACAAGTATGGTGAGAAGCACAGGGTCCACATTCGCTAAAACTATTCATCCAATTGCAATTGAAACCTGGATCGGTTGAGCCACAAATTTGACAAATTACGCACCACTTACATTTCCAATTACCTGTGCAACAGAAAAAAAGGAAGTATAATATAAGTTCATGTATTAGGTAGCTTGCCTTCTGTGATTAAAATCAGTAGTATAGGCAAAATTGCGCACCTTTTCTAGTCTAATTGGCCAATGATTCAAATAGATTTATATAAGTGATCTATCACTAATTTTAAACATAGATGTTGAGTAAATAAGAAATTCTTGTAAAATTGAAATACAATTTTTTTCAGTTGTAAGATTTCTATACTTTCAATAAATGACTGAATTACTACAAATACCTACTTTAAGTATGTTTGGAGTGCGTAATTAATGTGTTTTGTATATATTATACACTAGAAAGTAATTATCAAAATAAATTTGTGATCCTCTTTTTTCGTTCGATGGTATGTAAAGATAGCTAAGATGGTTAAGATATTTTTTCAAAATGATGAAGATCACAGGCAAATCAAGCAAATATAGTAAATAAAGGGTTTTCCAATAAGGACTTAACAACTTTTTTTCAAAATAAAATGCAGACCATTTGAGATATTTCAAAAACTTTATTATCGGATTGAAGTACAATCAAAACATTTATGAATGGAACTCGACTTCGTTTATATGGCCACCGCGGGCACGTTTGCAGCGGTCGATTCGTTGAACCCAATTTTCGATGACTCGGCCACACAATTCGGTCGAAAAGGCTGCTATTTCGCGTTCAATGTTGGCTCTGAGCTCTTCCAACGTTGTCGGCTTGTTGGCATAGACCAATGACTTGACGTAGCCCCAAAGAAAAAAGTCTAGAGGCGTTAAATCGCACGAACGAGGCGGCCAATCGACTTGTCAATTTCTTGAGATAACACGCTCATCAAACTTACTCTTCAATAAATCGATTGTAACGTGTGCTGTGTGGCTTGTGGCACCGTCCTGCTGAAACCACATGTTGTTGTCCAAGTCCATATCTTCCAATTCGGGCCAAAAATAATCGGTAATCATGGCGCGATAACGATTACCATTCACAGTAACGTGACGATCATTATCGTCGACGACTATGACGCCGCCGGCATGCAAACCGCACCAAACAGTTATTTTTTGTGGATGAAGTGGTGTTTCATGAAGCACATGTGAATTTTCACCTGACCAATAACGCATATTTTGCTTATTGACGAATCCATTGAGCCAAAAATGAGCTTCGTCACTGAAAATGATTTTACGATGAAATTGATCATCTTGGCGCATCTTTTCCAGAGTCCAATCGGAGAACGTACGTCGCTTCAAATGGTCCATCGGCTTCAATTCTTGAGTCAGCTTGATCTTGTATGGGTGTAAACCAAGATCCTTACGCAAAATTCGCCATAAAGTGGTCTGGGCGATGCCCAACTCTTGAGAACGCCGTGGAATTGACTGATTTGGATCATTTGCTACGGACGTTTCAACGGCAGCGATATTTTCGACACTTCGACCAACCCGTTATCTCACTGGCACGGCAACATCACACAACGAATATGTAGACTCAAATTTTTGCACTAAACTTGTTACTGCCTGTCTACTAGGGCGAGAATTACGACCGAAAATCGGAGTTAACGCTCTTAAAGTAGCGGTCACCGACTCCGAATTTCTGTAGTAAATTTTTATAATTTGCAGACGTTCGTTCGTGTACTTTACCATGATGAAAATGTTAAGTTTACTGAATAAATTAACAGTGACAGTTCGATGATTAGTGAAAGGGTGCGTTCACAAATTGAATTAAAAATTGTCCAGTCCCTATTGGAAAACCCTTTAAAAGCAAGAGAAACGGACAAGAGAAAGGCGAAAGATTATAGAATAACGTAGTGGCAAAATGAAATAATAGGAATTGCCATATACACTCATAAGAATTTATAGACGCTTTAGAACCTTTAGGCACTAAATAAAACTTTATTCATAGTGCATACATATATACATGTAATATGGGCGCCAAAACAAAATTAGGAATTAAAGTGTCTGATATAGTGCAGATATAGTGGAAGTTATTTAGTAGTTGATTTGTGTCATCGACAATTTATTACATCATGTCATGCGTTGTAATTTTAAATACTACGTTGCGATGGTATTGCAGTCATATTGAACATCCCCAGATATGATGCATTTATATAGTGCAGTGCTTTTCCGACAGTTATCTTTATTTATTTAAATTTTTGTAAATTTTCTCTTTTATAATTTGGATTATATCACACTAAAATGTATATTGTTTTTATTCTTACCATTGTTACATTACTTCTATTTTTTTGCGCTTTAATTTTTTATTAATATCTTGGGACTCACAACAAAATGTATGCTTTTCCACTATTATTACTTATTTTTATACCTTTACTTTACTCCTGTCGCGCTGCAGTCTTGTGTTGTGTATCAACAGTAACAGGACAGGACATCATGCTGTAAAACATGTGTCCCTCTTTTTTCCTCATCCTCTGTTTTATGCACTTCCCCAATATTATAATAATGACTTCTAATTGTTTTTCTTGTAATTTTCTAGTTGATTCAAAGAGTTATTTTACGTGCGATCTTTGACAAGTTATGCATACAACATGTAGTGGCTTATCTAGGACAGAACTTCAGCACATGAAGACGCAAATATTTCGTCTGTTGCATATATGTACGTACTTAGAGGCACAGTTGAAATGAACGAAAAAACTTTGCACAGTGATCCTTGCTCGTTAGGATGACTTTCAAACGCTTAAAGAGAAGCTTTCTACTGATAGTAACAGGCTACAAATGTGATTGTAAGCACGATCTAATGAACACTAAAAGAAGATAATTTGGGAGGTAGTAAAACGCAAGGGCGAGAAGAATAATATAATTTCATTTAACCCACCTAAACTAAACAATTCTTTAAAGATGGATCAAACTACCTCTGTATATTGACAAATGAAATGTTTAATCGCCTACATTTTCCAGTGACTATTCGCACTGTTGTCAGATTAAGAAAGTATGATCCCACAAAGTCACAACAAAAAAGACTAGTGAAAGTAATATTGCCGCAGTCCTCCAGTGTTATCGATGTTCTTCGTAACAGAAGGAAGCTTAGAAACCATGATAAATTCAAATTCTTCATCATTAAGAACAGAATCATGAAAAACAGAATTACTCTTCAGGCTACCTAATTCAAATTAATTAAACAATAACTTTATGTTCCGAGTTCCGGTAGTGAAATTGGTATTCGTATAAAGAGTATAAACGACGTTCTTCAAATCACTAATGGTACTGAACTTCTGCTGTCAAAACGAGCGCGGCCCTTGTACTAAACTGAATGGTATTTATGCAGACAGTGCGGTTTTTTCTTATAACGCCATATTCCTTGTGGAAACATGTTTAAGGCCAGATATATCCGATTCGGAAGTTTTTAATTCTTCTTTTACTGTTTTCAGAAAAAATAGGCATTTTAGCTCTTATTATACGTTTCCGCTCATAGATACCATTATGTGCAAAGGATAGCGAGCTGCTTATCGTTTAATGGCATCCTTGTTGATGAGCCATCTAAAGTAGTGAAATCTTTCGCCAGCTTGTAGTCTAGCTCGTACACTACAACACCAACCGACGACGGCTTTAAATGTGCGGATGGTAATCTCAATACTCAACATGTGAGCTTCAGTACAACTGAAAAAGTTTTGACATCTATCATGAAACTTAGCTCATTTACGACTCGTAAATATGATGGTTTATCTAGTTTTCGTTTGCAACTGCTAATCCCTGATCAAACCAGCGAACTAACAGGCCTAGGTAGCGATCGATCTTCAGGCTCTACTAGCTATCTGACCACTGTCCAGTGTTTAAGAAATAAAGCACTTCAGATATCAGTAACTATAGAGTAACTATAGACTTATCACTATCCTGTCAAATTTTGCCAAAATATGCCAATCTGTTCTCTATGATAAACTGTTTAGCTGCTTTAAGATTTTTATCAATTAATCAGCATGAATTTATTCCTGGTAGATCTAGTACTGCCAGTCTGGTCGCGGTTACTCAATTAATCAGTCACAAATGCTGAAACTTCAACAAGTTGATGTATCTACGGACTTCAGTAAAGTTTGGTATGATCCAATTCCCATGTTAAAGCTGGACAAAACTGTCCTAACCCTCTTTGTGTACTATTTTTAATGAGAAATATATATTACCGTTCCTCCACCTCGCTCCTTCATAGATTAATTCCAACATCTCCATTAGTCCATACAGGATTTCAACCAATTATCCACCTCCACATCGGAGTCGTCCTGTCAACTGCTAACCCGTGGTCAAACTGGCGAACTGGCACAGCTCTAGGTAGCGATCAATCTTCAGTTTCTACTAGCTATCTGACCACTGGATATTCGGGGCAAGAGAGTCTTGTCCTCTTTGAAATACCTGCGGCCAGGATATTCAAGTATTATTCCTGTAAAGGGGGAAACACCCCAATCCCTATGCAAATGTTCATTATGCACAAAGCAAAACCTATTTCGCCTGGTTTTCAAAATTCGAAAATGTGACGTGGCTAAAGTGCATTAGACCAATGCCGCATAGGTAAGTATGGGTAGACTAATAATTTGTACATGTCTAATGGACTAGTGCGATACAGCAGAGTAAAAAACAATGTTTCAAGTTGACATGAACAAGGATTTCCGTGTCTAGATGTGTTTTTTTATCAGCCTGAGTCTGACATTTGCGTTCATTGATTGAAAATGCCCAATGAGCCATTCATTCAGAAAAGCATCCGCGGCTTTTTGCAGGTGTCTGCAGTCATTCTTCACTCCGGGAGGAGGTATATATTGCAGTATCACACGCATATATAGCGGCGAGGACTAAGTCCTCGTAAGATCAGAGGTGGAAATGATAAAGAGCTCAGGGTGCAGAAGGGATCGCTGCCCCGATCAATCTTACCGTCAGCCTACTTCCATTCAATCTTGCGAAAAATGATCATCTTATGGCACAACCTATCGTCTGCTGTCGCGATATCAAAATACAACCCCTAACGTCTCGTATTAACTGCAACAGACTTAAATAAATTTTGAAATCGTAAAAGGGTACCTAATTGCAGACATTATTTACTTTATAATCGCATTTATCCAGCTTTCCTTGCGAGAATGTACGCTTTATATTATAAAGCATCTACCAGAATGATTTACAGAATTTTCCAAAAACAAGCGACTGAATTGTAAACCAAAATCAACGTATAAAGATATATGTTTGGATCACTAGAAACTAGTGATCCAAACGGCACCTGTAAAAAGAATGTACAAAATGTTTCAAACATTTTTACGTCCTATTTTCAAGCTTCCTTTATTTCAAATCTTGATAATCTCAAGCAATCTTCATCAACAAGTAATGCAGTACATTTGGACGATGCCCGACGTATGTCCGATGAAACATTGAAACATCCACCAATTGTCATATATTAAAAAACACCTTAAAAAGTTTATTTTAAATACATCTTAAAAGAATTATAAATTAACAAACTGATTTAATACACGTTCTACTTTGCTGAGTGAAATAACATAACTTGTTAAACCAGAGGCGGACTAACTAGAGATAAATATGCGATGATTTGTTTTCTAAAGTTAATTCCTGCTTAGCGTTAATATCAACTACCCTCTTATAATACGTACCTTGAGGAACATAATCTAAAGGCGGATCCATGCAGTAAATATGATAGGATATGTCACAATCATCACATAAAAGCAGTCTTCCTTCATCATTTCTTTGACCACATCCCTCGCAAACTGTACAATCTAAACACCGCCAGCCCTTTTGCAAAATAACTTTAGTCACTTTCACATTAACACAATATGGATGATAACATTGTCCGCACTGAACACAGGCTATTAAACAACCTTCTTGATCTGTACCCAAAGCCCCGCACATAACGCAAATATCCTGAGTTAATACAAATTTATCTTTTGCTGAACACAAGATTAGTCTGTTTTCTACACCAGGTTCTTCATCAGCTTTACTGCCATCAGAAACAGGTCTTTGAAGTCCGACGCCTGGTACACCGAATATTCCTCTCATCTTCGCTTTGGGTCCTCTCTTCCGGCCGAAATCGGTCACTCGTTGCCGTTTCATAAACCCTACCTTACCAGGTAAGCCTTTACCAATACCTTTAGGCCGACCTGGAACTCCTGTAGTTAAACCCAAACGTTTTTTGGCAATTTTACTAGCACTGTAGGGTTTTCCTCTGCCTAAACCGATACCCCTGAAAGAATCTTCAGATGCGCAACGATCTGGATCATATTCATACACATCATCATAAAGTGACTCCTGTGAGGCAGAGAGAGAATCTCCAGGATCTTCAGTACCTGAAATAAGTATAAAAATGTATAAACAATATGAAACTTCTATTTTCATGTCTCAATACTTACTGTTTCGTTTGATGAGCATAGGTCGTCCTTGTTGAGTTCTATTTTTGCAAATACTGCAAACATATTCATATTCTGGATGGGTTTCCTTTCTTTGGTGGTATGTTGTTAAGTCAGCCTCTGGATCGCAAGTTCCATGCACGAACCTTAAAATATATATTTTCTTGAACAAAAAATATCTTGCCTAACACACCCAAAGGGTTAGAAATACATATGTCTTTAATAAGTCTATACGTAAGTGTAAATCTTTACGTCTCAAGTAACTATGGATATAAATAAAATGTCTCTCAAAAAAAAATTTTTATGGAATAATACAAATTTCTATTTTCCATGCGATGACCTATGTAAATAAGGCTTTACTAGATACATATATATGTATTTTTACCCCAGAGTAGATATTTTATTGAAAAATAATTCAAAAATAAATATCTGTTTTAATCCAAGTTCGACTTAGTACAGACGTACACTTTACAATCTACAACTGCCCGGCATGTACATATAAACTTTTTAAGTTTCGATATTTTTTATTATTTATATTTAACAAATTTGTATCTATCCCTAATCTGGCTCGTAGACTTTCGCGGTCGTTGTCTATACTTTAATCATCTTGGCTTCTGGGCTGGAACTGTGTCTTCGACAATACTGGCACCGACATTTACAGCGAGGAAGCCTATATGAAGGAAGTATGGACAACGACCGCAGAAGTCTACGAGCCAAATTAACTAGCCTCTATGGGGAGGATATCCAGAAGAAGAGCAGAGAACTTGGAAAGCTACGAGTGAAATTGGTAAGTCTTATTTGTTCTTTCCAAATCAAATACCACATCACAACTTCTGCCAGGTCCATATATCAACGAATTGATCTTGCATTAGTTCGAGAACAAATCAGGCATACCAGATGTGGCCTCAATTCTCACTTCAGTAAACTCCTTTACACACATCTGCTACTTTCATTTTATATCAACTTGATCGGGATCTTTTAAACCGCATAACCTATCAAGAAACCGAAAATACCAAACAACATATCACCCAAAGACACATCCGAAAATTCCAGACCTTACTATCCAAACCTCAACAACATAATATTTCTGTCACACATCATCATCAACTTCTTTAAACGGCCCTTATCTACCAAAGAAATTTCTATTCTTTCCAAAGGTCCCAATTTTGCGCTTACTTCCAAATACATCCCTACAAAAGACATCATTACTGGCATAAACTCCGCTCTTGTCAGAACTTCTCCGGCTATAGCCGATTATGCATTTTGAAACTTCAAAAATTCTCGCAATCCAAACTACCGAAATCGAATCCTCAAAGATCCAAGAGCCTAGTTCATAAAGTTCTGAAATCCGACCCCACCATCGTTGTACTCAAAACTGATAAAGGCAACGCTACTGTTGTCCTGGACAGTGATGTATACGAATATAAAATACAGACCTTTCTCCTTGACGCTTCTTATAAACATCTTAAGGGAGATCCTACCGAACGAATAGAACGTAGAATTATAACTTCCATAAAAATGTCAAAAGGCCTTATTACCTAGCGACTTCCAAAACCCCCAAATTGTACGGCCTCCCCAAAATTCACAAATCTAGGATTCCTGCATTTCATAGTATCATAAACGGTCCCGTTTATAAACTATCTAAATATCTCTTCAATATTCTTAAACGATACACCAGGAACAGTGTTTTCTTTATCAGAAACTCTAAACATTTTATCCAAACACTGAATGACCTGGCGGTAGATCCTAAAAATCCTCCTTTCTCTCATGTAGCACAACGTTTTTATGGAGGCATTCGAAGAACAAATTCTATACTCCTACAACTTAAAACCGAAATGTTAGTTCAACTACGTAGATGACACCTTTGTTATTTAGTCGCATAGTCGGAATTCCTTAAATAACTTCCTTGCTTTCCTAAATTCCCAGCGCAATTCCATAAATTTCACCATGGGGGTTAAATCAAAAGGTTCCCTTGCTTTCCTAGACGTCTTGGTCAATCATCGTCTGGATGGTTTACCAGGACACTCAGTTTACCAAAAACCCACACACACTGGCCGCTATTTAAACGCCCTGTTAACTATTAACTCTTTAGCCCAAAGAGCTTTCAACATATCTGACCAGTATTCTCTTTACCGAGAATTATGTCACATCACATGGCCCTATAAACAATAATTTCTCTAAAGATGACATTCAACAGACCATAGACCGACATCTTAATCTTAGAGTCCCACAAATCAATAATCGGCACACATCATTCCTCCTCTCTAAAACCCATTTACCCTATATATATAAGGCATCACTGATCGCTTCAATAGAATACCTCTTAAAAACAATATCAAAACCATTTTTAAAACCCTTTCCAAACTTTCAGACCCATTTTCAGTTTCGTGTTTCTCTAGAATTATCGTCTGTCGGCACTCGTGTTTCAGCGCATGAGCGTTGTACTAGGCTACTGCGCGTAGCTGGTTCTGCACATGCTGAGCGTAGGCTTGAAACTGAGTACCATATCCAGTTCGATTCAGCCAAAGTCCTGTCCCGAACTAGTCATTACTACGGCTGAAAAATCCGTGAATCTATGGGAGATCTCAAAACACCCCAATAAACTAAACCATAATGATGGTTATCCTTTACATAATGCCTGGCAATTTTGTATCTCCAAACTTCTCAACCATAACCGTAACACTCTATTAACCCATGACCAATATCCCTGAATAAAGTCATGCACCACAGACTTACACCAGTTCTAGTGCACCTGTTAACCTCTAAATATGTCCTATACAAGTGGTGACGAAACGATGGTGCCAGTATTGTCAAAGATGCTGTTCCAGCCCGGAAGCCAAGATGAAGGAAGTTGTATCTATCACATTTGATTTTAACAAATATTGAAATAGAGCAGTCTCAATTAAAAAAAAACATATTATAAGCGTTTATATATATTAACACGTTGTTTTCTTAGTGAGAGTCTATTATACTATTACTTTTTGTGATGTACGCTTTGAGTTAGAGGGCGAGTACATGCCCAATTTGTCAAAATAATATGTGCGTAAAAATTTGTGCGAATTAGTCACACTTTTACATTGCTTATAATTTTTACTATTATAATACAGAACTCGGTAATTAAGCATTGTGAGTCGTAAATTTATTGTATTTAATAATTATTTAGTCAATTTTTACCGATGAAACCCCATCAACTTAAATCACGCTAGCGAATGATGATGACTTGAGTTCTCGTAATCTACTTTGATACTAAAATACCGTAAAATGTATTTTTTAATTTGAAACTACTACAACACACAACAAAATAGGTCAATAGCTAGATACATAATACTACTATGTACATTAATGTTGTAATTAGTTGAATAGTTATTGGAAAACAATGCTCAAAAAACTTTTAAGCATTGAAGTATTGAATATATTCACAATCTGGAATTTTATTTTTTAGTTTTAGTACAATCACCACAATACCGATATATTCCGAACGGTATGCAATTTAGTAATTCCCTTACAGTGTACCAGC
Source organism: Dermolepida albohirtum (assembly GCA_031893035.1). Classification (NCBI taxonomy): domain Eukaryota; kingdom Metazoa; phylum Arthropoda; class Insecta; order Coleoptera; family Scarabaeidae; genus Dermolepida; species Dermolepida albohirtum. The sequence continues at coordinate 259,303 of JAVIWB010004781.1, read as the reverse complement.
TATAAGCAGCCATTTATTCCCTGTCACTATTGTACATTATATTTACACAGTGAAAAATTAATGTGTTAAATTCTAGGGCATAGTTTAAAACTTACTTTCGACACAGAGCGCATTGTACCATTTCCCTATATGCATGGGCTCTGTAAGCCCTATGACATAAAGGGCACGAATATCCTTTATTTCGTTGCTGATAGCATGAATCGCAAACGGTATAATGCGAATGCCATCGTGAAGATAATCCCGCTCCTGGTGTTCTCGAGCCACAATCTCCACATACTCTACAACACTGCAATGAAAAAATATAGAACATGAAAGAAAATATCTAAAAGATTACTCACTCTACATTTCCAACCATATTTTGGAATAGATGTTACGATTGGTCTCTGACACATTGCATGGTATACTTTATCACATTGCTCACAAGCCATTAATTTGGTTTCATCCCCTATTATTCTACAAACCTGGCATACTCTACATTTTCTACATTGCCACCCAGCTCTTACACCTAATATATTCAAACAATATTTGAACATTTGAGAAAATTTTCGAATGAATGTAATTTAGATTACCTGGCAACTGAGCTAATCCGACACAAGTACCATGATAATGTTCTCCACAAATAGAACAATACATTAAATTTGAAATATCACCCAAACTCTTACATGTAAAACATACGGAACCTGCGAAAATACAATTAATTAAAATATAGCTATTACAACCTAATATGCAATAATACGAGTTTTTAACTTCTAATTCTAAAACCTAGTAGTATCCATAAAGGGATGTTAGAATAAGTCAGGCATGTATCGTAACTAGTAGTACTTTTAGAGAATAAGGTTAGTTATTTGGGATTCGTATAAACTTTTAATAGGTCGAAACAAGAGGCGATCAAAACTGAATTCCAGAAACAAAGCTGTTGTAAAAATAAGAAATATAACTGTAGGTAAAACTACTCTTTTGAACAATTATACAACAAATAAAATTTATTTATAACTATCAGCAATAAATATATAGAGGTATTTATTATTTATAGTTATGAGTAGAGTGCGGAAATTCAGTCGGCGCTTCATTAGACGCACGCCGAGAACGTAGAAGGAATTTCGTCACTGACATACATATATGACATATGTATGTTAATGCAGTGTGCGTCTTCGTTCAGAAATGTTCACTTTATTACGGAGTTTTGTACATTACATAAAATTATGTCGCAGTTACATAAATCGAAAAAACGACCATTATTCGATACAGTAAATAAATTTATTTGTAAATTTCTGGATTTAACGTACGATGGCGCAAAAGTGAAATGCTTAGTTTGCGATAGAGCGCTCAAATGTTGGACGAACTATTTCTGGAAAAAGCACGTGTATAGTGAGCAACGCAAAAGAATTGACGTACAATAGAATGAGCAATTTCTATTCAAGTCTACAAGAAACATATGTTTTAACAAAAATTTGCTTTAAAATCTCCAACAAATACAAGGACCGTTATAATCATTTGTATTTCATTATAATGATAATGTGTATGAAATGAAAACTTTAAAATTGCTATAAATTTTATATTGTAACAAATAAGAAAAGTTATATCATCTTTCTACGTAGTCTCCTCGACGTTGAACGCAAATATTCCATCGCTTCGGAATTGCAGACATCACGTTTAAAGAATACTTTTGGTCGTGACTCTAACCATTCATGCGGCGCGGTTTTTACCTCTTCATTACTTCTGAAATGCTGGCCTTCCATTGCTTTCAGTAATTCGAACACATGAGAGTCACTTGGAGAGCAAGTCAATTGAATAAGGGATTTATGACACATTCAAAATTCACATCCTGGATAATCAAAACTGTCAAATGGGTTCTTGTCATTTACTTCTGATTGCAGAGCGAAGTTGATGTTTGGGTATTTCTAAATAAAAAGTACTGACTACTCTCGCTTTCCTATCCAGTAACGAAAAGATCTAGCAAAGAATTACGCCATAATTCCTTGCTGGATCTTTTCGTTTCTGGTTAATGATGGTGAACCCAGTCTCATCGCCTATAACAATTTTTTCCAGAAATGCATCATTTTCGACACGAAAACAAAGCAAAAGTTTTTCACAAGCATTGACGCGTCAATTCAACAGTCAACTGACGAATTTTGAAGACACTTTACTGAATTTCAATGGAACATGGACAATATTCTGCGCTGAATTATAATTTATTTTCAAAGTTGTGGCTACTTCTTTTAGAGTTATATGCCTCTTTTCTTTTATAAAGCCTTCTACTAATGTAATGTTTTCATCCGTCACTACACAGTGAGCCTGCCCCGATCTTGGGACATCCTCCGCAGAAGTCCAACGCAGTGCATGTTGATAATGGAGTAGACATCTTTTTACTGACACTGCTGCCTTCTTCTGTGTTTTGACATCACTTTGGTGTCCTATTGGACACTTTGTGAAACTCAAGGAAGACCACTAGTACATACCAGATCAATCATATAACTTTTCGGAATTTGATTGTATTTTGAAAGGTTTCATTTGATTCAGCGTTGTAGTCTTTTAATTTGATAAGCGTCGAAAATATCGGGGTTTTGGAACAATGCTAAACATATGTCCTCATAGTTGAATACGTTTCCCCTATCCCTTCATAACCATCGCCATTTTCAGTCAAAATTTTTCAAAATAAGAATGGAACCATGACAAATTACTATGTAATACTAATAATCCATGCCTATACATCCCCCAATAGGTGAACCAGCTTAATGCCAATTACTGGGAGCATTGGTGAGCCTAATTATTAATACGCCCGCGCTCATGGCGTGTCTTAAGGTCTTTAGTTGTCAGCATTCACTTAAAAGAAAAGGGAAACAACGTAAAACCTTTCCGAAATGACATAATAGGGCAGTAATTCCCTGATCTGCAATACAAATAAAAGTCGAAAGCTTATTTAGAGATACTGGAAATAAAAGAGGTGATTTTTAAGAAACAAAATCTAACAATTACACAAACAGATTATTAAATACTTCAATAATAGACTTTATCATAAACCGGTCAAGGTATTTAAGCTAACTACTACGCGCACATACAGTAAATCACACTAAGTTGAGAAATTTTTTTTAAATGACAACGTATCGAAAGAATATTGTTAAATGAATCTAATGAATTATGGTGAAATAAATCTAGTAATTTTATTATTTATAATAAGTCTGTAAATACAGTATTTCTCCGTCCGTAAAAAAAACATATTTTACTTACCTTCACACATTAGCGCAACTTGCATAAGATGATTATTACAAAACAACAACAAGGTAGAAAGTTCTTGGAAGGCACCTGAGGCCGTTGCGCAAGGAAAATGATACACTTTAGTACAGTTTTCTTTCTTGCAAGCAATACTGGCTCCGTAGTGATTACAATGAGAACATTTCTTTGAAGCGCTTAGTAACAAAGCCTGACCGACATTCTCCAAGGCCAAGTTTTCTGAAAAATAACAAAGATAAATTTATAAATTTGGCTTTAAATTTTACACTTTAAAAGGTCCAAATTCAATATAATAGAATTTTTATCAAAATTAATTCCATCATACAAGAAAACCAGATTTATTTAGTATTTGGTATACCAATTTCAACAAAAACTGAACCGATTCAAAACAAAAACAAAACTGCACTCTTGCACTGAAATTGTTGTCCTCCAAAGTTGAATAACAAACATATGTGCCAGACAAAAACATTTTTACAGCATGCTCTTTTGTACGCTTACTTACAAGTTTGTATGTTATGAAATTATCTCTAAAAATAGGGCCATACTATTAAATATTCGAATAAATTTTAAAAAACAGTGGCAGTTAAAACTACTTACTGGTCACAAACATTTACAATATCATTGTCCAATTCTTCAAGAATGCTCTTAATTACCACAGTGCCATTGGAAAATATTCACGTTGTATTCGAAAAATATTATAATAATGTAACAATGAACACGACAGGCTAAGAGGTATGGCAGACTGAAATACTTAGTCTCTTACTTTTTACATTATTAATAGATGAAATAGAATACAACAGTATGAAAAATGTAAGACCACATACATGGGCTACAGAAACTGAAAAACAGTGTATATAACCGAACTTCTATATGCAGACGATCTGATTCTGATAGCGAACGCAAAAATTAACTAAAAAACAAAATAAATTTCCATTTTGCTTTTTATGAATAAAATTAGAAGTGAAGAAATTGGGAGGAGATTAGGAGATTCAGGATAAGAAGTATTATTACCAAAGTAGAGACACAATAGATAGTATAGACACGTTGTGAGAAGACAAGATTGTAAAAATAGTGTGGGAAGTGAAACTAAATGAAAGGAAAAGTACAGGTAGACCAAGAAATACATGGAACGCAGGCGTTACAAAATTATTGGCGGGAAGAGGGCTCTCATGGAAAAGGCAGCAACAAGAGCAAAGGACAGAAAAGTATAGTGAAATATTACCACCTCTACACCTACGGTAGAAGAGAAATCGTTATAAGTAAATTTAAATAAAAAAACATTAACAAAACATACAAACGCGATTAAAAAGAACTACCTGAAATGAACAATTCAACAACAGGGTAACGTTATTTCTACCTACGAATCAAGAGTTAGTTCGATTGTTACCAGCAATACTTTAGACGAGAAGAATTGTTGGATACATACATAAAGAAATTTCTCGAAAATATTGTGACTTTGATTTCTCCAATAGGAACATTGGTGGACTTTACAAGATTATTAATGCTCGTAAGCCTCGCAAATGAAAATGTATTTTAGACATACAATTGCCTCATATCCAAAACTATGGCGAATTCAATGTTTAACAGAGTTCTAACAGTAACAAAAAATAAAGGAGGTCCAACGAAATATTAAATAACTTACTTGTGTTGTAATATGCTATAGCATTATAATAAAAAATAATTTTCAAGTAAAAATAGGTTTAAAATCTTTAACGCAGTATTTAAACATTTTTATTCAATATCGTTTTCACTGAATATTTACATAGTACTTTATACTGTACTATGCAGTCTAAACTTTACTTTTATTTATTGCAAAACTTTGAAGTGGTACATTGAAAATATATAATGAAGATAATTTACAGTAAGAATAAAAACGTGGAAAAAAAGTCATCTAATACGCGTTTTAAGTCTCGGTCTTCAATCTTACCGAATACATATTAGTACTTAATACCTTTTCTTATTACATCATTCGACCATAAGGAGCAACTTCTGTGCACATAGAAGTGACCTGAGGATTCAAATATGGCAGTGACGTCTGGCTCCTCAGCATAACCTATAATCGTCAGTTCGTCCACGTACTCGCTTGTCATTGAAGGATGCCTGCACTTATTGAAACTCTTCTGTCTTCGACAAGTAACTGGACCACGTGGACTTTTATCACCTGTATCACGATCAGGCACTTGGTCCGTAGCCTGGGGGTCCGGAATTTCTGAGATAATTCGTCTCGGTATAAAACCCTCAGGACAAGTTAATCGTAACATTTCGCCTTGCCCTAGCTGACTTCTTTCGCCTAAATTACAAAAACCACACACTTTTCCAGCCCTGAAATAAAAATAGAATAATTTAGTATCATTTCTTAATATTTTACCAAAACTCATTTTTATAATTCATACGTATTCTTATTTATATTATTTGCAAATTATTCTAAACATATAGAGAAGCATTAAATGAAATCTGAAAGTATTTATAATTTTATGTACACCTCTGGTGTGAAAGTTCGAACAAAATATCTACATATTTAAAAAAAGGCATAAAAAGAAACATTACGATAAAAACAATTCGGCAAGTATGTCTACCATTGCCTCATTCGGAAAATGACATTGAAATTATTGCAATATATCAGAGTAAGTCAGATATGCTTATTCGGCCTGTTTATCTGTGTGAAAGAGCATGATCTTCATTGTATCTAGACACTCACGCAAATAGAGATTACATGCAATAGAATGGGTTTCAGACACATAACTTCATCAATGTCCAGTAATGCATTTTTTTACCTGGTATACTATTTAAAAAAATAATATTTTGTACTTACTTTTACACATTACTTATTCTTTAACCACTTAATATTTTAATGCCTTCGCTCTTTATAAATACAGCTAGTCAAAACTTATAATTGATCTCTTTATACGAGAACCATTCGGAAAATTTTGAGAAATAGGTCTGCAGAAAATATTTTTTATATACAAAAAAAAGACTATTGTTTTTTTACATTATATGCAGTTTTTCATACGCTTAAATCAATCACTGACACATTTATTCCATTTTTAATTTGGCACACTCAAAATGTGCGACTTGAAGACATCAAAGGCTTCTACGAGACAAAAAAACAGTGGCCACGCATTTTATTTTTAAGTGTGGGAAATAAAAACAAGTCGCTTGGAGCCAAGTCGGACTATTAGCTGAATGACTCAAATGCCTTTTCTTCGCAGATAACCCACTGTCGTGTGAGCGTATGGGGTGTAGCATTATCATGATTAATGATTATACGTGCAGTTGCTTTTTCGCCGCTCATCAATAACTCTGGGTAAGCAAACTGTTTTATGCCATTCCACATTTACTGTGCAACGATCTTCTAAAGCAATTGTAGCGACATAACGAAATTTCACTACAAAACATGCAACTATTTTTTTTTATAAATGCTATATTCCAATATATCCAACCTCGATTATTTCTTTGCTTTTGGTTTATATTGTCACAATGACATATTTTAAATATCCGCGATAGACTATGCGGTATCTAACAAGAAAAAAAGTTTACTCATAGCTAACTGCGTGTGCAAAACAAAGCGTACCCAGGTCCGAAAAATGTGTAAGAATGCCTGAATCTCGTCATATATTATAGAATTATCCTCATCAATCATTCGAAGTACGGCATCAATATTTTCTGCAGCAACAAATGTTACAGTACGACCTTCTCTAGGTTCATCCTGAAACGAAGCCCAACCACACCTGAATTCTTGAAACCTACCACATACCGTAGACTTTGCCCAACCACACCCGAATTCTTGAAACCCACCACATACCGTAGACTTTGATGTCGCTTCAACAGCAAATGCAAAAATTTGACGTTCCATGCACTGTTGTTACAATAAACCACAACGAAAATAATAAATCATAGTGTAAATATTTTCAGGTGCTAACTCCATTTCCAGTTCGATTTGCAAATTTTAACACGGCAATGACAAAAACATTATACGAGGTGTGGCAATTAAATAACGAGACTGGTGTGAGAAATGTTATTTATTGCAAATAAACTTATATTTAATTTTTACTCTCCTCCCCTATCTATACACAGCTGTATACGTGTCATTGTTAAAAACAATGCTGTAGTTCATCAGTTGTCAGCCTCAACAACTCTGTCGTTTTTGCTTTTACATCTTCGACAGACTGAAAATGTGTTCCCTTTAATGCACTTTTAACGTTTGGGAATAAGTGGAAGTCATGTGGTGCGAAATCTGGCGTATACGGAGGATAATCAAGCACAGCAATGCTCTACAGATAGGGCAATGTGAACACAAACTTTTGTTAATTCATCATGCAAAATGTGTCTTATTGCTTCTTTGTAAATATTTACCGTATCGGCAATCATCTGAATGCTCAGACGTCCATCTTTCCGCACAATTTCATTAATTTTCTAAACGTTCCCTTCAGTTCTTGCAGTCACAGGTCACCCAGGACGTTTCTCATCTTCGACCTCTTCCTGATTTTCAGAAAACCGTTTGTGGCATTCAAAAACTCGTTGACGTGACATAACATTATCACCAAACACCTCCTTTAACATTTGTAAACATTCTGTTGGCGATTTTTTTAATTTGACAAGGAATTTCAGGTTAATTCGTTTCTCGATTTTTATGTCAACTATTATCACTGCACCACAAGTAACAGTGTCCTCTACAATTAAAGACGAAGCTACGGGTTGTTGCTTGGGAAGTAACAAAGTCTATGACATTCTAGTTACAGCCTCGCCCGATGCGATTGCGCGATGGCAGGGACGTGGTCTCGTTATTTAATTACCATACCTTGTATTCTTCAGCATTATCATATTCCCAATTTTTTCCGACTGTCTTGTATATGTATATTCTTATATTTTTTATCTGTAATCTGTATCAATATTTCTTTAACTAAAAAATATATTTTTTCTTATTTAATGTTCAATTTAATTCAACCATAATTTCAACCATAACATTTATTTTATATATCGTCAACCACAAATTATAAATCTAATTACATTTTTGTATATCTTCTTTGTTTAAAAATATAAATACCCCCAAAACAATTATATCTACATATAAAACAATTTAATTCAAATTTGCTAAATAAAATTTATATGCAATTTTACTCTTAAAATCTGTAATTCAATTAAAATAGTATCAGCTCTTACTTCCTGTTTTATTGCAGTTTCAATTTCTTTCGATTAAATATTGATAATCCATTTTCCCATTCTTCATACCAAATATGATATCCTATAGATCGACTACAATTATAGCTTTTAAAAATATAAATACAGCTGCAAGTAAATGTTATAGGCACCTCAATAAAACAGGTGTTTCACAAAGCAGGTAGTTGTTCCGAGATTAGGGTTATCGGAAAAATATGTGTAACCTTTAATAACAGTGTTTAAAGTAGAAATTCCTAGACAATATATATTAGGTGGGCAGGGAAGATAAAATTTGGAATTTTTACATTCAGTAGTATATTACACGTGCAGAAGAAAATATCGTTTGTAGACTTCGAAAATTATTTTAGAGTGCGATTTTTCTTTTGTGAGTTTGCGTGTATTCGTGAATATAAAAAAATATGTAAAAGAGGTCATAATTATCTGCGTCTTTTCGAAGCCGGACAATTGTATTACATAGGCGGGGATTATCCCAAGCAAAAATGGCTAAAACAATAGTGTTAGTGCAGTGCAAAACACAATTAACTGTTACCAAACGACTGACGGGTATCATAATCTACTTAAAAGCGACACTAGACACTGGAATATGAAGACTGGGCCAAAGTAATTTGGTCCGGTGAATCTAATATTGACGTAAGTACTTCAAAATATCACACAATCCTTATAATAAACATTACAGAACTCAGAGTCGTTTTTTTCTAAAGCTATTCATTTATTCACTGTAAATGAACAGAGGAGATCAGAGGAGGCATTTCTATCTGAATGTATTTCACCTACACGGTGGTGAGAGAATCATGATTTGGGTATGTATGACTGCACAGGGTGTCGGAGAAGTGCATTTGTGTGAGGGGTGTATGAATGGAGAGCGCTATAATCAACATGTTGGAGGAGCTTCTTGGAGCACCTACTGTAGTTTTACTACATAAAATCAGGCGATTATTACTATCAGTAGAACAATGCTCCTTGTCATAAATCTGGACCTGTAATTAGATGATTTAATGAGAATCAAGTAAAGGTTGTGGATTGCCCTCCACAATTCCCTAACCTCTTGCTCATAGTGAACTCATGGCATATTTAAAAAAAAAGAATTCGTAAAAGCAACCACACCTCCAAAGAAGCGCTCAAATGTACAGTGTTTCAGGAATGGGCGCCTATTTCGACAGAAACTTATTATAAACCAGTGGCAACAATATCTCAAAAAATTAAAGCTGTAATAAGGGCTGAAGGAGATAGCATTAAACGTTATTTTATTTAATTAAGAAAAAGGCTATAACTAACTATTATATAGTTTATTTTTTCCCCTGTACCCTGGTTTATTGTAACACTAAAAAAAGGTAACCTACGTATAACATTTGCTCGCAGCTGTATTAGTTTATCTACTAATTTATACATTTTAACCCCTATAATACTTTATAGACTTGTATAATTGGTATTTTTAACTATTCTTACTACTACTTCTTCTAATGTCTTCTGCACTGTCGGCCATAATTTAAAATGTTACCAGTATATGCGAATCGCAAGAACGTAAAAACTATATATTTGGTGCAACAAAAGTTAATATTGATATGAGTCCCTGGGAGGATAACGGCATTGATAACTACAACAGTTACTAATGCAGATTAATTTGATGTGTCGACATGTATCATGCCAAGTGAAACGTCAGTGATTCACGTAAGATTTGTCGAACACTTTCTTTGTCGATTGCAACAGCGCAAATAGTTAACTAATGGTTTTTTCGGATCAACTTCAGTTTTTCCTTTTTTGACGTGCAAGATTGTCTTGGGCGTGAATCGTCTACGATCCCTCTTTTAATCCTTTCAACCACTCAAGAACTAAATGCAAGATAAACACGTCTCCATGTTCTTCTTTCAATAAAGTATAAGTTTATGTGGCAGATTTTCATTTCACATTGACGCGTTGCTTTACTTAAATACCTTTTTCGACAGAGCACATTTTTTGTGCAAACGACTCAACTGAGCGGTTCGCAACCTTGATAATGACACCAATAAAGTGGGGAGATGTCACGTTACACGATCGTGTACCGTTTAACTTTGCCACAATTATAATTTGTTTATTAATGTAACGGGTCTTCCAATAGGGGCTTCCGAATTTTGACAGTTGATAGTGGCCATGTTGTTGAAGCTATGTACATCTGTCGAATTGGCTGTCATTTATTCTGTCTGTTTTGCCAAATCACCATGGACGAATATAGCGTTCAACAACACGTGCAAATGAGAAAATTGGGTGAAAATGGGTGTTCTGTTCGGGTAACGTTCCGCGCGCTTCGAACATTTTACGGTCACCATAATTGTCCTGCCGAGAGGACTATTCGCAGTGTGGTGGATAAATTTGAGTCCACTGGTTCAGTAAACAATGAATCAACACCCGTATGACAACGAAACGCAAGATCTGCCGAAAACATCGCTGCTGTCCGTGAGAGTGTGCAGCAAAATCCGAGGCAGTCGATTTCGCGTCGCTCACAAGAACTCGGCCTTTCGCAGACATCACAACTTGGCGAATTTTGCGTCGTGACTTGAGCCTGCACCCATACAAAATTCAACTGACCCTGGAGCCGAAGGTAAACGACCATACACAACGACGTGTGTTTGCTGTTCCTGGAGCAGTTGTTTCTGGATGAATGGGTACGTCAACAAACAAAATTGTCGAATTTGGGACGAAACCAATCCACATGAGATCCAAGAGAGTCCAATGCATCCCGAGAAAGTCACTGTTTGGTGTGGATTTAGGGCTGGCGGCGCCATCGGTCCATATTTCCTTAACAACGACCTTGACCAGGCCATCACTGTCAACGGCGAGCGCTATAGGTCGATGATTACCAACTTCTTTTGGTCTGAATTGGATAGGGATGCCAACAACATGTAGTTTCAACAGGACAGCGCTAAGTGCCACGCAGCTCATGCCACATTGAAGATTTTGCACGACCGATTTGAGAGCATGGTCATCTCACGTGGAGGTGATGTGAACTGGTCAGCGAGATCGTGCGATTTGACCCGGTTAGACTTTTTCTTGTGGGGTTTTCTTAAGACGCAGGTCTATGCAATTTTTGACTCAATACGATCGACAAAAAGATGAATTTTTAGACCACGTCGTAACAGGAGATGAGACTTTGATGTCTCACATGACTCCTGAATTCAAGCGACAGTTAATGGAATGGCAACATACATCGTCAGCAACCAGAGTGAAAGCCAAACAAACAATTTCAGCCCGAAAAATCATGGTAACTCTGGCTTTTGGGATAAGAAAGAGATTTTTATTAGTGGATTCTATGGCGAGAGGCACAATAGTCAATTCTGATGCGTATTGTGTAACCTTAAGAAAACTCCGGCGTACCACACAAAACAAGCGGCGTGGCTACTATCCTTCGAAGTAATGTTGCTCCGTAACAAAGCAAGGCCACATATTTCTGTACAATTATTAAAAACGGACCTCGTAAGTTAAATATATACATCCTAAATGTGTAAATGATCAAGTGTGTACAAGTACAAAAAATTAACTGCTACGTCAAAATCTATTACCATTATTGTAAATAGTAAAAATTTTAACTGATTAAACAATTCAACTACAATGTAATACCATATCTACATTTGTATGTATAAATATATATATGTGTGTGTATATATATATATATATATATATATATATATATATATATATATATATATGTATATATATATATATATATATATATATATATAAATATTTCCTGAAACGTTAATGTACTCACCACTGTTCTGAAGCATAAGGTAGTTCATCACTGTGTAAAGTTGCTTTATCCCGTTCACTTATAATCAGTGCTCCTGTTTCGGGATCTAGCAATGATAATTCTTCGCCAGGAGATGGAGTTATGGGTGATTCATAATCTCTATCGAAACTTTTTACCCTTTTAGGAACACCTCTTCCAGAAAATCCTTGTGGTTTCCAACGCTTCATACGCACGCCTGAACTTTGGCGCCTTGGAACAGGTTTACCTAGATATTATAATAAAAATAGCCATTTTAAAATTATTTTCCAATACACTGTACTACAAAAGCTATAATTTAGAGAAAGGAATAATAACATATCTTAAAAGGCAAATAGATATCGATTAAGTAGAGATCAGCCAGGCAATAATACTATAATACCGTACCCTTTGAAATTAAGTTAATTAATTGTAACTTTAAGTTGTACATATACTGTCATGTGCACGAAAATTGTAGTGGTCTTAAATTTGCTGAAATATCAATTCATACGCTAAATAAAAGAAATTCAAGTTTATTGAACTCTTTATGCAGACATATTATATAGCAATAAATAAATAAGTTTCTTAATACCGAAGAAAAAATAAAACTGTTTGTATTTTAGGATAACCAAAATAATTGCGCATTAAAATAGCAGTAATGCCAAAATACTAACCAAATGTCATTTTTACTTAGTTAATTGGATTAAAACACTTAATATTTTGTTGCTTGACCTTTATTGTTTATCACCTCTTGACTCTTGTGGGGCTACGAGTTTACCAGCTGCCTACATGTCTCTTGTCTTGGCATATTCTCCACAGATTGACATTTTGCTGCTTAGTTGCTGATACAGTCTTTTTCAACGCCACGCATAAATTTTCAATGGGGTTTAAATCTGGCGATTGTGTAGACAAACTCAAAACGCGAACATTATCTCGAAACCATGTCTGCCATCTTTTTTTGAGTGAATCTTCATCTAATAGTAGAGGTGCTTATACAAAGGTCTAACTCAATTTTAATTGCAGTTGAATTTATGAACGGTGTCTTCTTTACACAAGTTATAATGTTTGTTTTCTCTAGCTATGATACTGCTAATTTAATGCATAGCCAAATAATAGCGCATGACCAGAAAACTCAGTAACCCCCCCATATTCGGTAAACCATATATACTCAGATTTTGAATAATTTCAATAAAACTGCATCAGAATTTTCCGTTGTAAATGTTATTTATAAGTATTAATTTAGGGCTACTATCTTCGTGCACATGACTGTAATTAACTAAAGAAACATTTAAAATATATTGCAACCGTTAAATACGTTTGATTTTAAAAACACAATATACACAAAGTATTGAATACAAAGAATCTTGAAATAAGGCGAATATTTAAATAACCGAGAATCATATAAGTTCTATAAGAATCTAAGCATTTTTAAATTTATAAATACTGAATTAATTAGTGCAGTTCTATACAATATTTTATACAGAGAATAGTATTTTAGATGGCAGAATCTTTTCATAAAATTACAATCCTCAAACACAGAAGGTTCTCCTTCTAAATATTCATAAATAAACATTTATTTAAAACATTTACATACAACGTAAGTAACGACATTTGTTCTCAGTTGGTAAAAGAATACTTTGATTAGAATCAATGTTAAAACTGGCTCTATTGCTTGCTTTTGATGTTCGCCATTGGTAACCACAACCTAATTATTTAAAATGTTCATTTAGCACCTAAATACAGTATTGCTAATGTACGAAGATAATCTGGAGATTTTTGTGCTACCAACTACAGACAGATTATTTTGTTCAAAGTGTATACTAACCCAGTTATCAATTTTCAGAGAATAAAGGTTTTGTACATCGATATGATTACCAATTTATCTAATTTTCATTTAGAATAATAGCATATCTATTAACAAAAGTTAACAAAAAACAGAATAGATTGCTACAGACGAGGTCAAGATATTACTTCTTAGTCGTTTAAACACTGCAATATTACTAACTCTTTATATCAAGACTTGTTTAATACGTGTACATGTGACATATGTATTTTTAGTTAGCTTGATGCTAAATATTCCTCTTTTTCTTTTCCGCAGGAATGTACAATTAGTAATTAATATTTTACACATCTTAAACTTTGTGTAAAGAAACTGTAAGAATCACCATTAAACAGTTTAATATAACTTTCGCTGATCGAAAAAAAAATAAGGAAAACGATTTCTTAGAATAAGAATGTATTTATAAGTACGTACATATATCAAAATTGGAATTATTGCACAGTGAAGGATATAACAGGAATTACTAGTGGCTAAAATATATTCCATATATCAATTAACAAATATTATTTGAGGCAAATATTTTCAGATATCTAAACATAATGTAAATGTGCTATATACTAACTTATTTTAGGTTAGGCTAATATTATTTGCATATTATTAAACTGTAATGTTGACATCTTATAAAAATTTTATTTAATAAGAAAGAATGCAACAAATATTCGAAATATCCTACTTCATATTCTAAATAATACGCTACACGATTATAACGCACATCACACCATATTAACAGAGTATCGAGTGTTGAAAAATATAGAGGATCTATCGTCGTGAGATCTGCACATAGCGAGAATATACTTATATATATAGTAACATCTCCTTCCTATAATGGGACACTTCCATTGAATACAGTTTTGTGTAGTCCAAAATTCTCCTTTGGGCAGACTTTCTTTTAAGCGAACGCGGACACTAAATTTCTAGTACTTTTACTATATTACTGAACGGACACAAAATAAATAAGCAATGTTTTGTTTTAAAAATGAGTGTCTAATTCGCAACAGAAAATTCCCGTCGCTAGCCAATGGTCATATTAACATTACACGACAAGAGAGTTCCCCGAAAATATAAAATATTCAGTGTGCGTTCGTCCGAGGAAACATATCCTTTCGCACTAGTTTCTTACACCTGCTCATACCAGGTTGTTCATTTTGTCGTTCAATAAAAAAAAACACGATTTTATAGTTTGAAATACAGTTTATTATTCAATATAACCTCTCTGAACTTTAATACACTTATTCCAGTAATCTTGTAATTTGTGGATTGCACCCCATAAGTGAGAATCCGGAAAACTGTCGAAATACGTTTCCACGACTGCTATCACCTCTTCGATCGATGGAAATCGTTTGCCGCGCATGAATTTTTGAGGTGTGAGAACAGTCAGTAGTCAGAGTAAACTAAACCTGGCGAATAGGATGGATGTTGCAATAATTTGTACTTTAATATACTGATCTTTGCGATGGTTTTTGAGCTGTGTGAGAGGGTGCGTTGTCTTGATGAAAAATGATTTTTTTCTACTATAAACCCGGTCTTTTCTCACGAATTTTTACATCCAGCTAATCCAAAAGGTTAAAATAATGATCTGAGTTTATTGTTTTACCACTAATCCACGAACAAAATTTCTTTTGCATCCCAAAAAACGGATGCTAACACCTTCTTGGGCGATTTCTGGACCCTAACTCGCCTTGGAGCCGAAGAACCGGATTTACACCACTCCTTAGCCTCTTGTTTTGGTTGAGGATCATGGTGGTAGACCCAAGTCTTATAGTGATGAAACGACGCACAAAATCGTTCAAATGTTGCTGAGAAAGTCGCGTTCGAAGGGTTTTTTTATTCCATAGTTAACGAATGCGGCACCCATTTTACACACAGCTTTCTGAAATCCAAAACTTCAGCCAAAATATTGCTCACACTGCCTAATGAGATGCCTGGGGTTTCTACTAAAACTTTCTCGGTTAATCAAGAATCTTTCAAAACCATATCCTGTATTTTTGCTACGATTTGTGGTTGATACACTTCTTGGAAGACCTTCACGTGGATCGCCTTCAAGACTTGTATGACCACGTTTAAATTCAGCAATTCATCTTTCTACTGTTTTAATCGAAGGTTAGCATTAGAATTAGGAAGAATTAGTCCTTATACACTTTTAACAATCGTTCATGAATTTGTTTTGGTGCTACACCTTCCAAAAATAAGAATTTTATCACTGCACGATATTTAATTTTTTCCATTGTAAAAAAATACTGTGACACGTCATCTTTGAACATCTGTAAATATATAGATGAGAAAATATAAAATATGTGTGTTCATGAAAAAGTAGATAATTTTTAGAAAAATAAACGACGAAACTAATAGCGCCATCTCTTATCGAACGACAAAACTTATCGAACAACCTGGTATGTTGTTCGGCTTTAATTTTGTTGAGAAAATATTGTTAAATAGTACCAAGAAAGTATATTTTGAAGCAAAAAAATTGACATGGTTGAAGTTAACAATAAAGAACAATTAACAATTTAATATTAAAAATTTATCACAAAGATTCTATGTATGAAAAACGCAGGCTGTAGGTATTATTAAAAACTGGGAATATTTGATAAAAAAATAACATTCCAAAATTAATGTTGACCAAAAAAAGAGGTTTTTAACAGGAAATAATTCAACAATATATCGTTTATACTATGAATGGTTTATCACCGTATGTTATTACGTCATATTAGTTTGAAAGCAGTATCTGTAGAAGTGACTTCTGTTAATTCTGAAGATGTATTTTCATTCTTTTTTTTTAATAAAAGGGTGCCAAGAGATATTTATAATGCGGATGAGACAAAATTTCAACCAATGAGCACAGAAAAAGAACAATTCTGTTATGCCTAGACATTACAGGTTCACCATCCAGGAGGAGACCCTGTAACTGCACTTCTGTCCGTCAACAACTTGATGAAAGTATTGGGAATTTTAAGCCTAATTACAGAACTTTAATACTGCCACACCTAATAGTAAGCATTGAAACTGCTGATTCAGTCCTTGATTTAGTAAAACAAATAACTTTATTGGATGTACTTTATGTCGTTAAATAGTAGTTTCTACTGTAAGGGTGGTTTTAATGATGACAATTCGAAAGATCAGATAATGTCGGTCGGGCTTCTGAACCAGATGATGATATACCACTTTGTGATCTTCCTGAAATATATAAGAAAAAAGATTCACTGGGTATTAGTGAACAGAACATTGGTGATTTTTTTTAATATCGACGATAATTTAACTATATAAAATTCTGATTTAATCACAACTTGCTCTCTATTCCAAAACCTAAGCGATACACAAGAAATGTATAACGAATCTGCAGATAAGCTTCAAATATCCCAACGGGAATAACCCGTAACTATAATCAAGCTATGACGGCTATTAAATCTTAAAATATTTTCTGACAATTATGGAAATGCAAGGTATTATAATAGTTTCCAACCTGGAATTATATTCCTATGATGTAATTTTTAAAAGAAAAAATCCATACACATTAGATGAGTACTAATTACAATAAAATACTTTTTTGTTAAAATAAAAAATATGAAAAGTAAAAGTTCAAATAAGTATTATATTGGCTGCTCTCATCTAAAACTGTATGTACATTAAACCGGCTAGTATGAATAAGTTTTACAAAATGTTATGAAATATATGATTACTAATACTTCCAACACAATTCGTATAAAACGTGTCATTTAACTCTGTACATTATTTTTTAATTTTCAAAATGTGAGCATCTTTCTCTCAAACCGGTAATGAGGTAACATTAGAAAATAATTCTATATCTACATTTCAGGAATGAATACACAGTACAAATCATTAATGCTTATTGCATACGTTATCATATTATTGCAATGCGGATCGAATCGTCACTATACACTGAAACAATTTTTTGCAAACAATATGTATTTTTTATCAAAACTTGAAACAGTGAGTAAAACTATTTTACTTGTAAAAATATTTTTAAATGCCCTTGTTGCCACTCTAAAAAAATAAATTCATATTTTGCAAAGATGACAAAATACAATATAAAATTAAACAGAGGCACTACAGATTTATTATTCTGTTACACTTTAAATTAAAAACAAATATCCGTACACTTTTCAGTTAAATTATTATGCACGGCTGTAGGTTAAAATAAAGGTAAGGTAATTACTCCATACACTTTTAAACTAAATTATGATGCATGGCAGTAGGTTAGAATAAATGTAAAGTAATTATAAAGTATGTGTTTACGGGGGCAATCTAATAATGGGTGCTTTTCAAGCTGCATGAGAACTATCGATATCGATAACTATGGTTTGACAGCTGATAATGTCAAACTGTGTTGACATTTCTGTTCAGTAAGGTTTGGCAAGTCATCATGAATCGTTTAACGCCAGAACAACGCTTCCAAGTTGTGGAAATTTACTTTGAAAAAAATAAATCTGTTCGCGAAGTTCATAGAGCGCTTCGTCAATTTTACGTTCAACATAATCGGCCTAGTGAGCAAGCAATTCGTGCAGTTATTGATCGTTTTTGCACTAATTTTACTCTTCTCGATTCAAAACCATCAACAAGACAAAGAAATGTGCGCACCGAAGAGAATATTGCTGCTGTAGCGCGAAATATTGAAGAAGACGCCGAAATGACGATTCGTCGTCGTTCTCAACTTGTTGGCCTTTGTCCTTCGACTACTTGGAAAATTTTACGTAAAGATCTTGGCTTACGTGCGTATAAAATACAGCTCGTGCAAGAATTGAAGCCAAACGACCATCGTTTGCATCGCATATTTTCTGATTGGGCTCATTTGAAACTGGCCGAAGATGAGCATTTTTATCAAAGAATTGTGTTTAGTGATGAAGCTCATTTCTGGTTAAATGGCTAGGTCAATAAGCAAAATTGCCGTATTTGGAGCAAAATCAATCCTCAAGCCGTTAACGAATCACCATTACATCCATTAAAATTGACTCTTTGGTGCGGTTCACACGCTGGCGACATCATCGGTCCTTATTTCTTTCGAAATGAAGAAGGAGCTGCCGTTACGGTGAATGACGAGCGCTATCGAGCCATGCTGACTAAACTATTGTTTACAAAAATTAATCAGCTAAACATCGACGACATTTGGTTCCAACAAGAGGGCGCGACTTGCCATACAGCGTACTTAACAATCGATTTATTGCAAAATCAATTTGGTGACAACTTTATTTCCAGAAGTGTTCCTGTTCACTGGCACCCTCGTTCGTACGATTTAACGTCTCTGAATTATTTTTTATGGGGCTATGTTAAGGCATTGGTTTATGCCGACAAACCAGCAAGTCTTGAAGCATTGGAAGCCAATATTAAAGCCACCATTGACGCCATACAGCCAGATTTATTGGAAAAAGTAGTCAAAAATTGGGCTGATCGAATGGACCAGGTAACTCACAGCCGCGGCGGACACATGCCGGAAATCATAATTAAACAATAAATGCCATGAAATTATCTGCCAGATTATAATAAAAAAAATTTCATTTCAACAATATTTCCGTCTTGTATTATCATTTTAAGTTCTCGAGCTTTTTAAAAAAACACAGACTATATGTTATCCTTGTTACTGTGTAGCTCAGATTAAAAATAACAAGAAATTCAGGAGTGAAATGTTATTTAAATCAACACAGCTAACTTAAAAAAGTCATACACTACTTCACTGCTAAAATATGAATCAACTTGTGTATTGAAATGCAATATCAAAGAATAAAATAAAAAATCACCGGGGTTTACTACTTTTTATTTACGTTATCAGAAAAATTTCAAAAATTGGCTACCTCGTACAATCTTAATCGAATGCTATAAACAGTTACATATTTAAAAATTACACGTTCAATTTTTTTTTAAATTACAGTGACACAAACAATAAGATTACGCCATAGTTCATTATAATTCCTAATATTTTTTAAACAAAATGTGTAAATAAATTTATCAGACAATCGCCAGACCTAAAACACGATGGCGCTAAAGCAAACTGTTTAGTCTGTAACACACCGTTCGTTAAAAGGGAATATTCTAGACATGTACACTATTAGAAACACAAATATAGAAAATATAGCAGAGATCTAATAATCAATTTGCGTTACATTTCATTTTTATGTAGACAGTTTGTAGTGCATCATTTAGGATAGTGAAGAAGAAACTTTTCCTTTTGGGCATAATACAATATAATCCTGACTATGAATTGCCAAGAAAATCAACGTTAAGAAACTATCAACACGAGCGCGAAAAAATTTAAATCACTATAAAATCTGCTCTAAAAAACAAAAAAGTGTGTTATACTATAACGAGACTACAGATTGTAAAAAAAAACTGATATTCTCGGTATTATAAAATGTACTACTATGGGCAAAAAATAGTAAGACTGTTCATAGTTTTTAAATTCTTAATTTATTCTTCCAAATCTATTTCGTCCCCCTCAAAGTAATCCCCCCTGGTCCAATACAATTGTGCCAACGTTTCTTCCAATTCTCGAAACAGTTGTTAAAGTCAATTTCAGGAATAGCCTTCAATGCGCGTAGCGATTCACGTTTAATGTCTTCAATTGACTCAAAACGGTTTCCCCGGAGCGGTCGTTTGAGTTTGCTGAATAGCCAGAAGTCACATGGAGCTAAATCAGGCGAATACGGTGGTTGCGGCACGATATTGGTTGAAAATTTGGCGAAAAACTCACGAAGAAATAATGCAGTATGCGACGGTGCATTATCGTGGTGCAAAAACCAAGAGTTATCGACCCATAATTCTGGCCCCTTTTTACGAATAGAATTGCGCAAACGACGCATAACACTCAAATAGTATTCTTTGTTGACAGCTTGGCCGGTCGGAAGGAATTCAGAGTGCACCACACCTCGATAATCGAAGAAAACTGTCAACATAACCTTGCTTTGACGTGGTTTTTTGGGCTTCGGCTCACCTTGGATACGATATTCGGCCGATTGATCGTTTGTTTCCGGGTCATAAGCGTAGATCCAAGTCTCATCGCCAGTTATGATGCCTTTCATTTTGTCTTGATAGTCGGAAAGCATTGTTTCACAGACATTAACACGACGCTGTTTTTCGAAAAAATTGAGTGATTTTGGAACAAATCGTGCTTTCACTTTTCTTAGGCCCAAATAATCTTTCAAAATGGTTTTCACTGATCCTTTCGATATTCCAACGATGCCAGTAAGGTCTCTGACTGTTAATCGTCGATTCTCAAGAACCAATTCCTTGATTCTATTGACGTGTTTATCATCAGTTAATGTTGATGGCCGTCCTGGACGTGGTTCGTCATCAACGCGTTCTCGACCCTCTTTGAATAATCAAAATCACTTGCTCGCGACAAACAATTATCACCGAAGGCCTTTTGCAACATTCTGAACGCTTCGGCACCAGAAATTTGATTCCGTGCACAAAATTTAATGGAACTTCTTTGTTGAATAATTTCACTCATTGTAAAAATCGCCGAATGCACTTTTTGTACGTCAGAAAGACAAGCGTACACTAAACACTAATGATTATTTTAATGTGACATTTGGCACAGATGTCACTGACAGTCATACCAACCTAGAAAAAAAAATATTTCGACGAATGGGTTTTCGCGCGACATTTAAATTAAAAAGTCTTACTATTTTTTGCCCACAGTGGTACATCAACAGATATCTCCATTTTTATTAACTAGTAAAAGGCTGTCAAACTGTACTGACGAAACTACTCACAGTGTGATATTGTATATTAGAAAAATTTCAATTGACTACAAACCAAGTACTGATACTCGTTACTGATCAGGCTAATCAATGGTTTGTGCGAGACGTTATCTTAAAAATGAATGTTTCAATTCACTACATTATCGTGTTTGGTACACGCATTATAATTGCATATTTGAAAAAAGTATCCAGAAATAGTTTAATACCAAACACTTCTCAAGTTTCCTAAACGAATAAGAGAATTTCACAAACTCTCTTGACCCTCCAGAACCACCTCAACCTATGCTTTGAGGGAGTTCTGTTACACATTGAGTAACGTGGTTACAAAGAGTATTTTATTTTCAAAATTTTCACGAAATAGAATATTTCATATTACTATTCAACCTGAAGAATCGAAGCAAAACAGTCAAAATTTCAAAGTAACTCAAGTCTAAATAGATTTACAAACTATTTATATGAATTACATACTAATAGCAAATGTCATAAAAAAGTTACAAAACATTTATTTGACAATAGTGAATTAATAATTGTGGATCAAATGCAAACAGTGCTATGTACTTTAAATGACGACAAGTGTTCATGTATTAAAAAAGCATCGCAGTGTATGAAAATTCTGATTTTGTCAGATTAATTCGAATTTACAGTAATAGTTCTATAGATCTGTACCCAATTCAAGGATCATTTCAACTACATAAAAATTACATCACTGATGTACTGAACTCTTTATACAAGAACATTTTTACCCTGACGAACATCATTTACAGAAGAGAATGAAACTTATGCTATGTTGCAGATGTTTAGCCCAGAAAATTCAGATTTTAGTACTAGTCTCGATGGAAAGTACTTAACAACAATAATAACATAAAATATATTGTTTACTACTAATTATTAATTATTTATTGCAGTATATATTGTACATTTATGGTATATGTCAGAGTTTGTGGGCCCTAATTATAGCTCATTTTTAATTAAAAAATACTGTGAAATTTTTAATATTTTCAATTATTTAAATATTCAACCGTTTGAGTTAACTTACATACGCGCACAAGTAATACACAGATAGTTCAAAAATACATATGTACATGCCAGTAGAGCATTCGCCAGTTATTTGGGAATCAAATTCGTGCATAAAAAAGCATATTACATTTCCTCAACAATTTTTACATACAAAATTGCATTCAGAGTCATACCGACCATTTTAAGGTTTTTCAGTTATTTCACTATGTATATTTATTTAAAACTTCAGAAAGCTAAATAGGTGCAATTTCATTAAAACGTATTAAATATAAAAAATTTAAAGTAATTCCATAACAATAACGCAGACTTAAAAAGATTTAATTTAACTGGACAATTCTAACACTAGTTATTGTACCGTGCTGGAGAATAAGCCGGAATCTATAGAACTTTATACAGTATACTAGAGCGAGGCAGATACATTTATTTAGCAATATATTATATGGAACGTTCCTGTACATACAATGAAGGAGTTTCCAGCGCTTACGTGCAAGCGAATGTGAGAAATATCATGTTATACGAACTATAGTCTATTCTATTTTTGAATCGAAGAAGCGATTTAAAATTTTACCGCAAACAACGAGCATTGTGATTGGTTGTTTGCAGACCAGGATTGCATGGGAGAAATACTATTGAAGTACTATTATATATATTATATATAAAATAATATCTCAACTATTCCTTAACATTTTAAAAAACACATATATAATTACTGCGTTTGATTAATTTTCTTTGCCATTAATAATAATAATACACGAGTTAATGAATTCACATTTAATTAACATTCATATTTTTAAACTTCCGTCCTTCCCAGCAAAAATTTTAAAGTCTAATTCGGATTCGTCGGTGAAGCGGGAAAATTTAAAACTACGGTATCTACACAATTTTTTATTTTAATATTAACATTTTTTATATTTTTCAGTTAAGTTAGACTTGCCATTTTATTTTTTAAAAACAACACTTGACAGATGGGCACCATTACGATCTACGCACTCTTGTAGTCTTATTCGGAAATTTTCCATTACTCGCCGTAAAGTTTCCGGTGTGATACGTGCAACTTCTTGAATTTTTAGTTTTAGTTCCGCTAACGTTTGCGGAACTAAAGTTATGCAAAAGTTTTTCATGTAAGTGAAGCAAGTTTTCAGCGCTCCAATAGCGGCTATTTTGTTTATTTACATAGCCGTTTAGATGAAAATGGGCTTCATCTGACATAAACACATGGTGGATTAAGTTCTAGTCACCAACCAAGTGCTGCAAGATTACTTAACAAAAATTCATACGAGAAATCAAATCAGTTTCTTATAATTCTTGAACAATTTAAATCTTACAAGGGTTGAAACTTAATTCTTATGTAAAATTCGACGTATCGACGGTTCACTAATATTCAGTGCCACTCCATGTTTCTTCGCAAAATGTTTTGGACTACTTGTCATGGCATTTCGAACCCTATAAATGTTTTCTGGCGTTTTTGTCGTGCTGCTCTTTTATGTTTTAAATTTAAAGTAGACCCAGTTTCTTGGAACTTTTGTACCCATACATTAATTGCGTGAATAGATGGTACCAGATATATTGAACTGAGTGCGAAATAATCTTCTCACAGTTGTCGCGGAGTGACCGTTTTTATAAAACGCTTTTACACAGAAGCACGTTGAGCACCCTGACCATTGCCCCATGTTTACCAAATGGCGTTAAATGACTGACAATTTATCATTAACTTCAGCGCCCTCACCTAAACGTCAAATGATTAACAGTTTTGAAATTTTCCCGCTTCACTGACAAACCCTGTAAATATAATACAATGGTTTCTTAAATGTTCGCATGGTTTATGGCTAATTCATTTTTTTACAACGAATAAAATATTCTCCTTTATAGGATGTTTACAGTTTCCTTAAGCCTTTTGTACTATCCCATGAATAAAATGTATCTTTAGTTTTATTTTAAAAGAAAGTGAAAAAACATGGGCGAAATATAAATTTAGGATAAGTTTAGACAAATTCTTGGAAGTATAAAAGTATAAGTCTCCGGTTTTTAATATTTGAAACATTTTTATCAGCGCGTGTGAATATTTTTATGATTTCTATATTGAAATTTTAAGTTTTTATGAAAAAGATTTTTGTGCGATAAACGTTAGTTATCGAAACTTTAGAAACATCCTTATACAGAAGGTCAAATGAGTAAATAAGGGTCTGATTAAATTGACAATCTATCAAAAAATCTATTATAAAGTATTGGAACATAATTATCATTTCAAATGTTTGTTGAAATAAAAAACTAATTTTCACAGACAAAATTTATTAATCTATATGATCTTTTCATGTGCAGTGCCCACATCTTCACTAGTGAATGACTTAAGCCTCTTTCATACGAGTTTTTATATGAAACAACGTCATTATATAATTAACGTTCTTGTATATATGAACTCGTATGGAAGAGGCTAAGCCAGTTACCATTGAAGATGTATACACTGTATATGAAATGATCATACAAATTAATAAATTTTGCTAGTCAAAACTAAGGTATTTTGTTTCAATAAATATTTGAATAACACACTTTTACAATCACCAACAAAATTATAGTATAATTACTCTTTGTTAATTATTTACTTCCAAATTCTTAAATTTATAGTTTATAAAAGAATTTTAAAATTTTTACTATAATTGCTGTCAAATCTAAAGCTTTGTAGTTTGCACTTATTATGTATCTTACTTATGATTAACAAACAGGTAAAAAACTTAGAAACAATAATTCTGACTCAATTTTGACACTGTACTAACTAAATCTCTGTACTTGCAAAAAACTAGATATTTATATAAGCTTTTAAAAAACAATAAGTAGTTTAAAGATTAATAATTCATAAGATGTATTTCTTTTAAACATTTAATATGAAAAACATACTTAACAACCTCCAAAATACTAACTGTAGCTATTTTCTAAAGTTTGTAAAAATTTTAAAAATGGTTGTTGACATCGTCGGTAAGGAAATGTAATACATTCTGTGTAATATTTAATAAAGAAATTAAAATCTCCACTACATGCCAAGAGCTGGCTTTCTATCACATTTGATTCATCTTGGAACATTTATACAATTCTACTTGGTTGTGTTCTATGCTTTATTACTCCTAAGTCTATTTTAATTCATTTATTTAGTGGAATGCTGAAATATTATACAATAAAATAACTAGCACTTTAAAAGATCATCTACTTGATATTTTCATTCTAAAATAAGTTTTAGAATATCATTGGATTAAAACTCTACATAGTAAATCACTTTCTGTATATAAAGAGCAAATCTAATATATAACACTATATCCACGGAGCAGTAAAATAACAAGTATAAAAATACCACTGATCACAACAATACTGTATTGATGCGAAACTAAAAAAAGGAATTAAAAAAATTTTTTTTAACTGAAATAATAAAAAAAAATTTGGGTACTCCTTATAAAGCAAAATTAATATTAAGAGTTTCATTTAATTTTAATATTCTAATTCAAATGCATATATCTGAAATTAAATATGGTTGTATATTTTATGATATTCTAAGTATAGAATAAAGCTTGTAGTGATAATATAATACAATTGCTTTACTTGCACAATCACAAAGTTTGGTAATATTACATACCGCCTTCTCTTCGTGGTCTCCCTCGCCCTCTCTTAATATTTAGTGGTTTGCCAGTAAAATTAAATACTGGAGGAGCATCATCATTAGTTGGTGGTGAAGAAGCTGCTGAGGTGGCGGTAGAAGCAGGCCCAGATGATGGTAGTTGCAAAGGTGAGGGCAAAGTGTCTTCGATAACATCTTCCTCATCCTCATCTAATTCTGAAGCCTCCCCCTCGTCAAGATCCATCAATTCTTCAGGATCCACCGCCCCTGATGATAGTTCATCCATTCTAAACTGCAAGAACTAACACTTAGCCATCAAGGTTATAAGATATTTATTAAAAGTATGTGGAACACGATAAATACACAGTTAAGGTCACTAAAATGTTATATTGCATCGTGAAAATTGATGGTTTCGCACATTTTTACACACAAAGGACTCTATCGAAACACAATTTCAATAAATCTGATATATATAATCATATAATATACAAGCAGCGCCATGTCAAAAAAATATACGTATATACATCCCGGTCCAATCCATGGTTAAGATAATGGCACTCGAGATTTGGTCATTTTATTTAAAACAGCCTTTTAACCATACATTATCAGCAAAAGACAAAAATTTGACTTACATTTAACTAATTATTACATTTTATTTTTGTATACATGTAATAACACAAAAAAAGTCACTAGTTATAAACTACGGAAGTGGGAGAGTCGGTTCGGGTGAACCAATACCGATGATAAACGAACAGTTGAGAAACACAACAATGCAAATGTTACTAATAATGATTAAAGGAAATAAAATTTTTTTAATTTATTGGTAAAAATTTTTGAACACGTTTCTTTTCTAGATAAATTTGTACAAGAAATAAATAAATTAGATTATTTTTTTGTCTTTTGAATACATCTTCATTAAATTAATTCATTAGCATTTCCAAGTTATTAGATATTATAGCGCCATATTTAAATCTGTTGAAGCATGACAAAGTTATAAAAGTAACAAAATAAAAATACAAAAAAAGTTTGCATAATAGAAACTATTTATACCATAATGGTAATTTTAAATTATCATTTAAATTTTAATATTTTAACAAAAGTAATAACTCTAATTTTTGGATGGGACTTTCAAATAAATTTCATTAACAGCTACTTGTATAAATTAATGAAAATGTCTGTTACTGATCAAAAAGTACAAGATTAGAAAGAAAATTATTAAAATGCGCATTGATAAGCTTAAATTTTTTTGCAGTAAGCTTATTTTCGTTATCATTTATATAATTATAATCACCATCTCAAATTTTATTTCGATATTCTGTTACCGACCAATATGCTAGATGCCCGTGTATACGTATTATAGATTTGTATCATGAAATACATCAGCAAATTTTTTAATTAAGGATCGTTTCCACCAGAGATGTCATATGCGAAATGCAGTAATAGAAAGCGAATTCCTTTAATTATGGTTCGTTTCCACCTTAATAGGAATAAAGTACATTTAATTTAAAGTGTGCCTATATTATGCATTATGTGCAAAAAAAACAAAATATTTAATTCTAAACTTTTTTGACACATTGCTTTTTTCATACAAAAACAATACAGAGTGTTAAAAAATGTGTTTTAATGAACATGAGTGATATAATTTCGAAGGTATGGAGATTTATTCCTTTTTATAGCATCAAACATTCAGTTTGTAGTTGACAGTGAGTGCACAATTTTACGATTTTTTTAACGCTATTTTAACTGACATGCATTCATATATATAGGAATACTAGAGAAACGTTAAGACTACGTTAACAATCATCCTAATCGTTAAGGTAAGTGTCCACTTGAGACAAAATAGTCTCGAGAGCAGTCTCGAGACCAGACTCACAAATGTATATGTGCCTGAGAGCTCTCTCAGAGACAAACCTATGCGAGTATCAGACACTGCACGTGTCACAAGTGGACATGTTCATTCTTGTTCATGAGACTTAGTCACCAGTCTTCCGTCTGTGTTTGAAAAGCTGAGACCCCGACTGGAGACTTTTATATTTAAAATATTTGTTAAATTTTTTGTAACCAATAAATACCAATTAATTTTTTATTAAAATGACTGAAAAGCGCGAGTGGAGTGACGAGGAAGTGTATAAGCTAATTGACCTTTATGAGGAGAAGGAGTTTTTGTGGAATGTGAAAAATAAACTATATAGAAATCGCGAAAAAAAAATGGATATGTATGAACAATTTGCTTCAAAATTTGAAAATTGCAGCGGCAATGAAATTCAACGGAAGATACATAATTTACGCAATCAGGTATGTATAATCCTCTAAAATTATTATTATTCCTATTTAAATTGACTTTTTAGCGCAACCGGTGGGGAGACGGACAAGTCCGCCCGGAACAAGGCCACTATAATAATTTGGCCCTTAGTTCCAACCCCAAATGCGCTGCCGGGTTTTGATAAATTTTTAGTCAATACTTAGTCAAATATATTATTTTCAGGTTTCTCACGAACTACAAAAAATAAAGAGTGGTGATGGTGCTGACGACAAATATGAAAGTAAATGGAAGTTTTTCAGTGCATTGCAATTCATTATACCAAACTTCAATCCCACAACATCAACTTCAAACATGGTAAGTTAATATAATTATTGCAATGTTTCAAAATGAAATTGTGATGAAGTGTGACCATTAATCTATCATGGATTGGAATTGCATCACGTAACTTTGTGTCTTGCTTTATAATATCGTGTTTTACCAAATTTAAAACCAATTCAAATTGAACTGCAGACATCCTAATGAAATTTTTAAACTGTTGTGCATCTTCCAACCGCAACTCGTTCACAAGTGTTGAAGATGCACCCAATGCATTTCGTCGATCCACCCATTTTCTTACCCAGCACGCCTTCTTTTTCACTTCCCGTTTTTTCATAATTTTACGCACAATTAGAAAGGCTAGGATTTGGCGTGAATCCATTTTGAAAAAAATAAATCTCAAACTAGGAGCCAAGTCACAGAATCGACTGAGACTTGAGAGTAGGCTCTCAAGTGTACACAAAATTTCCTGTGTCTCGAGACTGCAGTGACTGTCAAGTCTCCAACTGCTGTCTCGAGAGCGCAAGTGATCTCAAATGGGCAACAAATGGAACTAATCTCGAGACTTTTTCTCAAGTGGACACTTACCTTTAGATCTCTTCAGTTTGTTTTTATCAGACTACACCAAAGATTGTTTGTTGTTTCATTTGGGAAACAGTGTCATGATTACAGGAAACCAAATTCGGTATCCACCCACGAGGCAGAAGAGGCAATTTTAGCACAAGTGCAGGAGAATCCGGAGACGAGTTTGCGGAGATCAGCCGAGATATGAATTTGTGTTCCTTTTGTTTAAAGAATTCTCCATGATCAGTACCTTCTTTATCAGTACTATGTATGTACAATAAATGAAAGCATGACCATCAAGCACGCATGGTTCTTTGCTACTGATTTTTTACGCAATGCTGTTGAGCATTCAAATTTTGTGGCCAATACTATTTTCACTGATGAGACTGACTTCATACAAAATCTAATTTTTAATTAAAGAAAATACCCATATTGCTATGGAATCTTGGTATCAGGTACATTTTACATTGAACATGTGTATTTTGGGCGCCAGGTTACTAGGTCCGGTTGTTTTGCCAAAACGTTAACAGACGCTGCTTACCTAAATTTCCCATAGAACACTTCCGTAGACGACGTTCTGCGCATTTTTTCGATTGTCGTTGGAGAGTGTTTATTCAAACTTTTGGACCT
The DNA here is from genome assembly GCA_031893035.1 of Dermolepida albohirtum. Taxonomy (NCBI): domain Eukaryota; kingdom Metazoa; phylum Arthropoda; class Insecta; order Coleoptera; family Scarabaeidae; genus Dermolepida; species Dermolepida albohirtum. The sequence continues at coordinate 229,216 of JAVIWB010004781.1, read as the reverse complement.
GTATCATAGCCTGCAAAATTGCCTGATTTAAACCTCTTAATTTCTTTCTTTGGGGAATTTAAAAATGTTTGTATACGCTACGCCTATAAATGACCTCGAGAAGCAGCGGCAATGAGTAGACTAAGAATGTCACCGAAGCGGGAGGAGACAATGCGAAGGTTTTCAAAAGAGTTCGAAAATCTGTCTGCTGTGAAGTACGTTTTATTTGGCGTTTCCTTTTGTTGTTTGTTCATTGAGAGGACTACAAAGGTAGTCCAGTAATTAGTGAGCTTTTTGGCAAAAAATAATTTAATCTTTCAATGTATTCTCCTTATGCTCATTATATTTAGTCTACAGATATTAGTTCTCTCATTCCTTCGCAAAAGTAAGCTTCATTAAATATGTCCAAATACATGTTAGTTCCAGTGATTATTTCTTGGTTCAACTCAAATCTCTTGCCACTGAGTCAAATTTTCGAGTTTGGGTAAAAAGGGCCCAGGGGGCAAAATCTTGCAGATAAACTGGATGGGAAAGCAGTTCCAAATGTAATTCATGAATTTTTGTTAATAAAATAGTCTTAATCACTAAAGTTCATATATAACCCCTTTCTACATTAGCTTTTGTAATTCTGTATACGCATTTCGACAACTAAGTTGTCATCACCAGCAATTTAACCGCAAAGTGTCGCACCTGGTAAACCACGGCGAAAAATACCTGTACGAAAACAAACTCCGTACGCGATCTATACCGCTGAGAAACAAGATGTACACTGATTGTAGATTGTAGACTGTAAATCGCGTACGGAGTTTGTTTTCGTACAGGTATTTTTCGCCGTGTTTTACCAGGTGCGACACTTTGCAATTGTCTGCTGATGATGACAACTTAGTTGTCGAAATGCGTATACAGAATTACAAAAGCTAATGTAGAAAGGGGTTATATATCAACGCAGTAGCCATAACCTTTCTGGCCGAGTGTATGGTCTTTGCCTTTTTCGGAGCATTTGTGCAAGCCTCAGTCCATTGGTTAGATTATTGCTTTATTTCGGATGTACTGGGTGAGCAAACTCAAGTGTAGTGTGGTGGTATCATAAAGGTCCCTAGTTCAATTTCAAATGTTGGCTAAATAATTTTATAGCAAATTATTTTTACACGATTCTTGACATTTGACTGATGAGAAATTTACAAATGTACTTACAATAGCCCGAAAATTAGTCAAAATACGAGGGAAGACAAAACTAAATAATTTAACCAAAAATACGTAAGTAAGTAAAAACAGCGTATCGGTAATACCCAGAAATTCTTATGGACAACGTACGAAAACTAAAAAAGATGAAACTAGGGACCTTTATGATACCACCACACTTCACTTGAGTTTGCTCACCCAGTATGTCCAGGTTTTATCAATCGTTATTGTTTGGCATCAAACATCTTTCAATTCATGACATAACTTCGTTAAATTGTGGACTAAAATTGCCTTCATGATCCACAGACCACAAATATGGCACCTATTTTGTACATATTTCAATCATACTCTAGTCATTATACAAAACCATCGACTCGTATGACTTAAATTTTGATGAATGATCGTTTTATAGTTGCAATAGATGGATATTGGTCTCTGTAAACAGACTCCAGTTCACCCGTGATTATATTCCCCCTTTTCTCCTTTAAAAATAAGAGCACCCCACTTTTTCTAAACACATGAAATACTTTCTATTCAAATAATAAGCATCCTTGAAATCAGAGTGAACATAAATTTTGGCAGGAATACTAAGCTTAAGAAACAAATAAGATTTTTTATTAGTGCTGACCTCTTTCGTCAGATTCATTAATTAGTGATACAATCTCGTCAATGATTCACAAGTGTACAGCGTAGATAATAAAAACATCCCTAAATTGGTAAGAAAGTAGGTCATTTTTATTTCCATAAATTGCATGTATTTGTCTGATTTAAAAACATAGTACGAATATACTTATAGTTATATTATGTATCCATCAAACACTTAGAAAATACACCATTGCGATAAATGTGTCCTGCTCCAATGTAAATGACATTGTCTTAAAAAAATAAATAAATATCAAAAACTACAAATTATGAAAGCCAAAAATCAAGCAATATACATACAAAACATTTATTACATAATCCTTTTCAGCATTAATATTAATATAAGTTGCAGTTTATACACACACACAGATATATATATATATATATGTATAATAAATGTTTTTGTTCAAAAATAATCTGCTAAAAAAGATAGTAAAATAAAGCATAATTATTATTGTTAATGGTATAACAGAACACAAAAACTTGCTACAGTAACCATCACAGCAGCACAGAAGTGAGCCACAAAACATTCACCATATGATTAAAAAGAAAATTCATATCTTTATTAGATTGATTTAAATTTTGTAAGTTTTGTAAAAGGCAAATTGGAGTTCCTAACTTAGAATCTATACTAATAAAGTGAGCTGGACTCCTCGTTATGTTAAATTTTCCATATATATATAAAGAGTGTGGTTAAATCTTAATCTACACATAGTAATACCAGAATGCGTTGAAATATTAAGTCTATAAAACTTTGTGGATTATGCTACGGTACCTAATAGCTTTGTTTCTGCAAAATTTGCCCCGTATCTCTTTTCAGATAGCATGTAAATGCTTATCTAAACTGCGAAAATCTATAGCAATAAGTTTATAATTTTCAACTAGGAGATTGTTATATCCAGATGTCTTTCTCAATTTCCGTATATATTTTTATGTCCATGGATTCTTTGTATTCAACGAAAAGAATTTATGATTGGCACCTGTAGATTTTATTGAATCTGATGTACTAAAAGAATCAGAAAATTGATGCTTTTTTAATACTATGATTTTGTATTGAATTCGGAGCGATAGTTTTAACATATGTGCAATCTCTTATCAATGAGGATTTCTAAAATTGAAATAAATAAGTTTCTTTGAAATTAGATCATTTAGTATTTATTAAAATTTCAAAAGTACTATTAATTTGTTTTGCTGGGATATTAAGAATATTATGAGAAATAGCAAAGTGGGATTGAATTTATTTCATGAGAAATGAGAGTGAAAACAAAATTTTAAGATAAATAATGTCTCTCAAACTGATGTTATTCATTATATGTATGGTGTAGGTATTTTGCTGCAGATTTTCTCTATAAATTGAGTCCAAGAATTCAGGCTAAATTGGATGTTTTATATATTATTTTATTTTTTTATTGCAGTACATAGGGCAAGAGAGAGAATTTCTAAACCAATCGTTGACCTCATTGCTCCTGGAACTCTTGTATCCCATCTAAAACTTGCATCTTAGCATTAGATGAAAGGTATATAAATGGAGATGGGATGCGACTATAGCTTAGTAAAGGCACGACAAAAATAGAAGTATCTGTTTTTCATCAAACTTTTCTTTGTGAACTTGTAACATCTATGGATTTGAAGCATTTAAAGATTATATTCTTCAGTTCTCTGTTGAAGAATAATTTTAAATCCAGGAATTCTTCTAAAAAGTAAACTTCCTTGGAGATAGTGGTAATACTGTTTCCTACGGTGATGTCATTAAGAATCCAAATTTCGATTAGGCTAAAGAAAGGATAATAGTAGCTTCCTTCCAAGATAATGATCTAATCTGGGAAACAATTAAAAATGTCACAAAAAGTTTAAAATTTTAAGAAAATTGGATGTCATTTTACAATATCTATATTAATGTGATCTGAATGAGTCTCTTTACAATACTTCATATAACTTTCCAGTTTATCGAAGAGCTAATTTTCGTGACTTTCTAAACAAAGTTCCATTTGTTTCCAGTGGCAGAATCCGGTTGTATATTTAGGGCTTTTAGAAAAACGTTTGCAGATTAGAAACACATCCCATATTGGTGGAATGGCATAACCAAGATTTTTACAGTAATCGGTCATTTTAAATTTTTTTAAGAAAGTACATATTTGAAAATAATCTGTTTTGTTCTCTAAAAGCTTTTCTTAAAACTTAATATACACAGTCTGTCTCAGAAAAAACCGAACGTATTTCGACAACTAAGTTGTCATCATCAGCACATAATTAAACAGTGTCGTACCTAGAAAACTATGGCAAAATACCTGTACGAAAACAAATTCCGCACACGAACCGTACCGCCGAAAGCCAAAACGCACACTATTGTGGGCTCAGTTTGCAAGGTACACCTTAAAGTAGCTAAAACATTGTCATACTGATAATAATAAACAAATCTCTAAAAGCGCAAATAGGATAGTCAAAGATGACAAAATATTCGATAGTTGATGGCGTACAACTGTGATTGCCTTGCTCTCAACCAACTATCAATTGGGTCTGTTCAGAAATTTTTCTCGCTTTTTGAAATTAAGTACAGTAGTGTAACGAGGGGTGCGTTGTACTGATCATCCGCCGCAACGAGGGCCCGATATCTCCAAGTCTCTGAGCTGCAACCGATACCTAAATCCGCCCGTGTTTATCTGTATCCCACGTATTGTTCCAGTATTAAGCTTCATTTGCTATGTACTTGTTTCAATTAAAATGATAATTATTATTTTGTTTATTAAATATTTATTATATATATATATATATATATATATATATATATATATATATATATACATATATATATATTAGTATTATAAGAATTGGAATCTTTTCATAAAATTATTTGCCAACCACTCTCTTTGAGACGCCAAAAAAAAACAGATGCATATAAAACTCAAGTATAGCCAACATTCGAGAAATTTTATGTGACAACAAATTCAAACTATTTTTAGTCATTCAAAATCACTATATATTTATTTTCCTTGCTCAAAATGATTTTTGGTTAATTTTTTTTTATTTCTAGAAATGAATAACACTTGGAAATTCCATCACTCCATTTAAATTTAAAGTATAAAGTATGATAGTTGTATAGGTGATTTGTAAACTAGAATTATCAGATTGATGTATAAGTTCGTGGTGTTTTGGTTTCTAGGAATAAAGTGTTTTACAAAACAAATATTAGTGTTATTTCAACGTTATTTTAATGTTGTATTATTGTTTCATTGGAAAAAAGGAAATGGAATGCTAAGTAGAAAAGATATATTCGATATATTTCTTTGTTTCAACAGAAGAGTTAACACATCGAAAGCCGTTGGAACTATTTGTACTGTTTATGGAGAAAACGCAATTGAGAAGAGTAGGTACAGTATGAAATTGGTATTCTCGATTTCAAGAGGACCATTTTGACATATGTACGTGATTCTAAACCTTCAGGAAGGCAATCGAACTTGACGAATATCATCTGAACGCTTTAATTTATGATTATCCATGCCAATCAACTCGGAAATTGGCAATCGTAAATAACGGAGGAGAATATATTTATTCTTGATTAATTCATTTATTTTGCTTGTTAAAATATGAATAAATTTTGGCTTCAATAAGAACACTACACTTATATAATAATATTGGGTTGGCAACCAAGTACTTTCGGTTTTTACTGATAGAGAGCGTTGCTTTATTTTTTGTATAACGTATGTTAGTGCTATACTTTACCGTTTGTCGCGTGATACTAGTCACATTGACGTAACTTCAGAAGCAAGTAGTGCGGGATTTTTATTAAAGCTATTAGTTGTGGGTTAATTTTAAATGGAGTGCAGAAATGAACATTTTCGACATATTTTACTATTTTATTTCCGTAAAGGAAAGAAAGCTGCTGCGGTTCACAAAAAGATATGTGAAGTTTATGATGCTAATTGCTTAACAGAGCGCACGTGTCAGAATTGGTATAAAAAATTCCGTCCTGGAGATTTTTTCCCTCAAAGATGAGCAACGTTCTGGTCGGCCTACTGAAGTTAATGATGACCAAATCAAAGTCATAATTGAAGAGGATCGTCATATAACTGTTCGAGAGGTTGCGGAGAGGCTACATGTATCGCACACAACAATTGAAAAATATTTAAAATATCTTGGGCTAGTTAAGAAGCTTGATACTTGGGTACCTCACGAATTGAAAGAAATTCATTTAACATAAAGAATCAACTTTTGCGATATGCACCTTAAACGAAATGAAACCGACTTTCTTAAAAAGAATCATCACTGGTGATGAAAAATGGGTCCTGTACAGTAACATAGTTCGAAAACGATCATGGAGCAAACACGATAAACCAGCTCAAACCACATCGAAAGCTGAATTGCATCCAAAAAAGATCATGTTGTCAGTTTGGTGGGATTACAAAGGTGTTGTGTTTTTGAGCTGCTTCCAAGGAACCAAACGATCAATTCTGATGTTTACTGTCAACAATTAATAAAAGTGGATGAAGCAATCAAAGAAAAACGGCCAGAATTGTCAAATCGGAAAGGTTTAGTTTTCCACCAAGACAATGCAAGGCCTCACACATCTTTGGCAACTCGTGGGAAACTATTGGAGCTTGGCTGGGAAGTGATGCCACATCCCCCATACAGCCCTGATCTAGCACCATCTGATTACCATTTATTTAGAAGTTTGCAGAATTCTTTGAATGGTAAAACTTTCACAAATGACGATAACCTTCACTCGCACCTGGTTCAGTTTTTTTGCTGATAAGGACCAGAAATTTTATGAGCGCGGAATCATGCAGCTGAAAGAAAGATGGCAAAAGGTCATTGAGCAAAATGGAAAATATATAATTGATTAAAAACTATTCTTTGTTTAAAAAAAAAGTGTTTTATTTTATACTACAAAACCGAAAGTACTTAGTTGCCAACCCAATATTTGGAGTAATCGTAATTTATTATAATTATCTAAGCGGAAATTTTTTTATATTTTTCAAATACACTGTTTTCATCTTTGGAAATTTAATATGGATAATCATCAGCAACATCAAAAATAACGATTTGCAATATAAAAATCTTCAAACACGGTTTTTCAAATGTAAAAGCTGCCTACATAGGTTACCTACGTGTAAACTTACAAGGATGATGAAATAAATATGATGAATTAGCTGTTAGAACAATAACAAACAACAGTGATAAAATAGAAGGAATATAGCAGAATATTGGAACCGTAGAAACTTCATTAGTCAAAACACTATTTTATTTGTATTATACGTGACACATACATATGCGCATAATACACATGCTCTGCATAAGTCTGTTTCTATTTCTTTCCTGATTTCTTGACAAAACATTGAGCGTAATTCTATTAGAAAAACGTTTGCGCCCTATGTTCGTATTTTACAGCGTTATTGATACATCGGCAAACTTTGATGGTTTCAACTATATAGGGAGTTGCATATAATATAACGCGACTCGGCCGATTAAGTTCTATATTATTTTCGTGATGCATAAATATGTAAAATATATATATTAAAAGGTTGCTTATAAACATATTTAGATATGGAAATGTAATATACATATATTCACACGTTTTTGAAATAAAACAAAATCTTTTATTTTAATCCATTTATTCACTAATTAATTTAATAATGGATTATAAAATCATCATTACATACGATTTTATACATAATTACTGAGATACATACAATTTTTCCTTTCATCTCCCTTTTTGAATTGAACACACATTTCATTATTCACTTCATGCATATTTTCATTTATTATTCTAACGCATTTATTATATTTTACACAACAACATTGGTATTGACAACATTAAACATTGCCAAAGAAATATCTTTAATCGGTAATTCTTATTGAAAAGGACATGTTTTAATTAATAAAAATTCTTTTAGATACGCATTGCATATCATGAGCATCGTACTATTTAGTTATAAATATTTTCTTATGATGCTTCATTCTTACTTATGTTTATTTGTAAACAGTTGTCTACCTACCTTATCAATATAGTTTGTTTAAAATATAATGAGCAAATTTATTTTTCGTTTTACGTTAGTAGTTAAAGTTTCTGATACTTTATTAAGAAAATAAATAATTTTATCCTGTATATTTGTATCTGGTTGAAATCCTGTTTTGATTTTGTAGCTTTTACATTTCTGATTAATACGAATGTAATTTATGTATTTGTATAGATTTGTTACATAAGTTTTTATATTTTTTATATTCTACAACAATTTCTTGATTTTAAGCAAGATAAATTCATCATCCGATATATTTTAATTTATCTAAGGAAAGTATTTTAAATTATAAGAATGGTCAAATGAATTTGTAATTTTAATACCCAAGAATATCATTGAGCCTGTTGCATTTTTATAAGCATTGAAGCTTGTTCCGGGTCAAAATATCTTAATTTGTTCCTTATCATTGTAATATGTGATGGAGAGGTATTTATATATAAAACATTAAACCTGTAAAAAGCGGATATTTTTTTGTAAAAGATGAAATCTGATAATAGATTAGGATACATGAACTAATATATAACAACGGCTTTCAATTTTATTGATACCATAAATAAGTGATTATCAACTGAGAAATAATATTTTCGAATGTTTAAACGCAAATGTATTATTTACATTGCAATGAACCCATTGACAAATTATTATTTCAGTTTAATTATTAAATTTTTCTTATATAACTAATTAACCAATACTGCTACATTATTAATAAGTATGCTCTATTTAATTACATACATTTATATCAATTATTATTTAATATATAGAAATTTAACAATGTTAAATATTTTTTAAAATGAGAAACCTGTGCCGAGAGTATATTTTAAACAGGTATTGAGAAATAACATATTTATTGACGCAGATATATAAGTAACAATATACATATCATAAAGATAGTTGCATCATATAGGAAGTGAACTACGGATTGGCAATACAAATTTTTATTATTGCCATTGCACAATTAGGGCATCTGACTATGCCACTTTGTTACTTATGTTACTATTCATCTGAGGATATTTTACTGTCAACCTCGCACACTATGGATCATTTAGTATATACATATATAAAATTCTTATTTGAAGTAGCTGAAGTTGGAGACAACTGAAAATCATAAATAATATATTTGAAGTCGGGTTTTAATAAATTTTTCAATGTTACCAACTTTACCAAAGTCCTAATCTACTCTAAATAAGAATTTCACTGAATTCGCAATATTAAATCCCGCTGATAAAGTTACTGGCTTGTCACGTCGGGAGTCTCCGAAAAAAAGACAAAGGCTTGCTACCCGGGAAGGTTTTTCGTGACTTCCCGTTTCGTTTAACTAGTTAACAGCCAAACGCATGCATTATTATAACCTATGCTCAGGAATGTGAAGGCTTAAACAATTATTATTTATGACGTAGTTTTTTTGCAATTCCTCAGTTAACGCCAGAAAACTTTTTACTCAACTCACAGATCTTTGAGCTCGGACTGTACGCGACTCGTATTATAGTGGTTTATGAAGCTTTGTACCTCTATAAGAAAAGGAATATTCTTACTGCTATTATTACTAATATCTTTGTATTTAAATGCAGATGAAATTAGGTTCATTTTAAACGTGTATTAGTCCATTTTTAATATGTATTCTGATGATTAAGTAGGTGTTAATAATAACAATTTTTGCATTATAATATATACATATGTATAACAGGATGCAAATCAGGGTTTTTTATTGTTATTATTAATTATTATTTATACTGTTTTCTTAAATCTGTCTAATTTTCAAAGTTAAATTTTGTCAATCATTAGACAAGGTAAAAGTTAAACAATTCTAGCCATACAATACTAATATAATCTACAAAATTAATCAAAAGATAAATGATCAGGCAAGCCAATTTTTCATAGTTACTAAATTAAATATTTACTTCCATCATTTACCTGTTATGCAAGACACAAACAAAATCATTTTATATCTACGTTTATTATAAACGTGTCTATAATAGTATTTATTCAGATAAGTACGCATAAAATAGGTATCAGTTTTTGTTTTTCAGGTATAAAAAACCTTACATCTTAAGAAGGCAACAATGTACAGCTATTAGTGCGGTATGATTGTACAAAAATGGAGCCTGCTAATACGTTTAGATAAGTTTTAGAACTAGAAATTTATTTTCTTCGTCGATTATGTTTTTCACAAATTACTACTAACTAAGATTTCTTTTTTCAAGAACTTTGAGACAGTGCGTGACAGAAAAGCTTTATAAAACACTTAATAAAACGAAAGATAAAATCTGTATCCATCATCCATCCATTATAGATTACAAATAAAATATAAATTTTGTAATCTCGTGAATTGCCTGTGTATCATATTGTTTAATTATTTCCTTGTCTTGTCAAAAATACCGAATTTCAACCCATGAAAAGAATTTGTTTAGGATATTTCTTTTTTTTTTTTTGAAATCGCAGTTTGATTTTCACTTTTAGTTAGAGTTAGTTCAAGATTAATACTTTCTAAATAACCTAAAAATTAGCTATCAATTGCTTTTCTTCATTAATACAAGATAATAAGTCTTCATAAATATATATTTAGATACGAAATTATAAATCTAAATTTATCCATTTAGCCACCCTTTCCTCTCAACCTTCAACGCATTTGAAGTTAGATGAATATCATTTTATAATTTATGGGTAAAATATTATTATTGAAATTTTTTATTACATTAAATAAGTATTTATTCGTTTGTCTCTGGCAACAGTAAATTTCTCTTTAATTGATTTGAAATAGATAATAATTTCTTATAAGAAGATCCCAAAATATAGTTCAAATAGAGAATAAAAATTATATTTTTAAGAATTGTAAATGATATTACTAAAAATTCCTTGATTATATAGGCTTATACAAAGGATGAAATTTAGCAAAAATTTATATTTACCAAAGAGCTATTTCTCATCAGTTATGAGCGATAACAAGTTGATATAAGATTACTTTATTGAATTTATACAGCATACATAATTTAATAAAATTTGTAAGTGATTTCGTTCTTTATATTAACTACTTTGACAAATTACTAGTGTTGTAGAATAGAGCACTGTTAGAGGACTTAATATTTATCTAATTTATAAAATAGCTGTGCTTTTGTGGCTTATCACGTTGGGGTCTCGAGATGGAATCAGCAGGCTGCTCTTTGGAAAGATATTTCGCGGTTTCCCTCCTCATTTAAGGCAAATGTTAAAACTAAGATAATAAGCCGCACGACGACGTGGGCGTAATAATAACTTATGGCTTGCCAATATCACATGTAATTGACATTAGCTATTAGGAAACGTTAAAGCATGAATTGTTATTATTTAAATCCAAAAAAAGAAAATTTTAAAATAATATAGAAACGAATTTTTTGAAACTAAGGAATACTTTAATGTACATGTTTTAGTAACAAATAGAAAAGCAATCACAGTAACTTAGAAATTTTCGGATTGAACTTAAATGCACGATATAATATATTTTCTTGTTTATGTGTCTATTTTTCTTCAATTCTAGGAACTATTTGTGAAAAAATTGTTTTTAACCTATATAACACGAGATTTAAATTTACATCTAAGTAACATAGTAGGTAAAATATAAAATCGATCGCTCAAACTAAATATGTATTTAAAACGATGCAATGAAGTATTAAAATTACAAATTTAATCGATAATAATTAAATTAATAAATTAGGTGCCTGTTACAATCTTCTTTAAAAAGAAAAATATTTTGAATTTTTAATAAATTAAGAAATTGAGATTGTATCATAGAATATAGATAGTACTTTTGTTGTATCAAAATTATACTTAAATTAATTTAATTAGAAATGATTTTAGTGACAGAGTAAAAAATAGATTAAAAACTACAAAAATAATAATACAAGATTTCATATAGCAATATTTGTAATTAATATTTCAATATCCTATGCAATATTTATATCAGTAATATTTAAAAATTCTTACGAACTAAACTTATACCATAATCAGCCTCAATATTTAAAAGTCCTAAAAACTGTACATAATATATCACGATTTACATGCACATAGATAAAGAAAATAATTATATACAAATGTATATAATTCATGTAATTCTATTTTTATACACGGGATGAAACCGATGGATTATTGGACTATGCGATTAATAAACATAGCTACAAATAAATTTGAATTGATTCGCTAGTATAAACTTCACATAAATGCAAGTATTATAATTACGAAAACGCTGCAGTGACATAAAATACGTGTTTGATATTTATATAAGATGGTTTCGAATATTATTTAATTACAAGGTGTGTACATGAAATAGAAAATGTAAGCATTTTCATGTTTTAAATATGGAATTTTCTTGATTGTTTACTATTTTTTTGAAAATAATTTGTGAATTAATTTTAAAATATTTAATATAAAATTTTTGTTTCAAAAAAGTATTGAGTTACTATTATTCTAATGTGTAATGTGCAATTAAAGAAATTTTAAATAAAAATGCATGTTAAACTCTACTAAGTTCCTTAGAGAGGACCTTTATATAGTATTAGCTAGGCCCAAACTAACAGTATTCAATACATGGCACTGGTAAGTGCTAGTTGCACAACATGCAAAATATTCGCGCTTCAGGAATGTAGAAGATTAATTTTTAGAAATAATTATGTTTTCAATCACCTATATCTGTTGGAAAACTTAACAGTTATTTATTTTTACGTTTCATCGTAAAACTAGGTATTTTTATTTACTTATAAAAAGATTAATTAATGTTAGTATGTAAAAATTTTATAAATGACAAATATGTAATTCTGTATTTACAAGCCATATTATGCAAAATCTAATAAATTCAGTATTTATTATTTTCCTAAACGTGATACAATATATGTAGAATGTATAAACCAGGAAATCGATCTGGAAAACGTATTTATAATTCTGCTAATTTATCAATCGCAAGTAAGAACCTGGTGCATTTTAGCGGATATCGTGAAGTTGCATGCATAAAAAGTACATGTGGAAAACAGTTAAGTAAAGCAAAAGGTAATAAAATATTCTTAATTTTTATCAACTAAAATTTATGAACAAAATTAATTTAAAAATGTTTATTACAGAAAGAGATTAATGTTACAAATAACGGTGAACAAGAATCTTATCAGGATTTGAAATTAATTAAATTCACACAGAGGCAAATAAAAAGTATAAAGCAAAAGAAACAATCGAATGCATGCTGAGGATACACGAGTTTTCGAAGAATGAGAGCCAAGATCATGAAAATACAGAGTTCATGGGTGATTAACGATACGTAATATATATACAAAATCAAACTTTTTGCGGAAGAATACGAGAATTTAGAATTGTTCTCTTTTTGAAAGCATATTATGTACGATCATTAGATCGAAAGAAATAAAAAAAATCCAAATAAATAAAATTAATAATTTGGAACATGTACACAGTGAAATATATCCGAGAAACATGCAATGGAAAGAACGCACGTATAGCACGCAAACAAAACAATATGCAAGAATAAATCCCCTTCGTCCGTCCGGCGTCCGCAAAGAGTAGCAATGAACAATATGATATCGCGAAACTAGCGAAGTCGACTTAAAAAGCAAAACTTATTAAAAACGTGATCTTTAACAGAACATTTGAAAAAAAAAGAGTCGATACATTTTGACCATGGAATTTGAGAAAGTTTTTAATAAAACACAACGCGCATAAGAGATATACATGCAAATATTATATCGTTATTACATTTCCATGTTTTAAAATAATATCTGAATTTTTTAAAGCCCAACTCGTTTAAAATGAAGAAAGACAATTAAAATAAATATATAACATACATAAATACAAAAACAATGAAAATACATTCCTTACATTTTTTAAAATGCGAATTATTATTAGAAGTTTAGAAAGATCTAATAACCAATCAGTAAAGCGGTCACATTTGCCTGCGCATCAGGTTCGTAATAAGTACATACCGAATATTTACGGTGACTCATCCAAGGTCGAGTGCTATGCTCAGTTATATGTTTGTTTGTACATACGTACTTATGAACTTACTACATCGGATCCTATTCTCTCACGTCGATAAAAATTTACCGCTCTACTAATAAGTCAATTCAATGAGTTTGACTTAATATAAAATTTGATCTTTTTGAACTAACTTTATCCTTAAGGTACACAATATGTACAAAGTTGCAATTATACACAATTTAAGAGTACGTTATTAACGATTAAATAATTTTGTTGTATGTATCTTGAAGTTACGGAGCAAAATTTTACATTCGAGGAATAGTTGGAAATTAAATTTACTGTTTTATTTGAAAAAACGTAGAAATTTCGTGTTGGCAACATGTTCTGGTCAGGCACCAATCTCTATTTTTTCTTATTTTTATGAAACACGAGCTTAACCAGGTGGCACTAGCGCACTGCTGTGTTAAAGAATGAAGATCTGAAGCTGAGCAGTGTGTGTTCTGCCAGTAAGGTAAACAGAAATCTATTGCAAACGTAGAGAAAGCACTATATAAGAGCTGATGCTGCTACAAATGGATAAGGGATTTATAATCGGCTGCTATATTTTTGACGCGAAAAGTAACAGCGGTAAGATACTAACCATCTTACCACTAACGTAATATATGCAGCAATATTATCCGATCTCGCGATCAGAAATGTTTTCTTTTTATTTATTCTGAAGAAGGTACTTAGAGAGAAACGTTTCACGTCCACAACGGAAGTGGATGACACGCACTTTTGTGAATATGATTTCCTAAGGTTTTTAAATCGTTACGGCTAGTGCCTGTATACTGTTGGGGACTGCTAAAAGAATTGTCCAAATGCCTTTCTAGAACTAAATTCTCTCTAGGTGGTAGATTAAGGAAATAACAAAGTATGCCTCCGAAATACTTAGTTGTTTAATTACATTGAAATATTTTTTGAAAGGTAGTAACTTTTGAGTATTTTCTTGTCTTAGAAATCCTATCGAAAATTTAAACAAAGATACGCTGAGTAAAACGATTCGATACGCGCTGTGTCTATTTGTTTTTACGAATTAGGTAGGTAGTCGGTTACCAATTTTAGTAGAAGATTTTTAAATTCCATTTCTATTAATTGAAAATGGAAGAAGTACATATTTGATATTTGATTTCATATTTTTGTACTAATTTATGTAAAATAATAGTTGTTGATTAATTTATATATATATATATATATATATATATATATATATATATATATATATAACAAAGAATTAATAACGCATAAGTTAGCTAAATGTTATAAATAAAAAATAGTTTTGTATATAATACTTGCTTTATAAGTCAGAAATAGACTAGCGCAATTTAAAATGAGTAATGAAAAGGAAATTATTGTGTAAATACCTCAAAATTCAAATATCTCCGTATTATAAATTTTCTTGCAAGGTACAAACGTTTGTTAAATTCATTATTAATAATAAAAAAGACAAATAATAAGAAATAGCACAAAAATTATTAATATTTAATTTTACTTTTATTTACTGTTCAGTTTCAAATTTTCTATACGTACTTAAAATTAGTAAATCAATTTTGCTATTGATGTTGGCTCAATCTCATATGTATTCTTTATTGTTAGTTGCTATTTTGAAAATTGAAAATTGCATTTCCATTTATTTATATTAGCAGCCGCCTTTAAATGAATAAATATTAAAAATAGTTCAACGATAGTTTTTATCATATATTTGATCGCCTAGTTCAATTCATTAACTGAATCACACATTTATTTTTCAATATTTTACGTACTTTGATTATACTGATTTATATTGTAATTTAAAATCAATGTAAAGACTTTAAAGATTATTTGAGCTAATTTGTAAAAGAATGCTTCTAGTACAATCTGGTATAATTTACTAAATTTATTCTTTTACGCGCTTTCTTAATTGGACTAAACTTACAGTTTTTTTTATGTATACTTCGCTTAGAAATATTTGTTTCATATTTGTATAACAAAGCAAACTACATCTTATCCATAATATTTACAGTAGTAGTTGCTATTAGATTTTGCCAAATTATAATATACATCTTTGTTCTTTCTGGATTTTCCAAATACTTTTAGATACTTCGATAATGAAGTCATGAAATGCATTTAAAATATAGTTCATGCAAATTTACATTGTATATTATTTTCACTTATATCCGAAGATAGGTAAGTAAGAATATTTGAAGAGATTTAAAATAAGATTTGGTTAATGTTCTTGCAGAATGTTCTTACTCTGAAAGGTTTAAATATAATTAAAATATGTTTAATACGCGTTAAGTATAAAATATATTCAGAACTTGCAGCAATTACATGCAATAAATATTAAAAAAATTAAGTGTACTAACTTCATATCTTCTATATTAAAGTATAGTACATATTTATTTTGTTGTATTTACACGATCTATTTAAATATAAATGAAAAGTTACGTCTTCATTTTAGAAAAGAGGAGTACCACACGAAGAAACTAAGTCAGTCTTTTAGAGATAACAAAAATATATATATATATATCTATACCTGAATAGGTATGTAATTATTATATAAAATGATCACAACCTTGACCTTAAAACTCTATTTGCTATGACTAAAAAATCAGTTAAAACTACAAAATAATTTAGTGACAATTTTAAAATATTTTTTAAAAAATTTGTAATCGCTTTTGGAACATAAATACTACGTATTATTTGCTTATATTTAAACATCACTAGAAATATATATCTCCTTTATAATTTAAAAAATGAGTGAATAAATCAGGTTTGTGGATAGGTTATGTTGAGTATGATTTGTAAAAACATTTTTTGTTCAAGATTCGTACTTTGATCTATTAAAACAAAACGATGTATAAAAAAGTTTGAAAATTAAACTTTATAAAATAGGTTGGTTATGAAAATGTTTAAAATGAAGGCTTACATGCCGACAAGGAATTCTCTTTTTATCTTGATAATTGATACTGATTTTACTATTTGTAAAATTGCAGCAGTTTTCTTTTTTCATGTTTTCTTAACGCCCTTTTACCTCATTTTTTTTCTCAAGAACATTTCTTTATAAGAGTGTATAGATAATTTTTTAAATGCCTATCTTTTATAAATTGTGGAGAATTATATTTATCTTCGAAGACACACAATATTTTTCCAGTTATGCTTCGTTGTCTGAAGGTAGCACAATAGAGACAGACTTTCGTGGACCATTTTTCAGAACTGAAATAGCAGCGTCTTCTCTTTCAGGACTTACTAACTTTTCTTCATCAGGAACTTGAACTAAATTAGGGCTGACTAAACTGGAAAAGAAAGACAAATATTTAAAACTAGCAAATACATATAAGAATTTCTGTATATTTATGAGATTAATAATAAGCATGAAAATCATAAGGTAAAACCTTTCGCAAATAGACGTCAAACTTAATATTATATTTACATGCAATATTTATTTAATATGTAGTACGTTCAATATAAAGAAAAACGTATGGGTTTTATGGAGATAGAGTATAGTTTTACATTACAATTAAAAAAATATATCAAAAAATGGATGCAGAAAATTGCAAATTTCAGTGATTTGAATTGGATAATAAGAACCTGAATGTGGGTGATAATTTAATAAATATTGAAAATTAAAAAAAAGCATATTCACTAGTCAAGAACTTTTCTTCAATCAAAATTTTCTGCAAACTAACGTACTAACCAAAACTGAACTCAGTTTTAATTACTGCATTAGTTTTGCGTTCGTGGTGAGTTTTATCCTTCCTTTTGTCCTTTAGTCTCTTTTCTGGGGCTTTATAAATTTTATTTATTTTTAATACTGTATTTAAATATATTTACATATGTGTTTTATATATTCTTCTCCGCTGCGAACAAGTTTTCAATTATGGACACCGACGGCAGTGACTAATTTTAATCAAAAAGTTGTTGAACAATGTTTTTAACTTTCTGTAAAAAAATGTGTCACATCAATTCCTATTAATTCGGAAGTTAAAGATTTATTGACGAAAATTACCGATCCTTAAAAAATAAAGCCTCTACATTTAATAAATAACTATAAAATATATCATTTTATTTCACGTGATGTCCTTTGTTGTATTTGTTAATTTTAATATCGACCAAATTATTTACAAATAGTTGAAGGTATAATTAGAGTCGACTAGAAATGCAAAAGCAGATAATGTATTGAATTCTCCTTTATTAAATATGCTGATTTTTAATTTGGGCTTTATCTCTAATAATCACTTAAATTATTTACCACTTTTCTTAAATTTCATGTAAAGGAATTCTAAGAAACATTGATCAACAATCTCGATATTATTTCATTTTTAATAATTAGGGGTTCAGTGTACCAATTGCGACAATTATAGAAGGTAAATTTATAGTCGTTAGTATGTACAAACTTAGTAATATAATATTATTCTACCATATTTAGATCTCCACAATCTACTATCTCAAGCGTTATTTAGTACAGAAATTGTCATCGTTATCGTCATATATCTGGTTGGTGCAGATCCAAACAAAGATGACATGCGTGCTCTGAGTGTTATTCTTTCGAAAACGTCCTTTGAAACAGTCCAATTCGTATTTTTTACTTTAAATCCATATTCGTTTATTGAGTAAAATGTTATACTTCCGTAGAGAAATGTAAAAAATTTCGTCACTAGAATCGTAGAAATAGATAGTCTTCTTAATTCAACCTCCAAGATAAAAAATAAGCTCGTTATTTCTCAGGATAATTTCCCTTTTCTTCTTCTGCTCTGTAACATTTTTAAAAGTTGTGAGTGAAAATGCTAATTCTTTTCAAGAGAAAAAACCAAAATTTAAGGAGGATTTTTTATCAACAAAAATTGGAGAATTGCTGACAGGCATTTTAAGTCTCAATCCGTCAGATCTAATTATATTTGAAAGGAAGAATGAGTGATGTCCATATCATTTATTTCTTCTTGATTTGCTCTTTCATGTATTGACATTTTGCCTATCACTGACTTCGAATAATCATCTATCATAGGGTATAGCTATTGATAAGTTGAAATCTGCCATTCTAAATGGCAAAGATACCGTCTCTTGACTTTGATATGGTTTTCTATCTTATGATTTCGCACTTCCCTTATGTGTTTCGAGGTTTTTGGTTGCTTTAAAATAACTCTTAAACCGGGATAGATATCCTTAATATATTTTAGTTTTTCTCCTATTGCCTTTACATTAAGTTTGAGGAAAATGTTTAAAAAGTTTTATTAGATTAGAATGACCAAGTGAATATACTTCCTCTTTTGAGCCTCTTCAATTTGTGTTTAGAAGAAATGAATAAAGTATGGATAGCTATGTTAGTCTCTGATATACACTTTACTTTGTATAAAAAATAGTCTACTTTATGTCTACGGTAATGTGTATCCAAGCAGTGATATGCATAATGTGCAAAGCGGTTCATTCGAGGGATACAGCTCATTGCCTCTAGATCTCTGTAGAGACGCGTTTTAGTAAAAGGTGTTAATTGAGCCGTTTAGATCTGAGGTGGTTAGAAAACTAAATTGATATAAGTATAGTATTTTTTGTCTTAAACATTCGTCATATAGTTCGGAAAGTAATTGCGTTTTTTTCCCAATAGATGACTTTCTTGTATTTTTCATACCCAACTTAATACTGAAGCCAATTTTTTATTACATATTTTAATAACTAACAAATTACGGATAATTAGTGAAAAAGTTTTCTAAATTCCGACTAATAGTTTTTGTGTGGTGCCCTTTTAGATATAGAAAATCAAAAGCAGCATTTTCGGCATATTTTACTTTATTATTATCGAAAAGGTAAAAATGCTGTTCAAACGAGGGAAAAGTTATGCGCTGTGTATGGAGATGTGCTTTCAGAACGCTAGTGCCAGAACTGGTTTAAAAAATTTCGTTCCGGAAATTTCGATCTTGAAGACGCACCACGTTCTGGAATTGATTGATGCAAATCGACGAATAACAACACGTTACCTCGCAAAGAAGTTAAATTTGTCAAATTCGACCGTCCATGATCACATCAAACGCCTAGGATTAATTTCAAAGCAGGACATATGGGGTCCTCCTATTCTTACAGAAAGAAATTTGCTCCGCCGTATTGACGTCTGCGATATGCTTCTCGGACGCCAAGAAAATGACCAGTTTTTGAAACGAATTGTTAGGGATGAGAAATGGGTTGTATACAACAATAAGCGTAAAAAAAGAATAAGCGTAAAGCGTAAATATCATGGAGCAGCAAAGATGATTCGGCTCAAAGCACATCAAAAACCGATATTCATCAGAAAAAGGTAATGCTGTCTGTTTGCAAAGGAAGTCTCTAATTTTCTTTCCCAGGTACAGTTGATTTTCTATTATTGAGTTAGTCTGTTTTTACTACTGGGCTAACTGCAATATACATACTATTTCTCAAATTTTTTGTTACGTTCCCAGAGTAATACTTTTTACCGATTTTAAACGTGTACTAAAAGCTCAAAAATGATTTGTTCGATCATTAAATTTTTCACATAAAAGAGCGTTTTTTATTTGCTCTTAATCAATATATTATTATTATTAAATTATATTGGATCGCTCCTCATAAAAAACATTATTATTAATCAGCTAATATTGGAAGAGTCTGACTTTATTATAATATTAATCTTCCTTTGTATAACTTCTCGATCTCTCTTAAGGATGATAAATTATTTCAATTTTATTTCAATCAAATTAGTGTCCTTGATTTAAAGATTTTTCCCTTTTTGTTCAGGAATTCCATTACAATCACGTACAGTATCAAATTTAATATTGGCCCATACGGCTTTTCTATTTACAACTCTGGCTCTTCATTTAATTTACTTGGTTGTGTCGCTACTTTGTTCTTATTTAGTTAATTTGGGGACTAAATAATATTTTATTAAATTATTGTAGAACTTTTTCTCAATATTATTCGCTTAATAAACTTTAACTGGGAATGCTTATTCGATTAATTTTCATTTTATTATTCTTTGTTACTCTTATCTACTTGTCTTTCAGTACTATCGAGTTATAGATCTTTTTCCAATGTTTTAATTTTTATTTTAATCAATGATTATTTTCATAATATCGACTGGAAGTAATAACCGGTGTTTTGCAATTAATTGCCATAATAATAAGTAGGTATTTTGCTCTTCACCGCGTTTGTTTTTCTTGAACTCACACCTTATGTTGCTTAAAAGTAAAACGGCCTGCTGATATTGCTCTCTTCTATCGATTACCTTTTGACCATTAAGAAGTCTACCTTCGTTTACGTCATTAAAAATTCGACCGTGAATTATTGGTCGTGCATAGACATTGGATTAAGTTATTACATATCAGCAATGAATACGTTGGAAAATACTATGCCGGTTGATTAATTTATCGACTTAATGGGATTGGTCAGATAAGTCGATAAGCCTCGACACGTGGTTGAACAGTTATAGCTGGATTAATATTGGCGTATTACTAAAAGGACGCTCTCAATTTCATTAATTAACCCTCAAAACCAACCGTGAAGTACACATATGTAATTTGTAAACTTTGTATTACATAGTGGCCCAATTTTTCTCTTATTTTTTTCTACGTTGACTTTAAGGTTCTTACCTACTCTATCTTTGGTAGCTTATTAACTATCGAACGGACTGGGTTAGTGTGTGCATGAAAATCTAATTCTCATTTGAGTAAGAAGACGGAGCTTAATCTGCAGTCCTAAGGTTTAACGAAACCATTCGGTATCTTGCTATAACCTGATACACCGAGGAATTGAAATAAAGCCTGAGACCAAAGTCGTTCGTAATTATTGTTATTTACATAGTTTACTGTTAAGTATATTTCATTCATAAGATTGTGGAATTAACTTTTTAGTTTATATGCTACCGTTCAGTCATATGACGGGATCATTCAAGAGCGTCTAGATCCTAATTTGTAACATTTAAGTCCTAGTTTAAATTTAAAGGCAAGCTAGTTAACAGAAGGTATTTATACAATTATCTATTCATACATTTCGTAGAATTAATTGCTTTAGCTAGTCATTGACTCGTTAGACAGCATCGATAACTAAATTGGTACACCGTAAAGCCGTAAATTAATTAAAAGGCTTGTTGATATATTGTATCCTGTTAAGTACTACTTACTAAAAATTTCATAACTCTAATGTTGTCGATAATCCTAATTTACCTGATAGTAATTGCCCTGATGCAAACATTACCTTCACAACATTGTTAGCTTCAATTTAATAAATTAAATATCTTTAGGAAATTGATGATATTCATTTTTTTTTAAATCTAACTTAAAGGCTCATTGATTGGTTAGACATAGTTGTTTACTTTTGCCAGCTGACAATTAAATAGTAAACCATCAGCTAAATATAATAGTTATTTTTCTCCTTCATATAATCTTCTTGCTTTCCATAGATCACAGTTAATTTTACGCCATAAAGTAAAATATTTAATATAATTACTATTTCAGTAGTAAACTGAACATTATTTTTCTTATATGATTTACTGTCATTCTTTTGTTTGTTTCCTTTTGTTGTTGGGAAATGCTCATTAAGTGGCACATATCATAGAATATTCTTTTTGTAATGCGAACCAATTATACCTTTAGGCAGGGATAAGTATAATCAAAATTCCGAATTGTAACGTAGACGTTTCCTTTTTTTAATACCTATCTTATATAAATAACTTTCTTTAATATCGTGTATTTCAAAATTATTTGAACAAATATAATAAATTTGTAATAGAGCAAAACTTTTTTTTCTGTAAAAGCGCCCTTTCTTTTTCTTCTGAGTTAATTAAATACCGAACGTATTTATACCTCATGCTTAGTATTGCCTTAGGGCTTTCAGGGTAACAATACTATGGCGTCTTATTAAATCTGATTAACAGAGAACCGCCCCCACTCTCCGAGCTTATTTCTTGGGCTGGCTTCAGCATCTTGGAGGATAAGCAAAAGAATCGTTTTAGGTGAGAATATAAGCGTTTATTTATTGTTCTACGCTTAGTAGAACAATAAATAAACGCCTATATTATTATATATAGCACGTTGCACTTGTTTCTAGTGTGCAAAGTTTGTCGTCTGCGGTTTCTTACAAAGCAAAATTCATTATTTCAATTCATAATTAATAATGAAGTTTTAATAGAATATTTATGTTTCTCAATATTTCCTTTGTATCCAGTTCCGTTTATTTCATTGATTTATACCAAGACTTTTCCTTGTTTATTCTGTGTTTTAAGTATCGTCCTGTATGTGAAATGTCCTCTTTTAATGTATCTCAGCGTTGGCAGTTTTTTATACGTTTAATTATTTCAGTGGGCTAGTGTCTGGTGAATGAGCTTTTCAAGCTCTTGAAGCTTAAACAAAAAAATTCATTCAAAATAAATAAAAAAAGACGAAATTTATCAGGCGTTTTCGAAGTTATCAGGTTTCTAATTAAAATTAAATTTAAAAAAACAATTATAGGTAATCGTTTTCCTTTCTCTACGTGTCTATCTGGTGGTTTTTTTAAATTGCGAACGTCATAGAATTTTAAAACTCTAATACACAATACAACATTTGTACGTACGTAGATATAAAGAGAAGTACGTGTACCCAATCCCTAACTAAAAATAATACCAGACACAAAAAAGCGAAAAAATATTGGGTCTGGGAAAAAGTTCGTGGCGTTTTTTCAGTAAAATTCAACTGGTCCCCGCATGGCGCGTGGACGAATTCATTTAAACCGAATATGCTCCATTATTATCGACAATGTTTCGCCATTTTTTTGGTAGATCCATGATCCCATCGGTGAAAAACTTCTGTGGTTTCTGGTCGAAAAACTGAATCAAGTAGTTTTCACAGGCTTCTTTTGAAACCAACTTAATTCCATTGAGAGAGTTCTGCAGAGATCGAAACAGATGATAGTCAGAGGGTGCTATATCCGGACTGTAAGGTGGGTGCATCAAAACTTCCCAACCAAACTCTCTCAATTTTTGACGGGTCATCAAAGAAGTGTGTGGTCGGGCGTTGTCATGATGGAAGACAACACCTTTCCTATTAATCAATTCGGGCCGTTTTCTTTCAATCGCCTGGCGTAATCTCTCTAGTTGTGCACAGTAGAGTTGAGAATCAATCGTCTGACCAGTTGGAAGTAGCTCGTAGTGGACGATTCCCCTCCAGTCCCACCATACACACAGCATCACTTTTTTTGGCGTCAATGTTGGCTTAGCGAACGCTTGTGACGGCTCACCATCCTTTATCCACGATCTTTTACGCTTCCGATTATCGTACGTAATCCATTTTTCATCTCCGGTTATCAAACGTTTCAGAAACGGCTCGATTTCATTCCGTTTCAGCAGCGCATCGCAGATGTTAATTCGGTCAATCATGTTTTTCACGCTCAACTCATGAGGAACCCATACGTAAAGCTTTTTTTTGTAACCAGCTTTGTGTAAATGGTTCAAAACAGTTTTGTGGTCAATGCCTAGCTCCATGCCAATATCGACACTGCTGATATGCTTATCTTGTTGGACTTTTTCAAGAATTTCATCAGATTTTTCAGTGATTGGACGACCGGAGCGTGACTCATCTTTCACATTAAAATTTCCAGAACGAAAGCGAGCGAACCATTTCCGCGCAACAGATTTCGATAAAGTACCTTCACCGTACACAGCACAAATTTTATCACAAGCCTGCGCAGCGTTCTTCCCCTTATCATAATAATATTGCAGAATATAGCGAAATTTCTCATTATTCTTCTCCATTTTCAAGTGCGAATAACTTTCCAACCACTGCACCGATTACAATGTTTCTACGCTCAAACTAACGTTCGGAAGGTCATCTAAAAAACGAGCCATCGGTGGTGTCGCTGTGACTTGTTGTTCTTTAGTTATCGGCAACCAATGCCATCTATCGGGAAAAACGCCACGAACTTTTTCCCAGACCCAATAATTTGTACGTCAATATACCAAGATCGATACAGTCATTTTAACAATTTACTTAACAGAAAATATTAAATTTAAATGAAAGGGTGAAAAATAGAGAACTACATAGTTACATCTACTTAAATCGTGTTATATGTATAGGTACCGTGAATATATTTTATAATGCAACATGCACATACGTACATACACTAGTTGCTAGAGTAACGTAATAATGAAATGACAGCAATGTATTTTAGCGTGTATTTTATTTTGCAACATAGGATGTGAAATACAGTAGTTGAACAAAATTTAAAAACTAATTTAACAAATTTTCAAAAATGTCACCATTGACGGCCAGACAGTATCCTAAGCGATTGTAGAATTCATTTATTGTATTTTGTATCTGCTCTGGAGTTATTTCTCTTGCAGCAACTCGTATTCTATTTTTTAATTGGTCAATATTGTTTAGAGGTTCTCCATAAAAAACTTTATTTCTGATACATGACCAAAGAAAGAAATCGTTTGGAGACAGGTCTGGTGACCTTGCGGACCATTCTACTTCTCCTCCACGGCCTATCCAACGGTTTGGAAATCTTTGGTTGAAAAATGTTCTAACCATATGGGAATTATGTGCCGGCGCGCCATCATGCTGGTACCAAATCTCACCATCAATATTTAAAGCGTGGAGGGCTGGCATAACTCTGTACTCAAGCAATTATAAATATTTTTCTCCTGTAAGAGTACCCTCAATAAAAAACGGTCCTACAATATGGTGTCCAATCAACCCAGTCCAAGCATTGACTTTCTGTGGCCGCTGAGTCCTTGTGATATGATATCTATGCAAATTTTGTCTACTCCAGTAGCGGCAGTTCTGTGAATTTACTTCACCATTTACATAAAATGTTGCTTCATCTGTAAAGCAAATTCTGCATAGTAAAGTATCATCATTATGAAGCTTATCCAACATGATTTCACAAAAGTTACTTCTTCTTTCTGCATCATTCGCAATTAGTTCCTGATGGTTTTGAAAATGATACGACTTAAAATGTTCTCGTTTTAGTAGTTTATGCACGGAAGATTTGCTTACATTTGTAGTTTGTGCTAAAGCTCTTGTGGAGAGCATATTATTATTTTCGATTGTTTGTAGAATTTCATCTCTTTTGGCGTCAGTAATAACATATCTTGGCCTATTCTTTTTTTTATGATTAGGAACGATGCATCCATTATTTTTATACTTCTGTACTAACCTACTTATTGTAGTTGGACTCGGTCTTGGACGGTCAGGATATGTAATTTGAAACAAATCTGCTACTCTCCTCAAACTCATATTCGAGTTATACCAGTTCACTAATAACAGTTTTTCTTCTACACTATACATACCTCAAAAATAGAGTAACTTATTTTCACATCCTATGTTGCAAAATAAAATACACGCTAAAATACATTGCTGTCATTTCATTATTACGTTACTCTAGCAACTAGTGTATGTACGAGTATGTGCATGTTGCATTATAAAATATATTCACGGTATATATAATTGGTGTTTTTTAAGCTGCATGAGAACTATCGATATCGATAGCTATGATTTGACAGCTGACAATGTTAAACAGTGTTGACATTTGTGTTCAGTAAGGTTTGGCATGTCATCGCGAATCGTTTAGCACCAGAACAACGCTTCAAAATTATGGAAATTTACTTTGAAAAAAAAAATAAATCTGTTCGCGAAGTTCATAGAGCACTTCGTCCATTTTACGGTCAATATAAGCGGCCTAGGGAGCAAGCAATTCGTGCAGTTATTGATCGTTTTCGCACTAATTTTACTCTTCTTGATTCAAGACCAGCAACATGACAAAGAAATATACGTACCGAAGAATATTGCTGCTGTAGCGCGAAGTATTGAAGAAAACGCCGAAATGTCAATTCGTCGTCGTTCTCAACTTGTTGGCCTTTGTCTTCCGACTACGTGGAAAATTTTATGTAAGGATCTTGGCTTACGTGACTATAAAATACAACTCTTGTAAGAATTGAAGCCAAATGACTATCGCTTGCGTCGCATTTTGATGATTGGGCTCATTCGAAAACGGCCGAAGATGAGCATTTTTATCAAAGAATTGTGTTTAGTGATGAAGCTCACTTCTGGTTAAATGGCTACGTAAATAAGCAAAATTGCCTTATTTGGAGCGAAGACAATCCTCAAGCCGTTAACGAATCACCATTACATGCATTCAAATTAACTGTTGGTGCGGTTTGCACGCTGGCGTCATTATCGGTCCTTATTTCTTGCGAAATGAGGAAGGAGCTGTCGTTACGCTGCTGACTGAATTTTTGTTTCCAAAAATTAACCGGCTAAACATCGACGACATTTGGTTCCAACCAGATAGCGCAACTTGCCATACAGCGCGCTTAACAATGGAGAAGTGGTTCTGTTCACTGGCCCCCTCGTTCGTGCGATTTAACGCCTCTGAATAACTTTTTATGGGGCTATGTTAAGTCATTGGTTTATGGCGACAAACCAGCAACTCTTGAAGCATTGGAAGCCAATATTCAAGTCACCATTGACGCCATATGGCCAGATTTATTGGAAAAAGTAGTAAAAAATTGGACTGATCGAATGGATCATGTAACTCGTAGCCGCGGCGGGCATATACCGTAAATCATATTTAAAAAATAAATGCCATGAAATTACCTACCAGATTATAATAAAAAAAATTTCATTCCAACAGTATATCTGTCTTGTATTATCATTTTAAATTCTCAACCTCTTAAAAAACACCCTATACATACATCGAATTTCAAAGAAATTATTCCTTCTATAGATTTTGTAAATTATTGGCTATTTATCTTTGATAAGATATAAACTACTATCCATATTGGTTCGGACACTCAAATAAATTTAAAAAAAGGGAAAACAGTTAAACGAATTTATGTTAAAACTTAAAATTTTTATTGCATTATTGTTTACAGATGTTTATAAAGTATAATAATAAAAATTAAAGTAATTTAACGGTAAATAAACAAAGATATCGTAAGGATTCCGCTCATCGAAGAAACCACAAATCTCTTTGGGGTGAGCGCAAGTAAGTTTCGCAAGTTTTTTGCTTGCAATATTATCTCAACAATAATCGTATTTATGGCGGTACGGATTGTTATATGCGAGGGTGGTCCCATAAGCACCCAGCCTGACCTAGAGATGGCGGTAGTTGTTTCAAAATATCATTGTATTAGAAAGTACACAATCTATAAAGCATATGTTTCAAGTTTGAAGACGGCACGTTGTTTAGTATTTGTTTGCAGTCATCAATAGTGAACGTTTTCAGTGAATTTGTAAAAATGGAGAAAATTGGTCATTGTTACGTGATACAATACTTTTATTTGAAAAGCCTCAGCGCAAAAGATATAAAAGTTAAACCGGATTCTACTCTGGGTAAGTCTGCTCCTTCGTTTACAACAGTGAAATATTGGGTAGCAGAGTTTAAACGAGGCCGTATGAGCTGCCAAGACGAGCATCGCAGGTCGAGCAAATGAAGTGACGACTCCAGAAATAGTGAAGAAAATCAACAACACGGTACTGGATGATTGTTGACTGAAAGTGCGCGTGCTAGCAGACATAGTAGGCATTTCAAAAGGGGCGGTACATCGCATATTATCTGAAAATTTGGACATGAGAAAGCTGTGTGCAAGATGGGTGCCGCGTTTGCTCACACTCGAGCAAAAACAGTGTCATGAAGATGTTTCAATTGAGTGTTCAGCGAAGTTCCACAGCAACAAAGCAGAATTTTTGCGTCGTTTCATAACTATGGATGAAACATGGGTCCATCACTTCACACCCGAAACAAAAGAACAATCAAAACAATGGACTCAAAGGGGAGAACCGGCTCCAAAAAAGGCGAAGACCGTTTCATCTGCAGGCAAGGTCATGGCATCGGTTTTTTGTGATGCGCGTGAAATAATTTTCATTAACTATCTTAAAAAAGGAAAGTTGATAGTTTTTCCTTTTTTAAGATAGTTAATGAAAATTATTTCACGCGCATCACAAAAAACCGATGCGATTATTATACGAACTTATTGCAACATTTAAGCGACGAAATCAAGCAAAAACGGCCGCATTTGTATAAGAAGAAAGTGTTGTTTCAAGACAATGCACCAGCTCACAAATCTGTTATTGCAATGGCCAAAATTAATTTAATTATTATTATAAAATCAAATTAATTATTAAAGTTTGAATTGCTACCTCATGCACCCTATTCGCCAGATTTAGCCTCCTCAGATTATTTTCTGTTTCCAAACTTGAAAAAATGGCTCAGTGGTCAAAGATTTTCCAACGATGATGTGATGTCGGCAGTTAACGGCTATTTTGAGGATCAAGACAGTTCTTATGATAAAAAGGGTATCGAACATATTGAACGTCGCTGGGGAAGGTGTATAGAGCTAAAAGGAGATTATGTTGAAAAATAAATATATTTCATTCCAAAATTTTTGTGTTTTCTTTGGTGGGTCGGGTACTTCTGGGACTACCCTCGTATAATAGTTATTTATAGGTGCTCTAATAGACATATTTGCCTGCAATTGGTTATAAATCTTGTAAAGCACTTAATGTATATATATTATTTATATTTATGCGCTAGTTTACTAAATTTCACTAGGTGTCCGAACTAATATGGATAGTGTACGTATAATACACAAAAACTTATTTATTTGTGTACACATGTTGTTTAAAGAATAATTTCCAATCACGTACTTATTCTTTTTTATAATTTCTTATGGTCAATTATCGAACTATACTCTAAAAAATCGCCTACAAAAAATTGTAAACGTAAGAGAACTTAAGTACACTATTTGAAAGTAACATCACTTATTTGAACTTTAAATATTATCATAACGGTATTTCTGTAATACAGATTGTGTGAATCTTTATTATTTTAAATTGTTCGTGCTTTACCAGAAATATAATTGAGAACTGAGTTACTTATAAACTAAATTAATCACAGAAATAGAGAAACTTAATTTACTATAAGATTTTGAAAAATTTAGAAACTTTTTCTTTTAAGTCTAATTTAGGACGTTTAGTCTGCCCGCAATGCAATTGAAGAGTAATTTACAAATTATATAGTCAAAAGCAAAAGCCTGGGCACTGAAAACGAAAAAGCATATAAGCGGACTCATATCAGTTTAGAGGTCAACTATTTGGCAAAAAAAATTAATAAATCATGTTTCATTTATGAAAAATAGTGGCATAAAATGATGGAAGAAACTGTCTACTATAGATTAGGTATTCGTTCAATATATGACATGGAAAAAACTTCTAGCCAACAATCAAATATGTCTTCTACGAGGATAGTTTGACAAGTAGTGAGAATGACACATAGGTGGCGCTCTAATTGGTAAAACAAATGCACTGTAATTTAGGTTGGCTATTTATATGTTTACATTCCGATATTTAGATAAATCGGTTGATTAGTTTATTTTTAACAGCTGATTGAAAAAGAAGCAACACGTCGTTTTGTTAAAATAGAAAAAGTATCGTGCGGTGATTAAATACTTCATGATTAAGGGTATGAAAGCTACCGAAATAAAAGATGGGTTACGGGAAAGCTTATGTGAATCTGCTCCATCATCCGCCATAATAAGTAGATGGGTAAATGAATTTAAACGTGGTAGAACAAGCTGTGTTGATGAAGCGCACCCAAAATCGTGACTTCTAAGGAAATGATTATAAAAATCCATAATACTATTACGCAAGATCGACGACTCAAAGTGAGAGAGATAGGAGACATGGTAAACATTTTAACAGAGGGCGTACACCACATTTTAACGAAAGAATTGGGCCCTTCCAAGTTTTCGGCAAGATGGGTGCCGCGATTGCTTACGACTGATCAAAAGTTCAGTCGTTTGCGCATTTCCAATGAGTGTTTGGACCTTTATAAGCGGAATTCGGTCGATTTTTGTAGGCGATTTGTTACTTGCGATGAAACTTGGATACACTACAGTACACCCGAAACTAAACAACAGTCGAAACAATGGTTAGAACGTGGTTCTGCACTTCCAAAGAAAGCGAAAACCACTTTATCGGCAAACAAGGTGATGGCATCAATTTTTTGGGATTCAAAGGGCATTTTGCTCATTGATTACCTTCAGAAAGGTGCCACAATAAACGGACAATATTATGCAGAACTTCCACGAAAATTAAATGTTGAGATTCGTGCTAAATGGCCAGGAATGGCAAAGAAAAATATTCTGTTTCACCAAGACAACGCTCCTTCGCATACCAGCACAGTTGCGATGTCCAAAATCCACGAGTTGCATTTCCAATTAGTACCGCATGCGCCGTATTCGCCGGATCTAGCCCCGATCTAGCTCCAAAATTGAAGACGGCACTACGTGGAAAGAAATTTTCGTCTAACGACGAGCTTATCATCTTCGTAAATGAGTATTTTGCAAGCCTTCCGGAATCGCATTTTAGAGATGGCATAAGGGCATTGGAGCACCGTTGGAGTAAATGTATTGCTCTTTTAGGAGAATATATTGAAAAATAAAAATTATTTTGTATTTAAAAAATTCGTTTTTCTTTTCCATTCTCACTACTTGTCAAACTACCCTCGTATACGTGAAAAGTGGGTTTGTATACTAAACTGCCAACGCTACATTAGACAGTAATCATACATTCCTATGTTTAACTGCTATTAAACATAAAAAATAATTTTCTAATGTTTTATAATTTCGCGTTCTATGATATGTATAAATGATGAATCCTCAAGTCTTCTATATAGCATTTACCAAAAAATATATTAGTATAGAGACTTATTCGACATATTCGGATATATTTTTTCTGATTTGTTTATGAAAACGATGTTTGGAAACACCCCAAAGAAGTAACATTAGTTGAACATGCGAACAGGGGAAAATATTAGAATGTACAAAACTGGTTAACGGGCATTTGTAACGGTAATAAAATCCTTAGCAATTGCGAAAATTGTTACTGATAGCCACCATACCCATCGTGAATCACATACCATGTAGAGAACTCGAAGATGGATGTAGAGTATAACTGTTAGTTACCCAACAGAAAATGCTGTAATTGAAGTAGAAGAATCAATGTATGACGAAACTACGATAAGAAAGACAGAGTATAAAATAGTATATTAAAACTGAAATGTAAGAAACTATTTCACAAGTTCATATGTATTTACAAATTCTTCCAATGTTTTTTAAAGAACGTGTATACCAAAAGGCCTTATGAAACATTTTTTACCTTAATAAGTCTTAGATTTCATTTAAAATTGTTTATATGAAGTAGCAAAACTTGTCAAGAGTTACAATAAATACTCAAGGCCACCATGAATGAAAAATATACACCAACCGTATTATTCACAATGATAACCTCACAGATAATATTACAAAGACAAACTAAAATTGTTAACGTTGTCTTACATTATTTGTGTAGCATTTTTATCAAATGTGATTACATCGTAAGGTTAAGCGTATTTTTTTTACTTTGTATTGATATGAATTCATTATAAAATGTGATAGTATCCAAAACAGTTTGATGTGCTTTTTTAATGTTTTGTCAATTGGCATTATTAAACACAGAAGTAAATACCCCATTAGTTGGCATTTAATACATTTAGCCACATTACTTTGTTTCCACATCACTAATATTTATTTTTAAAGAAAACGTAAGTACAAAGGAACTAGGAAAGTTTTGCAATACAGCTTTGTTTATTTAATTTTTTCAAAGTAATTTCATGTACACTCAATACACCTCTCCATCCTCCGAAACCAATCTTTAAACCAGTTCTGCCAAGTTTCACTAGGGAGTAAAGCACACTCGTTGTGCCAAGCCCGCAGAAGGTCCTCATCATTGGAAAACCTCCCCCCTTTTAGCTTCGTTTCCACATGCGAGAACAGTGCAAAGTCGCAGAGAGCAAGATCTGGACTGTAGGGAGGGTGCTCGAGAAGTTTCAATCCTGTCGTGGTCAAATATTCGGTGCAGGCTTTGGCGCGGTGAACTGGAGCATTATCGTGATGGAGGAACCAGGTGTCCATTCTTGACTTTGGCCGCAGGTTCTTCATAGATTCAATGACTTCAGGCAGGCACTCTTCAGTATACCACTTAGCTGTGACTGTCTTCTATGTGTCCAAAACGACGTGTTTCATAATTCCACTCGATTTGAAAAATACAGCTATCATTTTCTTCTTTACAGATCGGGATTTTCTGACAACTACGGATGTGTCCTCATCGTCAAAGACCCAAACTTTGTTTTGAGCTTTGTTCGGCACATCATAATAGTACAGCCAAGTCTCGTCACCTGTCACGATGTTGTCCACATACCGAGATTGTCCCTTATCAAACTTTTTTAGCATGTCCCGGCACCAAGTCACACGTCGTGTCATCTGCTCTTCAGTCACTCGCTGCGGCGCCCAGAGGAGAGAACAAAGTTTCTTCACGTGGAAATGATCATGCAGAATCGAACGAATTGCTGGTGCATTTAGGTCTGAAGTACCCTCTATCTGTTGGTAGGTCACTCGCTTGTCCTCGCCAAGCATTTTCCTCACAGTAGCAATGTTTTCCTCCGTAACTGACGTTCGTGGCCTTCCCGGCCTCTCGACATCCTCCACAGTTAAATTTCCCCTTTGGAATTCTCTATACCACCTGAATATCATTGCGTCATGTGATAAACATGTGCAAGGGTCATTTCTTCGAATCACTGGTTTATGTTTAAACCACGTACGAAATTATAACGCAAAACTGCCCTTGTCGCGATCACGATGCCATTGCCAAGCACTTTACACTCTCATTGCTAATGAATAACTGAGCCCATCTAGATGTCGCGACGGCTACTATGCACGTATGAACATGTCTCAACATGCAGCAACAAGCAGCTTCCTACGATTCATTGATGCGTCATATTGCAAAACTTTCCTAGTACCCTTTGTAATATTATTATTTATTATATTATTATCAAGTGTCAGTGTGGCCAACTATTTCATGTAAAAATAAAAGTCTGAAGTTTTAAATAAGATAATTAAAATTTAGCAAAGTAAAGAAATGCAAAATGAAAAAATAGTATAAAAAATTCGTTTTATAAAGCATTCGTTCTTCGAAAATTTAATTTTTCTACTATTGTACTACTCTGCCCCTGTGTTTAATAATGCCAGTATTGAAAAAATAAAAAAACGTATTTAAATGAAGGTCTTTTTAATATTGCTACTGTTACTCTAATATTGGATTACGTCAGGAATGTACATTATTTCAACTCGGTGCTTTTTTTAACATATTTTTATATATTATATATACAATATGAATATAAATAAATACAAATTAGACATTTGATTTTTCTAAGGTGTGTGCATAGATTAACTTCTTTTTACACTGTGACAGTAGTCTAACCTTGCAGAAATACTTTCTTTTAAACAAAGTTGAACTATTTTGCAAACTGTAAGCCGTTACTAAATAAAAACAGGTAGAACATCAAAACATATCTGTTTGTGATGGAATATGTTTCATTGTCCAAAAGTAATAACTCATTAATAATACTTAATAGATGTAAAATACAATTAAAAATCCAAATACTATTTTACATACGAAACGACAGCGTTTACATTTTCTAATTTGTCAACCGCATTTTGTCGCACAATTAACAAATTTTGAAACAAGTTAAGTTTACGAAGAAGGTATATTTTTGTATTTTTTGCCTAAAATGTATAGAGTAAGCGTTCTAGTAAAATCGTCTATTAAAAATTGGCGGCAGACGGCCTTCGTTTGGGGAAAAACTTCAAAAGTAATCATAGCATAGCGATTTATTATTGCCCGAAACAAACCTAACAACCAAAATTTTTCAATTTCCTAAATGATTTCTATCACAAAATCGTTTCAGTATATGTGATATATAATTAAGATTTTGGAATCGATAAAGAAAAGAGAAAAAAAGCTTGCTTGTAGGCGTAAAAGATGCTTAATGGAAACTATAATTAACCTTTCGAAAGCGGAGGGCGGCGGCGTGGGCGTCCTGGATAACGGAAAACTTGCTACTTCCCTGCTAACTGCCAGCGATCGGATGGAACCGAAAGGCTGATCTGGAGATAGTTGAGCTACAGTTGGAACTAGACCGCTGGAACAAAATAAATACGTACATAAGCAGGGCAATATATGTACATACATTTTTTAAATGTATGTATTATTACACACACGTATTTATATATTTATTAAACTAATTATTAAATATTAAAGGTTTTAGTGGCCATTACAAAACTTGTATATTTTACAATTTGTATTTTTAAAATAATCAAAATCTTTACAAACCACTAATACAAATATACAGAAAAGTTTACTAAAGATTGCTACGGTTTTGTTGGTAATAACAAGAATTCTGCGGGTCTGGAACGACCGACTCAGGGAACTTTCGCTTGCTTATTTGAGCAACAGAATCGTGGCCAGTTAGTTTTTCGCGAAGGTCGTGGTTCACAGGCTAAATAGAGTAATGCAAAAATAAAAGGACGCCAAGAGCAAATAATGGCGCACGTAATGTTTCTTAGCAGGTTGTAGCTCTATTAATTCATTAGGTTACCCGAGATTTCCCCTAAAGATGTTTAGCAAAACAAAAGAACACCCAGTATAATAGGCTAACTCATTATTTAGCGCAAATCAGAAGGAAAACAGGTAAATTAGACAACGATGAAATAATATAAAAAGTAACAGTTACTAGAAAAGTGATTAAATTTTCCCATGTAAACAATAAGAACAGATCTCAACATAAATGTGTAAATGTAGACTTTCAATATTAAATCAAATATAATAAATATATATATATATATATATATATTGCAAGCCCTATATCAATTTAGTATGGTTAAACGTTCCTTAGATTATTCTTACAATTTTTAGTACAAATTTAGGAAACATTGGGTTGAGATTTAAAGTGATCTAATAATCATTAGTAAAAACTATTGTATTAACGTGATTTAATGTGAGCAAGTAAATAAAAACGTATCTAAATAAATAATTAAAATTGTCTATTTGATCTTAGTTGACCTATACGTAATTGACTAATTTCAATGAGGATAAAGCGACGAAAACACAGGTACCATATTACCTAAAGTAAGGACAAGAAAAGAAAAAAAAAGTGTAAGTGGTTGCGATAAATCGTCCAAATAACAACTACGTAACTTCCTTACTTAATCTAATACATTATAGAAGGAATCACACTACAATCACACTGTTTACTAGTTAGAGAATCGATTACACTTAACTTCCCATGGCAGAGGGTTAAGGTAAAGAAAGAAGACTGAGTGTTCTACAACGATTTCTGAGTTCATTCAATACACAAATAAATAAGGAAACTCAGAAGGACACGTGTGTCCATACCGTTCGTAGGTGCGAGCAGGATAGCTAAGTCATATCAACATAAGTGCGACACTGCAAAAAAAAGTAAATGCAATAAGGAGTGGACTTTTTCACGGCTAAAATATATACGAAAATAAGCTAATAAATATATACGAAAATAAGCTAATAAATATATACGAAAATAAGCTAATGCAAAAATATGATTAATCGGTAATAGGAATAAAATGTTGCAATAAAGGTATGGGAATATATGTACATAAACGGAATAAAAACAATCACTATACAGGATTTTCGAAATTAAAAGGAACAGTGAAATAAAATATACGCAAGGCGAAAATCGAACTTCTGCTTTCGATTTTGCATAATGAATTGAGTACGAAACACATCTATGCAAGATGGGTATTTGTTGACTATGTGCCACAAATGCGAACGAGAATATATTTCAGTTCTTAATATAACGAAGTTAAGATATTATCTCAAAAACATTTTAAATACGTTTCGACGATTTTATGAGCTTTTAGTTATATTTCGTATTACATAAACTCCATTAACTTGGCAACAATGTAAATGAGTTGTATTTTCTACATAGATGTTTCCAACAAGAAGATACTAGATGAATTTAATGTAAACACGAAAAAAAATTTTGACGAGCTTAATCAAAGGTGAAACAATTGATCTTTGTTTGTGATCATCACAGAATCATAATGACGTACAGAGTTTCATGTGGATAAAGTGTCACAGTAGTATATTACAGTGAATCCATTCAAAATCTGAACCGAAAAAATGCATAAAAGTGGATTTCAATTGCTCGAGGCTAGACTATTCATTATCCATGACAACGCCCACCCGCGCATCGCCAATGTCGTAAATGAAGCTGCACAAATACGATTGGGAAGTGCTTCCTCGTGCATCTACAGTCCGGATCAGACACACAAAGGACCAGACGCACAGTTCTCTTTCTTTAGAAGAGCTTTTTTATCGCCGTTACCCATGCCATTCGCCAGGTGAATAGTGTATTAGATGGAATAGTAACACTACCGATAAAAAATAAATATGTAACTAAACAAAAAATTTGTGTGCATTATTTATGAAGTATATGCTTGTAGGCATCAGACTATGATGGGAGTAACGATATTTCCAGAGTTTGTGTTTCAAATCTGTATTTATTTTCTTTAACCAGGATTATTAATAATCCAGTCAGAAGACTACAATAAAAGAATTTTTTAAATTTTTAATAACAAATTAGAAACTATTACGTGTTATTATTGATATGTTCTTGGTGGATGATATGGTATTTCCTCAATAAAAAGATAGATATGTATTATTTGCTTTTGCTAGATTCAAGTTTAAGAGTTGATAATAAAAACTTAGGTAAAAGTTATCTGGTTATTATTTTTCTTAACTCAATGTTAATTGAATATTTTTAATGACTGATCTGAACAACGTATTTATTTATTCTTTGTTGTAAGCAATTAAACCAATTTAAAGGAGAATTATTTTATTTATTTATGTGCATACAGGACTAATATAATATTTAAATAAATTAAGAGATTTATTTTAATTTGCTGTTTTATTTATTTGCAAAATATCAAATTTATTAGATGAGTACAATAAGGTTTAAGAAAAGCTAAAAGAGCTTTCATATGTATGTATAATATTATATATATATATATGAGAGCAAATATATTATAAATTAATAGTCTCGAACTGAATATACTGGGCTAAATGGACGGTTATTCAACCCTAATAAAAAATATTGGAATTCGATTCTGCCTAATGCACTTCTAGTACTTACTACTATGTGAAGTATTTTCTTTAAGCAGCTTTATAAATAAATTTCCAACAAGTATTGACTATTTTATAAAATAAGGATTTAGCATCAAACGTGCTCTTTCATGTTTCGACTTGAATACATAATCTGTTTAGCTCCCTTAAATTGTTGGCGACAGCGTTGGCCTTTACTGTAATAACGGTTTTATGTATTATACAGATTATTAAAGCTTGAGAAGAAATGGTTTATATACTAGGACGCTCCCTTATTTAAGATGTCTATATTCAATAAAAACCTGAGCCAAACTACTGGTTATGTCGGGTTTCTGTTGCTTGTACAATACGCCGGGTTTATCATTGTGTGTTGTATATATACAATCTGTTTACTAAACACGTAGCAAAAATTCAGAGTGTTGTTTTATTAGCCTCTTCTGGCCAAATAGACTATTATTTTTACTAGAAAGGTTTACAGGTAAGGTGTATCAAAATTTTTTGGAAGATCACTACCTGAGTTTCTAGAAAATTTGCTACTGGAAACTAGAAATATAATATGGTTCATGCACGATGGTACAACAGCACATTTTAGTGTGGTCGTTCGTGAGTTTTTAAACACATGTTGGTCGAGATGAATCTCTTTTATAGCTTTCTCGATCCCTAGACTTTGAGGAGTTCAGTAGTCAAGGGGGGAAAATTAGTAGATGCATTGATCTTAGCTGGTGGTAGTCATTTTAAGAACTTTTTATAGGTTAAGAATCTTTACATATAATAGTAAGCAATATAATATTGTTTTCTTTTCGAAATCTTTATCGTCCTGTATCTTCGAAATAGGACATTTTTTCAAAAATCATCCGAGGACAATAAAATCTTAAAAACGCCTAAGGAATGACCTCCCGAATTTTTATTGCATGTCTGGCAAACACTCTGTATACGTACGTATACATGCGTAACATATAACAGGAATCCTAGTAATAATGAATATTTATTAGATTCGATTGAGATGACACATGAGTGAAGTTTTGTCATGGAGAGAATGTGAAAAGGAAACTGCTTAACAGGATACACATAATATTAACGATTTCCTGCGAATTTTTGTATGTGCAAGCATTGTTTTCATAATTAATATACTAAAAGTGTAGTCTATTTTAGCCTTAATTCACAACGTAATTGAATGTAACTTTCAAAGACAAATACAAAAATTGGATACTATTAAAACTAAATACATAACAGTACCTTCATTTTAAGAATTTTATACAAGAGGTGTTGAAATTATTGAGGTGCTTGGAAGGCAAATTTTTTTATAAGCGGAAGGTGTCATGTGGAATAGACCTCTTTTCCTGATATGAAGCAGCAATCGCTTTAATTCTTTGCAAGACACATTCTGAAATCAGATAAAGTGAATATTCCATAACTTTAATTTGGTTTTCCTTTAAAAAGTCATTACAGCAGTTTAGGAAGAAGCTCTGCCTATACATATGTACAGTATATTAATTGCTATCACTATTGGCCAGATTTATAAATAAAAGGCAACCTTACGTAATTTTTATTAAAACATGCGTTCTGTTTTATAAATCGCATTTCGGACGTTCAGGTCATAAGTTGAAGTAACTTTCATAGTTAATTTAATATTTTGAAATAGTCTTTTGTCCCTAGTAGAATTTTTTTCACAATTTCTCTGTAGTCTAAATAACTGTTTGGCAACTTTTCATAACTATTTTAGTAGTAAAAATCGAATAGACACATTAATTTGCAGATGACTGGCAATAAATCTCCTGTTTATTTCTTCAAGGAAAATGCTTTTGAAAGATAATATTACTGAAAATAAATACAAAGAAGTT
The DNA here is from genome assembly GCA_031893035.1 of Dermolepida albohirtum. Classification (NCBI taxonomy): domain Eukaryota; kingdom Metazoa; phylum Arthropoda; class Insecta; order Coleoptera; family Scarabaeidae; genus Dermolepida; species Dermolepida albohirtum. Next base: position 189,601 of record JAVIWB010004781.1, on the reverse strand, counting down.
GCTATACTGACAGAAAAAAACAAACATTTGTACTTGGAATAGTTTAATAGTTACTTTAGAAGAATTACAATAATTATATTATGTATCAATACCTGTTTTACATGTGATAATTGAAATTATAGTAGCTGCATATTAAACTTAATTTATCTACTTATACTTTATTGTTATCTATGAAAGTATATTTTTTATTCATACGTAGAACGAGAAAACATATTTAATACTCAACAACACAGTTTTAATTCTTGTTAATACTCAATACTTTTTCATTAGATCGTTTTAAAGTATTATACACAGTCTGTCGTACGGACATAAATGACGACAAACATCCTGGTGCTGTGGTTACGGAATATAACACCGAAATCCTCATTGCGATATGTGGGAACGGAATTAAATATTCCCAAAGATTCAATTGATCGCATTTTGACACAGCATTTTGGATTAAGAAAGATTTGTGCAAGGTTTGTACCACACACTGACGATCAAAAATTGCTCCGAATTCAACATTGTACAGATTAAATTGATTAAAGACTCAAAAAAGGACGAAAACTTCAGGTATTCTATTGTAACTGGCGATGAGATGTGTTGTTTCCGGTATGATCCAGAGACCAATGGAAGCATCCAAGCGAAAAAAGAACGAAAAAAAGCCGTTTGGAAAAGTCAAAAATGAAGACAATATTGATTTATTTTTATGATTCGAAAGGCATAGCGCATAAAGAGTTTGTAAAAACTAGTCAAACAGTCAATGTTGTATATTGTCTTGGCGTTATGAAGCGTCTTTTAGTACGTATTCGTTGTGAGCGCCCTCAATATCGTGAAAATGGTAATTGGCGTTTGTTACATGACAATGTACCATTTCATCGCTCGACGCTTATCACTGATTTTCTAACTACAAATAGCATTTTAATCATCAACCATTTACCGCATTCACCGGATTTGGCCCCCTGTGATATCTATCTATTCTCCAAACTACGATTGCCGATGAAAGCACAGCGTCATGCCGATGTCGAAGCCATTAAAAAGGCGTCGACAGCGATCTTGAAGGACATCTGTAAAGATTAACTTAAAAATTCATTCGACATGTTAATTGACCGAGCAAAATGTTGTATTGAAACCGAAGGCGACTACTTTGAGTAAAATAAGTAAATTTTACCAAAATAATAAGCTTTTTGATTTTTTCGAAAGTTCCGTTTACTCTGAGACAGACTGTGTATATAATTTTAAAGCATTGTATTTCTTCACTATTTATTTATATCTGTGTTTATAATTTATAGCTGATTTTACTTTTTTATTACCTAAGTTTCAGTTTCCTAGTTTAAACGGAAATATAAATCACTGCATGCATAAACTTTAGATTAATATTTTCAATGCAATTACTAAAATAATCAAATATTTTATTAGGAAAATGTTTCTGTTAAAATACTTACGTAAATATTTTCAATAGAAACTTTCATTAAAAAATTTTCGGTTTTTTTAAAATTTAATTAATATAAGAATAGCAATTAAATTTAAAAAAATGTTCTATCAACATATTACACAACTAAATTCTCATTTCTTAAAATTATTATATTGTAAGACTTAGGAAAAAAATACAGCTACAGCTAATATAGCACTTAAATATTTATATTTTATTATAAATTATTTAGTTGATTGTTGAGGTCGTTACTTGAAATCTGTTAGTAACAGAACAAACCAGTCGCAGTATATATAGTATATAATATAGTGTGAAATTTAGACAAAGTGTTTTATTTATTCCTTAGTATTATTTACTTCATATATTATAATGCCCGCGTATCTGTGCAAAATATTTTTTTTAAATTAAACACTTTAACAAATATTTATAAAAATACAATCAAGACTTTAAAGAGTACTAATTGTGTAAAATACAATTAAATCTTCGAAATTCGATATTGCATTTAGCATCATAAATATCTTCAACGGCTAGTAAATCATTTGCAATATTTACGTTGTAGATTCCACTTTCTCTGGAAATATTGCATAGACGGCTGTGAAATATATACGTATGTATACAAAGGGTACTAATAAAGTTCTACAATATGACGCAACAATGAATCGTAGGAAGCTGCTTGTTGCTGCATGTTCAGTAACAGTAGTAGTACGTGAATAGTAGCCGCCGTGCCATGTCGATGGGCTCAGTTATTCATTAGCAATGAGAGAGTAAAGTGCTTGCGATGGCATCGTGGTCACGCAATGAGATAAGGGCAGTTTTGCGTTATAATTTCGTGCGTGGTTTAAACATAGACCAGTGCTTTGAAGAAATGACTCTTGCACTAGGTGATGTTTGTCCACATCGCAAAACGATATCCAGGTGGTATACAGAATTCCAAAGGGGAAATTTAACTGTGGAGGATGCTGAGAGGCCGGGAAGGCCACGAACGTCAGTTACGGAGGAATCGTTACTACTGTGAAGAAAATGCTTGGCGAGGATAGGTGAGTAACCTACCAACGAATACTTCAGGCCTAAATGCACTGGCAATTCGTTCGATTCTGGGTGCCGTGTCGACTGACTGAAGAGCAGATGACACGACAATCTCTGTATGTGAACATGTGCTGTACCATTACGATATGCCAACCAAAGCTCAAAACAATGTTTGGGTCTTTGATGATGAGGACACACCCGTAGTTGTCAGAAAATCGCGATCTGTAAAAAAGAAAATGATAGCTGTATTTTTCAAATCGAGTGGAATTGTGAAACGCGTCGTTTTGGACAGACACAGAAGACAGTCACAGTTAAGTGGTATACTGAACAGTGCCTGCCTAAAGTCATTGGATCTATGAAGAGTCTGCGGCCAAAGTCAAGAATGAACACCTGGTTCCTCCATCACGATAATGATCCAGCTCACCGCACCGAAGTCTGCACCGAATATTTGACCACGACAGGATTGAAACTTCTCGAGCACCCTCTCTACAGTCCAAATCTTGCACCTTGCAACTTTGCACTGTTCCCGCATGTAAAAATGAAGCTAAAAGGAAGGTGGTTTTCCAGTGATGAGGACCTTCTGCGGGCTTGGGACAACGAGTGTGCTTTACTCTCTAGTGAAACTTGGCAGAACTGGTTTAAAGATTGGTTTCGGAGGATGGAGAGGTGTATTGTGTGTAGATGAAATTACTTTGAAAAAATTAAATAATGATGTATTGCAAAACTTTCCTAGTACCCTTTGTATGTATTGTATGTAGATGTGTATAATTTCAGTTTATGAACTTGATGAACGCCTAAAAGTGTATTCTACAAGTTTCAAAGTCTTTCAATATCATTTCTTGTCCTCATATGCATCATTAAGTTGAATCAATTATTACGTACAAATATTTACTGAGGTATCTGTTCTAAAATTTGAGTTATGGAGGAAATATTGAAATGCACTAATTATAATGAAATATAATGAACTATCACGAGTTTAACCACGAATGTTGAACAATATCAAATATTTATTTTTTGTTATTATGATATAATTACATTGAAATTGGGAATGACGAACAACGCCTTTTTTTTACCAAACACTATTTATCGTAGTTCCTATTTCACTACACGATCTGTATAATAAAATTAATAAGAAACGCATGCTAATATTTCTATCAAAGAAGAATTAAGATATTGTTACAAAATACATTTTATATGGTAATACGCTAAATTTAATATGGCGTCTAGTCTCAATAATTTTTAAGAATAGGCTTACAGAGATATCCTATACCTACACTACCGGTCATATTTATTTGCCCACCCCAATTTTATGTGTTTCCTGAAATACGGATTATTTTTCGAAAAATCTGTATTATAATTATTCAACAATATTATTAGTGGAAGTAATTCCATATAAATTTCTACGAAAATCTTAAATTGTGTATGATATATCGTAAAGGTGTCATAAATTGGAAAATACCATAAATATTATATCGGCTAATCCCTACAGTATTACAGTTTTACCTGCATTTCCGAAAGGTATTACCAATATTGTGTTATTGTACTAACTAATTACAATATTAGTATGTGTTATTCAAAAAGGAAAATAAATTTTATGTCAGTCATCGTTCATCTTTTGTTGCAAAAACAGTGAAATAGAGAGTTATTGTGAATATTTTAATGCAATGCCGAAGACGACGGAATTATCTGTTGAAGTGCGTGCTATGATAATTGCTTATCATCGTACGGGTAAAAGTAAACGCGAAATTGCAAAAGAATTACGATCAAATCGCAGAACCGTTGATTATAACGTTAAAAAATTTGAAGAAAGTGGTACATTTTAAGGCAAGCGGGTTTATACGGAAGAATTGCTCTGCGAAAACCACTACTACGAAAGCAAAACATGATAGAACGACTAAATTGGGCTAAAGAACATAAGAATTGGACGATTGATCAGTGGAACAATGTGTCGTGGATAGACGAATCTAAGTTTGAACTTTTCGGTAGTAAAAGGCGAATATTCGTAAGAAGATCCGCAGGAGAAAGAGTACTGCCAGAATGTATTGCGCCTACCGTAAAACATGGAGGCGGTTCAGTAATGATTTGGGGGTGTTTTGGTGGAAGATCTATAGGCGATCTCGTCAAAATTGATGGAATCCTAAGAAAAGAAGGCTACAAGGAAATTTTAGAAAATAACGCTGTTCCGTCAGGACTAAGGATTCTTGGCGAACGCTTTCGATTTCAACAGAACAACGATCCGAAACACACTTCTAGATTGTGTGGCGATTATTTGCGTCAACTAGAAGAGCAAGGGCAAATCTCTATAATGGTATGGCCAGCTCAAAGTCCTGATCTGAACCCAATAGAGCTTCTTTGGAAAGAATTGGACCGGAAGGTTCGAGAACATGCTCTATCATCCACCACTGTACTGTGGGAACAACTTCAAGAAGCCTGGGCACAAATTACAGAAGATACACTGTAAAAATTAATTTAAAGGATGCTGCGGTTATGTGCCGCAATTATCAAAAATAAAGGTGGGCACATTGATGAGAGCAAAATTTAATAATAATTAATTTCTAAAGTTTTTATATAAGAAAAATGCAACTATTTTATGTTTATTTTACGCTATTGTATTGGTACAATAAATAAATTTTCAGTACACATTTGATAGTTTAATAATTTTGGCTAAAACTAAGGTTGGGCAAATAAATATGGCCGGTAGTGTATACCAAATTTTCCGCATAATTTGTAATGAGCGTTATATCTTGTGCTTCATAAGCTTCACATTGATCTTGTTGTAGGACCAAATCTACAATGTTCTCTTTAAACCACATTTTTACCGATTTCAGAAGTCCTTTTTGCTTCAACTTTGTCATTCGTTTAGAATTTAAAATACCGGTAAACAACCACAAAGCATAAAGCAACCATAAGCATTAATTACCACATGGTATTTTACAATGCACTATATAATACTTTCTTTAAGCCCAGAAAGATGGTTCATCTGTAAACATAATGTCCGACTCTGCTAGAATATTCTTGTGTTCAGATGATGTGTGTCTGTCGATGTTTGCCGGACAGCAACGGCTTAATAATTGTGCTTCGATAAGTGATATCGTGTTCGCGCAATCTGCTTCTAACTGTTATTAAACTAATATTTATGGTCTTATTGGCCAGCTTGGATTGTTCTTGATGAAGTACTAATTGTGTTTTTTTCTTAAATAAACAAATAAAAGTTTTATCCTGACGTGTTGTTGTCGTGCGATTTTCGCCGCGTGAACTCCTTTTTGGTGCGCACACAAAAACCTCATTTCAATAAGAACTGTTACTCACGACACATACAATGGATAACTACAGAAAAAAATGCCTTCAAGCGTTGCTTATTATACAGACTGTAAATGCAGGCATATATTTAGAAATACGTGGAAAATTGATACTTTTATAAAATTTGTTTTTTAAATTTAAATTGTATTTACTGAAAAAATACGTTATTTTTTACATGTTACAATTAACTTTTACGTCAAACACGGCTAAAGATAGCATAACAGAACCTTGACTTTGTACCTTGAGCATCGACGGATACTTGAGGTTAGTTCATAAAACCCAAATGTTGACATATATTCAAGCATACGCAGGCCCTTGAGTACGATTTGTAAATACTTTCTAAGTCTATACTTTTGCAGAAAATGTACATTTCATTTTTTTTCACAATAGTTTACTTTAGGACATTTATACTTTTTTGACGTGACAACATATTATGAAAAGGTAAATAGATTTCAATACAAGATTTTAGCAATGGCCCAGTGGTCGTTATTGTTAAGTAATTGTAAGTTTGTTGACTGATACGCGCTTAGATTTATAATGTTCTATTAGTTGATATAGAAATAAACCCAATATTAACGTGTTCGTGAAAAGTTCTGTTGATTTGAGTATCCATTACATCATTTATTAGGTATAACTAGAGTCCGGATTAAAAAGCATTAAAAATATTGAAAAAAGCGCTTAAAAAGCCTATCGATTTTCGAAAAAAAAGCATTACCATATGCAAAAAAAGCACGTACATTATACAAAATTGTATAAATTATATATACATTATTGATTAAATAAACATTGATTTTGAGATTTATAATAATTTATTTTTATAACATTAACATTTAAGTACTTCAACAAAAACATGTAATAAATTCAGAAAACATGTTCAGTCATATAACTCAAATATTTTAAATAAAAGAAATTTTCAAAACATTTTTAATTCATAGATACAGAGTAATATTTAATAATTATAATTGAAACATGTGTTTTAAAATGAAAAACCTTAAATTCTTTTTATTAACAGTTTTTAATAAAAACAACATAAAAAAAAATTATTTCCGTTTGAAACACGAAATTATTAAATGTTCATTTAAATGTTCCATTGTAAAGTTCTGTCGTCTATCACTTAAAATGTTTTTATAATTTGAAAAACTACTTTCGACATCAACACTAGTTATAGGGGCATATTTAAATTTTGCCACGACAGCTGGATCCATATTTAATTCTTGAACTACCTCTCCACTTAAGATCGAGGATATTTTACTTAAGGTTTGAAATCCCCCGTTCTTTGACAAAACATCGTTGAGTTTTGTTTGCACTGTTTGACCAATGCGCCCAGGTATACCGTCTATGGCACTTTTAAAATCACTATTTTTTTTAAGAGATTCAACTAATGACAATTGCTGCTGCTCTAAGGATTTTATGGTTTTACTTACAAGATTAAAATGACATTTAATAAAAGAGAGACTATTTTTCAATTCTGCTTTTTCTAAAACGGCTTGGCAATCTCTTATCGATTTAACAGCAGTATCTGAAAGCTCGAACACAAGGTTTTTAAAATCTTCGAAATGTTCAGCGTAGTATAAAGCAGCGTCTAACCAAGTTCCCCACCGAGTTAACACTGGCTCAGGTGGTAATGGAATGTTAGGCAATCTTTTTCTGAAGAGTTGCACTCTTAAAGGGGCTTTAATGAACGTTTGTTTGCCATTTTTTATTAGTTAATTAACAAGAGGGAATTGAAGCCGTATAATTTCGGCAACCCGATTAAGACCGTGTGCTAAACAAGTGCAATGAACTAAATTTCGATAAAAAATCTTAAGATTTGATGCAGTTTTAACCATATACGGTGCAGCATCAGAAAGCATTAATAATATTTTGTCATAGGGCACAGCCTCGGGTAGATAAAAATTTGTTAATGTCTCATTTACAAATCTTGTAACTGTATTGTTATTTGTTGCTTCCAGCTCTTTTGAGCATATCAAGTATCCTTCCGTTAATATTTCCTCATTAAGCACACCTATAATTAAGTTTGCAACATACCTCCCGCAAACGTCTGTAGTTTCGTCTACGGTAAACCAAATGTAATTATTACCCACTAGCGTTTTTATTTTCTGGATAATTTCTTTATATACAGAGCTAACATAACATTTTCGAAGGGTACTTTCATCCGGTACATGTATCTTGCAATATTGTTCCAAAAATCTTTTAAAGCTATCATTTTCTAATTTGTTTAATGGTATATCAGACTGCACCATAGCTTTGCATAGATCAAAATTAAATCGCTGTTGTTCGTTATAGCCAGAACATGACTGTAAGGATTCACCAATTGTTTGTTGCTTAGATTTATTTGTAAACCTTTGTAGACTTTGTTGATGCAAAACTGTTTGTACATGTTGTTTAATATTGTATTTTTTGTCGCACTGAATCTAAAATTAGGAACAACAATGATGTATCAAGGATTTAATCTATAAGAAACAACTTACCGTTTTTATACAGGCTCGGCAAAATAATCTACCATTTTCAAAATGCAACTCTTTATATTCTTTAATCCATTCGTCTACCGTGGGCCTCTGCTTTGGCATTTTAAAATAATTTTACACAAAACTAAACTAATTCAGTTTAACAACGTGGGTGTAAACACACTTATAGAATGTAATAGTTCATGAAATGTTTGTTTACAAATGTCAAAGACACCGGGGAATTCCAGGAACGGAGGTGTATCACGTGTTTGTGATGTGATATTTCTAGCGGCACTGTTTGCTGATGCGACGCGATCAACGGGGAAGTACCTACGTGTGTATGGAGATGCGGGGAAATAGTCGACATAATGCATATTTAGATTCTCATGTTTGATACGTTGTTATTTTTTAATTATTTTTATGTTTTCCATGCATCTTTTTCTACACTAAGTATATTTCTGATTTGTTTATGTAAACTTATACGTAAAAATATTAAAAAAGAAAGCTGTAAATAAGCACAAAATATTAAATTAAGGACAAATATTACTAAAAAAGCAAAAAAAGCATCTGAACATTAGTGCCAAATGACTTATTTTTACATATTTCGTACACATTTTAATACTAAATGTATCTGCTTGTAATATTTATAATAAGCTTAATGCCTAGAAATCCGGACTCTAGGTATAACGGTTGCCGTCTATAACAATTTTGCGGGCTCAACCATATTTTCGGGACTAATTTTCAAAACAGGTCTTTTAGACTTTCGCGATAGTGTTTTATCTTTTATCTGAAATATAGAACATAATCGCTATATACATTGTTATTCGGATAAGTTGACATAGAAATTATAATAGATCATAGCACAGAACCTACTTCCGTTAAATCCCATAACTAGTAACATTCGAATATGATAGAGTAATAAATAATGGTTAGCGTAGCATAACAATTAAGGGGGCCTTAGTAGAGCAAAAGAGTTATTCAAAATATATGCACTTTTTAAAGCATTTTATTTTTAATAGGTAATGTATATCTTAATACTGTTCCTAAAAAAATTTTTTACCAAATGTAGCAACATTTTCAAAATGGAATTAGGCATATGCTATTTGGTAATGAAGATTCTTGCGTAAAATTGTAATATTAAGTTAGATATTTGAAATTAGACAGCAACTTACCCTACAGACCCCGAGTTTACAAGGAAAGGCAATGGTGTGGGGCATTGGCTATGTGGTGAACTCGCCAACGAACTTCTTGTGCTGGATATCTGACTATGCGGGCACTGGGGTGGTCCCACAGCTATAGCACCTGGTCCTCTTTTCCTAGACCAACACAATAGGGTGTTCCTAGTACCGTTTTCAATTGTAGCTGCAATGAAAGGTATGTAAAAATTCTAAATATATTTTTGACATTTTAGGTATTATAATTATAGTTTCAAATAAGTTTGAAAATGTAAAAAAATCATTCGGTTCTATTCGTGGATTTACACAACGCTAGGCTCTTGAATAAACAGTACAATGCTTGTATAGGGCTGTAAAAACGATTTACATTATTCAGTTTAGCAATCAAACATCAGCTCATCATGTAATTAATGGATCCAGGTTCAAAAATATGTACGTCTAGCGGAAACTAATTTAACCCGGCTTAGTTTTTATTATAATAGCAAGAAGCGTAGATATAAAGTGGATCATAATTTATTTTTGTAAAAGCACGATAATTTTATGAAATATTATGATTAAAACGAATAGTTTTTGAATGTTTGACTGAAGCAGAATAAACACACTGGATTTAAAACTGCATACGAATATACCATTACCGAACGGTGCAATAAATTTTGTGACTTGACTGGAGCAAATAGTCAAGCACATTGTTGCCAGATTTTCGTTTCTATCGGAATGAAACCATGTCATTTCTAATAAGTAATAGTATATTACATTAAAATGATTAATTTAAAATGTTGTTTTATGTGCACAAGACATGTATATGTGTGTATAGATAGTTTTGTAAAATTCATTTAATCTCAACTTTTATTTACAGTAAAAAAATTATAATTACGGAACTGTAAAAATAAGATGCAATAGTAATAAATGAAACTGTTAAGGATTACTAAAACTATTTTATTAAACTCATTAAAATTATTTGTATGACTACTGTAATTGAAATATAAATAAAAAAATAGGTACATACATACGTGGGGAAGGTGAAAAGTTCTCGGCCTGACAATGAAAGACTGCGATTTAAATTTAAAAAATGATTTTATTTTTCTACATAATCTCCCTTGAGTTCAACACACTTGGTCCAGCGTTTTTCTAATATCAATATTCCTTCCCGGAAGTGAGAGTCTGGAAGAAGGCTGTCAAAATATTCTTCTACAGTCCTTTCAACTTCTTCGTTGGATGTGAATCGCTTTCCAGAAACAAATTTTTTCAAATTTGGCAATAGATGGAAGTCTGAGGGTGCCAAATCAGGAGAATAAGGAGGATGGTCGAGCAAATCGTACCCCAAATATCGCAATTTACCCATCGCCAACGCACCCTTGTGTGCGGGTGCGTTGTCCTGATGAAAAATGATTCTTTTCTTCTTCAAACCAGGCCTCTTCTCGCGAATTTTGGCATCCAGCTGGTCAAGAAGGTTAGAGTAATACGTGCCTGTAATTGTTCTGCCTTTTTCAAGGTAATCAATTAACAAGATTCCTTTTGCATCCCAAAACACGCTGGCCATGACTTTTCCGGCAGATGCGATCGACTTCGCTTTCTTTAGCGCTGAACCACACACCGGCTTCCACCCACTGCTTCGACTGCTGTTTCGTTTCTGGCGTGTAGTGGTGGGCCCATGCCTCATCCATGGTGGCAAATCGCCGCACAAAATCGGTCGGATTCTTGTTAAATCGGTCCAAAGAATGCTCCGAAAACCGTTTGCGCATTTCCTTTTGATCGACATTCAGCTAATGCGGCACCTATCTTGCGCAGAGCTTTCTCATCTCTAATTCTTTGTGCAAAATGTTTCGCACCCTTTCTTCCGATATTCCCACAGCCTCAGCTATCTCACTCACTTTCACTCGCCTATCGTCCAACAATATCATGTACTTTTTCGATGATTTCTGGTGTGGTTGCGGTTTTTGGCCGTCCTTCACGTGAGTCATCTTCGAGGGACGTACGACCACGTTTAAATTCAGCTGCCCACTTTTTAACGGTTGACATCGAAGGAGCAGACTCCCTGTATACTTTCGTCAACTTCGGATGAATTTCCATAGGGGTTCAACCATCCAAAACAAAGAATTTTATAACAGCACGATATTCAAGTTTATCTATTTAAAAAAATAACACGCACGACATCTACTACAAAAATTCTTGCAAACAAACTACTTGAGAGAACAAGTTGAAAGTTTTCATATGAACTAAAGACACATGCAGCCACGCAGGAAACATAAATTTCTGTTAATTGTAACGCCATCTCTGTGTCAGGCCGAGAACTTTTCACCTTGCCCACGTATAGTTAACTATTGATTTCTTAAATGCGTACATAGATTTAATAGATTATGAAACAAAAAGGAAATTTTGTAATTTAATTATTATTTTGGTTAACACAGAGATGCTTAACAAACAATTTATTAAGTCATCATTACGTTGAAATAATAAATTGTTCTACATCACCTTGCATTTCATCCATCTTTCCAACTGCAAAAGAGAAATATTTAACTGACGTAAAGTTTGTGAAGTCGCTTACTTTTTTTAATATGTTCTATGTAGCCAATTTTATATGGTTACATTCTCAGGAGCATATTTAATTAATAATGATCTTGTAATTTGAACGCTGTATCGTTCGTTCTAATAAATTACTTTATTTGTGCCCACACTATCTCAATTGGGCTTAACGTACAGTGTTAAGGCGATAATCTTAATATATCATAGCCCCTATCCTAGCAGTATATACTCGTAGTTCTAAGTAATAATTATCATATTTGTGTCTTCAGTTCGAAACCAGGAATAGTAAATCTCGCTTTAATATTCTGTTCTATTGTAATATTTTTCTACCGTAACCACATTTTTACGTCATCTAGTGTATGATAAACTGACAGCGTTACAGTGGCAATAAATCGTATCTCATTCTTACCAATACAGTCCGCAACGGCTGTTACTACAACACAGCAAAAATAAAAGAAGAATTTATATATATATATATATATATATATATATATATATATATATATATATATGTATGTATACTTGTAAAGAAAAAGTGGTGAGAACGCTCTATAACTAACTTATTAGATACGACGAAATTGTTTGATCATTTTCTCTCCTATAATTTCCACGGAAAGAAATGTATTACTTTTTAAAACTGAAAACAAATGGCAAACGTAGTGCCCAATACTTTTTCGTAGTAAATGTATATAAACTTAGAATAATGTACAAAGGGTACTAGGAAAGTTTTCCAATATGACGCAACAATGAGTCGTAGGAAGCTGCTTTTTGCTGCATGTTGAGACATGTTCATACGTGCATAGTAGCCGCCGTGCCATGTCGATGGGCTCAGTTATTCACTAGCAGTGGGAATGTAAAGTGCTTGCGATGGCATCGTGGTCACGAAATGAGATAAGGGCAGTTTTGCGTTATAATTTCGTGCGTGATTTAAACATAGACCAGTGCTTCGAAGAAATGACTCTTGCACTAGGTGATGTTTGTCCACATCGCATAACGATATTCAGGTGGTATAGAGAATTCCAAAGGGGAAATTTAACTGTGGAGGATCCTGAGAGGTCGGAAAGGCCACGAACGTCAGTTACGGAGGAAAACGTTACTACTGTGAGGAAAATGCTTGGTGAGGACATTCGAGTGACCTACCAATAGATAGAGGGTACTTCAGGCGTAAATGCACCATCAATTCGTTCGATTCTGTATGATTATTTGCACGTGAAGAAACTTTGTTCTCTCTGGGTGCCGCATCGACTGACTGAAGAGCAGATGACACGACGTGTGACTTGGTGCCGGGACATGCTAAAAAAGTTTAATAAGGGACAATCTCGGTATGTGAACAATACCGTGACAGGTGATGAGACTTGACTGTACTATTACAATGTGCCGACCAAAGTTCAAAACAAAGTTTGGGTCTTTGATGATGAGGACACACACGTAGTTGTCAGAAAATCCCGATCTGTAAAGAAGAAAATGATAACTGTATTTTTCAAATCGAGTGGAATTGTGGAACGCGTCGTTTTGAACACACAGAAGACAGTCACAGCTAAGTGGTATACTGAACAGTGCCTGCCTAAAGTCATTGGATCTACGAAGAACCTGCGACCAAATTCAAGAATGGACACCTGATTTCTCCATCACGATAATGCTCTAGCTCACTGCGCCAAAGCCTGTACCTAATATTTGGCCACGACAGGATTGAAACCCTCCCTACAGTCCAGATCTTGCTCCTTGCGACTTTGCACTGTTTCCGCATGTGAAAATAAAGCTAAAAGGGAGGCGGTTTTCCAGTGATGAGGACCTTGTGTAGAGTAAATTACTTTGAAAAAATTAAATAAACAAAGCTGTATTGCAAAACTTTCCTAGAACCCTTTGTATTTCAAACTTAGTAATAGGCAATTTAAGTATTTTATCATATTAGATTATATTAAAATGTAATTGATTTTCAAGTGTTTATATAGAAATTCCAACTAAGTAGGCTTAATATAATAAATCTTATATTTTCATATATTATTTTTGAGGAAATTTAATAGCTAAATTTGTCCACTTTAAAATGTTGTCAAGATTTGGAGACATCTTCACTCATTCACACAGAACTTAAATTATAAAAATGAAATTTAGAGAACTATAAGATATATTACAAAATTAAACCAAAAGCAAAATAAAATTATTTCGGTAGTATGTAGTAAAATTTATAAAACTTTTATTTCGTCAAAATATCCATTGCTTTCATTAGGAAACGTTTAAATTACATGAGGTAATCCTTGTATTTATTTATCGAGGACTATGCAGTGTTATTTATTCACCTTGAAAAAGGTGCTGTAAATATATGGTGGAGGTTTGACTCTTCTAATTTGCACTTGGCCTTTGTTGTGGTTATGATATTATTCATAATAAATAATTTGTATAATTTTTATTTGAGTAATGCTATATGATTAATATCGTTGCCAGTATGAATATAAAATTTTCTTATTAATCTTTTCTCATTATTTCTCATTACAAGAAAATAACTTGTAGTATACACTTTTTTCTTTTCGACTTACAGTAGTTTGATGCAATCTCATCGCTTTTAAATATATGTTGAAATGTGATAATGTATCTATTATTTAGTAAAATTGAAAGTACATACTTCGAAAATTGCTTTATGTGCATACATTTATTAGTTGTCTAAATTGGTACCACTGGGAATGTGCATATTGCATTATAGTATACAAAGAATAAACATTGGTTTGAGTTACAGATGAATTTGTAACAGCAGTTTTTTTAGTATCTACAACCCACTGCTCTATTGTTATCTTTAACGTGGTCAGCTTGGTATGCAGAAACTTTCTAAATTAATAATAAAACAAGGCGTGGTATAATATTTGATATAAATACATATGTATTATATATTACTTGTGTGTATATAGAAATTCTTTATTGTTCTTTAGATATGGATAAATTAGGACATAGAATAATACACTTATAAATATTTTTGTCTTGAACTTATCTTAATTTTGGTATAATCATAAATGTGTTTAGTTATACAAATACATATGATCAATAAACAAACTTTAAAGCGAGAGTTAGGTTAGTCACGGAAATGTAATGAAATTTTGCATAGTCATGTAATATAAATACAGCAAATAATTTGAAGCTAAACAAAGAACTTAAGACCTGATCATATGATAATATATTCCATATATTTTCAATAAAACTTGAATCAGAAGAATTTCTGAACTAAGAAAATCTTGAAATTTAAATTTTCTAATGTTTTAAATGTCTAGTATCTTCAGCAAAGAATACATTACTTTACTTGTTTTATACGATGCCTTCTGTATTACATATAGGGAATATATAATTTACGAGGATGATTTGGCAGGAGAGCTACACTAGTGCGAATAAATGGAATATCTTGAAATACATATTCGTGGTGGTGAATCCTAATATTCGTTATTATTTAAAAAGCTAAGCATATCTGAAATTTTGGCTGATATGGAGTAAATTTTAAATGACAATGCTCCTTCGAGAACAATTTGTCCCTGAGTTGCCCGATTTAAACTTGGTGATATGAATATCGAAGGATTATTAAAAATTGCAAAAACTCCAGAAGTGATGAATAAAATTATTAGTAGTGGTTTGAACGAGCGAATAATTGACATCAGAAGCAGATAGTAAAATGTCCAATTCTGCTATTTTATTGAAGTCAATACTTCCAAGCTGTTAGCAAAGTGGATACTGGGAATTTTGGTGATTAAAAACATGAAGGAAAGCGATAATTTTAACCTATTTAACAAGAACCCAACTGTTTGTTGCGAAACTTATTACAATTGATGAAATTTAATTTACTGAAACCAAGCGGCAATCTCAACAGTGGATAATGACTCTTCCCATAGAAAGCCGAAATATTTTCATCAACGGGTAAGGTTACTGTTACATTTTTTTTTGATTTGAAGGGAATAATTTTCATAAACCATCTTGAAAAGGGTTAAACCGTTAACAGACCATAGTATGCTGCCCTATTGGACAAATGACAGAAATCAACATCTCGAAAAATAACCTGATATGGCCGATAAATAATTCTCTCTCATCATGGTAATGAGCCTTCTCATAGCAAGCAAATTGTTGGAAAAAAATTGGACTAGTCGATGTTCCAGTTGAAGCGTTTCGTATTTTTTACTTAATTCCTTTCATTTTAACGTTAACTTCTTATATAAGTCAGTTATGTAATCATGTTTAATCCTTATGTGTTCCATTGTGTGCTTCTTCCTCTATTAAATTAATGTTTATATTGATTACACAATTGGTTATAATTACTTTAATATTCGTATTATAAGACTCCATCAAAATTACATATTTAAGAAAGATTATAATTCCACATTAATTTTCGTATTTTGTATACGTATTTCGACAACTCAGTTGTCATCATCAGCAGCTCATTAAGCAGTGTCGCACCTGGAGAACTACGGCAAGAAATACCCGTACGAAAAAACTAATCCCTACAGTGCGCGTCTTGGCTTTCAGCGGTACGGATCGTGTGCTAAAAGGGAGGCGGTTTTCCAGTGGCGAGGAACTTCTGCGGGTTTGGGACAACGAATGTGCTTTACTCGCCAGTGAAACTTGGCAGAACTGGTTTAAAGATTGTTTTCGGAGGATGGGGAGGTGTATTGGTTGTAGAGGAAATTACGTTGAAAAAATTAAATAAACAAAGCTGTATTGCAAAACTTTCCTAGTACCCTTTGTATGTACTATAATTAAGCTTATTTCATTTTCCCTAAATTAAATGTACGAAGGAGCGTTTTTATATTCGCGGAATGAGCGGGTTGTAGAGGGGTGAGTAGGCGCATTGGGGGCGTGGCCTGTGCAGCGACTCATGATTAGTATAAATACGAAGTTTCATTGTTATTAGACAGTTAGTCTTTGAGCTATCGTCAACCAAGTAACATAATCAGGAGTGAAAAGTGAAATATGGAAAAAATCGAATATCGTGCCGTTATAAAGTTCCTTACCAGGCAAGGAAAATCAGTCGCGACCATAATGAATGAGATGTCATTGGTTTACGGCGACTCTTGTCCAGGAAAAACCATTGTGTACAAGTGGCATAGTTTATTTAAACAAGGAAGGGAATCCCTTGAAGACGACCCGAGGTCGGACAGGAGCATTGAGGTGACCACGCCAGCACTTATCCAAAAAGTTGAACAAATTGTACTCGAAGATGCTCGACTAAAGAAGAAACAACTCGCAGAAATGGTTGGAGTATCCGATACTACAATTTTTAAAATCCTACACGATCATCTCGGCATGTCTAAGGTCAGCGCAAGATGGGTGCCGAGAATGCTCACGCCGCCGCAAAAACAACAGCGCGTAGAGTTTTCGCGTGCATTTTTGGACCTCTGTAATGAAGACAAGGATGGTGTATTGAGTCGAATTGTTACTGGAGACGAAACTTGGGTTCATCATTACGAACCTGAGTCCGAACAAGGCTCCATGCAGTGGCATAAAAAGGGCATAGCACCTCCCAAGAAATTTAAAGTGTCACAATCAGCTGGGAAACTCATGGCAACGGTATTTTGGGACTCGGAAGGAATATTGTTGATTGATTATAAAGATAAAGGTGTTTCTATAACCGGAGAATATTACGCTTCAATATTAGAGCGACTAAAAGAAGCCATTAAAGAGAAAAGACGGGGAAAATTGACAAAAGGTGTTCTGCTTTTGCACGACAACGCGCCAGTCCACAAGAGCCGCGTTGCGTTAGCTGCCCTGCATAAGGTGGGCTTCGCAATTGTGAATCACCCACCCTACAGCCCAGACCTGGCACCGAGTGATTATTACCTGTTTCCGAAAATGAAAAAAGAGCTGCGGGGTAAAAAATTTACTGCCGATGATGAAGTCAAGGAGGCAGTTTCGGCGTATTTTGCAGATAAAGAGAAATCATTTTTTTATGAGGGTATAAATAAATTAATTGAAAGATGTGAAAAATGTATCCGTCTTGCAGGTGAATATATTGAAAAAGAAAAATAATTTGGTTTTTTTATTTCCACCCCTCGTCCCCCATTCCGCGAATATAAAAACGCTCCCTCGTATATATATACACTACCGCTCACGGAAGTATGGGCAGCAACTATATCAAACAACAATAAGAAAAAAAAATACGAAATTGAACAAAAATTAATATTTATTGATTCTTCATATAATAAAAATTAAAATTATAATTCATTAAACTTATTCCTAATATACTTATATATTATATTAATTATACTTTCTTTTCGTCGAAGAAACCATCGTTCGCGGCGATTATAGCTTTTGTTATTCAGGGCATTCTTTCTATTGATTTTCTTATTACATCTGGTGTAATGTTATTCCATTCTTTTTGTAAAATATTCCAAAGTTGTTCCTTCGATGTTGGACAATCCTTTCTAACTCTTCTATCGAGTTCATCGCATTATAATTCAATGGGTTGAGGTCCAGACTCTGAAGCGGTCATGTCATTACTTTCAAAATAATTTCTTTTTTTTTTCTTAGCCTCAAGGTAATTTTTACACAACAATGACGTGTATCCGTCATTATCATGCATAAATTCAAAATTATTACTGATTAATCGCACGCCTGACGGTAAAACGTGATTTTCCAAAATTTCTTGATAATTCTCCTTTCTCATAATACCATTTATTTTTATCAAATCTCCCATTCCGGCTAATGAAAAACAGCCCAAAACTACGTTTCACCGTTGGAGCTATGCGATCTGGCAACATTTTTTTTCGCGCCGATCGTCTGACGAAAATTCTTCTCTTTTGCCCGAACAAATTTCGATTCGTCACTTCACAGTACGTTCTTCCACTCATCGATTGTCCAATTACGGTGTAAAATTGCCCATTGAAGTCGTTTCTGCTTATTTCCACGTCGTAATAATGGTATCCGTGAGGCAACGCGACCGGGTAAATTTGCTTCGACTAATCGTCGTTTCAATGCACCCACAGAAATTTTTTTAGCACGGCCCTCATTAAATTCGGCTGTTATTTCAGGTGCCGTTAATTTTCTATTTCTTTTGCTAATTAATTTAATTCTTTCGTCGTCAGCTTTGGAAGTACCTTTCGATGGTCCAGGCCGATAACGGTCTTCCAGACTGCCAGTTTCTTGAAACCGACGAATTGTGAGATTCGCTGTCGATTTTTTCACTTTTAATTTTTCGCCAATACCGCGAACTGAATACCCCTCACGAAGCAAAGTAAGTATCGCTGATCGTGTTCCACTATCAAGCGGCTTTCCCTACGGCATTTTGTAAACAGAAATTACACTATTCACTTACAAAATAGACAACTTCACACAAGCACGCTCAGTGATCTCCTGATGGGCACAAGGAGCTAGTAATAGGGTAACCGACTCATTTCACGTAAATTTCTAGACTTTAGTCCCTTCTTAATGACCGTACCACTAATCCTGATTATACATAGTTGGAATTATCGTACAATGCTATTGAGATGCAATATCAGGTAATTATAGCTATTGTTGGATAAAATTGTTTCTGTCATATTATTTAGAGAATACATACAAAGGGTACTAGAAAAGTTTTGTAATATGACGCAACAAAGTTCATACGTGCATAATAGCCGTCGCGCTATGTCGATGGGCTCAGTTATTCATTAGCAGTGAGAGTGTAAAGTGCTTGTGATGGCATCGTGGTCACGAAATGAGATAAGGGCAGTTTTGCGTTATAATTTCGTGCGTGGTAAACATAGACCAGTATTTCGAAGAAATGACTCTTGCACTAGGTGATGTTTGTCCACATGGCACAACGATATTCAGGTGGTATAGAGAATTCCAAAGGGGAAATTTAACTGTGGAGGATGCTGAGAGGCTGGGAAGGCCACGAACGTCGGTTATTGGCGAGGACAGACGAGTGACCTACCAACAGGTAGAGGATACTTCAGGTCTAAATACACCAGCAATTCGGTCGATTCTGCATGATCATTTGCACGTGAAGAAACTTTGTTCTCTCTGGGTGCCGCATCGACTGACTGAAGAGCAGATGACGCGACGAGTGACTTGGTGCCGGGAGATGCTAAAAACGTTTAATAAGGGACAATCTCGGTATGTGAACAACATCGTGACAGGTGACGAAACTTAGCTGTACTATTACGATGTGCCGAGCAAAGCTCGAAACGAAGTTTCGGTCTTTGATGATGAGGACACACCCGTAGTTGTCAGAAAATCCCGATCTGTAAAGAAGAAAATGATATTTTTCAAATCGAGTGGAATTGTGGAACGCGTCGTTTTTGGACACACAGAAGACAGTCACAGCTAAGTGGTATACTGAACAGTGTCTGTCTAAAGTCATTCGATCTATGAAGAACCTGTGGCCAAAGTCAAGAATGGACACCTGGTTCCTCCATCACGATAATGCTCCAGGCCACCGCGCCAAAACCTGCACCGAATATTTGACCACGACAGGATTGAAACTTCTCGAGCACCCTTCCTATAGTTCAAATCTTGCTCCCTGCGACTTTGCACTGTTCCCGCATGTGAAAATGAAGTTGAAAGGGATGGGGACCTTCTGTGGGCTTGGGTCAACGAGTGTGCTTTACTCCCTAGTGAAATTTGGCAGAACTGGTTTAAAGATTGGTTTCGGAGGATGGAGAGATGTATTGAGTGTAAAGGAAATTATTTTGAAAAAATTAAATGAACAAAGCTGTATTTCAAAACTTTCTTAGTACCCTTTGTATATACAAATACAATACCTATTTAAATTATAAACCTTAAGAATAAGGCATAATAATACTATCGCTATTTATTGACATTAATATAATTTTTATGATCGTTATATAAAATTTAATCAAGTGTCCATACTTCCATGAGCGGGAATGTATGTATACACGTATATAGATAATTGACCAACTAATGTTGCTGACAAGGATTGAAACTGTTACATACTATCCATTCAAATCCAATTGTAAAATTTAGCGTACTAGATATAATGTATGTATTATTTATACTAAATTTAGTAGTAAGTATGTAAATAAACATATTTACGACGCATATATTTGATACGAATGAAAGTAATAAATTTGGGCGATAATTTATCACAGGACTGATAAGTTTCAACGTGTTCCGTAACTATGTAACACCGTACTAAATCATAAGTCATATCTTTTAAAATAGTATCTGGCATGTTACTGAGATTTGAAAGTAACAAGAAGAAAATATTTGCTTCTTATCAGTTGTTAAATATAAATTTAAAAGTCAAAAATTAACAACTCAAAAAATAGGCAATTACGGGCAAACAATAAATAATACGAAACTTTATTTATTTTAATAAAACGTTTTAATTTGTAATATGGGAGAAGGCTGGGAATTTTCTAAAACTGCTTTTATGGATAAATAAATACAGGATATTTATAATTTTTTTTTGTATATGCAATTTAATGAACTGTTTTTGTTGTAATTTACGTGTTTAGTGCTCTTTCTACGTAAACATAAAATTAAGAATTTTTAATTTTTATAATTACTAATTAATTAATGTAAACAACTAGTCCATATTTGATAGTTAAATAATTCTGAGCTCGCAAATTCTGCAAAATTGGTTGTTCATTTATATATTTCTTTGTTAATTAAGCAAACATCGTTTTAAGCGATAGTATACGAACATGTACAGCCAGATGCAAAATTAGTGACCCCTTACGTTTGTTAGTTATATAACCCAGGTCCGAAGTAAAAAATGATTTACGCTAATGCATATAGTTGACATAAAGAAGACGATAACGACAACATACTTGTAAAGAAAAGTACGCGTGAAGTTTATTTAACAAAGGGAGGTTACAGATTTGATGCACATTTTTAGGATAATTCTATATAACAAATATAGGCTCCGTACAACTGTATTTTTGTCACCGTCCCTTTGGCTTGGAGAAAAAAGCTATCTTTTTCGTTCGGGATCGATTCTAGGCATTCATATTTTATTTTTTTTATTAAAATTATTTTCCGTTTTATTAAAAATTGAAAAAATTAGAATTAACATAAAATCAGTTATGAAAAAAGATAAATAAATAAAAGATATTGCATTTATGTTCTTTTCCAGTGTTTAGGATTATATGATACTTGTAGAAATATATAAAGCAAAGAGTTTGTCGGCATCGGGTACACCGAATACTCATTTTTTCATAATCTTTATTATTGAAGGAAAACAAGTCTCTTTTACATTGAAAAAAAATACATTCTCCTGAATTTCATCATTCGCCATTTCAGCTTCAACAGAATATGTCCTCTCCTCCAAAAATTACTTATTTCTATGATAATTCCAGTTAATAATGATTTTTTTTTATACAGTAGGAAAACAATATATGTATGTGTACAATTTTCTAACGTTGTAGAATAAAATGAATCAAGTTAATCATCAAATCAGAAACTTTTACATAATTACATCGAATTTTCGGAAACAAGAAACAAATCAAAAATTAAAAAGAAAATCCAATGCTCTGGATCGAACTCAAATTAGATCTAGGTTTCTGACACCTTGTTCGTATACATAGTTTATATCTGGCAAGATCCCAGACATTAACAGAATTTTACCTGTAGCCATAAAAAAGACTGCAGAATTACAATATAATGTTAAGTTTTTCCGAAAGTTGCTGTTAATACGTCTATTTAGAGCCAAATCGCATTCATATCTAACAAAAATTAGTACACCTAGAAATACTACTTGTTATAATTAGTTAGTATTAAACATTTAAGCCTTATTTATTAATATTAACGTTAAATTAGATGTAGTAAACACAAATGTGTCTCATAAGAGAGACGCTTACATGTGTTCCTATATCCTTTAGTTTGTGTATGCAATTTTTTACAGATTTATAAGTTTTCAGTGATAGATTGCTCTGTCAAAGTATTCAAGTGTGTTATGGTCTACTTAATTGAGCCTAGTAACATAGCAAACCCTGCAGTGTATATGATATCATGAATTTAGGTCGTTTATATCATCTGTGTTAGAATTATTCATCGGTGGTTAAAATATTTTCAAGTAATAGTACAGGTAATAAATTCTATTTCTCATTTCCTATGCTTTCGAAAGATTTGACGATATTAAGATTTTGACTTTAAAAGGCGATATTCTGATTTTGGCTTTAAAAGACGGTATTGGAATTTTGGCATAAAAAGACGATATTGGAATTTTGACATCAATACACATAAGATATAAGTTATGTGATATATCTTCTTGAAGTACCATACGCGTGACGCTTTTTTGGAATATTCTGTAGTTGTGATATTTTTGTATAAACGCACAATAGTACCCTCCGTTATTGTTATGCCTTAGATAATAATGTCTGACAAAATACAGTTAATGTTTAAACACGTTTGTAGTGCAAAATATATAAAATTATTTTTAATTTGAAAAATTTTATGAATATGAATAATGTGAAAATAATGCTGTAAATAAGTCACCTATACGCAAAAATGAAATATCGAAAAAGACTAAAATGGTGTATAATCGACTTTTGAACATACAGATGTGAAAGCTGGTGAATTTATCAAATAAGACGATAAACAATAA
This sequence comes from Dermolepida albohirtum, assembly GCA_031893035.1. Lineage (NCBI taxonomy): Eukaryota > Metazoa > Arthropoda > Insecta > Coleoptera > Scarabaeidae > Dermolepida > Dermolepida albohirtum. The sequence continues at coordinate 166,204 of JAVIWB010004781.1, read as the reverse complement.
ACATGAGATACTTAAGAATCGTGATGGGTACTACAAGAAAAAATATAATCTGTAATGAGGAAGTAAGACTAGTAATATAGTAGAAGTACTGATAAATAGCATATAAAAAAACAACCAGCATGCTTCAGGCATTACACGAATGAGGGAAGAATAGCGAATGCAGAAGATATGGCAAACAAAAATAACGATTAAGAAGTAGGCCTAAGGAGGTGTGGTTGAAGTGACAGGAAACTTGAGAAAACGATGACTGAGCTGGCAACAGGTGAAGAAAATAGCAAAAAGCAAAAAATCTTAGGCTAAACTAATTTACTGTTAGTATCTTAGGATGTTAACGAGGATCTTAGGATGTCTGTACATATATAAACGTTGTAGATTATTATATTTACAAAGGGTACTAGGAAAGTTTTGCAATATGACGCAACAATGAATCGTAGGTAGCTGCTTGTTGATGCATGTTGAGACATGCTCATACGTGCATAGTAGCCGCCGCGCCATGTCTATGGGTTCAGTTATTCATTAGCAGTGAGAGTGTAAAGTGCTTGCGATTGCATCATGGTTGGTGAGATAAGGACAGTTTTGCGTTATAATTTCGTGCGTGGTTTAAACATATCGTAGACCAGTGCTTTGAAGAAATGACTCTTGCACTAAGTGACGTTTGTCTACATCGCACAACGATATTCAGGTGGAGAATTCCAAAGGGGAAATTTAACTGTGGAGGATGCTGAGTGGCCGGGAAGGCCACGAACGTCAGTTAAGGAGGAAAACGTTACTACTGTGATGAAAATGCTTGGCGAGGACAGGCGAGTGACCTACCAACAGATAGAGGTTACTTCAGGCCTAAATGCACCAGCAATTCGTTCGATTCTGCAAGAACATTTGCACGTGAAGAAACTTTGTTCTCTCTGGGTGCCGCATCGATTGACTGAAGAGCAGATGACACGCTAAAATAGTTTAATAAGGAACAATTTCAGTATGTGAACAACATCGTGACAGGTGACGAGGCTTGGCTGTACTATTACGATGTGCCGACCAAAGCTCAAAACAAAGTTTGGGTCTTTGATGATAAGGACACAGCCGCAGTTGTCAGAAAATCCCGATCTATAAAGAAGAAAATGATAACTCGAGTGGAATTGTGGAACGCGTGGTGTTTGACACACAGAAGACAGTCACAGCTAAGTGGTATACTGAACAGTGCCTGTCTAAAGTCATTGGATCTATGAAGAACTTGCGGCCAAAATCAAAAATGGACACCTGGTTCCTCCATCACGATAATGGTCCAGCTCACCGCGCCAAAGCCTGCACCGAATATTTAGCCACGACAGGATTGAAACTTCTCGAGCACCCTCCTACAGTCCAGATCTTGCTCCCAGCGACTTTGCACTGTTCGCGCATGTGAAAATGAAGCTAAAAGGGAGGCGGTTTTCCAGTGATGAGGACCTTGGGCGGGCTTGGAATAACGAGTGTGCATTACTCCCTAGCTCTTGGCAGAGCTGGTTTAAAGATTGGTTTCGAAGGATGGAGAGGTGTATTGAGTGTAGAGGAAGTTACTTTGACAAATTAAATAAACAAAGCTGTATTGCAAAACTTTCCTAGTACCCTTTGTATATTTCTTTTAGTAAGAAACATATTAAAGATTTATTAATAGCAAAACTAAATGTAAATGAGGTTAATACACTCGTTGGATATGACAAGTGATGATTTTTTATATGTATATTTTATTTACGAGCAGTTTTACAATATTTTACGATTGTAATTAATTTATTTATACATTCATTAGAACTGTACTAAAAATGATTTAATTACATCTCAGTTAGAAATATGAAGACGCAACAATACAATCTATTATCTTCGTATTTGAAGTTAAGTAAATAATAAATACAACAATAAATAAATATATTTTTCACTAACAAAACAAGCATGTTGAATATTTGAATTTACATTTTCTAAGAAAGTATTATCCCGTATTAATAACATAGTAACTAAATGCAAATGAGGTCATTATACTTCTTGGATGTGATGATTTTAGATTCTATTTTTGTAGGTACGTAGTATATATCTGACCGTGTTGGTGTTTCTGTCTGGCTCTACTCTTCTCTACTTCGATCATGTTCTTGAACTAATAGAAATACTGCAGGACAGCTTATCAGTTTAACACATATTCATATGAGCTGCGTAAAGCATATACAATTCAGTCAACACGGGTTAATGACATGACAACATTCTACTTCAAAATTCCTTACTACATTACAAAATATAAGCGTTCTAGGTTAATGAAATTTATAATTGTATAACCTGTTAAATTACGACGATTTGATTGACTATACATTACGAATTTCAAATACAGTTATTTATTTAAAATTTTTGAAAAAACAAAGTATATAATAAATTGTTTTCATTTGGAATAACATTTCAAGTATTTTCACAGACAAAGAAGTCATTATTTTCCTGCATATAAACAGGAATGATTAAAACAAATATACAATTCTTTACAAAGAAATGATTATACTTTATTCGTGTTGCTGTTGTGTACCGTGTACTTATGAAGAGGGCTATTTAATCCAGAGTTTAATGAAATTTGGTAAATTTGTAGATCTTATAGAGATATGTAAAAAAACATTTTCTGGTTCTGTTATCAGGTAATTTTAGGAGGTAAAAGCGAACATCAACTAAGAAATTTTTCAATTGCAATTTTGAAAGAATTGTAATATATGTATGTAGATACAAATGTATAGTACTTCAACAAAGATGACAAAATATGTCAAAGGTAATCTAATTAGGCTTTAAGAACGACGCCCTACCCTCATCCGCAATTATGCTTCAAGAAATATGTAAGTTAAATAAATTATGTACAAAACTCTATCTGTCATTTGTTTTCAATTGTTATGTTGACCACAATACGTTAGAAGGAAGGGTACGGTCACACTTGATAAATGTAATAGAATAATCATAATTACTTAATTAATTGTAACTGTATAATATATATATATATATATATATATATATATATATATATACACTACCGTTCATAAGTATTTGGGCACCCATATTTTATAAAATTATTTGAACAGCATAGCTTCTAGGAAATTCATTCTTGTAATATTGGATAGGTATAAGGAAAGTATTAAATCTACAGAAACGCTGCATAAGTAACATTATGTATTACTTTATTACCTGCAATAAACCAAAATTTGTTATTGGGACTACCTGGGGATTAGCGCAATAAAAGTTTCTCCAAGTTCTTGTAATTGTCTTTCTGTGAAGGATACTGAAGGATAAGTTTAGTAATGATGTTTTAATGACCTCGGGCGAGTTTCATGTTATATTTTTGAAATTGCCCTCAGTTACGTTTCTGTATTAGTTGTGAGATATTCCTGTGCTAGTAGTGTTGTTAAGATCGTTAAATATGCCAAAAAGAAAAGAGATGGACATTGAAATGCGTTCTCTTATAATTGCGCACCATCAAGATGGCAAAAGCAACCGGCAAATTGCGAAACAATTAAAATTAAATAATACTTCCGTAGACTATGTCGTCAAAAAATACCGAGAAAGTGGCAGTGTTCTCAATAAATCACGGAGTGGGAGACCCAGAGCGACAACTTCTGCTGGGGATCGTGCAATAGTGATCACAAACAAAAGAAATCGACGGAAAACAGCCCCAGAAATCGCTGCAGAAATCAATGCAGACCGTCCAAAGTCAATAAGCGTAACAACGGTCAAACGTCGCTTGTACAAAGCAGGTTTGTACGGACGAATTGCAATGAAAAAACCGTTATTGCGCAAACAGAATAAGCGGAAACGCTTAAACTGGGCTCGTGAACACCAACATTGGACAGTTGAACAGTGGAGTAAAGTCTTGTGGACCGATGAGTCAAAGTTCGAAATTTTCGGGTCCAGAAGACGTGTTTTCGTTCGGAGATCTACAGGTGAGCTTGCGACAGAGCAATGTATTGTGCCTACGTTTAAACATGGCGGTGGTTCCGTGATGATCTGGGGTTGTTTTGCTGGTACGGTCGTGGGTGATATTGTGAAAATTGAGGGAATACTAAGGAAAGAGCAGTATCGAAACATTTTGGAGACCAACGCTATTGCTTCAGGATTAAGACTTTTGGGTAGGAATTTTGTATTCCAGCAGGATAATGACCCAAAGCACACATCCAAAATATGCAAAGACTATTTGCAACTCTTGGAAGCGGAAGGATCCATCGAAGTTATGAAATGGCCTCCCCAAAGTCCCGATCTAAATCCAATAGAGGTGGGAGGAACTTGATCGGGAGGTCCGGAAAGCAGTACCAACATCGGAGGCTGATTTGTGGAGGAAACTGCAGGAAGCTTGAGTCCGCATAACACCGGATACATTAGCAAAACTAATTGCAAGAATGCCGCGATTATGTGCTGCCATTATAAAAAACAAAGGAGGTCACATAGATGAATCGAAAATTTAAATATAATATGTAATTCTACTGCCAGATACTGTAATTAGTTATGTATGTACATGTAATAAATATATTTTCATTTTTTCACTAGTGCTTTTAATCATTTCTTCTAAATTTATGGGTGCCCAAATACTTATGAACGGTAGTGTATATATATATTTTGCTAATAAGAAAGCTTGTGTGAAGTAGTTTTATTGGAAAAAGTGCTAAATGGCACTAAAGCCTTCTCAAAACTCCTATTTGGCTTTATATAAGCCACGGACGTCGATGAGGTAAGACGTCATTTCTTAATTTGTACGCTGTGATATTGATTATTGAGTACAATCGAGTAATCATAAGATTTTCATATCGATATGTTCTTAAAATCATTAGAAGTACGGAGTGACAAGAGTAAAAAGAAAAGCACCTTGTAATTCGGTGGATAATATAAACCGCGGTAGGTTCGTCGTTTACCAAGAAATCTTTAGTAATCATGGTTCCGCAGACACTGAAAAACCGACTAGTTTTGAATATAAGTTTCGAAGTTACTGTACTAAAATGTGCATTCTTAGCTAAAAAGTCGGGACCAAAAAGAAATAGAAAGCCACAGTTTGAAGCAACGTAACAAGAGTGTCATAATCCTTACATAGGCCCAGGAAAACGTGCACTTTTGTTAGTAAGTTTCGGAGTTACAGATCAAAATAAGCATTTTGGTCAAGAAGTCGCGAATATTTCAGGAACCGAAAGAGATATAAAATTCTGATTTGAAGCAGACTACCAAGCGTGTCACGATGCTTACGTGGATACCGAAAGCATGGCGTACCTAGTGCAGTTTATATATTATTACCACTTTTGAAAGTAAATTTCGGAGTTACCGGACCAAAATCAGCACTTTCGATTCCCAAGAAGTCACGATTTTTTGGACATAATCGCAAATATCTCGAGAATAAAAGAGATAGAAAGTTCCTATTTGAAGAAGCGTAACGAGCGTGTCATGATGCTTACGTAGACCTAGAAAAAACGATCACTTTTCAAAGTAAGTTTAAATTATAAAACCGCATAACTCTTGATCAAACCAAAGAAAAATACATTTAAGCATTGGTAAAATGTTTGGAATTACGTGGCGTCATAAGAGTTACGTTTCGAGTAACTTTACATTTACACGTGTTTAATTTTATGTTGTTATTACATCATTCAAAAGTACTATTTAACAATCACTGCTGGAATTAATAGTAGTGTAAATTTTTACATCACCGGCAAACATGAAAATCTGGCAAATTACGCTGCTGTGGTATTTCAGAGATAATAACACGGTTGCCAGAAAAGAAATCGTTGTAGGAAGCAAAAAATTGACGATCATGTAAATAAGAATGGATTAACTTGAGTAAGGAGTCATTAAATCCTAAGAGTTGAAGCTTACGCAACAGACAACCATGATCGATGCGATCGAACGCCTTTGCCATTTCAGTATAAATGACAACTGTTTAAACCTGGATGTCCAAAATTTCTGAAACATACTGTGTAAAACCACATGATTGGTTACCGTAGAATATCCAGTAATGACGTGTCTTATAGACGAATTAATTCAAAAATCTTAGCTATATTCGATATGATAGAGATAGACTTATAGCTAGAAATATTAGAACTGCCGTCCTTAAAAATGAGACATACATATTTTTACTAATTTTCACACTGAAGGAAAGGTAGACGTTAAAAAGACATTGTAAAAGTTTTGACAAAACAAAAGGAAACTTTTTGTCAGTAGAAAGGTGCTTTATTAGATCCGGTTGTTAATTTATATTTTATATGACATCTTTAAGAAATTATTCCCATTCATAATACTTGCAATTCTGCTAGTTCAAATAATTGTTAGAAAACTAAAAGTTGCACGCCGAACAGTAGCAAGAATTGCTACACTTATCAAAGAAAATTTGCTCTCAACAACTTTCTCAACGGCCACGCAAAATCATTGAAAGGGAGGATAGAAAAATTATTAACATTGTTGTACAAAAGAGACGAATTTCCATCAGAAAGTTCTTACATCTTTTGCAACATTTTAACATAAAGATATCAGACACCGATCTTGGGAACTCGTTTATTCGTTGCTGGATTAAAATGTTGCCGGCATATGAAAAAAAAAACGTATTTAAACGAAACAAACGATGAAGAAAAAGGGTCTACAGTGGGTCAAGATGCGTCAACATGTTACTGTTGTAGAATAGAGTAAGGTCTTTCAATAAAATTATATCGCACACATTATGAAAATGTTTTCCTATATTACGTGTTAGTTACTTGTTAATTTCTCAATCAGAGATCATATGTATTTAGTAATGGTTTCAGGATTAATCAAAATTGTGAGACGCGCTATAGAAAATAATACAGATTCTTTCCTATAGCACAAAATGTTAAACATCACTCCACTGTGGTGATATGGTCATGCATGGTTGGTGCTGGAACAGGACCTCTGTACTTTATCAAAGTGACAATGAACCAGCATCAATATACAAATGTAATAAAAACTGTTCTGGTGGTCTCTATGACTTCACTAGATGTTGAGGAAAATCGTTTCATGTTTATGCAAGATGGAGTTCCGTGCTATACGATGTAATCTGTCCAGAATGCTTTACGCGATTTCGGTATACCAATATTGCCCTGGCCTGGAAATTTATCGGACCTCCATCCAACCGAAATCTACTATTTACTCGTCCCCAAATTCCAATTTAAGTAGCCATCCTAGGGGAGATTTAATAAAATATTGCAACAACTTCAATTTGAAAGAAGTTTGGATTAATTCCAGAACAATATTTTATCTAAGTGTAATATAATAAATGAATTTTAAGCAATTTTTTATAGAAATGCAAGTCACTTTGCATCACTTAAGACAAGAGCTCTGTAGCAATTTTACTATTGAAATTTAAAACAATTATAAAAGGCTATAGTATTCGTTTTTAGACAGCTTTACACGTTTCATTAAGCGGACATACAAACGAATTTGAAAACATACGTATCTTACTTTGTAATTTGTTTTTATTTTGAATTCTTTGATGTCTTTCTTGATGCTTCGTAATATGGAAAACTAATCATGCTTATGCTATTGAATTTATGACATTTATTAAGCAGGTAATGTTTTATATACGAAGGTTAATCGTTAATTAAAATCATAGAAATTAATTAAAAATTTCTGCGCTGGAGAAGAACCCGAACCTCTATCTGCTGTTTTCTAGACGGCTGCCTTACCAATTAGGCAACCAGGCAGTATACGAGGGTAGTTTGACAAGTAGTGAGAATGGAAAAGAGAAACGAATTTTTTAAATACAAAATAATTTTTATTTTTCAATATATTCTCCTAAAAGAGCAATACATTTATTTCAACGGTGCTTTTATGCCGTCTCTAAAATGCGATTCCGGAAGGCTTGCAAAATACTTATTTACGAAGATGATAAGCTCATCGTTAGACGAAAATTTCTTTCCACGTAGTGCCGTTTTCAATTTTGGAAAAAGGTGGAAGTCGGAAGGGGCTAGATCCGGCGAATACGGCGCATGCGGTACTAATTGGAAAGCAACTCGTGGATTTTGGACATCGCAACTGTGCTGGTATGCGAGGGAGCGTTGTCTTGGTGAAACAAAATCTTTTTCTTTGGCATTCCTGGTCGTTTAGAACGAATCTCAACATTTAATTTTTGTAGAAGTTCTGCATAATATTGTCCGTTTATTATGGCACCTTTCTGAAGGTAATCAATGAGCTACATGCCCTTTGAATAACAAAAAATTGATGCCATCACCTTGTTTGCCGATAAAGTGGTTTTCGATTTCTTTGGAGGTGCAGGACCACGTTCTAATCATTGTTGCGACTGTTGTTTAGTTTCGGGTGTACTGTAGTGTATCCAAGTTTCATCGCAAGTAACAAATGGCCTATAAAAATCAACCGGATTCCGCTTATAAAGGTCCAAACACTCATTGGAAATGCGCAAACGAGTGAACTTTTGATCAGTCGTAAGCAATCGCGGCACCCATCTTGCCGAAGGCTTGGAACGGCCCAATTCTTTCGTTAAAATGTGGTGTACGCGTTGAAATGTTTACCATGTCTGCTATCTCTCTCACTTTGAGTCGTCGATCTTGCGCAATAATATTATGGATTTTTATAATAATTTCCTTAGAGGTCACGATTTTGGGTGCTCCAGAGCGCGCTTCATCAATACAGCTTGTTCTACCACGTTTAAATTCATTTATCCATCTACTTATTGCGGTGGATGATGGAGCGGATTCATCTAATGTTTCCCGTAACTCATCTTTTATTTCGGTAGCTTTCATACCCTTAATTACGGAGTATTTAATTACCGCACGATACTCTGCTTTTTCCATTTTAACAAAACGACGTGTTGCTTCTTTTTCAAACAGCTGCCAAAAACAAACTAATCAACCGATTTATCTAAATATCGGAATGTAAACATATAAATAGGCAGCCTAAATTACAGTGTATTTGTTTTACGAATTAGAGCGCCACCTATGTATCATTCTCACTACTTGTCAAACTATCCTCGTACATTTACGTTGCGAAAGGCAGACATAAATGTCTCACTAAAGCAATTGCTTTGTGACCTGCCAGCAATTCAGCACTTTTAGAACTACTGACCTAGTGTAAAATAAAACTTATGAATTTTCGTATACTATTTTTTACAAAATTTTTTATGTAGAAAAAATTTGTTGTTAATACTAATATGAAGAGCTTGACTTCTTTATCTCGCTTTATATGTAACAAGAATGTAAATATAATAAAAAAAAACGTGAAGAAACGGTTTCACGACAACTTTATTTATATATCGTGACTGATATCATTTAAATCAAGTCCTAAATCTTCTCGTACCATTCAGTACTACAAGACACTGGGTTTACATAATTGGCGTTATGCGCAATATAAGCGCATCGAATGCTAAATGAAAACACGGTATCATATTTTGCGCACATGACTTGGAAGCTATGAAGTACTCCATATTTAGAAGCAAATTCACTAATAACAACAAATCCAAATTTAGTTAGATCCGGTATACACACTATCGTCCATAAGTTTAATCGCACTACATATAATTTTAATTGCAGAAGGAAATAAAATATTTAAATTAATATATTGAAATTTTATCCAAACTAAAATCATTTTACATATTTGCACGTTATTTAACCGACGTATTTTATATAAACGAATGAACGCCTGCCTTATTTTCTGTTTCAAGAAATAATATTCAGGTAAGAAATATAATGTCATAGAGGGTGTCATAGAGATTATCAATTACTCGGAATTGTTTATTGTATGGTTTATTACGTGGGCGTAATAACCAGTCTTTACTGACTGGTTACTGGACTTAGAGGTCGAGTAACAGTAAAAAAAATGACGTCTGTCGACACAACATTAACAAAAAAGACTGACCTGGGCGAGAACACACAGGTACTGGACTGTCAAAGAATGGAAACAAGTCATGGACAGATGAATCCAAATTCAAAATTTTAGGAAATAAACACCGTATTTTTGTTCGTCGTCGTGTGGGGAGAAAATGTTAGATGAATGTGTGGTTAAGACAGTGAAACATGGTGGTGGAAATGTGATGGTTTGGGGTTGCTTTGGAGAAGAGCACATCGGAAAATTAGTGCAAAACACAGAAAGAATAACAAAAGAAGTCTATTTGAGTATATTGCAAGAGCATGCTCTTCCATCAGCGATGGAGCTAGTGTGTCCGGGGTTTGTTTATCAGCAAGATAACGACTCCAAATACACAGCGAAGATTGTAAAAAGGTTTTTCGGAGACCAAACTGAAAAAGGAATCCTAACATTAATAACATGGCCACCCCAAAGTCCGGACTGCAATCCGATAGAGCTGTTATGGGACTATTTGGATCATGAAGTGCGTAAAATACCCCCTACTAGAAAAACAGATCTTTGGGGTAAGTTGCGGAATGCATGGAACTCTATCGATGAGGAATATCTGGACTGACTAGTTGAACGAATGCTACGTGTTTGTGAAGCTGTGATCGCAGCTGGATGGCTAATTTGACAAAAGTATAATTTATTATAATATTCCTTAGATTAATAATGTCAATTGTTTGAATTGTATGTTAATTTAGTATTTTATAAATGAATTTGCCATTAAATAAACAGTCTCTTCAATATCATTGCACAATTAAAATTATCTGTAGCGCGATTAAATTTATGGACGGTAGTGTATGTATGTATAAACTATAATCATGGTTAAAATATTTTACCTACATCAAATACAGTGAAAAGCCTCATTCTATGGCTTTTTAAAGAAGTACGGTATTACCTTAAAAAAACTATTTGTAACTCAAAAATTTCTTCATTGTTAACATACAACAAATATTATCTTCAGTCTCTTCTTAATTGTGCATACGAATAAATTTATTGTTTACTTAAGGATTATATATTCTTCTAATATTTATATGCAAACATCATGTAAAAAAACTACATTTAACTGTATTTTCGCTTAAAGAGGACTGAATAAATATTATCGAAATGAATTAAATGCTAACACATATTCAAACAAAATCATTTAAAATCTAAAGCTTTTAACTTAAATTAAATATAGATTATTACTTAAATAAATTTTAAATGTAAAAGTCTAAAAACGTACTTAATGCATCGGTTGGAATTTCTATTTACAAAGGAAAAGTAAAAAACTAATAAAATGAACTGGTAGGCGAAAAACCAATGATGAATGAGATTTTTACGACTAAGAAGAGGACAATTAAAGTCGACATGAAGCAAGAAGTAAATAAATTACTACAAATTAAAAGGAAAAGTAAAAAAACAATAAAATAAATTTGTAGGTGAAAAGACAATAATTAGTAAGAGAGAAAAAGGGAGGTTTTTACGGCTAAGAAGAGGACGGTTAAAGCCGACATAAAGAGAGAAATAAAAAATGCGGGAAAGGAAAACACATAAATTTTGAGAATAGGTAGAAAATGTTGACTTATTTTCTGTCTATTCTCAAACTGTATTCTCAAAATCTCTCTTTTCCTCTCCCGCTCACTTTTCCTTTTCATTTGTAGTAATTTATCTATTTCTTGCTCCATATCGACTTTAATGGTTAATTATTATTTATTATAGAAGAACTAATATATGTATTTTTAATTTGTAGAAGAGGAAATATTAATACAAATATACATTTTATTTTTATTTGTAAAAATAGTGTAGAAAGAAGAGAAGGAAAAAGCGAATACCAAGTAAAAAAGAGATTCTGCAAAAAGCAAAAGAAAAAAATCAACTGAAACAAAATGGAAACATATAGAGGAGTATAAGAATTTTTGAAACGCACACATATGTACATAATTTTATAAGGTATTATTACATTAGCATTAAAAATCTCTACCAAATTTTTATAACTAAATACTATGTAAAAGAAAATGTTGAACTATGGATAAAAATAATATCAAATATAAGACCAGTAATAAAAGTAATTAAAATTACATAATTTAATTAGCAATTTTAAATATTAAAATTCAACCGTTTAAGACAGTAACTTAGCTCAGAAATATTTTTTAATCAATATACACTTAATTAAAAAAACTGTGATTATACCCGAAAGAAAAATGCAGTTTGTCATATATATCCATAAAGGTCGATAAACAATAAAAATTGTACACATTATTTTGTTAATTTTTCTCTACAAAAGTTTTTAATATTTTTTGAAAAAAGACACAGTTATGGAGTAAAAATATGGGGTAATTTTGAAGCTGTAGAGCTAATCTATGGGTTTTGAATACTTGATTCACATTATCGTCTTCAAGTCTTAGAGCAACTGGTTTATTTTCTTCACTGTTGCCTATATATTCACCTTTATTTTAGAAATAAATGTTTCAGGCATTATTGAAAATGATGTTTGAGTCACTTAACAATTATGTAATTTCAATTTTGCCGAACACTTTCAAAAGTTTTCTGAGGCCATAAGACTACTAATTTACTGTTAGACGTCCCCATAATTTTTATTTTCTAAATATCCAACCATATTAGAATTAAGCACAACGGTTTTTCTTTCTTTGCTTTGCTTGTTTTTAAAACATCTTTGTAAGTCAACATATTGTTTAGGGTGCGATTTCATCAGTACTGTCTTTAGGTTGATAATTTTGCAAACTTCTGTTTAATGCTATTTCATTCCATCGATTTTTTTGTCCGGAAATAACCTTGTGCTCTATGCTGTAACGTGTTCTGAAACCGCTCAATTATTCATTACTACCTGAAATCATATACCGAAACGCAAGTACACCGAACTTAAATGCAATATCCTTTTTAAACATAATTTTTATTTTCACAAGTTAAATAGATGATGAGAAATATATAATGAAAAATTAGATTAGAGAAAATAACGAACCCCTATTTAATACACTTTCCCTTTAAGTGTGTAATACATACTACAATAACACAAATGATGTAATTTAAAACAATTTTCTTAATTCGAATTCTTGCATAATTTCAATTTTTGAAGTTGTATTATTTATCCTGACAAAAACTAGATTTTGTTCATAAAATTTTGTAAGTAAATCGCTTTAGATATTCTTTAATTTTTAACCGTGGTTGGTTTTAAATTCTTTACTTGCAATACAAGAGAGGCTTACCTACTGTCTTTGAGCTTGTAACTGGACTTAGTGGATAGAAGTCTCCATGTAAAGGACAATGAAATCCAACAGTCTGTTCTCTTTTTCTGGCCCTACGCGTCAACATACACAAGCCGACACCGGCTGCAGTCATTAAAAATCCTACTACTATGCAAGCGGGTCCTAAGATTCGAGAATTTCCTGTGAACGCTATTCTGGCAGCATAATGATCGGGTTGTTCGTCCTCGCCAGGACCTCTGTACGAAGCAGCTGAAAAAATAATAATACATATATGTATATATAATAATTGACCATTTCCAAAAAAAATTAATTCTTTAACAATATTATTTCCATATTTAATATTATTCTACTTTTACTCATAATAAAGTTTTAGGAATTGAGAATGTATTGTTAAATAATAGAAAAGCAATTTCTGTGAAAATATTCTTAGCTAATTCTACTCGGGTAATGTGTCCCTTATCGATGATTATTTCATACAGCTTGTGCGCAATGTGTGTTAGCATATTGCTGGATTTCAAACCGTTTAGTTTAATTACTGTGTTTTCAATCATAAATGACTTGTTTACTTTGGTACAGTACCTATAAATATTTTTCTGACACTGTAAATGGAAAATGTAAGTAGTATGAAGATAGTTTGACAAGTAGTGAGAATGACACATATGTAGGTGGCGCTCTAATTGGTAAAACAAATGCACTGTAATTTAGGTTGCCTATTTATATGTTTACGTTCCGATATTTAGATAAATCGGTTGATTAGTTTATTTTTGACAACTGATTGAAAAAGAAGCAACACGTCGTTTTGCTAAAATGGAAAAAGCAAAGTATCGTGCGGTGATTAAATGCTTCGTAATTAAGGGTATGAAAGCTACCGAAATAAAAGAAGAGTTACGGAAAACATTAGGTGAATCTGCTTTATCATCCGCCACAATAAGTAGATGGGTAAATGAATTTAAACGTGGTAGAACAAGCTGTGTTGATGAAGCGCGCTCTGGAGCACCCAAAATCGTGACTTCTAAGGAAATGATTATAAAAATCTCTAATATTATTACGCAAGATCGACGACTCAAAGTGAGAGAGATAGCATGGTAAACATTTCAACAGAACGCGTACACCATATTTTAACGAAAGAATTGGGCCTTTCCAAGCCTTCGGCAAGATGGGTGCCGCGATTGCTTACGACTGATCAAAAGTTCACTCGTTTGCGCATTTCCAATGAGTGTTTGGACCGTTATAAGCGGAAAACGGTTAATTTTTGTAGGCGATTTGTTACTTACGATGAAACTTGGATGCACTACAGTACACCCGAAACTAACTCTTTCAGCCACGCTTTCTTATACATAACTTTAGAATAAAAACAATTGCATTTTTAAGTTAATTAACGTATATTTATTATGAAAAACATGTAAAAAAAGAAAAAACTGTTTGGGCTTTTACAAATTAGGGTAGTTAGCATACTAACCACCATGGCTGTTGACATACCAAATCATTAAGAAATGTTTAGTATAATATATAAGCAAATTTATTTTCTATGAAAATCTGAAAAACACGTTTTATATTTTCGTATACAAAGAGGGATTTTACAGGTGCCGCATTGCCATATAGTACGCACCGGACTTTTCTTAGTGCTGCATTTTGCGCATCTTCGAGAAGTGGTTCGCTCTGGCTGATGCATGTTGCCTTCTAGACGTAATTCTGTTGGTACAGTTGGTTTGTGCCGCTTTATTTGTACAGGAGAAGATACATAGCTATTGTGGGAGCATTTAGAGCATAATTCAGAGTTCTTCACCTGAGTTGGTGCCAGAATCCCTTAGTAAACACTTCTTCGAAAATTTTTGTTACTGAGCTGCTTCTATGTACACAATGTAGGAGTTTCACTAAAAAGTGAAAAAATATTCGATTTTTCATTTACGTGATTTTTGGTCTGTAGCAACAGTGTTTTTTAGCTGGTCGAATTTTACACATAGTTCATAGAATTGTTGTATTGTATCACAGCTTCAGGACAAGCTATTTCATTTTTGGCTCCATTGTGTTCCCTGCTAGTAACAATACCAGTCTTTCTCGGATCTATGTAGTTTGTAAGCATGAAAACTGATCTTTTGTCTTTCCACTTTAGAAAGGCGATATTTATGTCACTGACTCTGTAATCGTGTTCTCCCCTGTTTAGAGCATTGTCTTCTTTTAGTATAGGTTAATATTTCCGATTTGAGTTTACCACAAGCAAATATGTTATCTTTGTACAAGTCTCCTGCAAGGCATAGCTATTGAAATAATTATAAATAAAGACTTTGTGATTTTTCAATTTAAGATCCATGCAAAATTGTCGAACAACTTTACCACCGAGATCACTTTGTACTTTGTCACTATCCTTGCCAGTATATATATCGAAATTTAAACAATAGGCGTAGGTGTGACATTATCTAACTCTATTATATCGTTTGGTACACCCCTACCCCCAGTATACTTGTCTGGTTCCCCCCTTCTGAAAATTTTCTTCCATTTTGGTTCTCTCATAACAGTTTGAGTAAATGAAGCACTCGTAGTAGCACTACCAGTAATTTTCTCCTTCATATGATTCAAGACTGCACACACTTTCGCAATCAGAAGGTATACTCTCCAACAAAATATCTTCTATATCACGTTCATTAAGTACACGCGGCATCTTTATAATGCAACATAAATATGTATTTTATGAAACCTACTATAGTCACAGTGGTTAGTAATCTAACCACCGTGCTACTTACCTTATTTATCGTAGAGAATATAATATATTATAATACTTTTGTTATAAAATAATTAAACGGACACTATACCATAGAGTAACACCGAATTCGTTAAATAATAAACACTCTGAGCATTTTTATTACATTCGGGAAAGTCTCGTTGAAAAACAACACATTTCCACATTTTCAAATAAATTTGTTAATCTACCCAGCATGCCCTGGAGTAAAAGTTTCGAATTAATCGATCAACGACAACTTAAAAAAAAAGGAATTACTTAGCAATTTGGCATCAGAAGGCATAAACAGTGGCTTTGAGAACTCCACCAACCCTGAAAGAGCTAAACAACAGTCGAAATAATGGTTAGAACGTGGTTCTGCACCTCCAAAGGAAGCAAAAACCACTTTATCGGCAAACAAGGTGATGGCATCAATTTATTGGGATTCAAAGGGCATTTTGCTCATTGATTACCTTCAGAAAGGTGCCACAATAAACGGACAATATTATGCAGAACTTCTACAAAAATTAAATGTTGAGATTCGTGTTAAACGGCCAGGAACGGCAAAGAAAAAGATTCTGTTTCACCAAGACAACGCTCGCTCGCATACCAGCACAGTTGCGAGATCTAAAATCCACGAGTTGCACTTCCAATTAGTACCGCATGCACCTTATTCGCCGGATCTAGCCCCTTCCGACTTCCACCTTTTTCCAAAATTGAAAACGGCACTAGGTGGAAAGAAATTTTCGTCTAACGACGAGCTTATGATCTACGTAAATGAGTATTTTGCAAAGCCATCCGAAATCGCATTTTAGATATGGCATAAGGGCATTGGAGCACCGTTGGAATTGCTCTTTTAGGAGAATATATTGAAAAATAAAAATTATTTTGTATTTAAAAAATTCGATTTTCTTTTCCATTCTCACTACTTGTCAAACTACCCTCGTAAGTAATTATTCACTTTATTCTGTCATCCATATTCTGATTAGAATATCTGTCGAAAATCACCACCGGATAGTGGTTTTTCAAGTCATGTAAGTCCGCGACAAGTTGCGGAAATAACGTTGTAAGTCTTCGACTTTTAAAATTATCAAAAAGCACGAAGCAACCAGTTTGGTGACTAATAAGAAAAAGACAAGAAGGCCAAGAAAAGTAAGAAGGTCATGATCAATATTTGCGATTTACATTCTTGCGGAATAGGACGAAATCAGCCATAAAATGAACAGTAGATTTTCATTGACCGGCAGGACTTTCTGTCCATCCTTCTATCGTTCGGTAGTATTTAATTAAATAAGCATTCAAGGTTATGTTGCCTCACTGCGAAGGCGTAATAAATGGAATATGCACGAATTCATTCCCATTAGACATTGCGCTAGTGGCAATGCGTACTTTGGATAGATAAGTCTAAATTTTAAATACTCGGATCCTAAAGAAGTTGCAGAAGTGTAAAATCCATCTTGTATACAGTCAACAATAAAACATGGAGGTGGATCTTCGTAAGTATGGAGTTGCATATCCGCGCAAGGCGTTGACCCATTAATTAAACTTACTGGAAAGTTCTGCAGCAATATGCCATATCAGCAGCCACACAATTAATTGGAAATAATTCCATTTTATGCAGGATAACCAGTTTTAAAGTACTGTTATGAATTTCACAGCCATCCTGGCAAGAAATTAAATGATTTTAATCAAATTCAAAAAACAGTACATAACTTAAAAACTGGAAGAGATAGGTATAGGAAACTATAATACCATTTGAAAGAAAATAAAACTGTATCAAAATATGTAAAAATATACAGGCTGTTCTATTTGGCGAAACCGACTTACGATGGTTTGGCGTTAACTAAACTTTCACCATTCGTATACAATTACGTGGAGATCTAGCAATCCGATCTGTTAATATTGTCATTCTGTCTTTCTTACTGTAAAATATTCATAGTTCTAAGTTAGTTACTATTTTTTTATTTTTTTGAAAAAAATTAAATATTCCAAAAGCGGTTAATTTTATTAAAAGTAAAACTTTATAAGTCACCTAAAATTTTACGTAAAATTCAAAATTGCAATAATATATATGTATATTCAGTAAAACTCCTATGAATGACCACTCCTCAAGCGCGCTTTGGAACGACTACTAGCAATAATTGCTTATCGGTCTAAATCAGTGAATTGCACCAAGATTGGTTCTCAACTAAATTTTAACTAAAAAGAATTTTTGCATTTCGCTAAATAGCATGCTAAATTCATAATAATACTCAATAGCATTTCACAGTTCCAATAAAGTAACCATTTTAAATTTAGAAAATCGCGTAAAAGTAATTTAGCCAAAAATACAAACGTAGAAAGTTGTTATAGGTCAGTAGATTGGAAAACAGAACTGATCAATGAGATTGTGAACATAACAGAACTTAGAAAGGAGACAAAGTAGGAGAAGAAAGACGATCACTAGATACGTCGGATTTCTGCCTAGCAGGGCCGCCGAATAGTAAGAGTAAGTGTTTTAGTGTCTTATAAAATGTGCATTGTTGCATTAGATCGGCCTGTACATACGTAAATACATACACGCATATGTATGCACACAATGCATCGCTTTTCTATTGTCTAGTATCATCATGGTTATTGTTACTTTCGCAGTTAGTATTAGGTTTTCTAGTATTATTAATAGCCTAACTTGAATTAGTGGTTTCGCAATATTCTGTTATATTCTCTCACAACCACTCCTTCAAACAACCGCTTTTTCGTGGAACAAACGATGGTCACTCTAGAGGAATTTAACTGTATATAATATGCTTGTATGTTATTAAATTAACTAATTTTTATTATAAAAAAAGATTTTTGCAAAAGAAGAACAAAACTTTTAATTGTAAATGTTATATTCATAAAGGTAAGACTTCTTAGCGGAGTTATGTTAAAAATAGATGGAAACATATTCAAAATTAAATTAACTATCAATATATTTACTATTTTTTAATTGTTTATAGTCCTTGTTTACTTTGTCCAATACTCTACCAAAAAGTAGCACCCATACAAGTGTATTTATTAATAAAATTTTACTCGTTAAGAAATATTAACTATGTGTGCGAAGACCTTTTCTAGCATACGTGCAAGTAAAGCAATCACCTGCTCGGGTTTTAAACCAGAAGCCGCACTAGAAAAATTGTCTTCGGGTATTGTTTATAAATAACTACCGCGATTGGTGAATACAAAATTTAAAGAAAATATTTAAAAATACTAACTGAAGTAGATACTGTTGAATACAGAATAAACATTATTATTCTGGCAAAGATAAAATAAAAATTGATGGGAAAAACAAATAGTATACGGAACGCATTTATTGTTTCTCCGAAGATTTTCTTTTAACCCTCCGTTACTATCGTCTGGGTGGATTCCACCCAAAAGGCTGAACTTTTAAGTAAACTATATAATTTTCTATGAAAATCGTCCCTTTATTATAATGTTATCCACCTTTGAATGGTTTTTTATGTTTAGAAGTACATTCTACTACATTAATCCGAGATTATATTTATATAAAATTTATTTTACAAAGAGCTTGGGTGGTTTACACCCGCGATAGTAATAGCGTTTCATTTTTTTGGGTGTTTTATACCCATTGATAGTAACCTTGTACATAGTTTTAGCGATTACTTTGAGTGATCGCTAATATAAATAAAAGCACTTGTGTTTCTTTTTTTTTGCGAATAAGCCCAACTGTTGTTATGACGAATAGATGTACCGTTTTTCCATGGGCATTATATACATACATACAGGTATGAACAGTTTCTTTTTGTGTTTTTTGTACGTACAAAACGACAATATAATTTTTATTATCAGTATAAAAGTGTATCACGTAGTGTTAAGAAGTAAAAAAATGAGTTCTTACGAAAGAGAGCAGGAGCGACTGATGTCACTTTTATCAGATATTAACTTGAGAGAGGAAGATGATATTGGAGGTGAAAGTAGTGATGAAAGTGACCAAGAAATAGTGAGCAGTCATGACTCAGATTCTGAGCAGGAACTTGAAGAAGACGAAGGAAATGATGAAATTCAATACGTCGGTAAAGATGGAACTACATGGCGAAAAGATCCATTTCCAACAACTCGAACACCGGCTGAAAATATATTTGTAAATGTTTCAAAGGTAACATCAGCTTCAGAAAAAGTTACAACGCCATTTGAAAGTTGGGAACTTTTTTCAACTTCTTGGATCTCGTTGTGGAATATACAAACATATATATTTTAAAGATGCAAGTAAAATACAAAGATTTGAGAAATGCACGTATTACAGACAAAGATGAAATAAGTGCTTTACTTGGTTTATTGTATATCGCTGGTTTGCACAAGTCGTCACATGTTAACGTACGAGATATATGGGCTTCAGATGGCACTGGACTGGAAATATTTGCAGCAACAATGTCCTATAATCGGTTCCAGTTTTTATTGAGATGTATTCGTTTTGACAATATGCATACCCGTCAAGAGCGTCAAAAATTCGATAAACTTTCGCCAATACGTGAACTTTTTGAAACTTTCAATCAAAATTGTGAAAAAAACTTTACTTGTGGCTGTTATATCACGGTTGACGAAAAGTTGGAAAGTTTTCGCGGACGGTGCAGTTTTAGGCAATATATTCCCAACAAGCCAGCAAAGTATGGTATGAAAATCTTTTCTGCCGTAGATTCTATTACATATTACACTTCTAAGCTGGAAATTTATTGTGGTCAACAACCGCTTGGACCATATAATTTATCAAATAAGCCAGAGGAACCGAACACCTTCAAGGTGCTGGTCGGAATATAACCACTGACAACTGGTTTACGTCTTACGGTCTAGGTGAATACTTATTAGAAAAAAAGACGACATTAGTGGCAACCATAAGAAAGAACAAAAGAGTCTTACCACCCTCGTTTTCGCAAGCCAAAAATCGTGCAACTTATTCGACGATTTTTGGGTTTAGAAAGAAAAGTACGATTTTATCGTACATACCAAAAAAAAAATAAGTTTGTTTTATTGCTCTCTACCATGCATAGAGATGGTAAGCTGCTAGATGTTCCAAAGTGTTTGCCCGAAATAATTGAGTTTTATAACAAAACCAAAGGAGGAGTCGATACGACTGACCAGTTATGTTCTACATATAACGTAGCCAGAAATTGTAATCGCTGGCCTCTGGTAATATTCTACTCTTTGCTGAATGTACCTGCCATAAATGCACGTATTGTTTTGTTGTGCACTCAAAATCCACCACTAAAATAATAAAAAGCGTTCACCTTTCATCAATGATTTGGCGTTTAGGCTTATTACGCCACATATGGAAAAACGTAGCACAATTAAGATATTGCCAACTAATATCAAAATAAGCTGCCAAAAATTTACCAAACAACTTTCTGGAAAGCAGAATGAACCCGAAGACATATCACCACCAGCCAAAAAACTTAAACAGAGTCGTTGTCAGGTATGCGGTAATAAAAAGGACCGTAAAACAAAAACAACATGCTGCAAGTGCGACATTTCTATTTGTAAAAGTCACAGTTACCCACTGTGTATTAATTGTTATCAACCAACACATTCAGAATTGACAAACAACTGCGAAAAGCATGATGATATGTTTGATGGATTTGATGAGTGACTACAATTTTGTTGGTACTTATTGTAGTTCAATTTTTACGCAAAATTTTACTTTGTTTACAAAAATATTATTAAATAACTTTATTTTCTTTATCTTTTTAGCTTTCGAATTCAGTAATCCGCAGAGGATTTGCTTAAAAAGTTTTTTAATTATTACTAGAATTACATAATCCATTTAATATAATTTTTTTGTTTCCTTTTTTTAATGAAATGTTAATAAACAACATATAAGTTGAAATAAAATAATAGATTTATAACTAAAACTAAATTTGTTCGATATTTTTAGTGCTCCTTACTTCAAAAAATTACATTATATGTATATTTGAATTTGGCAGTTAAAAAAAACACACTTTAAAAAAGACACTTTAAACGCATGGGTGGGTTATACCCAATTATAGTAACGCAGTAAGTGAAATATACTATAGTGATGGAGGGTTAATTAATTTACATTTCTTCAAAATAATATTTAATTTTCTTCCGCAACCCTTATAAATTTTGCAGCTGCATTCGTTGTTTTTACAGTAGAAAATAGAATAAAATTATGTTGGAAAAGTGGCTATTTGTGCAGAAAATTTTAAAGCCATTGCAGTGGTATGTGATATTATATTATATTAATACAGTAGTATATTGCACAAATTTGTTTTTCCGCGTTAACAGTTCCGCGATTGTTGAACAGAATTATTCCTACTACAGAGCCAAAAGGAACTATGGATTATATCTTGTTAAAGTTTTCACAGCGAAGCACTTTTGCTGGCTCATATTCAAACACCTAAACGTTTGATTGTCGCTTGCTTCATTTGGCGATGCTAACTGTATGTTCAAAAATTAACAATAATAATGGCGCCTGCTTTAAAACCTTGTCAATTTTTGTTATAAAATAAATCAATGTGCTTGTTTTGGTCTCCAATTAACAAATGTAGTACTCATCGATTCGTCAACTTTTCATCGTCAAGCCATTTACGTCACATAATTTAATAGCTAGACTCTGTTCAACTTTTTAATATATGTCAATCCTTCTCATATCAATGTTTCGGCTAGTTTTTTATTAACACAAGAAAATAGAGAACATTTTTGAATTTCAAAGTTACTTATTAGTTTTTCGAATGTAGACGAGGACAACGATCATTAGGCGATGTTTTTGATCAGAAGGACTAGCAAGTTTGTTTGGGGAGCATTAATCCAAACAAACTTGCTAGAAAGGTGTAGGATATAGAAAGAATTTCAGTCTTAAATTATGTAACATTCGATGTATATGGCATGTGGTGAAAAACTGAAATTATAGTTTAAGCATTTTTGTACATTGTGTTACTCTGTACAATTTTGAAAATCGTTAAAAATCTTGTATCGATGTGTATAAGGTGATGAATTTCATTTATGAAAGTTCAATTAATATTTCAAAAGATATATAAATATAATTCAAATACAAAAGTTGATAATAATTTTCCATTTAAAAGTAGTATACTTAAACTTACCAATAGATAGCAGTAGAACAACTTAAGAGAGAGAGAAATTTAATTTGGAAGTTAGTTGCAAATGAAGTCAATTACGTCGAAAAGAATTAAAAAAATTAATTTAAGAAGTTTCAAAAGGAATTAAATTTTAAAATGGCGACAGAATTCGAAGTGTTTCGTCCACGTTGCCACGACAAGTCCCCCAACAGCTGTGTATTGCGTGCTGGAAGTCCGGCAGATCAAACGAATGATATACTCGTATAAAATAGGACGTAGTAGATCTGAAAAGGATTATGTCGTTGCTTCAGAGCAGTAACAACTAATAATATTCTAAAGAATTAATTAGCATTTGGCAATGTTTAATTACGAGGGCTTTTTTTATGCTTCGCTTTATTTTTAGTTTAGATTCTTGCGCTAATTTAATTACATTTGACTAAAGATATAGGAAACGGGATTGTCAATCAAACTAGGCGGATGATAGCCACGGAGTTTGTTATATCTTATATCTGTATTTTGTGCCGTATTAT
The DNA here is from genome assembly GCA_031893035.1 of Dermolepida albohirtum. NCBI lineage: Eukaryota > Metazoa > Arthropoda > Insecta > Coleoptera > Scarabaeidae > Dermolepida > Dermolepida albohirtum. Next base: position 142,860 of record JAVIWB010004781.1, on the reverse strand, counting down.
TATATATTATATAAACATCATGTTATGAACGTACACAATTAGATGAATGATACACTAGGTGTGTATGAAGTAACTGATGTATTCAATTTAAATCGCTATTATTTCATTTCAAATATTTTGAGAAATCGAAGTTTGTATATATATGTATATATATATATATATATAGTTTATTTTATTTAAGATTATATTTAATGACAAAACTTTGAACTAGAATTATAATTTCATTTTAAGTTAAATAAATAACGAAAATTAAAATTTTCAGTTAATTTCATCGTTAGTTTAAAATATTTAAAGCAATTTCATGTCTGATCAGTAAATTAAAAGATATAGTGCATTTATATTTATGATGTATATTTTTAAACTTCTTCTTGCATATATTGATCATTTAGTTACAAATGTATTATGGTATACTATTTATTTTAATAAATTGTCAAGTATTATTTTGAAATTAGTCGTTTTATTTATTGTTGTGATTCGAAAGTAGCACAGTTTACCCTCGAAAGATTATATAAAATTCACAAAAGAGACTATGTTCTAAATATTATGCTGTAACGAAGTATTTATCATGACATAGATCTTATCCGCGAATTGTTATTTTCTCACCTCAATAAGCACCAGGGTGAGTCAAAGTTAAAAGGAGCATATCATCTTTATATACACATAAAGTTGAAACCACGAAAGTTTGCCTGTGTATCATCAACGCTGCAAAATACGAACATACCGGCATTTGTCTAATTCATCGGTAGTCACATGTGCTGAAGAAAGAAAGGGCGCAAACGTTTTCTTAATAGAGTTACGCGCTACGTCTTGTCAAGAAATCGTGAAAAAATAGAAACAGATGTATGCAGAGCATTTATATTATGAACACATGTGTCACGTATAAAGCAGATAAAATGGTGTTTTGACTTTTGACTTATGAAGCTTGTCTTTTCTACGGTTCCGATATTGTTATATTCCTTGTATTTTACCGCTGTTTTTTGTTACTCTTCTAATAGCTAATTTATCATATTTATTTCATCATGATTGTAAGTTTACACATAGGGAACCTACGTAGGCTGCTTTTACATTTGTTATTTACAGGTTTACAGGTTACATTATCGCATCTGACAGCAATATAAATATAGTATTTAATTTGACATCCTCACTTCCTGTCGACATCTTATTTCATACGATAGTGATCACGTGATCTGAAAACATTCCTGATTTAATCTGTATACGTTATACTTTTCATTTATTATAGAACGGGTCACTACAATACTTAGATAAAGCGAGGGCGAATCAAGCAGTAAGAGAAAGAAATTTACAAAAAAAGATACATATAGATTCAGCGTAATTCGGTAATTATAAAGATTTAGGCCATGGACTGATTTTAAATTCGAATTTATACGGCAAAAAATTATTTGTAGTGAAATCTAAGGTAATATAAGAAATCTTACAGAATTAACCATTCGTAGGGAAAAAAATTATAATTTGATGTTTTGAACATGCCGTTGAGGAATGTAGTCACACTGTACACTTGGGAATATATGTATATGTTCATGCAAGCAAAAAATTACAAGGTCTCATTAGAATAGATAGAAAATATGCTAATTGTGTTCAAAAGCGGATAACTTGAATAGCTAAGCCCAGAGTAAAATAATTTTAATGTAAAATTTAGCAAATAAGTACGTATTTAGGAATATAACACTAGCGTAGTTATTTACGAAGAGAAAGTTAATTATAGATAAATAATAGATATTTATCGAAAGTACCAAAGAAATAAAAGCCTAGTTATACCAATAGCATATTTTTTATATTAAAAAAAGGAAAATTTACCGTTAAAAAACTATCATACAGGCATTACTCCTTTACATTTTCTTAAATTTTACAAATACATACCTTACATATACATACATATACATGTATTTTGATATAAATACATAAAAAAATTAAAAGAAAAAGTAACATTTTCTGTCTTGTTAGTTTGTAGTTGTCATGCACAATTTTAAGAACTGTTATTATTAATTTCTGAAGGCTACCCTATCTACTTAAAATGGTACGCAGTTACCTTAGTGACAGGAAACTCATCTACGAAACCGATGACGGTCTGTGTACGAAAAAAGTAACAGATGAAGCAGCGCAAGGCTCCATCTTAGGTCCCGACTTATTGAATTTGCTGCCGCAACATAGCTATCTCATAGGTTACGAGGACGACATTGCGGCGGTCATCGTAGCACGAGACACGACGAATGTGCAGGGACGGTTCAATCAGGTCATGAGAAAGGCGACTTCATAAATGGACAAACGCGGCTTGACACTGGTAACAGAAATAACGAAATCATCTTACTGACAAGGAGAAGAGTCGCCAGAGAAATGGATATGACTGTGGAGATGAACACAATAACAACCAAGTAGCTTGGATTGCGGCTGAATAGCAAGCTGACTCTCTAGAAACAGCTCTCATCGAACGATAAAGCCGCTACAGTAACGATGATGCTGAGTTGACTCATGGCCAATGTTGGAGGACCAATAGAGAATAAATGCCGGCTCCTGATGAAAGTCATCCAATCCATACTACTATATGGGTGCGAGATTTGACTTCAGTACAAAGGAGAGTAACCCCAATCGATCTATTGGCACAAGAAAAGAAGAGGATCTACGAGATCCGAGAAGAGGTTGGAGAAAAATAAGCGGAGGCGGCAGCTAAAGTGTTCATTCGACTGAAGTGGTAAAAACGTTGGGAAAATGAAACGAGAGGATGGTAGACGAGATTGATCCGTAACATCACGGACTGTATAAATCGTGACCACAATGAGGTTAATTGCTACCTTTCACAATTCCTCTGCAGACGCGGGTTTTTTAATAATACTTGACCAGAATGGGTAAAGTGAGGACGCAGCTTGCTAATATCAGAACTGCAGAAGATGATGCTCAACACACCTTCTTCGAGTGTGAGAGGTAGACCGCGTACAGAGACACGCTATAAGAGGAAGTAGGCTCCTTGACGTCAGACAACGTTGTGGAAATAATTTTGTCTGGAAATAATCGCTGGCAGGAGATCGCCAAGTTTGTGGAGACTGTTAAAAACGAAGAAAAGTGAGACTGAAGCAACGGCGATAGCCAATCAAGGCTAATTATAAAATGGCATACTAAAGTATTGGAAACAGCGGTTTCGGGATAGTTTTCACCTTGACAAAGTGAGGTTATTGCAAGCCTCATATAACGGGTCTCCTTCCTAAGTGCGTTAGGCATTTTTCTCGCTCAAAAAAAAAATCAGAAGGATAAAATAAATATTCAATTATATATGTTACGTAATTTTTTATGTTTTTTATAGGCTATTTATTAACAAACAAAGATTAATCAATTCTATATTAGGTTTTTTGTGATAACTTTTTGTTACCTTTTAATGAGATCTGTAGTGTCTCGTTCATAGGACCTATCGTTATCGACGAAAAATTTTACAAGATGTTGATTTACAGTCTCGTCTCAAATTTGTGTCTGACTTCGCTTTGTCGTAATAAATTCCTTTACAATTATTGAGCTTTGGATAATTAATGAATTCTGGATATTTACGAATGATGGATTCGTTCAAATTGCCCAATTAACAACAGTATAAACATGAATTCTTTATTTCGCTCCTTGGTAGGAGCTCGAATAATACAAAAACTTTAGAATCTCACAGTCCTAAAAGCATAATCTTCCTGAATATCTATTCTCGATGACGTTTGAGGCGAATCTTCAAATAACAATTTTTGACAAATTTTCAAATTCTCGGCAATTGTATTTTTGTTTCATTTTCTTCGTCTTTTATTGATTTTTTTATTCATTTTTTACATATTAATAAATTCTGTCTTCTTATTCAGCAATTTAAAAGAAAGTAGTTTATATTGACATGAAAAAAAATGATAACTTAATTAATCTGGTACGTAGACTTCCGCGGTCGTGGTCCATACTATCTTATTCTCGGCTTCCGGGCTGGAACCGCGTCACTGGTATAACTGTGGACGGTTCGTATCCACTCGTATGGGGCATCTTCAGGACTTAACTACTGCTACTGTTTGTTGCACTGAAACTGAAGTATTAAGTTGTCGAGGTTTGGGTACTAAGGTCTGGAACTTGCGGATGTGCCGTACGAGTGGGTACGAAACGTCGGCAGTTATACCAGTGATGCGATTCCAGCCCAGAAGCCGAGAAAATAGTTGGACCACGACCGCGGAAGTCTACGTGCCAGATTAACCAGCCTCTACGGGGAGGAGGTCCAGAAGAAGACCAGAGAACTTGGAAAACTACGAGTGAAATTGGTAAGTCTTATTTGTTCTTTAACATTTATACTTAGATGTAATTATAAAATTGTTCCTAAATCCCTCCAAATCAAACACCACGTCATCTCTCCTGCCAGATCCATTTATCAACGAACTGGTCTCGCATTGGTTCGAGAACGCATCAAACATACCAGACGTGATCTCAATTCTCTTTCTAATAAACTCCTTTACATACATCTACAACTTTCTGCTATTTTAACTCAACCTGATTGGAATCTTCTAGACCGCATAACCTTTTAACAAGCTGAAAATACCAAATACCATATTAGCCAAAGGCACATCCGCAAGTTCCAGACAGTTTCAGTGCAACAAACAGTAGCAGTAGTTGAGCCCTGAAGATGTCCCATACGAGTAGGTACTAAACGTCGGCAGTTATACCAGTGACGTGGTTTAAGCCCGGAAGCCCAGAAGAAGATAGTATGATAACTAAATTATATTTTAGATTTATAAACTTGGTTGATTGTTTTTTATGTTCGAGGTCTAACAAAGATACAAGAAAAGTAGATTTAGAGCGAAGGCATTTTAATCATATTCTTTCTTTATTTAAAGTTTTTTATGTGTAAAAATGCAAATGAAAATAACGAGAAGACTATTTAAGGAGACTATTTCCTATATGTTTCATTTCTTTTTCATTAAAAATTATTACAACGTATCATCAAATAAATTTCGTGCATACTGTTTTTAATTTTTATTAACTTAAATCAAAAATTGTGAAAACGAAAACATTTTTATGATTGTTTATTGGAAGAGATAAGTGCAAAGGCGAGGAAAGATTTTCTTTAAAACTAAATATTTACTATGTTATTACTATTTTTAATTGTACATTGTAAATATTTTCGAAAAATAATTCAGAACTGAGAACATTAAAACAAGTGAGGTCATTTATAAAAACACTCATAGATAATATATATATATAAATATATATAAATAAAATCTATGCCAATACCAATACAAGGGGTTTTACATTAGGAACGTACTTGTAAATTGAGATTTCTTTCCCATAACAACCCTGCTGTTATTGCTTTTTTTTTGACATTTGTGCTTATATGTGTCATTCACAATCAGTCACGACTACTTTACGTACAATTATTTCAAACTTTGGTCGATATAATTGAAGTTGAAGAATAATTAACTCTTGTGCAAAAAAATTTAAATCAATTTATTCACTTCATGTTCCTGTGCCAGTGAGACAAAGAAGTGCAAGGAGCGAAGAGAATATTACAGCTGTACGGTAGAGTTCGTGAAGATCCAATTCATCAATTCCCCATCGATCTCAGACTTTTACATTTCCATCATCGCTTTGTGGTGACTTTTGCAAAAAGAGCTTGGCCTACGTGCTTGCAAGAGTGTTTTAAGTCAAGAACTCGGACCAGATGATCATTTGTTGCGTCACAAATTCAGTAATTGTGCTTTAGAAAAACTTCAAAATGACCCAGAAAGCCATAAGAAAATCGTCTTCAACGATGAAGCTTTTAATTTTGTACCTGTATCCAAGAAGTATTATAACACGGCTTAAATTCTATCAATCATCTCCGATTAATATAAAACATACACTCATCGCCGAAAGAATAATTTCCAAGATCGTTTTGCAGTAAATGTATCCATCAATAACTTGACTGTTAACACTAACCATTGTTGCTAGAAGAAAATATCTCTAATATAAAATTGTATATATTAAATGATTTAGTTCTTAAATCAGGCTTTTCTTAGCCAATAGATTAATCGTAATGGCCTAATGAATAACTTGGCGTGGCCTTAGGATTTAAATGAATCAGATTTATAGTTACTCGTATAATTGTAAGCGTATATATATCGACGTGTAACAGTACGTATGAAAAGAATTTATTATTATAACAATATTTCAGATAGTATGTCTTGCATAGATCTACTAGTTGCAATTTAAGGAAATGATGCTTCGCGTGATGCAGGTTTGAAGTATGTATAGGGTCCTTCAATAAGAGATTTCATTTTAATATGTAAAAACAAACGAGTACTTTTAAGCAAAAAATTTTCGAGTCCCAAATGCGACAATTCTGCTTGTTAACGTAGTCTCCGAGGTGAAAATGGGCCTCATCACTCAAGATGATTTTTCGATGAAATTCCGGATCAGTTTGATGCAGTTTAAGGACCCAATCAGCAAAGACACGAACGTTTTTGATGGTTGGTAGGTGTGAGTTCTTGTGTTAACTGAACTTTAAAAGCCTTAAGACCTAAGTCTTTATGCAAAATACGGTGTAATGTCGTTCGCGGAATACCCAATTCCAAAGATCGACGTGAAATGGATAAACCTAGGTTTTCCTCAACACTATGGGCTACAACAGCAATATTCTCAGTTGTTCTTAAGCGACGTGCACGAGTTCGATTCTTCACATCACTAACTTGTGTCAACAGCACAAATTTTTCCACTAGTTACACAATTGCTGGCCGAGAAGGTGCTTCACGACGAGCCAAGAATGCTTTAATATTGCAAACTGTGACCGCGAAATTTTCACCATTTTTGTAGTGAGTTTTAATAATTTTAATGCGTTGTTAAAGCGCATATCATTCCATTTTTATTAATGCCGTAGTTTTTACTTGTCATCTGTCAAGCAGTTACAGGTTGAGTCATGACTGTTAAAATGGCGGGCTAGTTAAAATGAAATGTCTTATTGGAACACCTTTTACAATGTTCAATTTATAAATGTTCCTAATTCTTCTATCAAATTTAAATAGCTTTATCGTTGATACTACGAAAAGTAGGAGCAATGCTCATATATATATATACTTATATCCAAGCATTAGATAAAATTTTAAAACGATCAATTATTATTGTGGTGAAGATGGTGGATGGGTCAGTATTTCGTATGCTATTTCGACAAATTTGGCGGTTGTCATAGCGCGTTTTCCTGATGCAGCAAAGCTTTCTTTCTGAGTAAATGCAGTCGGTCATTTTCCATTTCGGTATTGAAACGCATCAGCTTCATTTTGGCCAGTTATTGTCCTTCCCTCTGTAAATAATCACTAAAAACCCACCCTACGAATAACTTTTTTATACTTACGTGCTGAGATGTTCACGGTATTAAGCATCTCGCACACTTTCATTCGGCGGTCACTCTTTACAATGATATGAATTTTCTTAATCATTTAGGGAGAACTTACTGTAAATGAAAGCCCCCCGACGTTCAGTATTTCCTGTGACCACTTTGGAAGGCAATGGACCACTTACAAATAATTCCATGGGAAGAAGTACATTCATTATAATATCTATATAGCTTATTCAATTTCTCTAATAGTTTTTCCACGCAAAAATAATATTTAATTCAGACATGAAATTCAATTTTCTCCATATTGACACAAAAACAACAAATAGTTTGCTTTAAACGATCGCGAAAGCTTTTCTAACAGATTTGGACGAAATTTTGGCAGTATACTTCTAAGACATGGCTGAAGTCAGCTACATATGCAACATTGTGAAAATTTTAATAATTTTTGAAGTCACTCTCCCATCAGCTCATCCTTGTATGTAATATTAAGTTAGTACTGCAAATTCTGTAAAAATACAGCTGCTTTAAAGTCTACGATAATTGTTGTAATTTTTAAGTCTATTCTTGTTAATACGCTTGTCTATGCGACAGTTATAGAAATTGTTACATTAACTTGATTTAATTTTTAGACGTTTGCTTTACTTTTCTCGGTCGAGTTTAGAAAACGGTTAACAGTTGTAAATCGTTAACGGTTGTAAATCATTTCATAATCAATAAATTTATGATTTACAATAAGTTATTTAGTTATTGCTAATACCATATTGTATTTGTACAGCTGATTAGCGTCACAGTTAGTAATAAATTGCGGATATTTGTAAATAACATCACAACGAATAAATAAATTATATGCATCAAACAGATATATATATATATATATATATATATATATATATATATATATGTGTATATAAAATTAGCTAAAAGTGTTTTGGTCGACCGTTATAAGATAATCCAAATCAATGAAATTCGTCGGGTATTCGGTCAACTGTTAAGAAAATTAAAAAATTCTTCCTCAGGAGTTTTTATTTGTTGTATATATATATATATATATATATATATATATATATAGCGAGCATCAGACTGCGCCACTTTAAGTGAAACAACGTAAGAAAGGAAAAAATAGCTAAGAGCAAGGTTTCTATGCAGTAACAAAAGTTAAATCAATATACACACACAGAGAGAGAGAGATATAATGAAAAATAAGGGAAATATCAGGAGCAAAAAAAGAGGAAAATATAGTGAAAATAGTATCTAATGTGATATGATACATAAGTATGTGACATAAGTATACAAGTTATAGGTATTTATATAAATAAATACTTAATCAACGCAAAAGCCTAAAAACATGAAATTTACGCCAGAAAACGTAACATAACAATACAAGACAATTTAGAAAACAGCTTACTTTAATGAGCAAATTTCATTATCATCAACAAGCAAATAAACATGGATATAAACATCTTCGTTCAAAATAATAGTAGTACATAGCTTAATAAACCTTGTAGAAATCAAACTATATGGTGAATGTTATAAACACATAATAAAAACAAACACGAAGAAAAGCAAATGTTTTGTTATTTAGCCTTCGTTGGCTACTGTGTTACTCTGCATTGTCGAGATGTTCTGACATTAGAAATTGCTAAACATATGGTAAGACTTCGCAATAGGTTGAAGTTGTTCGGTATACAATAACTTCGCTTTGAAAATGGCTACGTAACATCAGTATAAAAATTCACAATAAGATTCAAGCCTGCCAATTAAGTAGGTCAATTCAAAGTCTAAGCCCCATTTATTAAAAAGCGCGTTTTCATTCGCTTTTCTGCATTAAGACACGTGCTATAGGCATTTATTTTTCTTGATATGGAATATTTATGTAAATTTTCACATCATTTTCATTCACGAATAAAAGAAAACAGTGCCTTCCAGTAAAAATTAATGATGCTCAGATCCCGCATGAAAACAATGCAAAGTATCTGGGCATAACTCTTGATGCAAGACTCAGATGGAGACTACATGTTAAAAAGAAACGGCAAGAATTGGGACTAAGATACAAAAGAATGTATTGGTTACTTGGACGTGAATCCAAACTGTCCATACACAACAAGATACTTTTATACAATCAAATACTCAAACCTATATGGAGTTATGGCATCCAGATATGGGGATGTGCCAGCAAAAGCAATATACAGTTAATACAACGATTTCAAAATAAGGTCTTAAGAAACATCATAGATGCTCCTTGGTACGTTAGGAATAGTGACATCCACAAAGATCTAGGTATTGACACTGTTAGACAGATAATCGCTAAGCATGCTAGGAACCATGAAGATAGACTACATCGGCACGTGAATCCAGAGGCTATCCAACTCCTGGATAACACGAAACAGACTAGACGACTAAAGAGGATCAAACCTTATGAATTAGTTTAGTGAAGTTAACAAAGAAAAGCAGAGCACAGTGCGGGAGTGTACACAACAGTTCAGTGTACAACGTAGCAAATAAGCTGTCAAAAATTAGGGACTACTATCGAGTAAGACTGTAAATTAGGAATCACTTAGCAAGTTAGGTTAGATTTAAATTACTCATTGTTCTAATAATGAACAGATTCCGTGAGGAAATTTAATAAAAAAAAAAAAATTTTCATTTAAGTGAAAATAGGAGTAGTGGCGCTATACGAAAAGCTAACATATTTTGCCGTCATACTTAGCAGCCTTAACCGTTCAGTTCAGATTGTTTTCGTTATCTGGCAGTCATCTGAGTCAAACAATATTTCTTTAAAACTAACTTTTTGCACAAGCTTCAGTAAAGTCTTCTTCTAGTCAATAAGCTTATAACTGTTGTAATTTCTTGGTGAAGAGATTGCGTTTAAAGAATATGTCTAAATATTTTAATTATTTAGCATTCTACGCCCAATAAAGAAATAAATAATAATAACAATATATTGTAAACGCGAACTTCAGCAACGCTGAATTTAGTTAACTGAAATTAAAAACTTAAACTAATTTTAATTTAGCGGCACATATAACATTTACCAATAATTTGCGCGTGTGAATTATATATAAATACTTAAATAGAAGTCGTAATTCCAAAAATGAGTCTATTTTATCTATTTTCTGTACATCATAGGGAAGTATTTTTCGTTTTTGACAAAACATTTTTACTTATATTTTTAATATTTAAGTTTAGTTAAGTTATTTAAGCTAATTAACTATTTTTTTAAAATTTTATCAAGTAAATGATTTCCAGGCATTATTTTCAATTGGAGTAGTAGGCTTTGGAGATTTTATTATAATTACTGACATTTGTCCAAATGCAAGAAGTTAACAGGAACAGCGCATCTTTTGTGTTGAGAAATTTATTCAATTCAATTCAATAATAGCAGTACAAAGGTGTTTCCAAAGACAATTTAATATTCAACGGCGTCGACGGCGTAAGAACACTGCAATTTGGATTCACTGATGGCGAAAGTACTTATAATATATATAATATATATTATAAATAACTTGATTTCCAGGAATGGTAGCATTTAATGGCCAGCAAGATTTTTTCTCTCTATTTAAAATTTAAAATGTTGCGAATAAACCCTAAAGTCAAGAAATGACAAATGAAGTCAATGCTATTTTTAGTATGTTCTTTAAATTGTTATACGAACATTTCTAATCCAGTTAGAAGAATGTGTTGAAAAGAATGGTGGTTATTTACGACGTACCATGCATTGTTCATTTTACCAAACCCTGTATTTTTGGCAAAAGATTAGGTCACTTACATTTTATTGACGGCATATTAAAGTTGGATGGCTATCTCGACATTTTAAACGAATGTTTGTTGGCGTTTATTGAAAAACAATTTGTGTTTATCCAACAGTGTATTTTCCAGGGCAACTCTGCACCATGACATCATCCAAAAAAAAGGCACTATAGTTATTATTTCACAATTTAGATATTTTTTCATTCTTCTTATTGGATTGCTTCTACGAAATTATTATATATTTAGTGCTATAAGTAAGAAAATTAATTAAGGAAGATTCTGTTCAAAACTTAGCGTGGCCTAAAAATAATTCACATTTAAATCCTATAGAAAATTGTAGGTATAACAAGCGTGACAAGATGATTTAAGTTTAGATTATTTAAAAAATGTGTGGCACTAAACGCCAAGAAGAATAGTGGTTGTGATAAAAGCCAGAAGCTGTCCGACTAAACATTAACTACTAACTGTGTTAGAATCAAGTTCTATTTGTTTTTATTATAAAATATTTTTTGTCAAATGTGTTATAAGAATTATTTCTCTTTACTTAACTTGAGTTTGTATTGCTCTTTTTAAAGATAAAACTAAAATTTTCAAGTAAATGTGCAAAGTATTTTATTTTATATCCATATGATACTTCAAAAGTTGGAATAGTTACAAAAATGGGAAGTATTGTTGTGAGTTTTAAGAAATTATTAGTGTTCGAATTTCACTGCATACTGCCATATAACAGTGTACTCTGCCATAAAGTTACTTTCTTCGTATTCAACGGGTTTAAACTCTTCAAAAATTATTTTATATTCTTCTTCAAATAGCTAAAAACGCGATTATTAAAGAAAAGAGTTTGAAGAATTTTGAATATAGTTTACTATACATACGCTCATAAAGTTTTTTAAAATATTACTCTGTTTATTATTTTATTTTGCTCAAATTTCTTCAAAAGTAAAATTTATAATAAGGATTAACCCACAGCACACAATGTACGTAATTTCTAAAATTTCTCGAATTTTTTAATAAATAATTTTTTATAGTTTATACTGGTCTGTTCTCTTTATTTTATTGAAATAGTAAATTTAACTTCTTAATTTTAATTTCAATTGCTGCTTAACAAATGTACCAAACTGTTTCACTGCATTTTACTAACGAAATTGCCCTGTGTGCGTATACAATAAAAATTAGTGACAGGGTGTACCTGGCTTTCCTAAGATCTAAATAAGTCACGTAAATTTAAACAAAAATATACATAATCGATGGGAAAATTTTAGTTGTTTAATGGAAAGGACATAGAGCATAGCTTTCACATTTTGCGTTTGCAATTAAACTTGCAGTAGAAAGTTAAATTCTAAAACAAGGGATTCACAAACCGTAAAAGATGAGGAAAAACGATATTAGGTAAAGACGGATTCAACATAATGTACATATGTACGTATGTAATTAATTTAAGTTATTATCAATATAATTCACTAACAGTTACGTTTTCCCTTAAATCTTTTTAAGCAAAATTTCTATACTACCTTCACATATTTGTTCAGTATAAATTTATACTTCTTTTATTAACACTGTAATAAACAATCTATATCATACAAGCTAATTTGTGGTATTAGGTGTAGTACGAGGATTGTTTGACAAGTAATGAGAATGACACATAGGTGGCACTCTAATTGATAAAACAAATGCACTGTAATTTAGGCTGCCTATTTATATGTTTACATTCCGATATTTAGATAAATCGGTTGATTAGTTTATTTTTGACAGCTGATTGAAAAAGAAGCAACACGTCGTTTTGTTAAAATGGAAAAAGTAGAATATCGTGCGGTGATTAAATACTTCGTAATTAAGGGTATGAAAGCTACCGAGATAAAAGATGAGTTACGGGAAACATTAGGTGAATCTGCTCCATCATCCGCCACAATAAGTAGATGGGTAAATGAATTTAAACGTGGTAGAACAAACTGTGATGATGAAGCGCGCTCTGGAGCACCCAAAATCGTGACTTCTAAGGAAATGATTATAAAAATCCATAAAACTATTACGCAAGATCGACGACTCAAAGTGAGAGAGATAGCAGACATGGTAAACATTTCAACAAAACGCGTACACCACATTTTAACGAAAGAATTGGGCCTTTCCAAGTTTTCGGCAAGATGGGTGCCGCGGACAATATTATGCAGAACTTCCACGAAAATTAAATGTTGAGATTCGTGCTAAGTCGCCAGGAGTGGCAAAGAAAGATTCTGTTTCACCAAGACAGCGCTCCTACGCATACCAGCACAGTTGCGATGTCCAAAATCCACGAGTTGCATTTCCAATTAGTACCGCATGCGCCTTATTCGCCGGATCTAGACCCTTCCGACTTCCACCTTTTTCCAAAATTGAAAACGGCATTAGGTGGAAAGAAATTTTCGTCTAACGACGAGCTTATTATCTTCGTAAATGAGTATTTTGCAAGCCTTCCGGAATCGCATTTTAGAGATGGCATAAGGGCATTGGAGCACCGTTGGAGTAAATGTATTGCTCTTTTAGGAGAATATATCGAAAAATAAAAATTATTTTGTATTTAAGAAATTCGTTTTTCTTTTCTATTCTCACTACTTGTCAAACTACCCTCGTAGTATAATATCAATATACCCTTTGGAATCTCATATTAGTTCTAGTGGACATTCTTTTTCGAGTTTTCTGTTGTTTTTTTGTTTTGTTAACTTTCTTAAACGTTAATTTGAGTGTAGCTCTATGAGTGTTATGATAATTAGTAGCTCTTTCTTGTGCGACTTCTTGGACGGTTGAAACATGTATGTATGAATATGTACTATGTATGGAGCACCTACCCTTTCTTGCAATAGTTTTGATTGACATCTCTGGATTATTACAATTTTATTATTTATTTATTAATATTATATATTTTGAAGTGCATTCTCCAAACCCTACTCTATGCTGCTTTCAGTTCAGTTTATTATTTAAATGCAGCCCTGTGTATTTGGCGTTGCCTGCTGATGATGTTTCTGTACAGCTCAATCTAACTGACGGACAAAACCCTTTACGAAGTGTGAATGTCACCTACGTTGACTTATTTTCGTTCACTTTGATCCTCTATTTGTGTAACCATTGTTCAAGTTGATTTAAATAGTTTTATTTTATATATTGGTAGATCAGATGTTTATAGCATATATCAAGTACTGGGTCGAGAATACTGATATGTAACACATTTGAAACAACTGAGCAATATTAAGACTTTTCTTCATTAACTATAAATGATAATAAAACATTCTTTCACTTCAGTACATCTATTATACTATTGATTGTTGTAGTGAAATCGAAAATGGTGATCAGTGATCCATTCTTGAAGATGCAAGTTTTCATTTGATCTTTCGTAATAACATTTTTGCCGATAATTTGGAAATAATTGAAAGTAAAGTTCAATTTATTTTCGATTATTAATTTAAATAGCGTAAAAAATGTGTTTTTTTGTTTAATGTTTACTACATTATATCTACTGTAGATATAATGTACTACCTATGCATATTTGAAATTGATACATTTTCTTCTATTTTGTTGTGAACAGCATAAAATATGTTATTAAAAGTAGAAAATAAAAAGCCAAACAGACACAAAAATAAAGCACTGATAGAAAAACTATAATCACAATCTATTAGAAAATCTAAATGCAGCAAGCGAACAAAGAATCAACTTCTTAAATGGGGAATAAGTGTGACTAGACTCGGCCACAGGAAAATCACGCAGTTGAAGATTGGCGAGCTAAAAGTGTGTAAATTTTTTAAAAATGTTAATTTTCATATTCGAAATGTTATTTAGTGATAGATGTTGCCTTGAAGCAGTCCCCAAAATAATCGAATTGGTAGGAAGAAAGCAGATTTTTTATTAAAGACTGTTAAGCATCTCGTTTTTATAATAATCTAGAATATCTGAATAAAAAAAATTAACTTATTTATTTTTCTTAAAATACAATGTGACGAAATCAGCTGTTTTGAATCTTGACTTTTTAATATATTGGCATAAATTAAAAAATGACAGAACATAATAAACATTTATATAGAATGGTGTTCCATACTACAACGCAAAATCTGTGAATAATCGTTTACGCAATTTCTGTATTAGAAATAACATCGCTTGTAATGCTCAAAGTGATAAAAATATTAATTTAAACGAGGATGAAATAGTTGACTTACAAAATGATGAACTCAGAGACATTATAACGGGTTTTTCATTAAGCGCTTCCTATCTTTTTAAATTTAAATAAAACAAAGTGTGTGTGAGATATCATCGAAATTTTTTATTCGATTGAAACGCCTGTCGATGCCATTATGTATGGAATATAACATCGTGCAAATGTCCGACGCGGCTTCGCTGGGTGGCGCGCATCCAAAATGTCAAATTTTCCATGACTCTGGCGCATAAATCGCTCGTGCTGAATGTCCAATGTGGCATGAGCTGCGTGACACGTAGCGACGTCCTGTTCAAACCACATGTCGTGAGGGTCCACATTATCCAATTCAGGCCAAAAGAAGTTGGTAATCGTCGAGTTAGAACGCTCGTCGTTCATGGCGATGGACTGGCTAATATCGTTCTCAAAGAAATATGGACCGATGGCGCGGCCAGCTCAAAATCTACACCAAACAGTACTTTTTCGGGATGCATTGGACGCTCTTGGTTCTCATGTGGATTGGTATCGTCCCAAATTCGACCATTTTGTTTGTTGACGTACCGCCAGTTGAATTTTTTACGGGTGCAGGTCCAAATCACGACGCAAATTCGCTAAGTTGTGGTCTGCGCAGGGTCGAGTTCTGAGCGACGCGAAATCGGCTGCCTGGGATTCACCTGCACTCACATGGACAGCGACGATGTTTTCGACAGATCTTGAGTTTCGTCGTCGTACGGGTGTTGATTCATTGTTTACTGAACTAGTGGACTCAAATTTATCCATCACACTGCGTGCGTCTTGGTAAGACGATTATGGCGACCGTAAAATGGGCGAAGCGCGCGAAACGTTGCCCGAACAGAACCCCCATTTCGATAAAACAATTGTATCATTTTCACGTGTTGTTGAACGCTATATCCGTCCATGGTAATTTGGCAAAACAGACTGAATAAATGACAGTCAATTCGACAGATGTAGCTTCAATAATATGGCCGCTATCAACTGCCAAATTCGGAAGTCCCTATTGGAAAACCCTTTACATGCAATGCGATGAAGCAGGTCTTTCCCTTTGTGCAATTTCAAATAAAACTTTAAAAATATGACGACTTTATCGATAATGAAAATGCTGTTGGCAAAAATAAACTTCGCTTTTGTTCAACAAGATATTAAAATCACCATATTTAAAAAAAGTTTCTCAAAATATAAGTGTATTAGTTAGTGGGAAACTTTTGTTGTGTGCATAAAAATTTAATTTGAAAAAAAAAATCTTATTACATAATACATACTGTCATTCAAGTGATTTAATTAAAACGAATTATAACCTGTAAATCAAGATATTAAAGAACGTTATAAAGTTTCAAAACACGAGAAAATAATAACAGCTATAATAGGCAAACAAAGTGGAAGTCAAAGTACGAAAATTTTCAGTTATCATATGAAATTGGCTCTTTCGATAATGCAGAAAATAATTTAGAGGAAATGTGTTTAAATGTTATTTATATTTCTCTTTAATGTGATGCTTAATATAGAAAGTTATTTACGTAATTATGTATGTAATTACAATAGCTGTATGTAAATATACACATGTGTCATATCTTTCAGTGATCACCTGAGTACATCATGAATTCTTTTATGAAATCGCTAATAAGAAGTTTCATTGTATAAGAAAAAGATTCTATTACCATAAATTGCATCCTATAAAAAACATGAATCCGGTGTACAATACATTTTTATATGACTCCGTTGTTTTAATACATAAATATGTAATAACAAATATAATTTCATGTATTCAAAATAATTACTTTATAAGTTTGCCTATTAATAACGTTAATATGTTATATAACTCTAGCAACAAACCGCAGCAGCAATGATAACAAATGAGAATTAATGTGAGGAACATGAATTGTTTAAATATGGATATGTTAGAGAGAGATAACGTTATTCGTAAAAAGGAAGTATTTTTGTCCATCAATGTTGGATAATTTTTTAATGAGTGCAAATTCGCAGTTACAAGGACGACCTAGTAATTTAAATTATTCAGAGGCGTGCAAGACTATTACATACATATACACATAATAATATTTGTTTATATTTAATAAGGTCAAGAATAAAATAGTGTTTAGTGCAAAGAAAAAAATTAATATCTTAAAATGTTTGAAATAATTCATTTACAAAGAACAGTACCCTCAGAATTGCCTGTAATTTAATAATTAATAAATAATAAAGAAAGGGAAAATTTGCAAAAGTTTATGAAATATTTGTAATTTGCATTATTTTCGAAACAAACGTTCGGTTCGAAAAACAATTCAATCAATTTAACTCCATTGAATTTATTTGTTACAATAAAACATTTTCTCTTCATTTATTACGATAAAACTTACTGTCCGAGAATAAAGTAAAAAAAGAAGAACTAATATATATATATATATATATATATATATATATATATATATATATATATATAAAATTTAGCAACGTTCGAAATATTCTCCAAAACTAACCTGTTAATACGCATCCCACTAACAAGAAAAGAAATCCGAAAATAGGTAATATAATTTGACAGTTCGCTGCTACTACTACTCCTGCCACCATCAGACCTCCTTCGATTTTTTCTACACGAAGTTTGTTGATTGGTGCCGGACAACGTAATTTCTTACTGCTATTGTCGTTTTTTTCACAATTACTACCAGTGTTATTGTTGGAATTAATATTGTTATTGAAAATATTTTTTATATTTTTCTGGTTGATGTCACATCCGCTGCCGACCAAGACGCCTCCTCTGTCGATACATTCGCTACCCGCCGTCACCGTAGAATCCTGGGAGAGAGCCTCCGATGACGAGTTTTTAGGCCTAAAAAGATAAAAATAAAATATACATCATTGCATTTTGTATGAAGTAAAAAAGATATAATGTGAATGATACAAATTTTATTTTAGATTAATTTACTCGACAATTACGAATTCTTGAGATTTTGTGTTTAATTATTTGAGTTACATATAGAATGAATCTACTATTTTAAACGATTGCGCATTTTCTATTTTTTCCCAAGTTCTAATATCCATTTAATATTACTACATTCTGATACATAAAAATTTCGCGGAATAAAATGCAACGATGTTAAAAATTCCCGTGAAAGTGTTGAAACTCTTCCAAGAATTAGTTCCAACTCATCCGTTCGTGTGTTTTAATTCTGCTGAGGTGAAAATCAATTAAGCAAAAGGTAATTGAATTATTTGGATATCCAAAACGGTGATCGGTAATTTTGACAGTAGACTTCTGAAACATAACGGAAGTCAGCTATATATGTAACATTGTAAAAGTATTGCTAATTTTTGAAGTCACTCTCCCGTCAACTCATCCTTGTATGTAATATTAAGTTAGTACTGCAAATTCTGTAAAAAATACAGCTGCTTTAAAGTCTACGATAATTGTTGTAATTTTTAAGTCCATTCTTGTTAATACCCTTATCTATGCGACAGTTATAGAAATTGTTACATTAACTGGATTTAATTTTTAGATGTTTGCTTTTGATCACTGAAGGTTGATATATAACCCCTTGCCGTACCGCTGAAAGTCAAAACGTACACTGTGTACGTTTTGACGGATATTTTTACCGTAGTTTTCCAGGTGCGATACTGTTTAATTATCTGCTGATGATGACAACTTAGTTGTCGAAATACGTATACAGAATACGAAAATTAATGTGGCAAGGGGTTATATATCAACCTTCAGTAATCAAGTTAATCAACCACAGGCTCCATCAAAATTACCTTTCTATAAGAAGTTATCGTGCATATTGACAACGTTTCGTTTCTAGAATTTACTTAAAAAGAGCTGATGTAAGTTCGTTTAATTGTAGAATTCAAAGTCGAGACTCTATTAATATAGAAGGCTATTAACGTATACCATGCACCTTATTATTGTTAATTAATATACAGGGTTATTCTAAAAAAATGAACTGATGCACAATATTTTATTAAAGGAAAGTAATATTAAATTTCAAGAAAGTCACAAATGTTTTACTTATAATAAAGTTTTATTTCACGTCTTACAAGTTTTCACTATGGCATTTGCTGCACGAACATTAAGGTGGTATGAGAATTCTTTGAGTTAACTGTTATTCAAGTTTAGGTTTCTGAACAATAGGAAAATGCAAGCTTAATCTTTTACATACTCCCTTTAGAAAAACATCATGTACTATGAGGTGTGGGACTTTCGCTGGCCAAGTAAAAAGCGTAAGATCTTGGGGCATTTCTTCACACAGAAATGCTCCATTTTGATGAATTGATAAATATTTTGTCGGATTTCGCGCAAACGTAGCACGGATTTTCTCCAGTTGTTCCTCCAAACCTCGCGAATCACCTAAACTTTTCGGTGTAATGTTTATCGCTTTCGAAAACCACAATGCGCCATAACAATAGAATATGTTTTCGCGATTTCGAAAACGCAGAAAGCGACATTTCAAATGCAGTCAAACAACTGAGCGGGGTTATGAGACCAATGTTACCACCGGTTAGAATTTCTTTTCCGCTAGGAACGTATCGAAAGTCCATTATCTTAAATATTATTTCGCCAAAAAGCAAATGAAAATTTTAGTTCTGATTGACTATTTGCTAGGGAGAATACTACTACTGAGAATAGACCCGCCGATATTGTGTTTGTTACTTTTTAAATAATATCCACAATTTTAGCGGTAAAATTGGATTTACAATATTTACGCCAGTGGAAATGATGAATTTTCTAAATTACAGATAGGCTAACCGCTCACTTTGGAATTGCTGCTTATTTTATTTTACCTTTGTTTGCTACTCCGAAAAACTAACAAATGCAATTTTATTACAAATGTGAGACTTTTCATGAGATTTTAAACTTACTCGCGAATAAATACGTATAGCACAAATATAGATTAGGCATTACCGTAAGCTGTGTACTTTGTGTTGGTAAAACTAATTGGAAACGTCCACGATTCGCATACTTTATGATAAAAATTTTCCGATAGAGACGCAAAAATTTTCCCACTCAAGTCAATGGAGTGTTCAAGAATTGTAGATTATGTGGATACATATATATATATAAAGTACAACATTACTACCCTCGCACTGATTTTTTATATTCTTTAACGAACATTTTAATATTTACATATCCGTTAAATTTTTTAAAATTTTAAAATTAGTTAAATTTTTCCATACCTTCGAATCAAATTCCATTAAAAATTTCACTGCCTGCAATTACATTTCTAAATCCGCTAAATCTGATTGTAATCCGCTGAAACTCCGCCGAAATGACAACATTGTACATGGGACCAAAGCATCTACAGCGCCCATGTGGTAGCAGTTCAAAGCTTAGAAGTATATCGTTATTTACTTCAGGGCTGTTACAAACGCCAACCAAATTTTCATTATTACATTCGAAATTATAACAAAATTAGAAAATAGTAGACAACGAACAAATTTAAAAACCAAGTATTTTCTTAATTTTCCATAAATTAGTTGAATTTGATGGAGCCTGTGGTTGATTGACTTGATCAATAAGGTTGATATATAACCCCTTTCCACAATTAACTATTTGTAAATTCTGTATACGCATTTCGACAACCAAGTTGTCATCATCAGCAGATAATTTCAAAGTGTCGCACCTGGTAAAACACGGCGAAAAAATTGTACGAAAAATATCGCGTGCGGAGTTTATTTTTCGTACAATTTTTTCGCCGTGTTTTACCAGGTGCGACACTTTGAAATTATCTGCTGATGATGACAACTTGGTTGTCGAAATGCGTATACAGAATTTACAAATAGTTAATTGTGGAAAGGGGTTATATATCAACCTTATTGATCAAATTCCATAAATTAAACGAATAAATTTATTATTTATATAAATTACGCACATGCATACACACGGATTTTTTTTTAAAGAATCTGCAGAACGTAACTAGCTTTGAGTTTTAATAACAAATAATCTACGTATATAGCTATTGCATACCTGTTTAAAACACAAATTTTTTTCTATTGGAAAGCTTGCTTAATTCGTTCAAAAGTTACTTACACTTATACAAATATAATTATGTAAATTTAAATAACGTATATGAGAAATTGTTTTCGTATTCTAAATCCTTCCTAATTCTTCGCTTAAAAACAAATATATAAAAATAATATAGGTATTTTCTCATACGACCTCCTCCGGATTCTTGGCAAGACTTTGACGAACACTACTTTTTTCATTTGGTAAGTAAATAGATTCTTATTATAGATATTCATATGTATATTATAATTATTATGATAAATTAAATATATTAATATTAAATGCTTATTAGAGTTTGATTTTGCTGATATCAGCACTAATATAACTTGAATAAAATAAGCACGAAAATGGGAGGTTATCTTATATAAGCTATGAAATAAAGTTTAAATGTAAACATAAAACAAATTAAATTAAAGAATACAATTTAAGTAAATGGTGTAAATAAACAAGTTTCATACAAATAAATATCAAATTCAAAAATTTATGACAGTACCAAAAATTAATGTGCGCTTAAGTAATGTTAAGCATGATTATAAAGGGTTTTCCAATAAGGACTTGACAACTTTTTTTCAAAATAAAATGCAGACCATTTGAGATATTTCAAAAACCTTATTATCGGATTGAAGTACAATCAAAACATTTATGAATGGAACTCGACTTCGTTCATATGGCCACCTTTTATTTAATGAAACTTAATTATATGACAATACTTGTCCTAGAATCCGGTGCTCCGCCTGTGGCACTACACCGGATTTCATATGGCCACCGCGGCCCCGTTTGCAGCGGTCGATTCGTTCGACCCAATTTTCGATGACTCGGCCACACAATTCGGCCGAAACGGCTGAGATAACACGCTCATCAAACTTACTCTTCAATAAATCGATTGTAACGTGTGCTGTGTGGCTTGTGGCACCGTCCTGCTGAAACCACATGTTGTCCAAGTCCATATCTTCCAATTCGGGCCAAAAATAATCGGTAATCATGGCGCGATAACGATTACCATTCACAGTAACGTGACGATCATTATCGTCGACGAAAAAATATGGCCCTATGACGCCACCGGCATGCAAACCGCACCAAACAGTTATTTTTTGTGGATGAAGTGGTGTTTCATGAAGCACATGTGGATTTTCACCCGATCTATAACGCATATTTTGCTTATTGACGAATCCATTGAGCCAAAAATGAGCTTCGTCACGGAAAATGGTTTTGCGATGAAATTGATCATCTTGGCGCATCTTTTCCAGAGCCCAATCGGAGAACGTACGTCGCTTCAAATTATCTATGGGCTTCAATTCTTGAGTGAGCTTGATCTTGTATGGGTGTAAACCAAGATCCTTACGCAAAATTCACCATAAAGTGGTCTGGGCGATGCCCAACTCTTGAGAACGCCGTGGAATTGACTGATTTGGATCATTTGCTACGGACGTTTCAACGGCAGCGATATTTTCGACACTTCGACCAACCCGTTGTCTCACTGGCACGGCAACATCACACAACGAATATGTAGATTCAAATTTTTGCACTAAACTTGTTACTGCCTGTCTACTAGGGCGAGAATTACGACCGAAAATCGGAGTTAACGGTCTTAAAGTAGCGGTCACCGACTCCGAATTTCTGTAGTAAATTTTTATAATTTGCAGACGTTGTTCGTTCGTGTACTTTACCATGATGAAAATGTTAAGTTTACTGAATAAATTGACAGTGACAGTTCGATGATTAGTGAAAGGGTGTGTTCACAAATTGAATTAAAAGTTGTCAAGTCCCTATTGGAAACCCCTTTATAAACGTGGAGAAAATGTAACTATTATTATTACAGTTTAGATGAAATTTAAGAACGAGTATTAACTAATATAGCTGCGAGCAAATGTTATAAGCAGAGTACCTTTTTTAGTGTTCCGATAAAAGAAGGTACTCAAAACAAAAGAAAACTACATAATAAGATTTATAATCTTTTTTTTAAGTAAATTAATATTTAATGCTACCTCCTCCAGCATTTATTACAACATTAATTCTTAGAGGCATAGTAGCCACAAGTTTATAACAAGTTTTTGGGGAAATAGAAGCGCGTTCTTGAAACACTGTCCGTTTCAGCGCTTCTTTGAAGATGCGCTTTTACAAATCCTTTCCTTTAAAATGTGCCATAAGTTCTCTATGGACGAGAGGTCAGGGAACGGTGACGGCCAACCAAAAACTTCACTCGATTCTCATCAAATCATCTAATTACAGGTCGAGTTTTGTGACAAGGAACGTTGTCCTATTAAAAGTAATCGCCTAAATCAGCATCGTAAAATTGTACAATAGATGCTTCAAGAACCTCTTCCAAAATGTTGATATAGCGCATTTCATTCATGCGCCCCTTACACAAATGCACTTCTCCGATATGACTGTGATTATCATACATCCTTAAATCATGACGATTCCATCTGTGTTCAACAGTGGGTGAAATACATTCAAATAGAAATGCCTCCCTTGGCTTTCGGCGTACGTAACTGGCCCCAGAAGGGCTGTAGATCTGTAGTGAATAAACGATGAGCATTAAATTTTTGAATTTTCCATTTTGGTGAAAAAACAACGACTCTGAGTTTTGTTATGCTTATTGCAAATATTATAGGATATTTTTAAGTACTTACGTCAATATTAGATTCATTGGATCAAATTACATCCATATTCCAGTGTCGATATTTTTGTTCACATAAGGCGCTGCTTCCGGTGCAACTTGGTGAGCAAAGGCTTGTGTCACGGTTGCCGGGCACCTAAAATTCGTTGCAATCAATTGCCTTCTAACTGTATGCGTAGGAATTGGTGAGTTACGGGTACGTAGTTCAACAGAAATCGCTATAATTGATTTGTGTCCATGCTGGAGCGAGATTTACTGTATTAGTCAATCTTCCTGAACAGGTGTAACGTGTTTTTTGCCGTTTTTAGGTAAATTACTAGCCAATCGCTTGGTAGAGGTTAATTGTGTTTTGCACTGCATAACTCGAACACTTTATTGTGTTAGCAATTTTTACTTGGGATAAGCCCTGCTTATGTAAAAAAATTATCTGGTCTCGTAAAGTTGCAAATGATTGTGGCTTTTTTGGCATAATATTAATACACACATCTCACAAAATAAAAATCGCACTCTAAATAAACGACTTTCTCTTCTGTACGTATAATATAGTATTAAATGTAAAAATCCGAAATTTTATCTTACATACCTACCTAATGTACATTTTTAAGGAATAGCTACGTTAAATACTGTTGTTAAAGGTTACACGTACTTTCCCGATAACCTTGATTTCAGAAGTACTACCTGCTTTGTGAAACACCTGTTTTGTGGGGTGCCTATAACATTTGGTCGCAGTTGTACATAATAGCGAACATGAGACTTTCTTTGATATGATAACATACACACAAGCTAACTGAATTCAACATTGTACAGACTTGATTAAAGACAAAAAAGGATGAAAACTTCAGGTATTCTGTTGTAACTGGCAATGAGACGTGGTGTTTTCAATATGATCCAGAGACCAAGCGTCAAAGCTTTGAAGTATTCGTCGTGTGCGCCCTCAGTATCGCGAAAATGGTAGCTTATTACTGATTTTTTAACTACAAATGGCACTTTAACCATCAACCATTCACCGTATTTGGCCCCTTGTGATTTCTGTCTATTCTCCAAACTACATTTGCCTATGAAAGGACAGCGTCATGTCGACGTCGAAGCCATTAAAAGGGCGTCGACAGCGATCTTGAAGGACATCTCTAAAGATGAATTTTACCAAAATAGTAAGCTTTTGTTTTCATTATGAAATAAATATAGATGAAAAACTTACACAATAAATGTAACTGTAAAATTAAAATTTATTTTAGATACAAATTTTGTATTCTGTGAAGTACAATTATGAAAAACGTCATAAATTACATTGCCTTGCTTTTGTTTATACATATACTATTTTATAGGCGTATTAAATATAAAGTTTCGATTTTCTTTAATTGGTGAAACGAATATTTATGTTTAATACTAACGTTAATTCTATTCTTAAGTCATTATATAATGCGTCAGAATTTCATACATATGCCTGTCTCGAAAATATATGTACAGAACTATTTATAAATTACAAAAATAATCACGAGTTTATATAATTATAGGTGGACATCTAAAAATTACATGCACGTATAATAAAATTATTTAGGATATGTAAAATAATTAATTTACATTATGGGTATATGAAAGTAATAATTATTGGGTTAATGAAGCATTTGATTCCACATCATATTGACTTGAATATCGCCATCAATGTTGATCACTAAGGAATAAATAAAAGATAGAACATTATCGAGCGTCCTAACAGACGAAATTAGTCGTAGCAAATATATAATAATGTACAAAATTTAGACAAGTGTCTTGTTATTATTTAATTGTAATGAAATTTCACGAAGTAACAACCTCAACAGTTAACTATCGATGTTGATATTTCTTGCACGATAATGCACTCACGTTATTACAACAAATTACCAAATTAATACGGGTTATACGAGGTTTGTTCAAAAGGAAAGGTGAATTTTGAATTTTCGCGCGCTGTGTACATTCGATTATCGAATTTTTTTTGTTATATTGGTACACATGTGGTAGTCATATGTTGGCATTATCAGCCAAATTGAGTTAGTAGTTTGTTGTTGAACACTGAAAAGCTTAGTCACGTTTGTGTGTGTTCTTTGATTTTTGACTTTTGAAAAAAATGGATCAAAGAATATGTATTAAATTTTGCGTTAAAAATGGAATAAAGTGCTCCAAGGCACTTGAAATGTTGACTGTGACATTCGGCGTTTATAAGTGGTACAAGCGCTTTACAGAAGGCCGAGAAAATGCACGCCAAGTTCGATCAAATGTGGAGGTTTTGCTCACTATTTTCTTCGATTACAATGACGTGGTGCATCATGAGTTCTTGCCAACAGGTCGTACGGTTAATAAGGAATACTACAAGGAAGTTATGGAACGTTTGCGTGAAGCAATACGGCTCAAACGATCGGAATTGTGGAAAAGAAAACCATGGATTCTGCATCACGATAATGCACCAACTCACACATCAATGCTTGTTCGTGATTTTTTGGGCAAAAACAACACCCTAATCGTGCCTCAACCACCTTATTCACCAGATTTGGCTCCATGCGACTTTTTCCTATTCCCAAAACTGAAGAGACCAATGAAAGGAAAGCGTTTTGTCACAATTGATGAGATAGTCAGAATCGAAGAACGAGCTAATGGCCACATCGAAAAGCGCATTTCTGAAGTGCTTCGAGGATTGGAAGAAGCATAAGTGCATTATATCTGAGGGGATTACTTTGAAGGGGACAAAATGGCTATTGATGAATAAATACTTTTCAAAACAATTCAAAATTCACCTACCCTTTTGAACAAACCTCGTTTCAAAAAGAGAGAAACATATTTCTGAACAAACCCGAATGATAGGTCATTCTCATTGGCTGAGAGCAAGGTAAAATCACATAGTCGTATGCTATCAACTGGGGAATATTTGACATTTTTGACTGTTTATATCACGCTTACACTTTTAGAGATTTGTTTATAATTATCATATTACTTTAGATTTAGATTATGTAAGTAACATGTGAATACAAGAACTTATACTAAAATTATATAATAAGAATTAGCTAATATAATAATTAGCTGTTGATTTCAAGAATGGATGCAGGGTACTAGTACTGATACAAAGACATATACATATATTCTCCTCCGAAGAAACGAGAGAAAGCAAGCCACTTGAGTAGTGCTGAATAGCAGACAATTATTAATGCTTACAAAAAAATTATAACAAATGCACCCGACAAAAGAAAAGGTGACATAGTAGAGCAGATCTCCCAATTAATAGATAACTTTATTGAGTGGTAATATGTGGAACGTATCTCCACAGTATTAAATAGTATTGCATTGAGTTATGAATATAAAAAGACAGAGAATATTTTAGCGCCGAAAAAGATATGTGGTAAACCTTCTGCACTGGAGTCTTTTGATGAGGCTGTTAAAATAGTCTGTCGAATAGTTCCCAACATGTTTCGTGACAATGAAACTTCAACACTGAATAAAGTCTTAACATACATAAATAACAGTAGTGAACTACTGTCGCTACTAACTAAGTCGCTCAATATTATGTCGATTAATGAAACAACTGAATATTAAGTAAGAATATTTACAGTATCTAAAAATTCTGTTATATATTGGAGATACCTCAAATGAAGCAGGAACAGCGTTTTTACTGAAAAATATGATGTAAGATGGAGACGCCAATATCTAAAAGATATTTCACTATATAGATCTCGGAATAAACAGATTCTCTATTTGGACGAAACCTGTCGAATGAGGATTAAAAAGTGCATCTGGAGAGGGATGTCGGCTTATAATATTGTATTACATACTGGCAGTTTAGAGGCCTTTATAGAAAATGGCTTGTTGATGTTTGAAGGGAAAAAAACATCTATCACGAGGAAATGAACGCCACAATGTTTGGGGACTGGTTCGCTACGATATTACCTTATTTACCAGATAATGCTGTCGTGGTGAATAATGCATTGCGAGGTTGAAAAGACACCATTGACATTGTGGAAAAAGTAGACATACAAAATTGGTTATGATAGAGAGCGTTGCTTTATTTTTTTGTATAACGTATGTTAGTGCTGTACTTTACCGTTTGTCGCGTGATACTAGTCACATTGACGTAACTTCAGAAGGAAGTAGTGCGTGATTTTTATTAAAGCTATTACTTGCGGGTTAATTTTAAATGGAGTGCAGAAACGAACATTTTCGACATGCTGCAAAGCTGCTGCCGCTCACAAAAAGATATGTGAAGTTTATGATGCTAATTGCTTAACAGAGCGCACGTGTCGGAATTGGTATAAAAAATTCCGTTCTGGAGATTTTTCCCTCAAAGATGAGCAACGTTCTGGTCGGCCTACTGAAGTTGATGATGACCAAATCAAAGTCATAATTGAAGAGGATCGTCATATAACTGTTCGAGAGGTTGCGGAGAGGCCACATGTATCGCACACAACAATTGAAAAACATTTAAAATGTCTTGGGCTAGTTAAGAAGCTTGATATTTGGGTACCTCACGAATTGAAAGAAATTCATTTAACACAAAGAATCAACTTTTGCGATATGCACCTTAGACGAAATGAAACCGACCCTTTCTTAAAAAGAATCATCACTGGTGATGAAAAATGGGTCCTGTACAGTAACATAGTTCGAAAACGATCATGGAGCAAACACGATAAACCAGCTCAAACCACATCGAAAGCTGAATTGCATCCAAAAAAGATCATGCTGTCAGTTTGGTGGGATTACAAAGGTGTTGTGTTTTTTGAGCTGCTTCCAAGGAACCAAACGATCAATTCTGATGTTTACTGTCAACAATTAATAAAACTGGATGAAGCAATCAAAGAAAAACGGCCAGAATTGTCAAATCGGAAAGGTGTAGTTTTCCACCAAGATAATGCAAGGCCTCACACATCTTTGGCAACTCGTGGGAAACTATTGGAGCTTGGCTGGGAAGTGATGCCACATCCCCCATACAGCCCTGATCTAGCACCATCTGATTACCATTTATTTAGAAGTTTGCAGAATTCTTTGAATGGTAAAACTTTCACAAATGACGATAACCTTCACTCGCACCTGGTTCAGTTTTTTGCTGATAAGGACCAGAAATTTTATGAGCGCGGAATCATGCAGCTGAAAGAAAGATGGCAAAAGATCATTGAGTAAAATGGAAAATATATAATTGATTAAAAACTATTCTTTGTTTAAAAAAAAAAGTGTTTTATTTTATACTACAAAACCGAAAGTACTTAGTTGCGAACCCAATAGATCAACTTCAATTTCCCAATGGTTAATTTAAAATAAATTAAATTGTAGTTATTTAACTTATCGGTGAAATACCTCAAAATTAAATGAGTAGTTGTTTAAAGTTCGCCAAGAAATATTATAGATCTTATCTAAAAACTTATAAATATCAGATGAAATATAGATACAGTCCGTGAAATGACATTGCTTTTAATTATTATGTATGTATACGTAATGTATCTATAATGACGTACTATTAGAACTTTTTCAAACAAATAAATAAAATTACATGCGTTTTCTAAACAAATATCTTATCTACATACATAAAAACAAAAATGTTAATGAATGGATTATGTTGAATTTGATGGAGCCTGTGGTTGATTGACTTGATCAATAAGGTTGATATATAACCCCTTTCCACAATTAACTATTTGTAAATTCTGTATACGCATTTCGACAACCAAGTTGTCATCATCAGCAGATAATTTCAAAGTGTCGCACCTGGTAAAACACGGCGAAAAAAATGCACGAAAAAACAAACTCCGTACGCGATCCTCACCGTTCAAAACCAAGATGTGCACTGGCAATTTTTTCGCCGTGTTTTACCAGGTGCGACACTTTGAAATTATCTGCTGATGATGACAACTTGGTTGTCGAAATGCGTATACAGAATTTACAAATAGTTAATTGTGGAAAGGGGTTATATATCAACCTTATTGATCAAATGGATTATGTAACAATACTACTGATTTATTTACTTTACTTTCACGTATTGTACTACTGCATTTATAATTCTGTTGTAAGTAGTAGGCAAAGTGTTTACTAAGGGATCCTAGCACCAGCTCAGGTGAAGAACCCCCAATTATGCTCCAAACGCTCCCACAATAGCTATGCATCTTCTCCTGTATAAATAAAGCGGCACACACCAGGAGTATCAACAGAATTACGTCTGGAAGGCAGCTCGCATCAGTCAGAGAGTTAGTTTACTAACCACCCTAATTTGTAAAAGCCCAAACGGTTTTTTCTTATTTTATATGTTTTTTATAATAAATAAACGCTAATTAACTTAAAAATGCAATTGTTTTTATTCTGTAGTAATATATAAGAAAGCTTGGCTGAAAGAGTTAAGTATTATCTAGCTATTTATTCTATATGTATATGATTTTGCGTTATTTTTAGATTAGCTTTAATTACCTCTTTAGTGGGTTTATTAACGTTATTGTGCTATTTTTCTACCGCTGTTTTGAGGCAATTGTGTATATACCTTCGATTAGTTTCGGAAAGCGTATTCTGGTCGATGGCCGATGCTCAGATATACATGGTGATGCTTATTATTTAAGAAAATGACGCGCTTATTTTTTAACAATCGACACGACCGTCTTCCAGTAGGCTGGCAAGCTGCACCCAAAGTTGACAAATTCACATGGTTAATTCAATCAAGGCTAGGCTTTCTTATTTTTCATATCTTTACGGCTCCGGATTTAAAAAGCGTGTCAAAGTTTTTACCCCAAAGTGGAGCTCGACGTTTTTGTAACAAACGAAAAAATACGTTTTACTTGTTGAAATTTTCACTTACATATATTCGCCTGCTTTTGCTGAATGAGATTATTTTTCGTTTAACTATGAAAGGAAGGCTACGATAATATTAAATATGTTCAATTCATGTAACTGTAACTTCGAAGCGCCACAATATTTTTTAGTCTACTATCAGGAAGACGGGAACACCGCTTTAATTTATTTGAATATACAAACAATATAATTTACTAATTT
Source organism: Dermolepida albohirtum (assembly GCA_031893035.1). Classification (NCBI taxonomy): domain Eukaryota; kingdom Metazoa; phylum Arthropoda; class Insecta; order Coleoptera; family Scarabaeidae; genus Dermolepida; species Dermolepida albohirtum. The sequence continues at coordinate 112,013 of JAVIWB010004781.1, read as the reverse complement.
TATTATCATTACATATTTTAATGGTTAAAATATTTAATGCATTGAACAATTAAAATTAGTAAATAATATTGCTTTGTCTTACGAAAAACGTGAAGCTTCCATCGGTTCCAGGAATTGCATGGGTCTATTAAAGAAACAATTTTAATGCAAAGATTTTGTATAAGACGCTAAGTATTTTTGAACTTTATTATTTATACTTTGTGTTGTAATTATATCTTATTGCAGAATATAGCTAACAAACGTTAAGTAGTATTTTTGACCTTTTTCTACGAAGAATGTACGGTAACAAAAACTAAATTACAGATATTTCCCGCTATGTTGGTGTTAATAATATTCAGCTTATTGTTGTTAATTTATTGTTCATTGTAACAAAAGAAAACTGAGGATATAACTAAATATATAAAGAGAAACAAAAGTATAGATATAAGTTCAAGTTAATAGAAAACTAAAATACCAAGTAATTACGAGGGTAGTTTGACAAGTAATGAGAATGGAAAAGAAAAATTTTCTTTGCCATTCCTGGCCGTTTAGCACGAATTTCAACATTTAATTTTTGTAGAAGTTCTGCATAATATTGTTCATTTATTGTGGCACCTTTCTGAAGGTAATCAATGAGCTAAATGCCCTTTGAATCCCAAAAAATTGATCCTATCACCTTGTTTGCCGATAAAGTGGTTTTCGCTTTCTTTGGAGGTGCAGAATCACGTTCTAACCATTGTTTCGACTGTTGTTTAGTTTCGGGTGTACTGTAGTGTATCCAAGTTTCATCGCAAGTAACAAATCGCCTACAAAAATCAACCGGATTCCGCTTATAAAGGTCCAAACACTCATTGGAAATGCGCAAATGAGTGAACTTTTGATCAGTCGTAAGCAATCGCGGCACCCACCTTTCCGAAAACTTGGAAAGGACCAATTTTTTCGTTAAAATGTGGTGTACGCGTTCTCTTGAAATGTTTACCATGTCTGCTATCTCTCTCACTTTGAGTCGTCGATCTTGCGTAATAGTTTTATGGATTTTTATAATCATTTCCTTAGAAGTCACGATTTTGGGTGCTCCAGTGCTCCAGTGCTTCATCAACACAGCTTGTTCTACCACGTTTAAATTCATTTACCCATCTACTTATTGTGTCGGATGATGGAGCAAATTCACATAAGGTTTCCCGTAACCCACCTTTTATTTCGGTAGCTTTCATACCCTTAATTATGAAGTATTTAATCATCGCACGATACTCTGCTTTTTCTATTTGAACAAAACGACGTGTTGCTTCAATCAGCTGTTAAAAATAAACTAATCAACCGATTTATTTAAATATCGGAATGTAAACATATAAATAGGCAACCTAAATTACAGTGCATTTGTTTTACCAATTAGAGCGCCAACTGTGTCATTCTCACTACTTGTCAAACTATCCTCGTAGTAAAACACTGTAATTTTGATGCCAGGATTGGCACGCCCTATGAATGAAAACGTAATAATAAAATTAATAAACATCATCAATATATTAAAATTAAGTTTAATGTTGATAAATGTAAAATAGCCTTAGATAACCTAATAAAAAACCACTTTTTTATTTTTTAGCATTATTTCTAGATTTTCATATGTTAGTACAATGTAAATAAGTTCATTTCGTTCATGCTTTGTTTATAGAGGCAAAGCTACGAGTAAACATTATGTTGTGTTGGAATGAATAAGAAATTACACTACTGTAACTATGAAAATAAATATATATAGAAGTATTTTTTATTTCTCAACCTCAACATCGATTTGTTTACTGCATTTTTTTTTATTTATGAACTACTTCAAAATCTGAACATAAGATTTCAAAAATAAAATATTGTTTTTAAAATCATTCCCTATATTTAAAACAGACTCAGTAGGAATATTTAAAATTAAATGAGTATTAGATATATGTATTATTATTAATCAATTAATAAAGCATTATTAGCTTTCTTTTCTCGAAAGTTAACTTCACAGAAAAACTATACCAAAATTATATTAGAATTTAGACCGTTATTCTTTTCTAAATATAAAAATACATAGTGTTGGCTGACAATCGAGAAAACGTAGCCAAAAATCGAGTCTGATATCATAAAAAAATTGCTACATACACAAGTAATTTTATTCTGACCTATAATTTTTATAGATGGAAGTTAAACTATTTTAAGGTAATGTTTTCGTTAGTAGAAAATATTGGTGAAACCACCAAAGTTTGCCGGTGTATCAATAACGTTGCAAAATACGAACATACATATACCGGCATTTGTCCAATTGATCGGTAGTCACGCAAGAAAGAATGAAAAAATAGAAACAGACGTATTCAGAGCATGTGTATTATGCACACATATGTCATGTATAATACAAATAAAATAGTGTTTTGACATTTGTCATTTTTGCGGTTCCGATATTGTTATATTCCTCGTATTTTACTGCTGTTATTTGTTATTGTTCTAACAGCTACTTTATTTCATCATCCTAGTAAGTTTACACTTAGGTAACCTACGTAGGCAGCTTTTGCATTTGTTACAAGTTAGGTATATATAAAGAGTGTTTCAAATTACGCGGTTTTTTCAAGAATAAATAAAATATAGATGGCGCACTGAATTTGTCTGGATATGTGGGTATTTAAAAAGTGTGATGTATGACATTTATAAAAATGGCTTCGTACAACAACGCGTTCAAATTGTTGAATTATTTTATGAAAATCAGCGTTCTGTGAAAAGTTTTTAGAAAATTACGCGAATTGTATGGTTTACATAATAGTCTATCTGAAAGCACTGTTGTGTTAAAAAATTTTAAGAGACCGGTCCTGTGAAAGATCAAAAAAAGTGAAAACTATAGTCGTGGTGGTCGTTTACAAGAAAATATTGGTTTGGTTCGTGAAAGTGTTGCTGAAGATCCTGAAATGCTCATTAGTTCAACGTTCACAACAACTTGAACTTAGTGAATCAACAACATGGTGTAATTTACACAAGGATTTAGCTCTGAAGGCATATAAGATTCAAATAATACAGGAACTGAAGCCATTAGATCATTTAAAACATCGTTCATTTGTCAATTTCATCAATGAACAACCAACTGATTTTTCTCAAAAAATAATGTTTTCCGATGAGGCACCTTTTGAACTTGGTGGCTATGTTAATAAACAAAATTACCGTATCTGGGGTGAGGATAGTCCACGAATTATTCATGAGAAACCTATGCATCCTAAAGGAGTTACTGTTTGGTGTGCATTATGGTCGGGTGGTGTAACTTGACCTTACTTTTTTGAAAATGCTGCTGGTGAAGCTGTAACTGTCAATGGCGATCGATATCGTCGGATGATAACCGAATTTTTGTGGCCTGAATTAAAGAATATTGATCTAGAGGATATGTGGTTTCAACAGGAAAATTTCCTGGACGTGTAATCTCAAGAAACGGTGATGTTAATTGGCCATCAAGATCATATGATTTGACACCGTTAGACTGTTTTCTTTGGGGTTATGTGAAAAGTCAGTTTATAAAAACAGTCCACAATCAATTCCTGCTTTGAAAGATGAAATTATTCGTGTTATTGGTGAGATAGAGCCCTCAATTATGTCAAAATGTCATTGAAAATTTTAACAAAAGAGTGGACGTCTGAGGAGCTGCATTTGGCAGATATTATTTTTCACATTTAAATGTCATAACTGATACTTCAATTATCAATAAAGAGTTTTTGAAAGTGAATGCAAATTATATGTTTTATTTATTCTTTTAAAAAACCGCGAAACTTGAAACACCGTTTACATACGATATATACTTGTTTCGTTCCTATAAATAATCAGAGCTTCTTTCTTTTTAATATACTGTAGTAATTATTCACTTTTAATTATTTACTAAATTAATATTAATTTCTTGGATCAATACGCAGATTATTATTAATATATTTTTGGAGTACAAATGTTGTCCACATTTGTTCTCTGTAATTCTTTTTTATATTGAGCATATTATCATCATTAATCATTATTTGAAAACCTTTTACCTACTGTTATGTAAAAATATACAAAAAATTCAAATATTTTAAACGGATTACTCACGATAGTATTTTTAAATGTTTATGTGTATATAACTCTAAAAATAACTAGGCATAAAAACGGAATAAAATATAAAAATAACGCGTATAAAGCCAAAATTTGACAATAGTAGTTATGGCTTTATCATGCTACGATGACAGTCGAACACTTATTTATGTACATACCTACATATGTTTATATTAAACAAAAAAATCATTTTATTATTCCATTTCGATCAGGGCATAATTTTGAACGTTTTGCATAACACCTGTTCTCGAGTTTTCTGCTTGTCAGCCATACGTATGAGTAATTTTATATGAAGTGATATGACGATGAAGTTTGAAAAGACACACTGTATTGGAGTTATCCGAAAAATCAACATATTTTTCATATATAGCGCAAAACCACACTCGCGCTATCGTGATGAAGCACGATTAATTAAGTTTTACTCACTTTTGGCAATCTCGATGAGCATTCTTCCATTTATGGAATTCGTTCACCTTCAAGTTATAAAGTTTCAAACAAGCAACCAAATCGATGGATTTTTTTCCAGAATTAAACTAGAACTGTCAAAGAGAACAAAATTATGGGGACTGCCCGGTCATGCTTCTACGTCGTCGGTTCGGCCGAATATTCACGCTGCGAAGGTTTTGCTGTGTATTTGGTGGGACCAGGGCGGTGTTATTTATTATGAGCTGTTGAAACCGAACGAAACCATCACTGGGGAACGGTATCGAACTCGATTGATGCGATTGAGCCGAGCACTGGGCGAAAAGCGGCCACAATACGAGCAGAGGCACGAAAAAGTGATTCTACAGTATGACAACGCTTGGCCTCACTTTGCCAAACCCGTTAAAACCTACTTAGAAACGCTCAAATGGGAGGTCCTACCCCACCCGCCATATTCCCCAGATATTGCGCCGTCCGATTATTACTTGTTCCGTTCGATGGCACATGGTCTGGCTAATCAGCAGTTCCGCTCATATAAAGACATCTCAAAATGGCTTGATTCGTGGATAGCCTCAAAAGACGAACACTTCTACCGTGACGGTATTCGAGCTCTGCCGGAAAGATGGGAAAAAGTTGTCGCTAGCGATGGGCAATATTTTGAATGATTCATTTGTAAACATTTTTTCACAATAAAGTTTCATTTTCATCAAAAAAACAGCGGGAACTTAGTTGCGCACCTAATATATGCGAGTTTTGCAAAAATGTTTTATCCAGCTTGCTTTTTCCAGACAACGCAATATATTGTATGAGGATGATCTCGCAAGAAATGAAACTCGAAATTAGACAAATGACTTGGTTTTTTTCTTTGTTATTTTTTAATTTTAACGTACTTATACCAATGATATACATATGTAAAGGGTTTTCCAATAGGGACTTGACAACTTTTAATTCAATTTGTGAACGCACCCTTTCACTAATCATCGAACTGTCACTGTCAATTTATTCAGTAAACTTAACATTTTCGTCATGGTAAAGTACACGAACGAACAACGTCTGCAAATTATAAAAATTTACTACAGAAATTCGGAGTTGGTGACCGCTACTTTAAGAGCGTTAACTCCGATTTTCGGTCGTAATTCTCGCCCTAGTAGACAGGCAGTAACAAGTTTAGTGCAAAAATTTGAGTCTATATATTCGTTGTGTGATGTTGCCATGCCAGTGAGACAACGGGTTGGTCGAAGTGTCGAAAATATCGCTGCCGTTGAAACGTCCGTAGCAAATGATCCAAATCAGTCAATTTCACGGCATTCTCAAGAGTTGGGCATCGCCCAGACCACTTTATGACGAATTTTACGTAAGGATCTTGGTTTACACCCATACAAGATCAAGCTGACTCAAGAATTGAAGCCCATAGACAATTTGAAGCGACGTACGTTCTCCGACTGGACTCTGGAAAAGATGCGCCAAGATGATCAATTTCATCGCAAAATCTTTTGCAGTGATGAAGCTCATTTTTGGCTCAATGGTTCGTCAATAAGCAAAATATGCGTTATTGATCGGGTGAAAATCCACAGTGCTTCATGAAACACCACTTCATCCACAAAAATAACTGTTTGGTGCGGTTTGCATGCCGGCGGCGTCATAGGGCCATATTTTTTCGTTGACGATAATGATCGTCACGTTACTGTGAATGGTAATCGTTATCGCGCCATGATTACCGATTATTTTTGGCCCGAATTGGAAGATATGGACTTGGACAACATGTGGTTTCAGCAGGACGGTGCCACAAGCCACACAGCACACGTTACAATCGATTTACTGAAGAGTAAGTTTGATGAGCGTGTTATCTCAAGAAATGGACCAGTCGATTGGCCGCCTCGTTCGTGCGATTTAACGCCTCTAGACTTTTTTCTCTGGGGCTGCGTCAAGTCATTGGTCTATGCCAACAAGCCGACAACGTTGGAAGAGCTCAGAGCCAACGCGAAATAGCAGCCGTTTCGGCCGAATTGTGTGGCCGAGTCATCGAAAATTCGGTCCAACGAATCGACCGCTGCAAACGTGCCCGCGGTGGCGATATGAACGAAGTCGAATTCCATTCATAAATGTTTTGATTGTACTTCAACCAGATAATAAGTTTTTGAAATATCTCAAATGGTCTGTATTTTATTTTGAAAAAAAGTTGTCAAGTCCTTATTGGAAAACCCTTTATAACCCCTTTCCACAATAATTTTCGAATTCTGTATACGTACTTCAACGCACAGTGTGCCTTTTGACGGTACAGTTGTATACAGAATTTGTTTCGTACGGATTTTGCCGTTGTTTCCACATGCGTTTAATTATCTACTGATGATGACAACTTAGTTATCGAAATACGAATACAGAATACGAAAATTATTGTGAAAAGGGGTTATATATCAACCTTAAATGATTAAGTTAATCAACCACAAGCTCCATCAAATTTACCTAATACGAACGATATGTCGCCATGATTTCCATTATAAATGGAAAAAAATATCATACATTTTACAATGGAAATAATTATAAAACTGAGATCAAGATCCTTAAAATACTATTAATTTGCTGCATAAAGTTCTTTATCAGACCGAAACATATTTCCAGCAGGAAAAGATTTGAGTTTTGGAAATAACGATTTCGTTAAGAAATTATCAATCATCTATTCTACAGTCCTGGCCTAGCTCCCACTTATTCCTTTCAAACAATATTGTAATAGTTCTATAAACCCTGGCCATGAAACTACGACCACTTACGAAAATGCGAAATGTGTATGCTAGATAAGTCGTTAGCAAAAACATAATAATGAAATCGCTTATTCACCAATTCAAATGTTATTACGAGATGTTACCTATTGCCCGTAATATTTATACATATATATATATATATATATATATATATATATATTATATAATATTTATACATATATATATATATATATATGTATAAATATATATATGGCAATATATATATATACATATATATATATATATATATATATATATATATATATATATATATATATTATATATTGATATTAAATAAAACTTATTACATCATTCTCAAGAAGCAAAAAAAATTTAAAATAGTATAAACTAATTATGTAAATAAAAATATGTATGTATATGGAAGAAAAACAGTATCTAGCTTTGACAATATTCCTACAAACATGTAAGTATTTGAAAACACATTCACATATTATCTACCAAACATCTACTGCTTATTTGAAATAATCTTTAATTGTCATTTGTTTCGCATTTTTCATTTTATTGTTAAATATAGCTGATTCGCATTTAAGAACAGCTTGTGAAATATTCTAAAAGATAGTAGAATTGTTAGAGCTCGAAAGTAATTCTCAACAATCTCTTTTAGGCTTCTCAAATACTTTAAATATAGTTATGAATCATTCTTCTTCAATTTCAGTTTCGTTTTGATCACTCACTTCATCATCAATACATTCAATAATAGAGACATTTTGATGAGGATGTCCTTAAATCTAAATTAGTGACATTAAAATTTGGAAATAAAATGCTAATAGCATTTTTTCTATATCGCGCTCACTTACATATGTCACTACCACACACATGAAACAGTATACGTTTTAGAAAACTTTTATTTGCTGTTACGGATGATAGTTTTTTTCCAAAACGCTGAAATCCATATTAATGTATTGTCTTTTGTAATACCATAAGTTATCAATGCATGTATTCAGAAGAAGGAAAACCAGTTTCACGATTCTACGATAATAAAATGGTCGGGTAAGAAGTTGCATTATCGAGAAATAAAACTACATTTCTTTTTTCTTTCTTCATCCTTTTGTCAAAGTTAATGTTGACATAATATCCAAAGTCATTCATATCTTTTTATTAGGAAACTAATCCATTAACAATTTATCCAAATACGTCTTCAAAATATCTGGACTTTCTACTTTTGTCAATAATAAAAAGCTTTTCCGTATCTCCTTCAATGTTTGAGCACAATAGTATCGTGAGTGTTTTCTTTGCAAATTTTATTCCTGTACACCTATCGTTTCTTAATGCAAATGTTTTTATAGAAAGTGCACTGAAAAAGACCCGCTTTATATGCATTCAAGGTATCTTTTGAAGGGTAGTCCTTCAATATTATGTGCAAGTTAGCTTTCCAGTCTTCAATAAATTTGCAAGTTTCCAAAGCACGGAAACTATGAAGTCAGTTAACTTCAAACTTTGAACTGCTTCATACTTTCATAAACCAATTAAAAGCTTTCATTCTCCTGGAAAAGTTTTCGAATTTTACCTTTATTTTCGAATATACTTATCTCTATTCTGCGTTGTTACACCCTCCCTTACACGAAAATGTAGATAGTAACACAAAAGCCCGTATTACTTACCATATATACCAGGTGTACAGGAAAGTCATACCGATTTTTCTAATAGATATCGCTAGGTTTAAGTATGCAATCATAAAATTTGACACACATGTCATTTTATTCTACTGACATCAAGCTTCAATGTCATACATGTTATATTTTGTGAAAGTGTTATAGATTTATACCTCTTTGAAAATGTCAAGTTTCGTGCCTGAAAAAGTGCATTTGCGGCACGCATTATTTTTCTTATTTAATCAAACGAAAAAAGCCGATGAAGTCATCGTTTGCTAGTAGAAACTTACGGTGAGTATACTCCAACCATAAAAACATGCGAGGCTGAGTTTCGACAATTCAAAGGTGGTGATTTCGATGTGCAAGATAAAAAAACGTTCTAGTAGACCGAAAAAGTTTGAAGATGCAAAACTGCAGGAGGTATTGAATGAAAACCCACGCCAAACTCAAAAACAATTGGCAGAAGCGTTAAATGTAGTCCATGAAACGATTATCGACCATTTACGAGCTATGGGAAAAATCTAAAAGATAGGAAAATGGGTGCCACATTAATTGAATAAGAGGTAAATGGAAAATCGAAAAATTGTCTGTAAAATGCTGTTTCAAAGGTGTGATCGGAAGTCATTTCTGCATCGAATAGTGACAGGTGATGAAAAATGGATTTATTTCGAAAATCCTAAGCGCAAAAAATCATGGTCATCACCTGGCGAAGCCGGCCCATTGACTAACTGTTTTGGTCGCAAGACAACGCTCTGTGTTTAGTAAGACCAGAGTGACGTAGTATATTACGAACTGTTGAAACCGGGCGAAACAGTTAATACTGATCGCTATCGACAACAAATTATCAATTTGAACCATGCATTGACAGAAAAACGTTCAAAATGGGCCATAAGACAAGTGATTTTACAGCACGATAACTCGCCGTCTATACAGCAAAACCGATCAAGAAAGCGTTGAAAGCACTTGGATGGGACATAGTATCGCACCCGTCATACTCTCCAGGCCTTGCCCCGTCCAACTATCACCTTTTTGCATTAATGGGACATGCGCTTGCAGAGCAGAGTACGTCGCCAATTTCGAAGAAGTTAGAAAATGGCTCGATGAATGGTTTTGCTCAAAGAACAAACAGTTTTTTTTTGAGATGACATCCACAAATTGCCTGAAAGATGGGCAAGATGTGTAATGGCCAATACTTTGAATAAATAAGTTTTTCTATTTTCTTGAAAATTATATAGTTTTTTTACGAAAAAAACAGTAATGACTTTCCGGTACACCTGGTAATACTCTGACACTCCTAGGGACGAAACTAGCCAGTGTAGCTCGGAAAGTAAGGTGTCTATAAAAAGATCTTAAAGGGAGCGCTAAAGCATCGATACCCTAAGAGCTTAAATTGCCAATACTGAAGCACGCGGTGAATACTTAATATGTGCTCTTGAAAAAAAAATTCAGCACCACGAAAAGTTATGAAAAAACAAATTACACATGACAGTAATAAAAGAAAACTCATGTGATTAGTATCAAAATCTATCGATTTATTAAGCAGTTACTAATGGATAAATAAATATGTTTAACTGTCATACATGTCCATGTAAATACGACACTGTAATACACACAATGCATATATCATAAGAATGTTAGAATAATATATTTCAATAGGCAGTTACCCTCACTACGTAATCAATTCACAGTCTTAGCAAATAAATTCAGCTACCTATGCTAATCAGATACCAGTAAAACACTCCTATCAGCTGAGGGTCGCTAGTCCAATTCAAGATTAAGAATAAAATAAATAATGCCATGAAACTTATGAAATATTAACAGCGATCTCATTTATACCTAGACGATAATATTGTGCCAGTACTCGGGTATCCTCGAAGTCAAATTTAAAAAGCTATGAACGAGATCTGTCAATGATCCTTACTTACAAATATATTGATGCAAAAAGTAACTACTTGATTTTCAACATGAAATGGGGTGCCAAAACTCCGCGTTGTTTTAAAATTTAAATGTAGCAACTGAATACTTAGTTATTAGTAATATTCCGTCGACTAATTAGTGAATCGATTTCGTCATTTCATTGACTACACATCCTTCTTAATAATAAATTAATTAAAGTGCACATACCTCGGTTATTCCTAACTTTACATAGATTCATTATTAAATATATACCCCAACTACTCGATCAGTTTAGAATTAATCTAATTACCGTTCGTCTAACCTATATGAATACACCTTTTGCGAGTGGCCGAGTCACTGTCCAGTCATCGGTTCTGATAACATTGGGTCGACAGCAGACAGTGGTCCAAATCGTAGGCCTAGGATGTGGGGGCAGCTACTAACTCACGGATTTGTGTGCTAATTAACAAGTCTATGTTATAGCCCAAAATTTAAGGCCTTAAAATTCTAGAGAATAGTACCAAATGGGAAAAAAATAATGACTAATACTTATACTTCAGTTGATAGGAGTCTCTAAATGAACATTTCGATGGGGAAAGTGCGGCAGAAAGCAAAATGGTGTCCTAATTTCCACGTACTACGTGCGTATTCGCTGAATAAATTGTCAACAAGCCCAAAATATTATACGACGAATTATTAACTTAATCGAGCCATAATCCAACTATAGATAAAGAAAAAATATTTTCTTTCGGTTACATTCCATCTAAAAATGTTGTTACACTGCCAACACAATCACAATCGCGACTCATGCAGAAGTAATAGAATATTTCTGAGCTTATTCATAGAGTCAAAATATCGATCATGACGATGACGTGGATGTGACCAAAAAAAAAAAAGAAAAAGAAAGATAACCATTATACGCTCATCTTTAAAAGTGAGTCATTTATCAGAATGTTCAAGAGCACTAATGATGAACATTAGGCAATCGGAAACTGTCATAATTAGCATAATTAAGTAAATAGCTACGAGTGAAGAAACCGACCGTTGTAATACCAAATTAAGTTACCACAATATAGAAGGCGCTAGTGATATCACAAAAGAATAAAAATAACGACTTAAATCAATCCTAACGAATTACATAATGTAAGCTACTAGAATTCAGATATTTGACAACACAGGTCCGTAAGGAAATAAAGTCAATAATATACAAATGTCAAGTTTATGTAATTCGACTGAAACTATAAATGATATGAAAATTTAACTGGTTATTATATTCACAAAAGTTACTGTACATAAAATATGAACAAAATACTACTTTGCGGGAAAAATATACTATAAAAGTCAAAATGAACCGAAAAGGTAAAATGACCATGTAACAGCATCTTTGCAACATTAAATTTTCTCGAAGCTTTCGGAAATTTAAATGATGTTCTCTTCCCATAACAGTTTTAACAATTTTATTTTTGGTAAATAAAGGCTTTCATTTTTCACAATATGTCCATGTTGATGAAAATGAATATAACTGGGACTAAGTAATACGTAACTGCACACCCACCATCTAATTTCCAGTTTTTCAGATTCGATTTATATTTTCTTGATGTACTTTCTTTCCACTATCCATCTGCACTGAAGATAGTCATACAATTTTCAGTGCACTTGTACATGCATTTTAACTTATTGCACTTACAACAGTTCTCTGATCGCGCTCAATTAGAATCTTTGGTCGTCTATTCCTTGGTACAATTGCAACAGTTATTATTAAGTATTTTTTGTTGGCACTGCAGAACGTCGTTTTTCGATAAGGGTTTTTTTTCTTTGTGTAGTGTTGTTAAGTCGCGCAAATTACCAGATATATGTTTACTTGAACAATTTCTTTTTGAAAAATCCTCGAATGCTTATTTTTCACAAATATGTAATACTATGAACAGGATTTACGGAATTCATTCTAAATTTATGGCTTACATTAGAGAAATACCCTATAAAAATGTTAGAATATTTAGTAAATTCTTGTACAGTGGTAAATAAGTTTTCATATTGTTATTAGAGAGTTTTAGAGTTTTTTATTGTTGTTAAGTGGAAGTAAATATACTTTATCCTAGCTGAAGGTTCACATTTGATGATATTCGATATTCACAAAGTGTACGAACACTTTTATAACTGACTGAATATTGCTGAAAAGAAATCACCAATGACCTTTGTCAAATTATAGACGACAATATGTCCACATGTAACTCGTTTTTCGATCATTTAAACGCCAGTTCTCTATTGTCATAAATAACGAGAAATAGTTATAAAATGAAAAATAAAAAATGAATAATCATATATTAAGTCTTCTAACTTAATTTATGAAACACAATAAATTAGTTTAAAATCAAATATCAGAGTACACTCGGAGTAGGTTCTTTTTTTCATTTAGGGACATCATTTTATGCAACTTCGTTTATATTGTACTTAAAATGTACATTTTAGTGTTAGTGCAATCATATAAATTTCTTGTTACATACAAAAATAGTTTGAAATTTACGAGCAGCAGTTTAGTCTTTTATTGCGCTTTCCAAGTCATTTCCACAAGTAGGCTGCACCAGTTATATTTCGCTAATATTCCTCTACACCTTTACCTATAACAGACGTACATATGTACATGCGCTTGACTTTATATGTGGAATAGCAAAGTAATTGCAGCTGTCGCTGAGAGTTCGCTGACCTCCAGCGAACTACGTTGACCGAATTTCAAGCAGTTATGTAGACAACGCCAAACATTGCGAAACCTATTTCGCTCGTTCATTGGATGGAATCGATAAAAGTTCAAGATTAACTTAAGACAATGTTAATATGTAGAGTTTTATTCGTATTATATATATGTATATGTATGTACATATCTACTCACTGTGTAAACAATGTTCAAATGCAAGCTATTTTTAAGTTATTTTTTAATTATAGCCTTAGTATTATTTTCGATGATTTTCACAATTATAACAGTTATTTATTACATTTTTTTATCGAAAGATTGAGCTTTTATAACGAATTGATATCGCAATATACACTACCGTCCATAAGTTTAATCCTACTACAGATAATTTTAGTTGCAGAAGGAAATAAAATATTTAAGTTAATATATTGAAATTTTATCCAAACTAACATCATTTTACATATTTGTACGTTATTTAATCGAAGTATTTTGTATGAACGCCTTATTTTCTATTTCAAGAAATAATATTCAGGTAAGAAATATAATGAGGATGTCATGGAGATTATCCCTTACTCGGAATTGTTTATTGTATGGTTTATTACGTAGACGTAATAGCCAGTCTTTACATGATATTTGTGCACTTGTAAGGGTATATTTTATGTCTATTTCACAGTGAATACTCAGTATTCACGTTGTTAATGAAGTGTCAGCAAGTGATATCGAGTGAGTGTATTTTTTTGATTGTGTTTAAAACATGGCAAGGAGAAAGCAACTAACTCTTGAACAAAGGGCAAGACTTATTGCTTTGCACCAAACAAAGCTTTCTAATAGAGCAATCGCCCGAAAACTAAAAGTTTCCGAGTATTGTGTTCGTCAAACTATAAAGAGAATGGCAGAAACTGGCCAACTCGGGGACCGAAAACGCTGTGGACGGCCGAGGATAACTATTAAAAGAGAAGATGAATATCTGAAATTAATGTCCTTGCGCAATCGTCGCCGTACAGCCCAGGAAATAGCAGCACAATATAACGTACACCAAGAAGCCACGGTTAGCGTAACAACAACTAAACGCCGTTTAGCTGAAGCTGCACTTAGAGGTCGAGTAGCAGTAAAAAACCACGTCTGTCTGTATAACATAAACAAAAAAGATAGGCCTAGGCGAGAACACACAGGTACTGGACTGTCGAAGAATAGAAACAAGTCTTATGTCGTGTTGGGGAGAGAATATTAGATGAATATAGTTAAGACAGTGGAACATGGTGGTGGAAATGTGATGGTTTTTGGTTACTTTGAAGGTGGACATATCGGAAAATTGGTGCAAATCACAGGAAGAATGACAAACGAAGTCTATTTGGGTATATTGCAAGAGCATGCTCTTCCGTCGGCGACGGAACTAATGGGTCCGGGGTTTGTTTATCAGCAAGACAACGACCCCAAACACACAGCAAAGATTGTAAAAAGATTTTTCGCCAATTAAACTGAAAGAAGAATCCTTACATTAATGACATGGCCACCCCAAAGTCCAGACTACAATCTGATAGAGCTGTTATGGGCCTGTTTAGATTGTGAAGTGCGTAAAATACCTTGTACTAGCGAGACAGATCTTTGGGGTAAGTTGTGGAATGCATGGAACTCTACCGATGAGAAATATCTCGGCCGACTAGTTGAACGAATGCCACGTGTTTGTGAAGCCGTGATCGCATCTGGGAGTGGTTACTTTGACAAAAGTAAAATTTAAGCTAACTTATTATAATATTACTTAGATTAATAATGTCAATTGAATTGTATGTTAATTTAGTACTTTATAAATAAATTTGCCATGAAAACATTGCGCAATTAAAATTATCTATAGTGCGATTAAACTTATGGACGGTAGTGTAGATGACGCCAAAAATTTTTGGTCTAAATCACTGGGAAAATACATCTTAAATATGGAATTTTTTGGTCTTTTCTGTCGTGCTATTACATATTACTAATACGTAATAGCAATAATAATGACATTATCAACATTAGAACCAACTAAATTCTTTCAAACTTGTTTCACAGATTAACCAACAGAGTATTAGTAGTTCGAGATACTGTATATTCATTAAGTTGGTCTCTGATTGCATATTTAGATGAATTTTTGTGTTTCTTGATACATGCTTTTCGAATACAATAATATTTATGGACGAACATTATAATATACCTGAACCAATAAATTACTAAGCAATTCAAATGAATATTATTTATTCGACATCCATAACAATAGATGATTATTTACCACTAAAAAAGACAGTCAATAGCAGAAAACACTAAATAATAATCTTACATATGATATAAATGCTAAGAACATTTTTTCTTACTTGTTCACAAGAGTACAACTTTTATTTATACTAAAATGGAAATTAAAGGATAATTAATTAAACACATATTTCTAAATTTCAGATATAAATTACTAAACAATATTCTGACAATGTAATATTACATAATGATGGTTTCGAACATTTCCTGACACTATTAATTTGTTTAAAATTTGAATGTCGGGCTAGAAACATTATATACATGCTTTAGATATTTTTAAATCGTTAACACCACATAACTCAGAACAACTACATTATTAAATCATACATTAAACTAACAGTGCTGGACTTTCAATTTTAATAATGGTGTTTAAAATATAAAGCAACCATCAAACTATAATAAATATTGCACCTACATAGTTTCCATTAACTAAATTTGTGTGTTTGAAAACTGTATATAACTGAAATTTCTTTTGATGTTGGACTGTGTCCAACAATATCTCTATACTGAAAGGGATTTTATGAACAAAATATACGACCAGTATTTTCGCATGCAGTAGTCGTTATAAAAGGGGCACATGTTGAACTGCCTTCTTATTCCATTCAAGTAAAACAAATAACGATATACAGTACTGGGAATACATACAAAGGGTACTAGGAAAGTTTTGCAATACAGCTTTGTTTATTTAACTTTTTCAAAGTAATTTCCTCTACATTCAATACACCTCTCTATCCTCCGAAACCAATCTTTAAACCAGTTCTGCCAAATTTCACTAGGGAGTAAAACACACTCGTTGACCCAAGCCCACAGAAGGTCCTCATCACTGGAAAACCGCCTCCCTATTAGCTCCATTTTCACATGCGAGAACAGTGCAAAGTCGCAGAGAGCAAGATCTGGACTGTAGGGAGGGTGCTCGAGAAGTTTCAATCCTGTCGTGGTCAAATATTCGGTGTAGGCTTTGGCGCTGTGAGCTGGAGCATTATCGTGATGGAGGAACCAGGTGTCCATTCTTGACTTTCGCCGCAGGTTCTTCATAGATCCAATGACTTTAGGCAGACACTGTTCAGTATACCACTTAGCTGTAACTGTTTTTTGTGTGTCCAAAACGACGCGTTCCACAATTCCACTCGATTTGCAGTCACGAATTGCTGGTGCATTTAGGCCTGAAGTACCCTCTATCTGTTGGTAGGTCACTCGCCTGTCCTCGCCAAGCATTTTCCTCACAGTAGTAACGTTTTCCTCCGTAAATGACGTTCGTGGCCTTCCCGGCCTCTCAGCATCTTCCACAGATAAATATCCCCTTTGGAATTCTCTATACCACCTGAATATCGTTGTGCGATGTGGACAAACATCACCTAGTGCAAGAGTAATTTCTTCGAAGCACTAGTCTATGTTTAAACCACGCACTAAATTATAACGCTACTATGCACGTATGAACATGTCTCAACATGCAGCAATAAGCAGCTTCCTACGATTCATTGTTGCGTCATATTGCAAAACTTTCCTAGTGCCCTTTGTACATCTTACACGAGCGACATTTAAACTCAATGTTTTATTACTTAAAAAAAGCGTTAATAGCAAAACGAAACGGAACGCTATAGTTTTTTACATTGCTATATTACTAAGAATTTAAAAAAAAAAAGTACGAACAAAATTGTAAAAATAGATTGAAATCATACCAATGTATACCATAAATAGAGTAGAAGGGCTAATATAATTACAAACACATAGTAGTTTATAATAATTATAAATAAATGAGAAAGTAGATAGCTCAATGATTGTCCACAAGTTAAAACACGAACACAAAATGTATCTGCCGATGCAGTCAAACGCCGTAAAGAATCGATACTATTGTGTTGTCGAGAAAATGTAAACGCATTTTTGGAATAGATGCCGCTCATTTTTGCGAATGTTAAGAGTCATTCGCGTCTATTTTTATACTATGCCAGGTAAAATTTCGAACACTTTGAAAAGGGAAATTGGGGAATTTGGTTTAATGTTTGAAATTTTGTAAACAGTTGCAAATGGAAGACCAAAAGTGTGGATTTTCGTCATATTTAAATCTTTTTCTTCCAGGGAACAATGCGCGTCAAACTTATGAACAAGTGCGTATCATTTACGGCAATAATGCTCTACAAGGATGCCAATATCAACAATGGTTCACGAAATTCCGTGTTGCTGACTTTAATCTCAATAACGTTCCTCGGTCATGGAGACTCACTCAAGTTAAGAGAACGCGATAAAGGTTTTAATCCAGTCAAATCCAAGGCAGCTGACACAAAGACATGAGAAATTGCAGATTGTAGATCCGTTAAACATTAATAATTCAATCATTCGCGACCACATGAAATATCTAGGATACGTCAGCAGATTCGATATTTGGGTAGTTCAAGAAATCAAAGAACCTCACTTGACGCGTAAAAATATCTCCAATATGCTCCTTAAACGTGAGAAAAAGGATGCAATGAAAAGAGTATTGTTTACAACAAACGAAAACAGACTTGTTTCCGACGACCAACCTGAAAATTGTTCTCAAACGTCATCGAAAGCAGATTTCAATATAGGTATTTATTTTAAAGGTGTCGTGTTATTCGATTGCTTAAACGAATTTATCATTCACAAACATTCAGAGTTCGTTAATCACACAACAAAAATTATTTAATCTTAAATGAATGCGCTGCCATAACCACTACATTCGCTAGACTTTGTGTCTTAAGTTATAAGCGGAATTGTAAAAGAGGAGCAGTAAATACGTATTCAGAATAAACAGTTAAATACCGGAAGTAATGATGTTGGTAACATAAGTAGAAGATCCCTCAAGCTTTACTCTCAATGCTTTTATTTTTGACAAATCTTATACAGGCTATTTGTAAAGTGGTTTCCACTTTCAACTTCAAACCGCCAAAACTTTTTTTTCATACATAATACTAAATACAAACAAAAATTGTAAACACTAATTGTTTATTTCATTTTTGACATTACTCGTCATTTCCATGGATACAATTTCCAATTTACGGTTTAAAATCAACAAAAAACTCTTTAAAACAGAAAAAGGATTCAATGTAGGTATAGGAAGTGAATGGTACGCTGTAGAAGTAAATCCTGCATTTGAATATGAACTAAAATATAGGGCATCGCATTTCAAAGACAAAAGTTTTGATGGTGTAAAACTGTACCTACTCGAAACAACTTTATAAACATTCTGTACAAAATTTGTCAAAAATAAAAGCATCAGAGTAAAGCTTGGAGGATTGCCTACCTATGCTGCAAATATTAACATATCTGCTGCCAAAATAGCTTCAGAAAATAACAATCAAGATGAAAATCCGAATATTTACAAAAAATTCAAATATTTCTAAAATTGTTGAATTTAGGTATGGAAAAAACTTATAGCTTGTAGATTTAAAATATGCAATAAAAAGTACATCGTTTTATTTAAAATACATATATGAGTTGTTAGCGACTTCCGGTTTAATCGAAAGTATAGCCACCATTAAAATATTTTCTTTAAATAAAACATGAGTCATATGTATCCCTCAAAATTTTCAAAAAGAAAAGGGTACACCGGACAAACAATTTCAATCCAACCACCTTGTATATTACCAACAGGAAAAAAATTGTCAATTCTAAGTCTTAATTATAATATCTTCGTGTTGAATCAATTTTTGGAATTTCGAAATATTTTTTTGATTGTCCACACAAAGTAAATTAGTATAAAAACATCTTTTCCAGTGAAATGTTGGTCGATTTTCATATAATGACTGTATAATAAAGTCAGCAGTTTAGAACATTTGACTAAATTCATATGTTCGCAATAAGTGATTATATATCTTAATGTGACATGGCACGTGTATATAAGGTATATATAAATCAATTTATTTGAACATATAACTATTTAATGTTAAATCACTCATTATTAACGTTGTTAGAAATGGAAGTGTTTAATTTATTACAGTTTAAGTATGGAATTGTTGGCGTCGTTAAAATACGTATGTAGACTTTCAAAAATAATATTAGGTATATACTGTTACAACGGCAGAATGGACTATGTTAAAATTAACTTTGTCTGATTTGCTTATTTTATTATTTATTATTACAAACTACATATATTTATTACACGTGTTGCAGCGTATATACATACGCATTTTAACGAAGTATAAACTAATATTTACAGGAATTCCCACATACATACAGTTTGTAACTGTTTCCATACGATGTTTAAAGCAATTAAAATTAGAATTTTTCAGTTTAACGTCGTGAAAACGCATAATTATATGCAATTAATAACCTACCGTGGGTTTTCAATTAATAACTGTTTCCATAATACACTTTATGGCACATTAAAAGGACTCGAATTAACTGTCTCCATGGTCTAATGATTTTGGGCACGTTCCCGAAGAGAGTGGGATCGTGGGTTTCGGTCCCACGCGGAGAACAGAAAATTTTTCAAAAATTTTTGCATTACATATACGATGTATAAATCGGTTAAAATTAGAATTTTTCAGTTTAATTCAATATAAATAGCATATATATATATATATAATTCTTTTAAGAGGTATTGGCAGTAAAACCAACTTTACAACTGGACGCTTTCATGTAGTATCTGGAGTTTTTACAGTTAAAACACGAACAATTTTATGACTCCTAGGATGTAGTTACATGACTCTTTCAGTTAACTATTTCGATGGTGTTAAATTTTCGTTCTTTACCAATACTAAGGAATCGAGTTTAACACTAGTTGCTACAAAAAAATTCCCTTTGTTTAGTTTATGAAGACTAGCAAAATATTCTCTTGACTATACCTTCCAAAAATCTTGATGCATTTTCTGTAGTAGTTATAACCTCAACTTGTTACCTTTATTTCAGATAAATTTGGATTCTTACTATTGCCACCGATTTGTCTATAAAGAAATGTTATGGTGTTAGAGGTAAGAGAGCATAGGAGTCAGTGGATAAGGCAAACAAAGGTCGTGAATTTAGAATAGCAGGTGCCGCCATAATGCAAAGTACTGGAAAGAATAAATTCCCAGTTAACAATACCATTTGCATATATATATATGAACAGTTTGCTCAATTGCTTTAACTAAAAACCTATACAACAGTTTCAATTCTTTCTGTGCACCAACAAAATCCGTACTTTTATCGGAATAAATACAGAAAGGTTTGCTCGGTCTAACAACAAACTTTAAGGTGTCAATGAATCTTTTGTAAGTTTAAATACTATATCTAAATAAACAGCCTTACTGGTAAAGCAAATTAAAATATATTCTTTCTGTATTTATACTTGAAGTCGGCCAGTATTTTTGTCGAATAATTGCCAAAAGTAATCATGGACCGGCATGATATTCCGTGAATGGGAGTTTCCACTTAACAAAATTAAGAGGTGTTGAGTCATAATTTCGTTTTGCAGCCTACAACACGTAGAATCATTTTCTTATTCATAAATGAAACTAAAGAAATAAAACTACTCGTCTTCGATAAACATTTATTTTTCATTAGCAAATTTAATTCATTTGAGGGGGTTTTTGTTTAACATAATTTTAGTAATACGTATATTGGTACTGACAAATAATTCTGACACAGTTAAATAACCTGGTTTTGTTCATTTTTTATTCATATATTATGGTACAACCTTAAACAATATATAAAACTAACGAACCTAAACCATGACAATTTGTTAAATATGTCAAATTCGTTAGAAGTAATTAAATATAATTCTGTATTGGCAATATATTTTACTGACAATTGGTCTAAATGTGACCTTAGAAAATTTTAAACAAACAGCCACAAATTTACAATTTTGGATAAGGTTTAGAAACGGCCTAGAAGTTATATTAACAGAGTTATTTTTTATAATAATATAAGATGGAAAAACATTTTTTGAAAAGAGCATTTAGTAAATTATTTGTAAATTGTGCCACAATAACGCACCAGATAATTTCCTTTCGGAACAGTTGGTTTTTGTTTTTGTTGTGTTTAAAATATTCTGGTAAAATTTTAAAAAAATATTCTTTTATGGAGGTTACGCAAAAATAACCATTACTCAATGGGTATAGGTAATAAAGGAAATAGCTTATCAGGCGTCTAGCTTCTTGCTGTTCACTACTGCCTTATATCAGGTTCGAGAGACCACCAGTATTACGATGACAGAATAGACTGATTTAAAATTCACCTAGTCAGGTTTTCTTCTTTTATTATTACGAGCCAAATATATTTATTACATGAGTTGAAATAGTGGACATACACACGTGCTTTACATGAATACTAATAACACATTCCACATACAGGTACACCGGTACACCCTTTTATAACGAATTATTATAAACCAATATTTACAGAAATTCTAACGTATACACTATAAAGTTTCATTCATAATGAGGATCAGGAAAGCACTCAGCTGTTGTGCTCTTGCATAAAAGTCTGTACTACAAGAGTCACGTATGGTCATGCGTTGTCGTTGTCGAATGTGAGAATGCGGTAACTCGTGAGTGTTTGCTCTGCACGCACTAGACGTGTACGACCCTCACGCAGTATAGCACTTATCCCATACCATTATGCCTTACAGTCGGTGGATGCATGCATCGGTTAGATCCTAAGTCCAAAACCAAGATTCGGGAGACTCCCACAGCCAGAGTGAAGTAAGATACATGTCCAATCAACACGCTACAGTTTTGTAGCATTGCACCACTCGCTTTGTATACGATGGTATTTCGGTGTTAATGGAGTACGTTGCAACACACAAGGCCTGCACAGTCCATTAGCCACAAAACGCTGCCGTACAATCGGCACAGTCAACACACCTTACCTCCTCACAAGTCACATTTGAATCAATTGACGTGAAGGCAAAATACGCGACGCTATTGCAGCATGAACTAAGATGCGATTTTCAGGCTTCGTTATCATACAGAGGCGTTCCGGCCGAGGCCGTGCGTTCGCTATTTCCTCAACATTCCACTCTCGTCATGCTAGCTAAATACTATTCAGCGATCGTTCCATACGCTGTGCAAAAACTCGAAAGGACAAACCTGCTAAATGCATTCTGACGATTTACCTCTCTCGAACTTACTCAGGTAGCGTTGACCACGCTGTATACATGTTAACTTATGCAATCGTGGCATGTATACACTCTGATTTGTGAAAGTAGAGTCATATGTCGGTTAAGTTATTGTAAACCAAAATTTATGCTTGTATTTCCGCCCGTTTGTCATATATAGGGCATTATGCTCGAAATTAAATTCCAACAATATATTAGTATCAGATTCATTTAGAGACACTTTTTTGCTTTGAAATTAGTCTTCCAGGATTTAGAGTATCTATTACATTAGTTTATTAGATCTAAATTGTTTCTTATCTTATTAATAAACAACTTAAAGAATAAAGAATCCAACGAATTTTCTTAGGGATACTCCTATTCAAATATTCCGCTTAGAAATATATCGCTACTCTCTCAGCAAATATGACTTCGAAAGATGTTAAGACGAGCTGTGCACGCACCATATACTACCAATTTGCAACAAAAATGTGATTCATGCCGGTAAATGCCTTACTCGAATTATCGAAAAATGCTCCGTAAGCTATTCCATGGGCTTCTAGCATTGAGAATATTTGCTCAATATATTCGAAAAGAGGGGTTCTATGACTTCATAGTTATTAAAGAAAAGGATCCTAGAATCATATTATATAAAAAAGAAAATTGCAAATAATAGTCAAGTCAAGCCTTGTTAACAATCAAATTGATCTGCTTAAAACGCCGTTAATTAACCCTCAAAGTTATAGCACCCTTATTTTCTAAGATTGTGTCCTTTCATCACCTTCTAAGTATTTTGTAGAAAGCTATTTGTAATAAATGTATAGATCTCATTGTAACATTCTTTAGTTTACTTGTGTATTCTCCTGACGCTGTTACTTGGCACAATGTACAAAGAGAAGTGTATTCAAAATACATTTTGTGAAGCTATACAAAGTGTTTTACAGGTTTGACGTATCGGTCAATTCTTATTTAGCATCGTCAGATGATATTCGTGAGGAAAAGAGTCTTCGACGGCGCACACCTCTTGAAAATGAAAAATGAGTTTACCGAAACATCGCAATGGACGAAAGTACTTCTACGAAGGAAGAAACATAAAACGGCGCAAATTCATATTGCTCCCGCAAAGTATATATGCATATCAAATTAATACATGACTTTACATAGTTATGTATTATTTGATTCGAGAATTTTAAATTATATAAATTCTAACATCAAGAATCACAGATGCATATAGGCCATGTTAATATTAAAATTCGCAATTACAGATTGATATGAGTATCTGCGCTGTAAAATCAAATTATTAGGATTATAAATCTGCACTACAAACTGTATAAGTCTAAGTAATTCACTATTAAGGGACTACTATTGCAAAAAATATCTTGAATGTAAATTACGTTTAGTTTTAGAAATCAAGGTTAAAATCATATATTTGCGCGCGAAGAAGAAAATAAGCGGAGAATTGAATCACCAGGTGAAACAATCTAAAAGAGAATGAAGAATAAACTAGCTGATACTTTATTACAAACAATTCCACTTCACTTGTTTTTCAGAACTAATATCTTCAAATTTTCGCATTTAACTTATTTTCTGAATAACGCATTTAAATTCTAGATGTATTTTTCAAAATTGAAGTGTTATTATATTAACAATTGCGCACTGTTCTCTGTGCTATTAGCATATAAAGGAAACAAAATCTCTTATTAATTCCATTGCCCTTAACGGTAGATTTAAAAATTACGTCAATTAATTATTAAATTATTAACAGTTACAATAAAACAGTGTCTAGAAGAGAATTTAATAATATGAACTCTAAAAAACCGTCTGGGAAAAAAAATTAACATTAAATGTCTAATACGAAGCATTCGATTTTAACAAAAATTAATATAATAATTAATCTTTACTCTCTGCATTTATTTCAGTGGATAAAAAAATAATGTAACGTTAAATTAAATATTAATTAAATAATAATAAAAGGAATTAAAAAATTAGACAACATTTGAAAAAAATATACAAACAAAAATGTTACTTTTAAAAATCTCCCTCATTTCTTTACATTTAACCTATCTTTTCACAATCCTTTGAATTCCACCAGGGCCAAGCTGATTACTACTGTGTGACCATATATTATTTAGCAAATTGAATCCTGGGGAACAAATAGCTACAAAAATTTAGCATTATGTAATAGATATTTGAGATAGAGTAAGATCTTAACGGATTCGTTAATATGTAATACTTCAGAATTTAGAATACTCAGAATCCAAGGCCTATTTATTAGTATGGATTACACCCTGAAAAAATAACAGTCTGGTGTGATGAGACCTCGTAGGAAATTACTAGACCAAGCTTCTTCCAAAATGCCAATGGTCATGGAGCCATTGTATCTCAAATGTGATTTCAACAAGATAAAGCTACTTGCTAGAGTGCTGAAGGCACCACACAGATTCATTTTCGGAAAACGAATAATAATTATCTCAAGTAGATGGTGTACGTAAAGAAGATACAGATAAAAATAAGGAGTTTACAGCATGCGACACAAACAGAGATCATGCAACATGGCTTGAAAAGATCTCGACTTTACGAGGTCGCTACTGATAACATTTAAAGGACTTAAGTCTTCACTATTGTGCAAAAAACTGAGTAAAATTGATTAAGTAATAAGCTGTACAATGATTCTGTAAAGAGTAAAAATAAAAATTTTGTTTTAAAATTGTTGCAGAAGCATATTACAAAACATAATTAGAAAATCCTATTAATAATTATGTGACATGTTTTCTTTAAAATATGGTGTTTAAATGTTTATGTATCGTATGAATATTACATATCAGATTTTTGTACAGTCTTAGAAGTCGTCAGTCACAATGATTTGAGATGTGGAACTAAACTTTTACTTATTGAAAGCCCGAAAACATTGATCGCTCTATTTTTTGAGAGTCAGTCAAGTTAAGAAGGTTGGTAACTAGAATGCTACACTCAAGTCACAATTTTTAATGAACCACGTTAGAAGTTGAGCCAAATAAATATTAAAAATTAATATTTACAGTGTCTTGATAAGAATTACGTAATACTGGTATCCCCTCAAAATGCAAATACTAATTATAATTTTAGAATCTCGACAAGAGAGTTTCACGAATTAAAATGATAAAAATGTTCAAGGGCGTTTTAGCGACAATATGTTGATTGCGTTAATTTAACATGTGGCAGAATATATAACATGAAAAATAAATAAAATTGCTAGGAGAATGACAATATAATTTTGGAAATAATTTCTACGAACCGTTTGAAATAAACCGTATTTTATCTATTATATAATATTTTTAAAATAGCACAAATTTTTTAAATATTTATTAGAACACACTGTAATGGTAGAAGAGAACGAATATATAGTTTTATAAAATAAATACACGATCACCTACATCGAAATATTTAGCAATTTGTCAACTAAATTTCACAATATTTAGTAATATGATTATATACAGATAGTAACTTATAAGAAACCAATAGAAAAACTACAAATAAGCGTACTATAACGCGCAACATGGTCCCAAAAAAATGTTGTGTTATAGAAACGCACACTTATTCATATTTTATTTAGGAACATAAAATAAAGCGCACACATTATACTAATAATAATATTTCAAATAAGTTAAGTTAATATAAGACAATATACAAAAGACACATCTAGGACTATCGACTGAGAGGCTTTCCAAAATCTAAATTATGAGAGATTAATGGCTTATTAACATACGAGGGTAGTTTGACAAGTAGTGAGAATGGAAAAGAAAAACGAATTTTTTAAATACAAAATGATATTTATTTTTCAATATATTCTCCTAAAAGAGTAATACATTTACTCCAATGGTGCTCCAATGCCCTTACGCCATCTCTAAAGTGCGATTCCGGAAGGCTTGCAAAATACTCATTTACGAAGATGATAAGCTCGTCGTTAGACGAAAATTTCTTTCCACCTAGTGCCGTTTTCAATTTTGGAAAAAGACGGAAGTCGGAAGGGGCTAGATCCGGCGAATAAGGTGCATGCGGTATTAATTGGAAATGCAACTCGTGGATTTTGGACATCGCAACTGTGCTGGTATGCGAGGGAGCGTTGTCTTGGTGAAACAGAATTTTTTCTTTGCCATTCCTGGCCGTTTAGGACGAATCTCAACATTTAATTTTTGTAGAAGTTGTGCATAATATTGTCCGTTTATTGTGGCACCCTTCTGAAGGTAATCAATGAGCAAAATGCTCTTCGAATCCCAAAAAATTGATGCCATCACCTTGTTTGCCGATACAGTGGTCTTCGCTTTCTTTGGAGGTGCAGAACCACGTTCTAACCATTGTTTCGACTGTTGTTTAGTTTCGGGTGTACTGTAGTGTATCCAAGTTTCATCGCAAGTAACAAATCGCCTACAAAAATCAACCGGATTCCGCTTATAAAGGTCCAAACACTCATTGGAAATGCGCAAACGAGTGAACTTTTGATCAGTCGTAAGCAATCGCGGCACCCATCTTGCCGAAAGCTTGGAAAGGCCCAATTCTTTCGTTAAAATGTGGTGTACACGTTCTGTTGAAATGTTTACCATGTCTGCTGTCTCTCTCACTTTGAGTTGTCGATCTTGCGTAATAATATTATGGATTTCTATAATCATTTCCATAGAAGTCACGATTTTGGGTGCTCCAGAGCGCGCTTCATCAACTTGCTTGTTCTACCACGTTTAAATTCATTTACCCATCTACTTATTGTGGCGGATGATGGAGCAGATTCACCTAATGTTGCCCGTAATTCATCTTTTATTTCGGTAGCTGTCATACCCTTAATTACGAAATATTTAATCACCGCAAGATACTCTGCTTTTTCCATTTTAGCAAAACGACGTGTTGCTTGTTTTTCAATCAGCTATCCAAAATAAACTAATCAATCGATTTATCTAAATATCGGAATGTAAACATATAAATAGGCAACCTAAATTACAGTATATTTGTTTTATCAATTAGAGCGCCGCCTATGTGTTATTCTCACTACTTGTCAAACTATCCTCGTATCAAGAAAGTCGTTACGTTTCACAGATAAACAGGGTATAGAAAACTATTACTGCGAAATGATTTACTGGAGTGAGTGACAAAACATTCATTTTTGGAATGGACATGCAGTATTATTGTTTGCGATAGATTTTCTTCCGAATTGAACAACCAACCTTATACGCTGCTTTTTCCCATTGTAGTTATCAATTTTTTCTGGGATATATGCATGTATCTTGCCATCAACTTAATCAGCTAGCTCTTGCAATTCACGAAAAATATTAGGGTTTGACTTAATGAAAAGCGGTTATATTTGAAACAAATATTTATATATATATATACATATATACTATCGCTCATAAATATTTTTTGGTCACCTTTATTTCATTAGTTTCTATAGAAAAGATGTAGTAAGAACTAGTTTCATAGTAAACATTAAAATCTGTAAAAGCTTATTCAAAAATAATTATGCCATTACCCTATTATTCACAATGAATGATAATACTGTAATAAAACTCCAGGTAGAATAATTGCACTTAAGGGATTAGATCTTTCGATTTTTTGAAATTTTCGATTGTTACGATTTTATTTTAAGGTAGGGTGTTATTGTAAACTATTAAGTATTTATACTTGAGTATTTTGGCAAAATTGCTGTTAGTTTTTGTGAGGTGCTCATAGTGATAACATCATGTATTTCGAAGAACTTCAATCGGTTAGAAATGCCTAAATGAAAAGAATTGAGTGAAGAAACACGATAGTTTATAATCGCGTACCATAAAACTGGCAAAAACAACCGCGAAATTGCCACACAACTTAAATTCAATCAGTCCACCGTGGGTTACATCATCAAAAAACACCGCGAATGTGGAAGCGTGTTAAGCAGAACCCTAAAAGGCAGACCAACCTCAGAAGATCTTACAATGGTGGTAACAAGCAAGAGAAATAGACGAAAAACAGCCCCAGAAATCACAGCAGAAATGAATGCTGTTCGTCGAAAACCCATAAGTGTTTACACAGTTAAACGGCGATTAAAAGAAGCCGGTCTTCATGGACGAATTGCAATGCGGAAGGCGCTTCTACGCAAGAAAAATAAGCAATAGCGTTTAAAGTGGGCACGCGATCAACAAAATTGGACCATAGAAAACTGGTATAAAATATTGTAGACCGTTGAATCTAAATTCGAGATTTTCGGTCCACGAAGACGTGTTTTCGTGAGGAGGTCTGCGGGTGAGCGTGTCCGGGAAGAATGCATAGCCCCTAGTGTTAAACGCGGTGGTGGTTCAGTCATGATATGGGGTTGCTTTTCTGGATCAAATGTGGGCGATCTCGTAAAAATCGAAGGTATACTAAAAAAAAGAACAGTATAAGGGCATATTAGAGGAAAACACAATCTCCTCTGGAATTAGAATTTCGGATATGAATTTTATCTTCCAATAAGATAATGACCCGAAACACACTTCCAAACTATGCCGGGAATATGTGCAGAAATTGGAGAACGGGGGAACCATAAAAGTTATGGCGTGGCCTCCCCAGAGTGCCGATTTAAATCCCATCGAGTTGCTGTGGGAAGAGCTTGACCGAGAGGTGAGAAAATCGGCCCTTACATATGCTGTTAATATGTAGGAGAACCTGCAAGAGGCATGGGATAAAGTAAAACCTGAGACATTACGAAAATTAATCGAAAGAATCCATCGATTGTGTGCTGCATTGATTAAAAATAAAGGAGGGTATATAGACGAGTCTAAATTTTATATAAATCATATATATATATTGGGTCTGGGATATAGATGGCATTGGTTGCCGATAACTAAAGAACAACAAGTCACAGCGACACCACCGACGGCTCGTTTTTTAGATGACCTTCCGAACGTTAGTTTGAGCGTAGAAACATTGTAATCGGTGCAGTGGTTGGAAAGTTATTCGCACTTGAAAATGGAGAAGAATAATGAGAAATTTCGCTATATTCTGCAATATTATTATGATAAGGGGCAGAACGCTGCGCAGGCTTGTGATAAAATTTGTGCTGTGTACGG
Source organism: Dermolepida albohirtum (assembly GCA_031893035.1). Classification (NCBI taxonomy): domain Eukaryota; kingdom Metazoa; phylum Arthropoda; class Insecta; order Coleoptera; family Scarabaeidae; genus Dermolepida; species Dermolepida albohirtum. The sequence goes on along the minus strand of JAVIWB010004781.1, from coordinate 82,212 downwards.
TGAAGGTACTTTATCGAAATCTGTTGCGCGGAAATGGTTCGCTCGCTTTCGTTCTGGAAATTTCAATGTGAAAGATGAGTCACGCTCCGGTCGTCCAATCACTGAAAAATCTGATGAAATTCTTGAAAAAGTCCAACAAGATAAGCATATCAGCAGTGTCGATATTGGCATGGAGCTAGGCATTGACCACAAAACTGTTTTGAACCATTTACACAAAGCTGGTTACAAAAAAAAAGCTTGACGTATGGGTTCATACATTAGTTGAGCGTGAAAAACATGATTGACCGAATTAACATCTGCGATGCGCTGCTGAAACGGAATGAAATCGAGCCATTTCTGAAACGTTTAATAACCGGAGATGAAAAATGGATTACGTACGATAATCGGAAGCGTAAAAGATCGTGGATAAAGGATGGTGAGCCGTCACAAGCGTTCGCTAAGCCAACATTGACGCCAAAAAAAGTGATGCTGTGTGTATGGTGGGACTGGAGGGGAATCGTCCACTACGAGCTACTTCCAACTGGTCAGACGATTGATTCTCACCTCTACTGTGCACAACTAAAGAGATTACGCCAGGCGATTGAAAGAAAACGGCCCGAATTGATTAATAGGAAGGTGTTGTCTTCCATCATGACAACGCCCGACCACACACTTCTTTGATGACCCGTCAAAAATTGAGAGAGTTTGGTTGGGAAGTTTTGATGCACCCACCTTACAGTCCGGATATAGCACCCTCTGATATCATCTGTATCTCTGCAGAACTCTCTCAATGGAATTAAGTTGGTATGTGATACTTGATATAACCACAGAAGTTTTTCATGGGATCATGGATCTACCAAAAAAATGGTGAAACATTGTCGATAATAATGGAGCATATTCGGTTTAAATGAATTCGTCCATGCGCCATGCGGGGACCAGTTGAATTTTACTGAAAAAACGCCACGAACTTTTTCCCAGACCCAATATATCATTATACAACAATTTATTTTAGATGTTAAAATATATATTTTTCATATATGTAAATAATAAAAAGATATTAGTATTTCAAATTTGAAGGTTAAATGCGAATGACCAAATAGTTATGAGCGATAGTGTGTATATATGTATGTATAGTATGTATGTATGTATATATATATATGTATATATGTATGTATATGTATGTATGTATATGTATGTATGTATGTATGTATGTATGTATGTATGTATATATATGTATATATATATATATATGATAAGGTTTTGCCCAAGCCAGTCTCAATACTTTTTAAAATAATAGACTATATAGAAAACCGAATAAATTTTTTGAGAACATTAAGCAATAATTTCATGTAATCGTAAATACAATATATACAAATCGACATGATATGCATTGCATTATACTATGCATTTTACGAAAATGGCAACGCTTAATTCTGTTGAAAATCATACTGTATATGCACGTAGTCGTATAAAAATTATTCTTTTATTGCAATTAAATGAAATACTTATGTTACAGTAACTCAAGACAACGCAGCTTCGAGAAAAATATGACGTACTTTTATACTTGGTTCTGAATATGCAGAGAGCTTAGGAAAAGATTTTCAAGAAATAAACAAATAAACGAATCTATTTGCTTGCGGAAAATCTTTTGGTAATAAATAGTCATACCTAGATGTATGTACATATGTACCTCTGCAATAATCAGCTTCAAAAACGTTTTCACCCTAGTCACTAATTGCTATTTTAAATAAGTAAGAAACGATAAACAAATACTTTGATATAATTCTGAATTTATGCATTTATAACTTGATAAAATTATACAGCAATAACTTGTATTTATCAAAGAATATATAAAGACAGAATAAAATGCATAAAGTAACACCATCCATTTTGTAAAACAAGTTGAGAAGAAGTCCTTTATATAAGAAACCTTCCAAACAAAATTTTAAACTAATATATCTATTAATTATAATAATTATCCTATGAATATATTGATTTTTTATCAATCAGAAACAAAAATCTAACAGAAATCAATATTTTGAAGCATATAGCACCTTTTTGTATATTAACTGATTTTCTAAATAATTAATGATCATTTTATTTATGCACATTGTTTTAGTAGTATAGTACAAATGAGGTTATCTGCCAATTGATAACAGTATGTATGTTTCTTAAATATACATACATAAGTACATCTAAAACAGATCATGTTACAAATATATGGTTTCCCAGAAACAGCTCCAATATTTTATTAAAGTTCCTTCTAAAATGAAAAATGTTCAAAATTATAGGACTGATGTTATAAGATTAAGTATACCCTTTTAAAAATTTATTAGATTAATCGATTAACAGAATTAATTTCATAAAACTAATAATGAAATTAATTTCGATTATATTTGATCTCTACAGTACATATTACAACAAAAAATTTACTTTGAAATGCATTTTTATGGTGTACAAAGACCTTTCGGCGAAAACTAGAAGTGAATTGGTTACGGTCATTCTGATGAACAAACTTGTCATTTTCCCTCGGCGCGACAGGTCAGGATCGGTTGTAGTAACTATGTGTCTACGTAGTGACAATCAGATGTGAGCAAAACGAATATTTACAATCGGCAATGCATAAAATAAAGAAAAATAAAAAAATTCAAATTTCTGAAATGCTGGACTTGTCATTTTCCCTCGACGCGACAGGTCAGGATCGGTTATAGTAAGTATGTGCCTACGTACCGACAATCAGATGTGAGCAAAACGAATATTAACAACCGGCGATGCATAAAATAATCAAAATTCAAATTTCTGAAACCCTGGATTTGTCATTTTCCCTCGGCGCGACAGGTCAAGATCGGTTGTAGTAAGTATGTGCCTATGTACCGAAAATCAGATGTGAGCAAAACGATTATTAACAATCGGCGATGCATAAAATAAAGAAAAACAAAAAAATTAAAATTTCTGAAACACTGACCTTGTTTATAGCTGTTATTACGTAAAGCGAAATAGATGACTTTTGTAAACAGTTAATGTTCCTCGTTTGTCTCAGTTAACAATGTTCGCTGTAATGAAAAAAATGTTCTTATATCTTGAGAGGCATCTGCTGATATAAGACAAGCATAATTAAAATAAACTTTATAAATAGATAATGGATCCATAGAAGTCCTATCACGAATGTCTTAATCTGGTAAAATCAAAATCTTTGTTTATAACATTCTCGAAGATTAAAACACTCATATTTTTTGTTACACGTAGCAGTGAGTGTACATATATCAATATTTACACTGACTTCATTAATGACAACACAATATTTTACAATTTTTCTATGCATAAAATAATTCTTTATAATTGTCGTAAATACGAGGGAGCTTTTTATATTCGCGGAATGGGGGACAAGGGGTGGAAATAAAAAAACCAAATTATTTTTCTTTTTCAATATATTCACCTGCAAGACGGATACATTTTTCACATCTTTCAATTAATTTATTTATACCGTCATAAAAAAATGATTTCTCTTTATCTGCAAAATACGCCGAAACTGCCTCCTTGACTTCATCATCGGCAGTAAATTTTTTACCCCGCAGCTCTTTTTTCATTTTCGGAAACAGGTAATAATCATTCGGGGCCAGGTCTGGGCTGTAGGGTGGGTGATTCACAATTTCGAAGCCCACCTTATGCAGGCCAGCTAACGCAACGCGGCTCTTGTGGACGGGCGCGTTGTCGTGCAAAAGCAGAACACCTTTTGTCAATTTTCCCGTCTTTTCTCTTTAATGGCTTCTTTTAGTCGCTCTAATATTGAAGCGTAATATTCTCCGGTTATAGAAACACCTTTATCTTTATAATCAATCAACAATATTCCTTCCGAGTCCCAAAATACCGTTGCCATGAGTTTCCCAGCTGATTGTGACACTTTAAATTTCTTGGGAGGTGCTGTGCCCTTTTTATGCCACTGCATGGAGTCTTGTTTGGACTCAGGTTCATAACGATGAACCCAAGTTTCGTCTCCAGTAACAATTCCACTCAATACACCATCCTTGTCTTCATTACAGAGGTCCAAAAATGCACGCGAACACTCTACGCGCTGTTGTTTTTGCGGCGGCCTGAGCATTCTCGGCACCCATCTTGCGCTGACCTTAGACATGCCGAGATGATCGTGTAGGATTTTAAAAATTGTTGTAGCGGATACTCCAACCATTTCTGCGAGTTGTTTCTTCTTTAGTCGAGCATCTTCGAGTACAATTTGTTCAACTTTTTGGAGCATTGAGGTCACCACGCCAGGTGACCTCAATGCTCCTGCCCGGCCTTGGGTCGTCTTCAAGGGATTCCCTTCCTTGTTTAAATAAACTGTGCCACTTGTACACCATGGTTTTTCCTGGACAAGAGTCGCCGTAAACCAATGACATCTCATTCATTATGGTCGCGACTGATTTTCCTTGTCTGGTAAGGAACTTTATAACGGCACGATATTCGATTTTTTCCATATTTCACTTTTCACTCCTGATTATGTTACTTGGTTGACGATAGCTCAAAGACTAACTGTCTAATAACAATGAAACTTCGTATTTATACTAATCATGAGTCGCTGCACAGGCCACGCCCCCAATGCGCCTACTCACTCCTCTACAACCCGCTCATTCCGCGAATATAAAAACGCTCCCTCGTAGTTTTTAAATCTGTTTGAACGGCAGTATTTTGAAATCTTTTCTGATATTCCTTAATAGATGCAGCTTCATCACTATTGAATTGTAGAATCACAGATTTAATTTCTTGAAAATACTCAAAATAATAAAAAGCCGCCTTCAATCATGTTTCCTAACGTGTAATGATTGGCTATAGTGGTTTGGGAATACGAGGCCACGGTTTGAGATTTGAGAAACACTTTTTTAGTATTTGCTATTAAGACATCCACATCTGTAACATTTTCGAATAGTTTGTGCCACAAGATGTACAGCATGAACTTTACACGTAGCCTCTGAGTCTTCTTTAAGAGATCGGTCTACAGAGCACATTGTCGTGGCACTATCATTCATAAACATCAACAGTTGATTGGTTGAAAATTTAAATATTTGTGGGGTATCCAGCACTATCCTCATAATCGCTGTACATTTCTCTAACCTTTTGCTAGCTGCTAATAAAATTGGAAATGTCAGTTTAAGAGATTCAGTACATATACCATTATATTTACAATAGAATTTTGTTGTTTGTCTATTCCTACCGCTTTGATTCTATTTTCGATTTGTTCGCGTAGAGATGGTAGATAGTTATGCATGTTGAGATTATTGAAAGTAAATCTAGCATGATATACTTAATTATTTATTATTTATATAAAACGCAAAACAAATAACGTCAGAAGTTAAATATTGATGCTAACTAATACTATCATGATATGCATACGCATTGCTCGATACGATCGACAATTGATGGAAATATTCACCTCACTAGTTCTGATTTGCATATGTATGTAGGCACATGGGTTCATACGTACTTCATACAACGGATCCTGACCTGTCGCACCGAGAAAAATGATGAGCAACAAAACACCAAAAGGAAAAAATATCATCCAAGCCAGCTTCTTTCATTTTGTAATAAAATGACAATTGTCACACATTATTTAATGGAATATGACAAACCTTGAAAGCTGACACTGTTATTGCATATCAATAAATCGCAATGAAATGAAATAACGAAGATATGTGATCAAATTTTGTGTTCCCTCAGAAAATCTGCAGCGGAAGCTTTGTCCATGATTGAGACGGCTTTTGAGGAATAGTCTATGCAACATATTTCTACCCACTCCCTGAGTCCCCCCAAAATTAACGTTCCTGATGATAGGATATTGGCCTGGGTTTCTCATTATACGGACTGTAGGTAAATTTTACAAAATTATTTATTTTGAATGGATATTTCAATTTATTTAATTTCAAATAACGTTTCCAATAACACCATTTTTTTCAAGATAAATTTCACATTGAATATAATTTCAAATCTATTTTAAATAACTGGCAAATTAGTTTGATGCAGTCATTTACAATTGTAGTATAATAGGTAATATAATTCTAACTTCGCAGAAGTCAAACTTCACAGTTTTCGATATCTAAAAAATTCAACTACTTACTTTTTGTTTAGTTGATTTTTACCGCGGCACATAAACGGATGAGTTGTTATTAATTTTGGGAACAGCTTGCGGCAATTTCTAACACCGTTCTATTTATGTTTTTCATTGTATTTTCGACTGTTTATTGTATTTAGATCTAAATGTATGGATATTCATGGTAATAGGTAATCAAGTGATTTCATTACAAAATATTATATTTGTATGTCAGTAAAACATTTTTCAACAATGGATTAATGTTAAGCAAATTTTTTATGTAATATGAGGATGTGCTAAAATAGAAATATTTTTAAAGAATTATAATTTTCACTTTTATTGTACTTAAAAGCAGTCAACAGATGTAGAAAATGTAGTACATATTATTCATGACAACTTAATAATGCTTGAATGCTTTGATTAGGTATTAATTGAAAATAATTATTAAAATACTATTTTAGTATAATTTTTTATTAAGAAAAAATGTTTGAAGAAATATTTAATCTGAACTTTTTTACTAAATATTCCATAGAAATATTTAATAACTTTCTTCTCAAAGATGCTAAACAATCGCATAATTGGAACTAACAATGTCAGAATTATGAAAAATATATATGCACATATGTATATGAATAGAAAAATATGTCTAGAGAGAGAGAATATATTAAAAACTATACTGTAATTTCCGTTACTTGGACCGTTCATGTATAAAATTTTTAAACTATCAAAGAAATGTATTGAAATGAACAGAAATAAAAATTATAAAAACTTTTGTATTTTAAATTAATTTCAAAATACTCATACCACTAATATAAACAATACTGAACATGTAGTTAAAAAAAATTAAAGGAGTAATTTGTAACAAAACTAACTTTAAGAAAAATGCTAAATAAGAAACAAACAAAAACATACATTTTCACATACCAAGCCTGTTTGTGGCCAAATTCCAAATTATGAAAGGTAACTTTGGTTTTCGTACATTTAGGTCGAAGAGTCATCTCAGTATTTATGAAGCTATGCTATATCGTCAAATGAAATTCATATGTAACTAAAAAAAAAACTAATACCGCAACGAAAAAGCACATCAAAACAAAAATCACAAAAATATTCTTGAATAGAGAAACTTATATACTAAGACACTTATAGATTTTTTTAACATATTTAAGACTGCAGCACATAAATTTTCACTTTTAGAAATGAGTTTAACCCGATGTGAAATCACTTGACTAGTATGGCAGTCGTGTTGAATTGTCTGCGACGAACACTCCGTTTCAACTGATCCGGTTCTCGAAGCTACCGCTATACAGTACACTGAGTGACTGTTGTAGCAATAAAATCGACCAAGCGACAGCTCACAGGGAGCGCAGAACCTAGAATATAGAGGATTCACATACGAGGTATACATTAAAAGTATTTATTTAATTGCTAAAGAAGAGTTTTTAAAATATCGATGATATTTAATGTATGCAATAAACAACTCTGACATTATGATGATAACATCTGATTAAGAACAGTTAAAAACAGATTACTGGAAGAAAAAATCCAAATCAATGAAATTAATTGGGTATTCGGTCAATTGTTAAGAAAATTAAAAAATGAAAAAACTAATCATTTGTTCTATCCTCTATATTTCGCTATAAATTTATAGCTTCCTCAGGAGTTCTAAAAAACAATAACATGTACAATATTTTAATCATGTTCACAATTATTATCTGTTTCTTACAAAAACTAGATTAATTTAAAAAATTCTTTAAAAAACATTCAAATGTGGTTTGTCATACTAAATACTAACAAATAAAATTATAAACTATTGCACTAGTGTCAGTGGTAGGTAAAGGTCAGAGCATGTTACACAAGTAATTTATATTTGAAACTAAATCATTTTACGTGTAAGATCCTAAAAAAAGGGGAACATTTTTTTTCTTTTTTCCGAAAAGTGCTAGATTTTAAAAGAACTGATATACGAGGTGCATAACAAAAAACAAAAAAAATATATGTGGTAAAGAATGAATGTGGTAAAGACATAGCTGATTTCTTATCCTTAGTGAAATTTGATTTTCATTATATTAAATTGCAATATATAGTACTTTAATTTTATTTTAAGGTTGATATCAGATTTGTAATTGATTTTACAAGGTGTTTGGATTTTTACAGAAAAAACACTGTCTTTTAGCCATTTCACTTATTCTAAATTAAAAAAAGATCCTACATATAGGACACAAAGAGATTTGTAATTGATGGTGTTTGGATTTTTACAGATGTGAGCTTTTCTTGTAATTGCTTTCTATCTCTAAAATGACGGGATTGTTAAAATCAAAATTGTGATCATTGCTTTTGACGTGTGTGGCCAAGGCACACGAGTTCTTACCTAGTTTGCAATCACTTATGTGCTGAGTCACCCTTTGTTTTATAGATTGTGATGTGTGACCTATATAACATCCAGAGCAGTCTTTGCAAGCTAGTCTATATACTACATTCGACTTTGACCACAAGGGAATTTTATCTTTGACTTTTGTAAAGATATCTTTAATTTTTTTAACATTATATTTCACTATTGTGCTAGAGATATTGGTGCCACTTAATATTTTAATTAACTGATTAGTCAATGGCTCAACATATGGTAACTTTTTGTATTTAATTTTTGAATGTAACTTATCATCTTGCGGTCCATCATAGAAATTGTTGTTTTTACTAAATATCAAGTGTTTTAGTAGAGGTTTAAGATAACCGTTGTTGATGAAAATTTTTAATAATTGATTCAAGTTTTCTTTTGTGAATTCTGGATCCGAGATATGAAGGATTCGGTTTCTCATGGATATTATAGTATTAAATTTTTGGGAATTGGGATGGTGAGAACGATAATTAATGAATCTGCCAGAAGCCGTGGGTTTTTGATACCAGTTCAATTTAATTCTATTATCAGGTGATCTTATAACCAAAGTGTCTAGAAAAGGAACAGATCTTTCTTTTTCTGTTTCTACAGTGAATTGAATGTGTTTATCTATCGAATTAAAAATACAGAGAGTTTCCTCTATCATATTGTGCGGCACCGAACAAATAATATCATCTACGAATTTGAACATGAGACCGGGTTTGAAAGGTAACTGCGGGATAGTTTTGTCTAACAAATAATCTAACACAAGTAATGCTAAAATTGGACAAATTGGTGTGCCCATGGGAATTCCAAAATTTTGGGAATAAAATGTATTATTAAAGCTAAAATAACTATTGTTGAATATGAATTCTATTAAAATTATGAAATTGTTCTTTGTTAACATGCAGTAAGGTTCTATCCAATCCCATCTGGATATTAATATTTCTTTGACTAACTGTAAGGGGATATTAGTAAATAGGGAAACTGCATCTAAAGAAATCAGAACATGGTTGTTGGGTAAAGAAAGTTGCTCCACCGTATTAACAAACGTAAAGGTATCCTTGATATTGTAGTTGGTTCTTTCTGTAAAGGCATTCGATAAAATATTTGATAAGAACTTAGATAAATTATAGGTAGGGGAATTAATAGAGCTAACTATGGGTCTCAAGGGGTATCCTGGTTTATGAATCTTAGGAAGGCAATACAATTTTGGTGATACGGAATTATAAGTTGTAAGCATTTTGGCCGTTTCTACTGTAATATTATTATTATTGCTCAATGTTTTGATTAAACTATTCAATTCTCTTTGTGTCCTATATGTAGGATCTTTTTTTAATTTAGAATAAGTGCTATTATTGTTTAAAAGATGTAGTGTTTTTTCTATGTAATCATTTCTACTTAATGCAACCGTACAACCTCCCTTATCCGCTTGTAAAATGTATAATTCGGGATTTTGTTTAAGAAAGTTTTTGGTTCGTGAGTAAATGTATTTATAAGGAGTCTGTTGCTTGAGATTCCGTTGTCTTAAAATAAAATTGGTAATGTTGTTAGTAATTTTTGCTCTTGTACTATTTTTTACATTATCCGGCAACTCATCAACTATGCCCTCAACATCTGCTAGTAATTTATTAACGCTAATATCATTAATGTCGGGTGAAAGTGCAAATTTAGGACCTAAGGATAAGAAATCAACTATGTCTTTCGGAATGTCTGTGTTCCACACGGATCGATTCTTTACCACATTTATATTTTTTTTGTTTTTTGTTATGCACCTCGTATATCAGTTCTTTTAAAATCTAGCACTTTTCGGAAAAAAGAAAAAAAATGTTCCCCTTTTTTTAGGATCTTACACGTAAAATGATTTAGTTTCAAATGTAAATTACTTGTGTAACATGCTCTGACCTTTACCTACCACTGACACTAGTGCAACAGTTTATAATTTTATTTGTTAGTATTTAGTATGACAAACCACATTTGAATGTTTTTTAAAGAATTTTTTAAATTAATCTAGTTTTTGTAAGAAACATAATAGTTGTGAACATGATTAAAATATTGTACATGTTATTGTTTTTTAGAACTCCTGAGGAAGCTATAAATTTATAGCGAAATATAGAGGATAGAACAAATGATTAGTTTTTTCATTTTTTAATTTTCTTAACAATTGACCGAATACCCAATTAATTTCATTGATTTGGATTATCTTACATACCAAAACACTTTTAGCTATATATATATATATATATATATATATATATATATATATATATATAGGAGTTCTATTATATATATATATATAACACAAAACACTTTTAGCTAGTTATATATATATATATATATATATATATACATATTGGGTCTGGGAAAAAGTTCGTGGCGTTTTCCCGATAGATGGCATTGGTTGCCGATAACTAAAGAACAACAAGTCACAGCGACACCACCGACGGCTCGTTTTTTAGATGACCTTCCGAACGTTAGTTTGAGCGTAGAAACATTGTAATCGGTGCAGTGGTTGGAAAGTTATTCGCACTTGAAAATGGAGAAGAATAATGAGAAATTTCGCTATATTCTGCAATATTATTATGATAAGGGGAAGAACGCTGCGCAGGCTTGTGATAAAATTTGTGCTGTGTACGGTGAAGGTACTTTATCGAAATCTGTTGCGCGGAAATGGTTCGCTCGCTTTCGTTCTGGAAATTTCAATGTGAAAGATGATATCCGGTCGTCCAATCACTGAAAAATCTGATGAAATTCTTGAAAAAGTATATCAGCAGTGTCGATATTGGCATGGAGCTAGGCATTGACCACAAAACTGTTTTGAACCATTTACACAAAGCCGGTTACAAAAAAAAGCTTGACGTATGGGTTCCTCATGAGTTGAGCGTGAAAAGCATATGGACCGAATTAACATCTGCGATGCGCTGCTGAAACGGAATGAAATCGAGCCGTTTCTGAAACGTTTAATAACCGGAGATGAAAAATGGATTACGTACGATAATCGGAAGCGTAAAAGATCGTGGATAAAGGATGGTGAGCCGTCACAAGCGTTCGCTAAGCCAACATTGACGCCAAAAAAAGTGATGCTGTGTGTATGGTGGGACTATATATATATATTCCATATATATCTACTGTGCACAACTAGAGAGATTACGCCAGGCGATTGAAAGAAAACGGCCCGAATTGATTAATAGGAAAGGTGTTGTCTTCCATCATGACAACGCCCGACCACACACTTCTTTGATGACCCGTCAAAAATTGAGAGAGTTTGGTTGGGAAGTTTTGATGCACCCACCTTACAGTCCGGATATATATATCTGACTATCATCTGTTTCGATCTCTGCAGAACTCTCTCAATGGAATTAAGTTGGTTTCAAAAGAAGCCTGTGAAAACTACTTGATTCAGTTTTTCGACCAGAAACCACAGAAGTTTTTCACCGATGGGATCATGGATCTACCAAAAAAATGGCGAAACATTGTCGATAATAATGGAGCATATTCGGTTTAAATGAATTCGTCCACGCACCATGCGGGGACCAGTTGAATTTTACTGAAAAAACGCCACGAACTTTTTCCCAGACCCAATATATATATTATGGTCGACCGTTGTAAGATAATCCAAATCAATGAAATTAATTGGGTATTCGGTCAATTGTTAAGAAAATTAAAAAATGAAAAAACTAATCATTTGTTCTATCCTCTATATTTCGCTATAAATTTATAGCTTCCTCAGGAGTTCTAAAAAACAATAACATATACATATATATATGTAAGTATAATATTTTGTTCAATAGATGATGTGTAGTTATAGTGTTTGAATGAACTACAGGTGTATATAAACTGTAGTGTATACACTACACTGTTAAACAAGATACTGAACATCGCAGTTACATGCACTGAGGAAGGGATTTAACTCACACGAAATTTAATTTGTAACGGCGAAATAATTATTCACAAAAACATTTCAAGAAAATGCGTCAAGACGTTTCCAACATCATAAGGAATGCTAAACCACCCAACAGCAATATCAATTACTGCGTGAACACAAAACGCTCGGGACAAAAATATAATTGGCAACAAAACTGTCGTCGTAAGTAAAACCGATTACGATCAATAGACAAAGATACTGCTTGAAGATCCCTGCAAGTCGATAACAAATGACGATATACCTAGAAAAAAGCAAAAACTATTCAACCTCACTATAAAAATATTAATAAAAGAAAATTGAACTACAAGGAAAATCATTCAGGTGTCCAAAATTCTACGTTCTCAAACACAAATAAGATGAACCCTTAAAACCAATAATGAGCTCTATTGATAACCAACACAACGGATCTGTCAGCGAGTTTTGACGTCAAATCCTTGCTTATGCGAGTGCCTATACATGAAACTATTTTAGAAAAGAGGCACCGATTCCCCGAATATTTAACAAAAATATTTATTTTGTTTACAATGCACACTACGAACAAATAAAAGGCGCTCCAACGGATTCACCGCTGCCGCTAAGTATTTTTGGTATACATATAGAGAATTTTAAACACTGCCACTGAAAAACTGAAACTGTGGCTGTGGTATATGAATGATACTTTTGTAATCAGAATACAAAGAAAAACAATACTTGAAAACTTTTTGCAAAGCTTGAACAGCATTCATCCGAAAATATAGTTTACGATGAAGATGAAATGCAGAACACACTGTCTATAAAATAGCGATACATACTAATGGGTACCGGTAATTCGACTCCATAGTAAGAACACTTGGCATTAGATCACTAGAACTATCAAACGCGGTACATATTGCAGAAGAAATTGAGAATATTCGGAAAACATTTTGACCAAACAAATAACAAATATCAAAGTGACTAGTAACAACAATAAACAAGCAGTAAAACGAGAAAAACACTCGAAAAAGGTATTTCCACCCTGTATTAAGGGCGATCTTGATCAATGTGTAGGATAATATAAAAACACATTATTCATTACGCACTGATGTTCTCCGGAAATATAAAGACAAAATTTCTTTAAAAGAATCGGGTGTTTATGAAGTAATTTAGACAAGTGCATATGGAACAGACCAATAGATAAATAATGATAGAGGTCTTGAGAAAAGAACGCAAATTTGCAGTAACGAACAAACATTCGTAATGTAATACGTATTGGCAACAAAATAAAATAAATTTCGATGGAAATGATAGCGAAATACACACATACCATTTGAATAATAACAGCAATCGAAATTAAGAAAAAGACGTAACTTAAAAGTTAACTGAACGATGAATAACAACGAAGAATACGTCGTAGAATAACCTTAGCAAACATAAATATCGAACTCACAACATTAGGCCAACCACGCGCAAATAAAGTAACCCATTGCAGCATGGATACAAGAAAACCCGGCATTAACAGAAGTACGCTAAAAGACAATGAAGAGAAGCTTGAGCTTAAAACATCGAAAAACTGTTGGTTCTTTCGCTACATATACAAGAAAACACAATACATGTATTTGCATAAGAATAGAAGTTTTATATATAATTATTAGCATGTGCATCAACTTCATAAATTTCTGATTTAAAATAGGAAAGTTACGTAGCATTGTTCTTTTTTTTATCAAAGTTTAGGGTTGAGAACCAGAAAGGCACCATGGTCTTTCTACCGAATCCAATAAGTTTTAAGGTCGACTTAATTTGAGTTCTTCACAAAGTGGCTCTATTTGAATGCTTTCGGTTTCTTATAAGTGTAGATTACATAGATACTAGTTTTTTCCTGAAGATTACATCGCCTACACCAAGGTTTACTAACATATCCACATGTATAAAGGCTTAACAAGCAGTAATCAGCGCATATTTTTGGTACTTTTAAGGAAGAACTGTATGACTTCATCTATTACAAAAATAGGATTCATAAAACCGAAAAGTTATACTGTAAGTTGATATTTGCCCTGTTCATTATAATATAAGGTCTAGTAAAAAGAAATCCATTATTTTTCCAATAGATGGCTTTAGTAATCTGTATCTCGCGTTGTATAAGTGCGATCGCGTTCCGCTAGATGGCGTTCGAAAGATAAGATTTCGTACTAAACGAACTTCTCAGACAGTTTTGTGATTACTTGACTTAATATTGTTTGAGCGCGCGTCAAAGATGGACACCAGCAAAGTTAAAATACGCCATATTTTACAGTTTTTCTTCGATAAAGGCGAAAACGCAAGCCAGGCGGCTAAAAATGTTAATAGTGTTTATGGTCCTGATACTGTAACAATCAATCATGCGCAATTTTGGTTTCGTCGATTCCGTTCAGGTAATCTTGATGTCAAAGATGCACCACGCTCTGGAAGGCCAATTGTCGAAAATATCGATAAAATAATGGAAATCGTCGAGTCCGACCGTCATGTAAGCACTGTTTCGATTGCCCAGGAGCTAAACATTGCATAAAAAACCGTTTGGAACCATTTAAATAAGGTTGGATACAAAAAGAAGCTTGATGTATGGGTGCCACACGAGTTAACGCAAAAGAACCTCATGGACCGAATTTACATCTGCGAATCGCTGCTGAATCGCAACAAAATCGATCCGTTTCTGAAGCGGATGGTTACTGATGATGAAAAGTGGATCACTTACGACAACGTCAAGCGAAAACGGTCGTGGTCGAATCGTAGTAAGCCAGTGCAAACGGTGGCCAAGCCAGGCTTGACGGTCAGGAAGGTTTTGTTGTGTGTTTGGTGGGATTGGCAAGGAATTATCTACTATGAGCTGCTTCCCTACGGCCAAACTCTTAATTCGGACCTGTACTGTCAACAATTGGACCGTCTGAAGGAAGCAATCGCCCAGAAGCGGCCAGCTTTGGCCAATAGGAGAGGAATTGTGTTCCATCAGGACAACGCCAGGCCACACACATCGATAGTGACTCGCCAGAAGCTCCGGGAGTTTGATTGGGAGATTCTTATGCGTCCACCTTATAGTCCGGACCTAGCACCAAGTGATTACCACCTGTTCCTGTCTATGGCGAATGATTTTGCTGGTGAAAAATTCGCCTCAAGAGAAGCTTGTGAAAATCGACTGTCCCAGTTTTTTGCCAATAGGGACGAGGGTTTCTATGAGAGAGGCATTATGAAATTACCTTCAAAATGGCAACAAGTTATCGAACAAAACGGTGCATATTTGACCTAAGTCGGATCATTCTAACTATGCTAAATAAAACCTTCAATTTAATGCAAAAATAATGGATTTCTTTTTACTAGACCTTATATAAAACTTCTTTTTGCGTCCAAATGCAACGTCAGTTTTGCAATCTATGAACCAAGTCGTCGTTTGGAATTTAAAACAAACCAAAAGCACGTTACTAAAATTATGGAACTTGAAGTAAATAGTGTTACTAAAGCTATTTCTATTTTGGATGCGATTAATCTATTAAGCGTTGCATGGAAAACGATTCATTCAAGAACCATTTATAACTGTTTTCAGCATGTTGGGTTATTCAAAGCCGTAGTTAATAAATGAATTTTAATTCAGATGACATTCCTTTGATTAAACAATAAATAACTTTTTGGACGTAAACATGATTACGTCAGCACTGACAAAGAAGTAAGAATTATCCGTTCTTATGGTGAGTGCCCAATTACCCTTCTAGTAATCTTTATTACCCACTATTAACTAAAGTTTTCAATATGCCATCTTCGAAGTTTTTCCAGGGTTCAAAATTCAACTTTTATATTCTATTTAACTTCTGGAGGAATTCCAGGAATTCAAATTAAAGTTGACCATACAAAATTTTCGTGATAATATAGTCCTGAGATTTCCCATCAGCCTGAGACAAGGCTTATAACCTGCCATTCCAAAAGTTGAATTCCGCGGTCTTCGAAGATTTTTTTGTTGAAGCTATCTATCCTCTCTATAGATGTGTTTACATTCGTTTTCAGATCGACAAAAGCTATTCTTAAATGCCACTCATACCGTAATACCATCAAAGCTATCTAAATTGATCTCTTTCGTCATTGAAAATTATGTAGCCAAAAATTCTCCTTGGTATGGCGTCTTTCAGTTACGCTTTTTTTGTATTTTGTGGTACTTGCATATTAAACAAAAAAAAAATTGGCATGAAAATAAAACACTAACAAATAACACATAAGGCAACTATAAATCTTGATAGAAACTGACAGAATAAAAAAATATATTTTGTAACTAAACTTGAAGGAAAGACAAATAAAAGATTCGCATAATTATTTGTATTTTATATTAATTTCGTATGCGTTGACATTGCATTATTACATATTATTTTGTAATATGAATAGTTTTGTGTACGATAGTCAAACTTGATAATCTAGTTTTTGCAAAATTGAGGTTTCACTAAACAGAAACTAAAATACAACACAAGCTAATAATATATTAATTTTGTTCGTGGTAGATAACTGATATATAGAAACTCATCTAACAAATACACTATGTTTATAAATAAATGTAGTAATTACATTCAAAATGAAATCAACAACAGTTGCCGCCCTCGTACATATGACTGGAATACTTAATCTATTCAACTTTTTAATACGGTAGAATATATAATACTTTACAAAAACCTGTGTTCGTCGCGACAGTCACATCTTGTGTCAATTAAAATTCCTAATTTCTAATATTTCAAAGCCTGCCAAGACAGATAAAATACATAATTTTATTTCGCATATAATTCACGGACCATTTTGCGGATATTTTATGTTGGTAATGCTAATAAGAAAACTAAAGCATGATTTTACTTAATTGAAGAAGTTAATAAATAACGTACATATATATTTCTAATAAACTTCTTTAAAATATCGCTTTCGTTTTTTTTTTTTAATAAAATATGTATATTTAACACGAAATAAGTATATGCCCGCAAAATTTTAAAATGTCTACTTACATATTGGGTCATTGTGAAAGTTGATACGATATTATGCAGGCTGTAATTTGTTTATTTTTCCCTTGGTGATAGATATTAATTTGAACAGATATAATTTCAAACGATATTTCAGGTGAGCACAACATATTGAAGCCATCCACGAATGAAGTCCCTGATAGTTTAAGTTACGATGCATTAGCAATGACTTATGAAGAAACTAGGCCAAGTTTTAACGAAAAAAATGAAGTTGACCACATCACCGTGCAATTCTTTATTACGACAACCAGCAAACGATCAATTTTTAGAGGTGATTTTTAGAGGTGATATAAATAAATAGATAGTAATTTGTGCACAGTCCCTTGTTAAAGTTTGGAGTTAACACATGAAAATGTTCAAAAAACAAAATCGTGAGGTATGTAATTTGAAAACTTTGTATTACATAGTGGCTTAATTCTCCTCTTGTTTTTTTTCCTACATTGACTTTAGGATTCTTTCCTTCCCTACCTTTGGTAGTTTGTTAATTAATTATTAAATGGACTGGGTTAGTGTGTTCATGAAGATGCCGTGCTGATTAAGAAGACGAAGCTTAATCTGCGGTCTTGAGGTTTAACGAAGGCATTGTGCATTTTGCTTTCAACCTGAGACACCGAGGAATTGAAATGAAGCCAGGGGTCAAAGACGTTCAAAATTATTATTACTTAAATAGTTTATTGTTAATTATATTTGATTCATAAGACTATGGAACTAACTATTAAGTTTATATGCTACCGTTCAGTCTAATTCTGGGATCATTTAAAAGCGTTTAAATCCTAATTTGTGACACATAAACATTAGTTTATTCGTTATAAAATTTGATAACTCTGATGCAGTCGATAACCCTAATTTATTTTCCAGTAATTTGTTAGCATCAATTTAATTAATTAAGGGTATCTTTAGTAATTAGATCATGATTCATTAGTGAAATACTATCTTTAGGTATTTGTTAACACTCCAATTAAATTAAGGGCCCGTTGAATGGCTAGACATAGTTGTTTATTTTTGCTAGTTGACAATTAAATAGTGACCCGTCAGCTAATCACAAGAGTTCTTTATAATCTTTTTGCTTTCCATTGACTACAATCAATTTTACGCTATAAAGTCAATTATTTACTGTAATTTATGGTTCAGTAGTAAACTGAAGATTATTTTCTTATGTGATTTATTGTTATTGTTTTGTTTGTTTTCTTTTGTTGTTGGGAAGTACCTAATAAGTGGAACATATATTATAGAATATTTTTTCATATTCATTAGTGCAAACCAACTATACGTACAGGTGGAGATAAGGAATTAGAGATTCGAACCGTAACGTAGGCGTGCTTCAGTATTGGCTTAGGGTTTTCAGGGTAACAATATTGTGACGTCCTATTAGAACTGATTAACAGGAAACCCTCACTCACTCTCCGAGTTTATTATTTGAGCTAGTTTTAGCACCTGGACGTCAAGCAAAAGGATTTATTTGTTGTCTTACTAAGCGCAGGATAAGACGTTACACATAATTAATAAGTCAATTTTATAAAATAAAAGGCTATACGACTTAAATATACTAAAATTTAAATAATAAGGATGTACGTATATAGAATATAAATATAATATAGTTGAAATTGTAAAAAAACATATATAATTTCTATTTGGAAATAGTTCATATGGAGCATAAAAATAATTAATTTTAGTTGCAAGACTTACGACGAAAAACATAAATTACAGGGGATTTGACATTAGATATGTTTAAAAATAAATTAAAAATAATAATGAACACAATTAGATATTAAAAACGATTATCTTTTGTCTTTCCTAAAAGATATAAATATAAAAGCAATTGGCATAGGTGATTTCTGAATGTATAAGATACATGCTGGTGGTTATACTTAAAAAATACATGTATATTAAACAAGAAGTTTTTGTAGAACTCTACATAATATGTAATATATAAATTAATATTATTAATAAATATTAATTTTAATGTATTTAACTAAAATATTGATAAAAAATCAATAAGTTAAATAAATGTCAAAGGAAACATCTTGATTTATAACCAATACACAAACAATCGTTACATCAAACAACGGGATTGAATAATAAATAGTTGATGGATAAGTCCAAATTCAAAATCGCATCCCCATCAACATTTATGTAAAAATTATAAAGAGAATATGTATTTATGTATGATAAAAAAAGGTTAGTTTAATATTTTTATACTAAATTCAAAATCTATAGAGATTATTTAAATAAATAATTGGATGAAGAATTAAAAACTACGATAACATAGTGTTGCAAGAAAAAGAGAAAGAAAAAGAAAAATACGTATCCAGTCTAACAAATTCAAGAAAGATTATTAATTTAACTGTAGATAAACTTAAATAAGTCACACTCATAATAATAATGACGCATTCAAAGGAGCTTTATGGTGAATGCATAATAAAATATAAGCCGAAAGCATTATTCAGAGGGTTCAGCAAAAAAATAACTAAAGAAATAAACATCGTACATGTTATTATTTTCAGCCGAATAAGAACTGTATATGTACTATTATCGAACAGATTCGCTAAACCAAGCAATTTAAGCATTTATTCGAAAAAAATCGTATTCCATCACAGTATGATACCGTATACATAAATCCAGTCCCAGCGGGCTCTCAGAATTTTAAATTATGATTAGTTATCTTCTCTATCCTGCAAATCTAGTAGATCAAATATATACCTTTTAAAATCGTTACAAAACAGTTGAGTTGAAACTCCACATTTTAACAAGCTATTGGGTTGGCAACTAAGTACTTTCGGTTTTTACTGATAGCGTTGCTTTATTTTTTGTATAACGTATGTTAGTGCTGTACTTTACCGTTTGTCGCGTGATACTAGTCACATTGACGTAACTTCAGAAGCAAGTAGTGCGTGATTTTTATTAAAGCTATTAGTTGTGGGTTAATTTTAAATGGAGTGCAGAAACGAACATTTTCGACATATTTTATTATTTTATTTCCGTAAAGGAAAGAAAGCTGCTACGGCTCACAAAAAGATATGTGAAGTTTATGTAGGTAATTGCTTAACAGAGCGCACGTGTCAGAATTGGTATAAAAAATTCCGTTCTCGAGATTTTTCCCTCAAAGATGAGCAACGTTCTGGTCGGCCTACTGAAGTTGATGATGACCAAATCAAAGTCATAATTGAAGAGGATCGTCATATAACTGTTCGAGAGGTTGCGGAGAGGCTACATGTATCGCACACAACAATTGAAAAACATTTAAAATGTCTTGGGTTAGTTAAGAAGCTTAATATTTGGGTACCTCACGAATTGAAAGAAATTCATTTAACACAAAGAATCAACTTTTGCGATATGCACCTTAGAACAAATGAAACCGACCCTTTCTTAAAAAGAATCATCACTGGTGATGAAAAATGGGTCCTGTACAGTAACAGTTCGAAAACGATCATGGAGCAAACACGATAAACCAGCTCAAACCATATCGAAAGCTGAATTGCATCCAAAAAATATCATGCTGTCAGTTTGGTGGGATTACAAAGGTGTTGTGTTTTTTGAGCTGCTTCCAATGAACCAAACGATCAATTCTGATGTTTACTGTCAACAATTAATAAAACTGGATGACGCAATCAAAGAAAAACGGCCAGAATTGTCAAATCGGAAAGGTGTAGTTTTCCACCAAGATAATGCAAGGCCTCACACATCTTTGGCAACTCGTGGGAAACTATTGGAGCTTGGCTGGGAAGTGATGCCACATCCCCCATACAGCCCTGATCTAGCACCATCTGATTACCATTTATTTCGAAGTTTGCAGAATTCTTTGAATGGTAAAACTTTCACAAATGACGATGACCTTCACTCGCACCTGGTTCAGTTTTTTGCTGATAAGGACCAGAAATTTTATGAGCGCGGAGTCATGCAGCTGAAAAAAAGATGGCAAAAGGTCATTGACTAAAATGGAAAATATATAATTGATTAAACACTATTCTTTGTTTAAAAAAAAGTGTTTTATTTTATACTACAAAACCGAAAGTACTTAGTTGCCAACCCAATATAAATAAATCACTTTTATGACAACGCTATTCGAATGCTGACAGGTCATTGGAGAGGTCTTACTATTAAGGTGGAATATATATAATTTAACTAAATGAATTAATTTATTTATTCGAAAATGTAAATGTAATAACTTCAAGAATAGTCACTTCAATTGCAACTTTGCAACTGTTGCGAAATATATTGCTCTAATTTACTATTTTTAATTAATTGTTAACACAATATCAAACGATAAAATTGCTATTATGTATTTCACAATTATGAATACATTTTGTAATATTTCGTTTGTATACGTAGTTCATAATTGATTCTACTTTTCATTACATCTAAGGCAATAACTTCTATTGGTTGATTATTGCTTTGGGACGCAATAAAATATGACAAACGACATTCATTATATTAATAGTTATGTCGCATTTTGAGTTATTCAATTTCATTACCTGGAATGCAATAAAAATTAGTATTCTTATACAGGGCAGCAATCGACATAAAATATTTCATATTTCGGTGATAAAAATAAGTTTTCTTAAGCGAAATTTATTTATTTATGTGTACTACTCACATAACGTTCAACATTTCAAATAAACGTTTTAAGAGGTCCCAAAAAGGCAAATCTAGAATAACAGCATATCATACTTCTGTCGGGAAGGTCTTGGGATCTCAATTAAAATAAACAAAGAAATATTGAGAAAAAAATTACTTAGGTGTTTTACAGATAGAATATGTGGAAGTTATTTGAAGTTAGACCAGGAAAATAGGATAGGAAAGGCAAGCCACAATCTAAAATTTATATTGATTCAATTCCTCGATGTGAAATGTGTTGTCGTGATGAAAGAGAACTTTTCTATGGTCCATTACAAATAGTTTTCCAAAAAATTGCTTTCCTCAATTCGTCTAATAAAGTGGTATGGTTTGACTATTGGTAAGATAATCTATGATAATGATTCTTTTCAAATCCCAAAAAATCGAAGCAACTACCTTACTCACACATGGAAATGTCTTTTTTTTTGGAAAAGGGCTGCCATAATGTGTCTACATACTTCAATTGTGATCGCCATTTGGATTCAGGAATATACGAATGAAATCATGTTTCATAACTATAATATATCTTCGCAAAAATGAACGTGGAATGGTTATTAAGCAGCTTCAAATTACTGCTTGATGTTCGCATTCTTTAATTTTTTGTTTAATTTAAGATTTAGCACCCACTTTTCTGACAGTTTGGAACTGTTCAATTCTACATATATTATATGCACATTCAGTCGATATGCTCATAACGCCAGCTACTTCTTGATGTCAATTCTTTGGTCGATCAAAACAAGATTTCTAGCGTTATTGCAGTTTTTGACAATCCTGGCCGTACATCAGTTTCGATGCTCGTATCACCATGTTAAAATTGTACAAATCAGAGGCAAATTATTGATTTAGAAAAAGCATTGTCACCAAAAGTTTGCTGCATATTGTGGCTTCATTTAAAAAATAAATATTAGGGTGCGCCATGAATTGCAACAAATTTCAGATATTAACCAAATTCGCCCATCGCAATAAAAAAATAACAAAATTAAAACATAAAGCTGTTATTTTGAAAGATTGTGTCAATAGGTGAATCTTATTTTCCAGAAAATCAACCATGAATTTAAAAATTTTGGATAGAATCTTCGATGGCATTGTCCATTTTCATATAAATTGAGGTTATGAAAATAAAGAGATATCACACGAAGAATCTGATGAATACGAAAGGTGCTGTAATATAAGTAATTGTTTCCGAGCTAAACGCTTCATCACAATTTCGGCGATATAAAGAGACATTATATTGAGGTAACAAGTTCTTCTATCATTTGAGTCAAAATATTGGACACCGTTGCAATACCGTTCCAGTACAACCAAGTAAGTAATATTAGATGCTTATGGGTTATATACCATAATATTTATTTTAGAGTTCGTCATTCAGCCTTTTCATTTAAGTAATTTTATCACAATTGTTTCACAAATGAAGAAAATTCAAGTATCATACATTCAAAAGCTAATGAATCAGTTTAGATGTTTAGCACTTAATCTCGGCTAAAGCCTACAAAAAATCATATCAGAACATTTTGAATTAATTATTTCTTATAAAAGATGTGGAAGGGTTTTTTAGAAACATGTGTATTAATTTTCTGATATTAAGTGTTATGACAATAAATTTTACTAGTCATTTACAACGTTGGTGCCCATTAATACCAAACTGTTTGAATTCCTTCGTGAAAATATGTGATTTTTTTTCAGTTACCTTTTTACAAGCAAATCAACACTCATTAGTGAATATTAAGGATTTCGGAACATCAGATTTAGTATATATTCTGAAAACCACGATTGTTTTATTATTGAATTTTAAATGGAATGTACAATTCTATATATATAGTCATGTAAATTTCATTTAACTTTAAAATGTATGACAGCCTATACTCTAATTATGAATATATTATTATTATAATTATAAAGGTGTTTCAAATTGCGCGGTTTTTTTAAGAATAAATAAAATATAGACGGCGCACTAAATTTGTCTGGGTATGTGGGCATTTAAAAAGTGTGATGTATGAAAATGGCTTCGTACACGGTACAACAACGCGTTCAAATTGTTGAATTATTTTATGAAAATCAGCGTATTGTGAAAAGTTTTTAGAAAATCACGTGTGAATATTATGGTTTACATTATCGTCCATCTGAAAGCACTATTGGTCGAATTATTAAAAAATTTCAAGAGACCTGTTCTGTGGAAGATCAAAAAAGTGAAAAATACAGTCGCAGTGGTCGTTCATAAGAAAATATTGGTTTGGTTCGTGAAAGTATTGCTGAAGGTCCTGAAATATCCATTAGACGACGTTCACAACAACTTGAACTTAGTGGATCAACAATATAGCGTATTTTACACAAGGAATTAGCTCTTCAAATAAACTGGAACTGAAGCCATTAGATCATTTAAAACGGTGTTCATATGTCAATTTCATCAATGAACAAACAACTGATTTTTCTCATTGGTGATATAGAGCCTCAACAAAAGAGTGGACGTCTGTGGAACTGGCAGATATTATTTTTCACATATAAATGTCATAACTAATACTCCAATAAAAAGTTTTTGAAAGTGAATGCAAATTATGTGTTTTATTTATTCTTTAAAAAAACCGCGAAATTTGAAACACTCTTTATTTTTTTATTTACCTTTTAATCTCTTTTGCTAGTGGTATATACGTCATTTTCCTATGGCCTTTTGTATATAATATATTTTGCTTCACTAGAATCCACACAGTCTTTATCTATTAATATTTTCACAACTACCTTACTCTAGGTACAGATAGATCTCCCTCTGACACATTTTCCCTCAAGTTTTATTTTCTGCATAGTTTTTGGGTATCTAACTTCCATCCTATTAATATGCTAAAATCATCTGAGATGTTGCATTTCTATTTTATTAAAAATATTTATTACTTTAAGTATTCATCGAACTTTCTCGCTTTCTATTTTATATATCTTTGGCATGTAATTTTCAACATTTCACACGCCTGTGTTTTACTTTCAGTATTTTTTTATTAGCATCCACAAGGAATATATGTAGGTATGTACTGTTTATATATATATATATTGTATATAGCCTTTATTCTTTTACGTATTTCTTTTCTATTTAATTATGTATTATATAATGCTCTGTAAATCGGATTTATGTTCGTTATTTTATTATTTGCTTCTTTTCCATACTTCTTTTCTCTACTATTACACAACCCACATTTCACATTATTTGTCTGTAATATTTAATTTCCATACATTATGTCTACATTTTCGTTTCTCATCCTATGTTCATCTTTCTGTATTAATCTTTAAATTATAATCTGTAACGATTTCGTACAATAACTATTTTTTGATACTTAATTCACATTTAATTAAATTACAAAAAAAGATGTCACCGATTTCGATAAAAAACGAATGAGTGTTTTCTACTACACGAGGCTCAATATTTGTTAATTATATGTTTTTTCCCTACACAGACAGGTCAAATTTAAAATAGATGGTATTTATTATAAATGAACTAAAACCATATTTTGTGTAGATATGGCAAAGACACTGTAAAATATACATATAAAAATGTAAATTTTATAAAAAAATTAATACCCCATTATAACTAAAAAGAAAACGTAGACGCAACTAGCAAGTAGCAGCATAAAATGATTCTGTAAATTTTCAAGAAAACCGTTTTCTTACATTACGTTAAAGACAGTAAATGTTAAGCAGAAAGAGCGTAAATATTAGTTTAAATATTATTAAAAGTCGACTTAACGAAGTAAGATTAGTTGAACATAAGCTCCCTAAAAATGTTTAGTTAACTGTAAATTGAATAAGTATATAAGTTCAGAGAGTACAAAGAACAGTAGAACATCTTGCGAAAGTTCATGTTTAGGGTTGTCTACTAAAACATTTTAGGAATTGGGAGGTTGTGTGTCTTTATTGATAATTTGAACTTATAAAATATGAAGATGGTTTATTAAAATTGTTTATTAAATATGCTAAACGATAACGTAATAATAATAGTTTCAAGTTATATTTGTCAATGTTAGATGGCTTATACAATTTGTTATAACAACAAGTCGGCCGACATAAGATGCTAATCGATAGAGAATGTGTGGGCATACACTAGAGCAATTACGATGTGATTTGAAATTGCATTTATGTCTCAACATAATTCCCTGCAATATCGGTACAACCCAACCCAGCAAAGTCTCATTGCCTTGATAATATTTGATAGTCTCAAATTCGTTAAAATAAGTTTTCACAGTAACTTTAGCATTAATGTCTATTGAAAAATTTGACCTCCAAGATATTTTTAGACGTGTAAAAAGGTGGTAATCCGACGGTACTAAATCCTGCGATTAAGGCGATTATGGCAATAAATCGAAACCAAATTCGTGGATTTTCAGAAGCACTTGTATGGGAACCGTGAATTGTCTTGATGGAAAAAATTTTTTCATTTGACTAAAGTAAGCTACTCTTAATTAATTTTTTGCTTTAATTTGACTAAAAGATTCGCATAATGTGCGCCTGCAATGGTATAGCCTTTTGGAAAGTAATAAATTACCATTTGCATAAAAATCTACATTGCTTTTTTCGAAAGCACTATGGATTCAGTGTGAGGGATTCAAGGTCATGGTCGCCGAAGGACAAAGTCTACAAATACTTGGAATCCCATCGAGCCCAGATGATACATCAATTTAAACCCAAGGAAGAACTGTGCGCAAGGTATCTGCAAATATTGAAAAGCGTATTGCGCTAACATTTATCAGCTCGTAAATGACTAGCGCGGTAACGTCCTACGCTTCGAACTTGTTGACATAAAGCTTTGATATTCTTAATTGGACAAACATTGAAACAATGGACATTAAAACTCGAACCACGTGCACATACATTGATATCACCATCCGCATACTGCTGTAGAAAGGTTTCACTTGTCAAAATCTTCTGGAGACGGCGGAGTACCATCGTTACTTACCTCGTTAGTTATAGACAAAAAGAGAATTTAAAAAACTATTTCCTAAAAAAAAACATGTGCATGAGGCAATAGTGGGTATGGACGACAAAATATTGCCACTACAGCTTGCAAATGCAAATTATTTTACCAACCCTTGGAGAAGATTCAAGCCAAGGAGCATATGAGGGAGTCAAGCAAAGCAAAGGCACTGTAGAGAAAATATCCGGATCTACTCCAACAAAACCACGTAGATAGAGTTGTATCCGTTGATTGGTTCAGAGGCTCTATTTTTCCTGAGACGGAAGGATTTATTTTTGCTACACAGAATCAAATAATCGTCAATATATATTACAGAAAACATATACTGAACATATCGGATAACAGAGTGTTTAGATTGTACAGAACAAAACCTGAGAGCGTAGAATACATCATAACAGACTGTACCGCCAGCAGCAAGTCAGTACACTGTGCTTCAAAACAACGTTATTAAGATTCTACATGATGAAATCTTGTGTATGTGTGACCATGACCAGGATAGAATATCACATTATAAATATAATCCTTCTGCGGTAGTTGACAACGACTCCTGGAAAATATAATGGAACCGGGATATTATTACGAGCAGGAAAATTACGAACAACAGACCAGGTATTGTGCTATCTAATTAAAAAAAACATCACATACATTATAGATGTAATCATACAATTAGCAGAGAATATCTAAAAAAAAGCAGATAGAGAAAATAGAAAAATACATCCCGTTGGTTAACGACATTAAAACCATCTGGAACCAAGAAAGTGTACTCATGTGCGGAACAAAAGCGAAGAGACACATCGAAAAGAATTCCAAGATACAATACTGTAGGTCTAGCCTCAAGTGATGCTCCTTGTATGGTGCAGATGTGAACAATAGGATAAACCGTTCTTGTTTAAGTAACTTATAACACTTAGCAATATTAAGCTGTTGTTCTTTACTTTTACACTAGTTGGAAGATTACCTTGCAGCAAATCTGCGTCATTTAAATACGTAATAGCAGAATATATTCTTAAATCTTCCATATAAGCCATAACCGAGCTACATTCCCGGTTATGTATGTGTATGTACATATATTACATATAAATATAGCAAGTCATTAACATGTAGTCAAAATAATAACGGGCCAAGGTTCAATCCCTACGGCACGCCGGATAACTTTGTTAATTCAGACAACACGAAACCGTTGTGAAAAACATGTATGACTCTGTTCGTTAAATATGACTGTATTAATAATTGGAACAATGGAGAAAAATAAAACAAGTTTGTTTATCAATATACTTAGAATGACCAATCGTGTCAAATGCGCGTGAGAAGTCTGTATAAATAACATCAACTTGGCTCCGTCTGTCAAGGTGTTCACTTATGTATTGAGTAATTGCTGCCAAGTTTGTAACGGTAGATCGACCGGATATAAATTCATGTTCTCTCGAAGACACATAAATACGTGTAATTAAATAAATGCAATCATACAGCAACCTTTCCTAAATTTAAGCGAAATTAGAAATTATCGAAATTAGTCTGCAACTTTGAATTTCAATGTTAGCGGCTTTCTTATATTTATAAATGTATTATTCGATCACGCTTCCGTATAGAGAGAAAAATTCTAAATTCATAAACTTGAGAAAATAGAGTGATAAAAACATTAATAATATTCGGTAGTTTGTCTAATGTACACATATCACCGTTATCATAAAATATACCGGCTATTCTGTTACAGTATTATGCAAATTAATGGAATTAAATACAATATAACTAAGAAAACCGTTTATTTGTCATATAATCACGATGACATGGTATAAAATTATAAATTACTAGTAATTTAATAAGAGATATGCCCTCCTTTGGCTGCGATGACAACCTGAACTCTTTTCGACATGGAATCTATTAATTTTTGACAGTTTTCCTTTATTTTCTCATTCCGAAACCACACCTGAATTACTGCTTCTATCAATTTTATCTTCGTTGTACAGTCCATTTTATGTAACCTAGTCTTACAAATGGCCCACAGATTTTCAATTGGGTTTAAGTCTGTAGAATTGCCAGGCTAGTCGAGGGGAGTTATTCCTTTTTCCTTGAAATATTTGACCATAACCTTCGATTTGTGGCATGGAGCTGAGTCCTGTTGGAAAATTGCACCTCCGTTTGGCTCACATTTCTTTAGATCTTTTCCCAAATACTTATCCAGTAGCTCTTTTATTTCTGGCTGTTCATCATGCCTTCTATAGGCACAGCGATCCAGTCCCCATGTACGAAAAACAAACCCAAAACATCTTCTTTACAGGATGTTTGACAGTCTGATCGATATGAGCTGCAGTGAGTTTTTCATCCCCACTTCTTCTCACGAATTTTGATCGCTGCCCCTGCACCAAAAAATGGGACTCGTCTGAGAACAACACCTTTCTCTAGTCTTCCTCATTCCATCCGGCATATTTCTTGGCCCAAATAAGCCGCTGCTTCATCATTCGTTGAGTGAGGAATTGCTTCTTCTGTGGTCGAATGGCTTTTCTTCCAGACTCTAAAAGTCTCCTACCAACTGTCGACTTTCACTCTAGTGTCGGCTAAGTCTTTGTCTAGTTCAAAACTAGTTTTTCTTGGGTTCAGCTTGCTATTTTGACCAAAAAAGTGACATCTCGGGGTGTCATCTTCCTCTTTCTCCTACATTTTCCCGCTCGTTTCACTTCAACTATCCCGGTATTCTTTTTTTGCTTTAGGATCTTGCTTACTGTTTCTTAACAAACACCACATTCCTGAGCAATATCTCTCTGTGTCATTGAAGTGGGCTCACTTAATGTCACAATCTTCTCACGTTTTCTGAGCGTGATATCCATATCGCGAACAACCGGTAAAAGCACAATATAAATCAAATTTTTAACTTTGAAAGAGTATATCTTAACAAACTCTCTAAAACGCACTGAATAACTATGTAATGTGTTCCCAGTGATATAGGTTATGTTTTTTTGACATAAAACTACTGTCAGAACTGACCTAACAATGTTACCACATGCAGAAAAGTGAAAAAATAGTCATGATTCCATTAATTTGCACAATACTGTATTACTACGCTTTTAATGTATGTATGTCCATCAAATGGACGGATCCGTTTTTATTCTGTGCTGAATATTAATCGAATAATTGTCATAACCTGTAGATCTTTGTTCCTTAATTATTGACACAAACATTTGAATTCATCTACGTAGTATTGATCCTTCGTAGTTAACCATTTTCAATAGTAATTATTTTTGGTTATATTACGTTTAATTTCAATAGTAAAACAAACAGGATAACTAGATAACCCCGAGAGCTATTCATTTCAATTAATCGTATTGAGTGAATTTCTAGCTAAACTTGATGCATATTTTCAGGAACAAAGGGGATGTTCGAAAAACAGAAGCATTCACATTATTGGAGGTAAAAATTAATTAGAGCAATTTTCTGTTATTATTTAAAACCATATTTCGTTATGGTAATTCCAAAGTATTACAAAATTGATGTAGCGCAGCAGTTTTCGAACATGAGGAGTAACTATAAAGAAAATTAGATAATTTAAATTCAACAAGAATTACAACAACAAATTCGTCTATTAGAAACATATCCAATGCACTGGTAAATAATTTTACATCATCCATAGATATAGCAGTGTATATAAACTGCAAAATGTACATTTGAAGGGGTGCAAACATTTACAAATAACATCTATTACAAATAATGTCGTAAGAAGAAACACACACTTTTGTCAAGTCAATGATTTAGTATTTAAACTCTTCACATTTTGATAATGCAGTAGTGAATTTACACATGCAACATTCGGATCAGATAATAGGGAAGGCAATGACAATAAACTGTTTGGATGATATCAGTTTTCCGTAGAAACAATAGTTTGTATCCCAATATACTTAAGCTTCAAGTAAATCTCACCATTTTCTTGTCGAGACACCAAATTTGCTATTACAGTTTTATAATATGGTATTTCTTGATGCTCTATCATTAGATAAAGGCAAATTTGATCACTGGAGGTTGATATATAACTCCTTGCTACATTAATTTTCGTATTCTGTATACGTATTTCGACAACTAAGTTGTCATCATCAACAGATAATTAAACAGTGTCCCACCTGGACAACTACGGTAAAAATACCCGTACGAAAAACAAATTCCGCACGCGACACTGTGTGTACGTTTTGGCTTTCAGCGGTACGAATCGCGTGCGGAATTTGTATTTCGTGCTGGTATTTTTTCCAGGTACGACACTGTTTAATTATCTGCTGATGATGACAACTTAGTTGTCGAAATACGTATACAGAATACGAAAATTAATGTGGCAAGGGGTTATATATCAACCTTCATTGATCAAGTTAATCAACCACAGGCTCCATCAAAATTACCTTAAAGGCAAATTAATAAATTTTTCATTGGTCCTGATTATCTCGAACTTCCACAAAACAGTTTGTACAAGATATGGAAAGGAAGACTTAACCTTCGTCTACAATGTTTTCACGAAGTCGTATTTCTTTCCTATTCTAGCCTCACACTGTCTCTGGAAACATTCCATTCTGAAAATATATTGTTAATTATGGAAGTGTCATCGGTAGTTTGTTACTGTTTATTAGTGCCATTCTCAAAAAGCCCGAAAAGATATTAAATTTATTTCTCTCGAAGACTTCGCTATTTCCTTGGTGGCATTTAACTGAACTGATAAGGTAATAAGGATAAACTATTAGTGACATCTATTAACTAACCTTCCTTTACAACTCGAATGCCTTCTTTCAGCTCGCTAGTAATTGCTAGAAGTTTTAGTACCTGACAAATACACTTCTCACAATCTGAACATATGTACATGTTTCAAACGTTTTGCATTGGGTCTTGGTTGATAATACTAACATATGATCAGCAGTAGGTAATTCTGCACATGGGTATGATAGTATTAAAATATATAGTTAAGATTTAAGGGTACGTAATTTATTATCAGAGTATAATCGAAAAAATTAACATTTTATTATTAAGTTTGAATATGAACAGTTTTTTACTTATTAATCTAAAGTTTTGTATTTATAAGATGCTTCTGGAGTTGCTCGTAGAAGGGTCCAACAGTAATCGAACATGTTGACATTCAAACGACCCTGATACCGTTTCTCCATCCCCTTTATATCTTGGTGGAAACGCTCCCCTTGTTCCTCACTTACAGCTCCAAGATTGTCAGGGAAAAAATTTAAATGTGTGTGTATTAGTCACGCAGATACTCAAAAGTGCACTTTGAGCATTTACTACTAATTAAGTGTAGAGACCAAGGTATTATTATACGCTAATAATGCATAAATAACGTAAAGTAAACATGGGAGAAAACTTTACGTCCTGTGGTATTTTAAAGTTCATTTTTGGATTCAGCACGTCAAAAACATAAAAGCGAGCCAAATTTATAAAAAAAAGTTTTTTCATGGTTGGCCTGTGTTATGAAACATTATGGCGACTTATATTGAGAGTAGTTAATCTTCTCGAAATACGTACACGGTAAAACTTCTAACTGTTGAACTATGTTAATGCGGAACTAATATTAGATTACATCTAGAGCCCGAAACTGGCAAAAAATCAGTAAGACATTTAAGTGTGCTTAACAGTTTCTAAAATAATTACTCTTACTTACATGTAGATATATCTTCTACCGTACTTCCCATCACTGTTTACATGAAATTACAGTGTCATTCTTATAAAATATATTGTTCCAGAAATGCAATCATTAGACATTACAAACAGTAATTTAAAAAATTACCTCCATTAATCCTATCCAATAGAAAATTTTATTACAAAAGTATATTGGCTCTTCACCTTTATATACATAGGTATGTAATTACAAGAGAATTTACTTTAACGAGATAGAAAAGTAAAACAAGCTAAAAATAACATAAGATACGCAACAAAAATCGCACTTTACAAACAAAGGTCCTGGAGGATTGCCGAAAATGACTTTAGAAATTAAGTAGCGAATTATGAAAGTATTCCGGTGTGACAATTTTCACAAACACTATCAGAAGCCTTTTAAAACAGCTTTTTACGTAGTCAGATCGTTCGCCGGAAGCTCTATCTTACCGAGGCACACAAGAAAAATCGACATGCGTTGAATAAAAAATATGCAAGTTGGATTATTGAAAATCACGTACAGAGGTATGGTACTATTTTGTTGTTGTTAAATGAAAGAATAATTTATACAACGCACAACTAGATACTATAGTAAATTTCATCGTTTCTGCAATTTTTTTGCAGCTTTTTGAGCGTTCTGGACTAGAACGCGTGCGGCGTGGTGGATATACCACGTTGTAGATGTACATTTTACATCTACGCCAACATCCAGTTTCAGATGAAGACCAGCGAGATCTTGCCAAAATGTCGATTAAATGATTCTTTTAAGAACATCAAACATGGGGCAAATACCCGAAAAAAACAGCTACACACCATAAAACCGCGAAAACAGCAGAAGAAGCATCTACAATGTGAAAATCTTGATATCTAAATTTTTATATAAAATTTTATTTTCAAAATTAATAAATTTTTTTTATTTTCTAAGTATGATTTGTGAGAGATAATTCAAGACTATATCTAAGCATTTGAAATTAACTAAATAATTTTCTGTGTTTAAATAATGTGTAATGAAACATGTAATAAAAAATATTAGTCATTTATCTAGTCAGAAAAAGTATTAATATAATACAAACACAAAGTAGAATTAATTGATATTGAATCAAGGTGAGAATAAATTATTTCTAACAAAATTTGTATTTTAATAATATAAATAAATAAATTAACAAATAAAAATATTTGAAAACATGTTTCTAAAAATTCCTTTCAAAAGTAAGAGCTTATAGTGACGCTTTTTAAAAACTAAAAACTACAAATAAAACAAGAATTTTGAATGTATTTACATAAGCTTTTAATTAGTGCCATCCTTGTTATTTTGCTCCATTTACGGGATACGTATACCAAAGAAGAACATTTTCACTGATTAATAAAACATCAAGAGGGTTCCTAACCTATCCTGTATCTAATAGGTGTTCTTCAATTATCCATTATTTCCCTAAAAGAACAGAAGTGCTTTACTTTATGAAACATTTAAGATTAACGTGAAAAAATAGTACACAATTTTAATTATAATTTTGCTAACTCTAATATATTCATAATATTAAAATAGAAATACACATATACATAACCTATTTTGTATTCATATTGAATTAAGTAGCGCTAAAATTTGGATGTGATAAAATTATATAATGTTCAACTTGAGTTATTTCTCTGTTGGTTTTTTTGTGTCCTCTCTATATTTTAGAAAGAAATGATTGAAAGTTTCTATCTCATATAAAATTTTGTCACAAAGGCGTGTTTTATAGGCATATTTTACAATAATTTTGCCGTTGTAATTGAATTAATTCGAATTTACAATTAGATTCGTTTCTATGATGCAATTTATGTTGTATTAAAAGACTAGAAGTTACATTGCTTCGGTAGGATATCCAATTTGGTCAGAGCGACCGTCCAGAAAACGATAGATACAAGTTCAAATCTTGGCCGATGTAAAAAATTTCTTATTAATTTTCTGTGATTAATTAAACCATATAAATGTAGAAAAGGCTAATTTTTATTAATGCACATCATGAAGCGTTTAATTAAGCAAGATTTTATTGAATTATCTAACTGAAAAACAACTTGTGAGTACGCCTTTTTTGACAAATCTTCTTAAATTTTTCATAATTGATTGTCTATTTTATGCAAACATTTTTAGTTAATTTATTGTATTCTTGCTTCTCGCGACTAATTTTGGAACTAACGGACTTCATAATTTGTAAATTGGTTTTGAAAATACAAATTTTGTGTTCTTAATTTTTTAAAATACTGTTTTATATATGTATATATACAAATTGAACAAAATTTTTAACATAAAATAAGAAATATTTAAATTAAGAGTATAAGAGTACTAAATTTGTATTTTCGAAAACAATTGAAAAATTATGCAGTTTATTTGCAATATTAGTTGCGAGAAAATTAAAGAAGGCGCACTGGTATGGATGCAGGTGCTCGAAAAAGACGATAATACACCAGGAAAAAAAGGATGAAAGGAGAGAGTGCAACGTCGCAGAAGATACTGTTACTGTGCTCTTAAAACAAAGCACATGTATTCAGTTAGCACTATTATTATACGATAACAGATTTGAAATGTCTACAAACGAAAGGTATTTATTAATACAATTAATGTGTTTTCATGTTGATTGAATTGAAGTTAGATTATAAATTCGTTATATTTTAATTTATAAAGTTTTTAAATTTTTTTTTAATTTAAGTGGAAGTTTTAAGAATTAATTTTAGTTTTTCAGTTATGCAGTGTAGGGCATATGATCTTCGGCGGGTGATATATCTCCAGCGTCTTGTGCATTAAACTTATATTTAGCTTTATTATAACTTCTAATAATTAAAGTTAAGGAGTTTAAGATACAATTGATATACAGAATGAGCATTACACTACGGTAGGTGACAAGATTTCCTCAGCATTAGTGTTCAAACCTATATTTATTTCTTCTAGCGGGTCTTTCATTAAGCGCTTCCTATCTTTAAATTTCAATAAAACAAAGTACATATGTGTGAGGTATCATCGAAATTTTTTATTCGTTTGAAAGGCCTATCGATGCCATTATGTATGGAATATAACATTGTGCAAATGTCCGACGCGACTTCGCTGAGTGGCGGACATCCGGTGTCCAATTTTCCATGACTCTGGCTCATAAATCAGACTGAACTTGACCGATGGCATAGGTTATGTTGGCTTTGAAGGCCGCTGTGATTTGTAGCTTATTCGTATAGACCTGCGACTTAAGAAAGCCCCACAAGAAAAAGTCTACCGGGGTCAAATCGCGCGATCTCGGTGGCCAGTTCACATAACCTCCACGTGAGATGGCCATGCCCTCAAATCGCTCATGCTGAATGTCCAATGTGGTGTGAGCTGTGTGGCACGTAGCGCCGTCCTGTTGAAACTACATGTTGTGGGTGGCCATACCATCCAATTCAGACCGAGTTCTTGTGAGCGACGCGAAATCGACTGCCTTGAATTCTCGTACACACTTTCACGGACAGCGGTGATGTTTTCGGCAGATCTTGCGTTTCGTCGTCGTAAAGGTGTTGGTTCATTGTTTACTGAACCAGTGGACTCGAATTTATCCATCACACTGCGAATAGTCCTCTCGGTAGAACGATTATGGTGACCGTAAAATAGGCGAAGCGCGCGGAATGCCGTCCGAACAGAACATCCATTTTGATAAAACAATTTTATCATTTGCACGTGTTGTTGAACGCTATATCCGTCCATGTTGATTTGGCAAAATAGATTGAATAAATGACAGTCAATTCGACAGATGTAGCTTCAACAATATGGCCGCTATCAACTATAAAAGTTGGAAGTCCCTATAGGAAGACCCGTTATAAGGATATCATTAGAGTCCAGCTAAAATCTATAACCAAGATATTTTATAGATTTAAATCAAAGTATAGATTATTACGTGAGATTGTTCGTGTGTATGTGGAAATATCAAATGCAGTGGATGTTAGACCTTGCTTGTAAAAGAACCTATTCTGAGAATTATCTCATACTCCGAACTCTATATTAAAACAATTCAATGTCCAGATGCGACAATTGTATTATACAACACTTTCTTAAGCCTATAATTATCGTCAAAGCACGTGAAACGTATTAATATCAGAAGTATTTTTCGGATTGAAATTCAATGAGAAAGTATGATCGATATCTGAATCCTATCAAATTTGCTACATCGCTAAGAGAGCCGAATTATTTGAACGTTAATAGAGAAATTCCATTGACTTATATGTCATTATTTTCGGTGCAATGTATAAAAAATTTAAACGTAAAACATTTTTACCGGTTTTAGATATTATGCGAGCATACAAAATAAAACCAATCCTTTGGCAACTATCCATTTGAAACTCAAACAAGGATGATGAGGTTGCATAACATTTGACGCGTTTTCCATGTGTATGCAATCGTTACAAATAGTAACAAAGCAGAAATAGATAAGGTGAATTTTCAGTTAGTTGGTTTACTTCGATCGTATCAGATATACACGATTAATTCGCCATGAATTAAACAAAATTTTACTATCAATTTGAAAATGTTCTCCAAATATGTCTGCGTTACCTACACTATGCCTTATTTAGTTAAAAAAAATAATATTTTTACTACGCTGCTTGAAATCAACAAAGTGGCTTGCGTTCTTGTAGTTGCAAGACAAATCGGAGATTTTTTAGCAAGATTTGAATGAAAATTTACACATGAATGGAAAAAATCACATAAAGGTAAAGTTTTTATTATACTAATGCAACATAATTTATCCGTCTCAATTAATTCTGTTTATAAAATGCATTTAGAACATTAAATTAATGTATTTTGCGATTATAAATTTGAACGTGTCTATTTAAAACATAACTCTTTTATAGTAGAAATGAAATAATCTCAGTATCAAAAAATTATAATTTTACAGTTTATTTAAAATTTATATTTAAGTATTCAAAGATAGTAGTGGCTATCCAAATAGAACGTA
This sequence comes from Dermolepida albohirtum, assembly GCA_031893035.1. Classification (NCBI taxonomy): domain Eukaryota; kingdom Metazoa; phylum Arthropoda; class Insecta; order Coleoptera; family Scarabaeidae; genus Dermolepida; species Dermolepida albohirtum. The sequence continues at coordinate 44,737 of JAVIWB010004781.1, read as the reverse complement.
CAATAAATTCTCTTTAAATTGTTCGCTACAATTATTGCTATTAGTCTAATATGGGAATTATATGTACTCGTACATTGTAGTAGTTTAGTATATTAAATTTGCAGTTATTCAAATAATATTAAAAAATTAATTTAACACATATTATGAAGTATATCCAAGTCTAAGGCGCGTTAACATTTCTTGAATAATTTTAAAAACAAGTAATTATTTAATTTATTTACATCGAATTGTATATGAATATGTTTAAAAGACTTACAAGAAATACTGTAAGTAGTATAACAAAAATTGAATGCACACATGTACACACATAAAGTTCATGAAAATGGCCATTATACGTATACTTCACAGTGTATTTCATATTCGTTAAAATTTCAAAACATAATTTTTTATAACAATTATTTACACGACCAGTGTAAAATTACAATTAATACTTCTTTGGAGTAAGAATTACTTAGGTGAAGTTAATACTAAGAATAAATAAGTTAAAAATGCTCTGCCACATTACAAATTGCCTAAGATATAAATGATGTGTATATGAAGTTATCTATTGTTTTATATTCTGTTATAGTATGTTAAACCTGTTTAGTAAGTCCGACGGTTGGAACCACTTTACTCTTGTAAGTTCTTCTGTTTAGTCCACGTAATTATTTGACTAAATGAATCTTCACTCATTCATTGCATGAGATGAATTTTTTTATTACTCATTTTCTTAGGATTTTCTGCACCTTTTCATGTTACGTTTCCTGTTTCTATCCATTTCTTCAATAACTTATGAAAGGCGGTTTTCAGAACACTTAACTGATTAGCAATAGCAGTGAAAATTTGTTCCTTAAAAAACTAATTTTTTAACAATCATGAAGTAATAAGATGAAGAAAAGATCTTTAATATTTACTACTTTATCAGCTGCTTTAGTGGCCATAATCTTTAAACTTCGTATTATTTTATTATTATTATTAAAAAATTAACTGCTCATTGTCACTGTCAAATAAATATCAATGTAATGTATGTATACATACATAAGTATGTATCTTCGCTGTGCGCAAGATGTGTTCTGACACGGATTGTTATTTCGACAGGCATTTTCTGGGCAGTCCTGTCTCAGGCTAAATCTTTAGCTAGCTCGTCTATTGTCTTGCACTTTATTTATAATAATAATAGCATATATTGGGCCCTACAGATTTGCAATCTAATTACAAGGCCAAGAATAGTAGTATGTTATACATTATTAATATAGCAATTATATCTGTACATACACATACAACTACACAAATAATCCTATAAGCAATGTGCACCAGCGCAATTGGAGAGCAACAACGGTGAAAAATGAATACCTATGTGGGCTGTTGGAAAAGGTATTATAATGAGAGTTTTTCTAACAGATGTCGCTATGTTTAAAAATGCAATGTTTTGATTCGACACGTTATTTTATTCTACTGACATCAAGCTTCAAAGCCATACATATTATATTTTGCGAAAGTAACACCTCTTTGAAAATGTCGAGTTTCGAGCACGAAAAAGTGCATTTGCGGCATGCATTACTTTTCTTATTTAGTCGAAAGAAAAAAGTCGCTGAAAGTCATCGTTTGCTGGTAGAATCTTAGAGTGAGCGTGCTCCAACCATAAAACATGTGGGGCGTGGTTTTGACAACTCAAAAGTGATGATTTCAATGCGCAAGACAAAGAACTGGTAGACCGAAAAAGTTTAAAGATGCGAAACTGCAGGAGTTATAAAACAATTAGCAGAAGCGTTAAATGTGACCCAAGAAACGATTAGCGACAGATTACGAGCAATGGGAAAAATCCAAGATAGGAAAACGGGTGAATGACAGGCAAATGGAAAATCGAAAAATCGTCTGTGAAATGTTATTTCAAAGGTATGTTCGGAAGTCATTTTTGCATCGAATAGAGACGGGCGATGAAAAATGGATTTATTTCGAAAACGCTATGCGCAAAAAATCATGATTATCACCTGGAGAAGCCGGCCCATCGATTGCAAGGCCAAATCGTTCTGGTCCCAAGACAATGCTCTGTGTTTGATGGGACCAGAGTAGCGTGGTGTATTACGAATCGTTGAAACCTGGGAAAACAGTTAATACTGATCGTTACCGAAAACAAATTATTAATTTGAACAATGCATTGATAGAAAAATGTCAAGGAAGCGTTGAAAACACTTGGATGGAACGTAATATCGCACCCGCCGTAGTCTCCAGACCGTGTCCCGTCTGACTATCACATTTTCGCATCAATGGGATACGCGCTTGCAGAATAGCACTTCGCTAATTTCGAAGAAGTTAGAAAATGTCAAGATGAATAGTTTTGCTCAAAGGATGGCATAAATTGCCTGAAAGATGGGCGAGATATGTAGAATCAAATGACCAATACTTTAAATGAATACATTTTTCTTGAAAACTATGTAGTTTTAGTAGACTTTCCGGTACACCTAGTACTTGTCTTTGCGCGAGGGCAATAAAACAAATTGTGATCTAGCTTCTAGCCTTCGAACGAAGAAGTTATTTTTTTCCAATAATTTTAGAGCGTCAATGCCATTATAGCGTAAAATAAATATAAACCTTATAGAAGCCTAATTTCGACGTAGTATCAAAAAATCCATACCAAACATAATCAACAGTTCCTGATGATTGAAGCCAGGATTGAAGCAGAATACGTACCGATATACTTGAAATAAAGATATTTAAAAAATCTTTTCTAGACTAACTCCATGTACTTGGTATGCCAGACCAATCCAAGGTAGCATACTCAAGTTCAAAGCGCACATAAGTAATATATACTTATAAAATGGCATCCAGCGAATCAAAGTTACGGATGCTTCTAATTATAAAACCTAAAGTTTTTAAACTGAAGTCGGTAATGTTTTCGACAGGTGAAGCACCAAAAATGAAGCGTAGAGAAACTTTAGTGCTGGATGATGTATGTCTTCGTGTATAAGAGGCATTGCATTGGTTCTCTTTCGAGATTTGCATTAAGGTTAGTAAATACTAAATCAAGTAAATGATCTTGGAAATTTAATATGTTATTAATCTGAACAACATCGATAAAGTGCAAGAAATCATTAACTGCTTGAGATTATCACGAACAGCTAGGTTGGGTTGGGTAAGAATGAAACATTAAAGTTGCCTAATATTAAGGTACTGCTTGAATGGCATCTGATGTGTTTTTCGAAAAGACTAAAGAAAACTTCATAGTCTGCAAAGAATTATGCTTTAACAGGCATCCAACGATATCTGTTATAGGCAAAATATCCATAATTTAGTTGAGGTCCACAGAGGATACACTAAATATAGATTTGTATGCTATTAAAGCACCGCCGCCACGCTTTTTTTCAGTATCAATGAAATTTCGATCTTATCTTGAGACGAGATATTCAGGAAGAAACAGTTCGCTGTTATATACATCTTCTAATAACAAGACAAATGACATCAAAGTCAAAATGCATAGAAGTTTATTGGTTTTTGTACGAAGGCCAATTTCTATCACATCTTGAGACGAGATATTCAAGGGGAAACAGTTCGGTGCTATATACACTGATATTGCATAAAAGTTTACTGGTTTTTCTACGAAGACCACGAACGTTTTGGAACTATATTTGTAAGTTATTGCTAGGCTGTGTAGTTTAAAGGTTTGATGACAGGAATATCAATTCTAGATTATGATTCTGCCTGTACTTTTTTATAACCGTTTATTTGCCGTTTAATAGGATCAAACGAAATATTGATGACATAGTACACAGTACAACTTCGCAAACGCTTGGCGTGATCTAAGATGCAAGAGGCATGGCCACTCTGAACTCGAATTATAACGGCCAATACGGAAAACCTTCACCTTAGATACGTAAACTACGAATGATAGATTGTGATGTATTTAAGTCATAGTTCTTTCCTCCGGCTTATGAGATTCAATTTCCGTTACGTTAAAAAGAGCAATGCTCCTCTTGCGGTTATCTCTCTCACCAACTTCTGTTTTCTGAATCACTAACACTCAATTTTTTCGACAAAGACCCTTTTTTAGTCTGGTACGTAGGCTTCCGCGGTCGTGGTCCATGCTATCTGCTTCTGGGCTTCCCGGCTGGAACCGCGTCACTTGTATATCTGCCGACGTTTCCGTACCCATTTGTATGGGACATCTTCAGGGTTTCAGTGCAGTAGTTCAGCCCTGAAGATGTCCCATACAAATGGGTACGAAGCATCGGCAGATATACAAGTGACGCGGTTCCAGCCCGGAAGCCCAAAAGCAGATACCCTTTTTTAAACTTAGAAAAGTAGTTGCAACATGACCAATATAAACCCCTTTTTCGCGACGCGGTTCCAGCCCGGAAGCCCAAAAGCAGATACCCATTTTTAAACTTAGAAAAGTAGTTGCAACGTGACCAATATAAACCCCTTTTTGTTTTCATTGATCGAATTTCGGCGCTACTCAAGTCGACACAAGAATGCAGATATGAATGTTTGCAGACAGAGCAGTCAACAATTTTATACCCCTCTGCAATAGTGCGGCAGCTACAACAGAAAACAATTTGTACCATTTAAAATAACAAGCAAATCCAAACAAAAGAACAACAACGAATAATAATATCAAGGGAGTCAATGAAGGGGTCACACACTTCACACCCAGGTGTCCGTCAAGGTGACCAATAACAATTTGACACACAGTACAATAGACCAGGAATAGGAAAGATGTTTTATATATATATATATATATATATATATATATATATATATATATATATATACTACAGGCCATAAGTGAGGGATCAGTAGATGAAATTTAAAAAAAACATGCATGCTTAGTGAAACAAAACGTATATTTCTACAAAACTATATCTACGAGACAAATGAACAGTTTTCCTTATAAAATAAAATAATTTCAACATATTCTGTAGAATTTCTTATCATATTCGACTTTCGTCGAAGTATCCACCTCTGCGCTTAATGATTTCTTTACAAATATTAGGCAACCGCGATACAAGTTTCTGGAGCGTATCCATTGGTAAATTATTCCACACCCTTGTAAGTTGCTCCCAAAGCTGTTTCTGCGATTGTGGACAGCTTTCTCTCACGTTTCTATCTAATTCATCCCACATTAATTCGATAGGGTGATTGTGGTGGCCAAATCATATTTATCAGCACCCCTCCCTCCTCTTTTTGATTCACATAGTTTTTACAAAGTTGGGAAGTGTATTTGGGATCATTATCTTGCTGTAGGTGAAAACCTTCACCAATTAACCTTAATCCGGACGGAATTGCATGTTCCTCCAAAATCTTCAGGTACCCCTCTTTCTTTAAAATGCCTTCAATGCGGTACAAATCTCCGACACCATCAAAGGAAAAGGATCCCCAAACAAGCACAGAACCTCCCTCGTGTTTAACAGTTGACACTACACATTCGGGTAACATCCTTTCACCCACTTGTCTTCGAACGAAAACTCGTCGATTACTACCAAACACTTGGAACTTTGACTCATCTGTCCATAACACCTGCTTCCACATTTCCATGTCCCAGTGTTGATGGTCATGGGCCCATTGTAACGGTTTTTTACGATTTCGTGGATACAATAATGGTTTTCGAGCTGCAATACGCCCATGTAGTCCCGCTTTTGTCAAACGTCGTTTTACAGTAGTCAGTGACACCGGATTTCGACGGCCTTCATTCAGCTCTGCTCGAAGCTGTGAGGCGCCCATTTCGTTTTGATAGTATTTTTAGGCGCAAATCCTCTTATCTGGTAGTTACCCTTGGCCTTCCGCAACGTTTTATTGGTTGTAATGATCCACTTTGTTGATATCGTTTCACTGTTCCTTGCACCGCGTGATAAGATAAATTTAACTTTTGGGCTATTTGCCGCAGTGAAAATTTTTCACCATGTAGCGTTATTATAGAACTACGAGTTTCTGCGCTAAGTTCCTTTCTTTTCAGCATTTTTATAAGTTACTTTTACGTTTGTTCTCAAATACTCGTATTGCTTACTCGGACAAATGCTGCACGAAAACTAATTTTTAAATTGCTAAATAGTTTACTATGAATTCCTAATACCATTATAATAATATTAGGTTGTAAACCCTATTAAATTTATTGGGGTATATAAAATATTTCTATTAAATAGACGCCATAAAACTATTAAAAGGATTTTCAATATTTTTCAGAAACAAATATATTTATCCAATTTATAATAATAATCCGAATAATCCTTCTCAGAATTACATTTACAGCTGTTATTTCAATTATTCCCACCAAAACAGGTAAAAGTCTAAGGGATGTGTCTAAAATACAAGTGTTTTGTTATTTATGATAAGTGATCCCTCACTTATGGCCTGTAGTTTATATATATATATATATATATATATATATATATATATACATAGTATTAGTGGGTAGTTCTCCAATAACAAATAACAAAATCTTCACACTATAAAAAGAAATCACCAAGAACAAAAAAGGCCAGGAAAATACAGAAGTACAGAAATGTTAATCCGTTCTTACAGTAACAATTATCACACTATAATTATGGTAACATACTAGTTTAGAACAGACGAAATATACACTACAAAATAGTACAATTGTCTAGCTATTCACCGATATAAATCAAACTAGTTACTTAAACCAAAACAATGTAAATATATTATATAATAAGAAAGAGCCGAACAAAAACACATGTGATCTTTACTAGCACAAAATCTAAATATGCATCTTTTTTATGTATTGCTAAGTTGACAAAAAGGACTTAGAAAAGAGATCAAGTACCTAAATAAACGGGACGACGACTAGCGTTTGCCACATACTTAAAAACCACTCCTGTGTGTAATTACACAAGCTAATCTTAATGGATCTTAACCCGTACGCGGACCCCCGAACCGGATACAGGTCTCATGGACATTAGTAGAGCTTCACTATCCATCCAATACGATAATATATAAGTATGATATCACAAGATAAGCAAGAACCCGAGAAACCAAAATCTCTATCTTATGTTTGTCCAATTACATACACACGTAAATACCGTAAATATATTTTATAATGCAACATGCACATACATACACTAGTTGCTTGGGTAACGTAATAATGAAATGACAGCAATGTATTTTAGCGTGTATTTTATTTTGCAACATAGGATGTCAAAATAAGTTACTCTATTTTTGAGGTATGTATAGTGTAGAAGAAAAACTGTTATTAGTGAACTGGTATAACTCGAATATGAGTTTGAGGAGAGTAGCAGATTTGTTTCAAATTACATATCCTGACCGTCCAAGACCGAGTCCAACTACAATAAGTAGGTTAGTACAGAAGTATAAAAATAATGGATGCATCGTTCCTAATCATAAAAAAAAGAATAAGCCAATATATGTTATTACTGACGCCAAAAGAGATGAAATTCTACAAACAATCGAAAATAATAATATGCTCTTCACAAGAGCTTTAGCACAAACTACAAATGTAAGCAAATCTTCCGTGCATAAACTACTAAAACAAGAACATTTTAAGTTGTATCATTTTCATAACCATCAGGAACTAATTGCGAATGATGCAGAAAGAAGAAGTAACTTTTGTGAAATCATGTTGGATAAGCTTCATAATGATGATACTTTACTACGCATAATTTGCTTTACAGATGAAGCAACATTTTATGTAAATGGTGAAGTAAATTCACAGAACTGCCGCTACTGGAGTAGACAAAATTTGCATAGATATCATATCACAAGGACTCAGCGGCCACAGAAAGTCAATGTTTGGACTGGGTTGATTGGACACCATATTGTAGGACCGTTTTTTATTGAGGGTACTCTTACAGGAGAAAAATATTTAGAATTGCTTGAGTACAGAGTTATGCCAGCCCTCCACGCTTTAAATATTGATGGTGAGATTTGGTACCAGCATGATGGCGCGCCGGCACATAATTCTCATATGGTTAGAACATTTTTCAACCAAAGATTTCCAAACCGTTGGATAGGCCGTGGAGGAGAAGTAGAATGGTCCGCAAGGTCACCAGACCTGTCTCCAAACGATTTCTTTCTTTGGTCATGTATCAGAAATAAAGTTTTTCATGGAGAACCTCTAAACAATATTGACCAATTAAAAAATAGAATACGAGTTGCTGCAAGAGAAATAACTCCAGAGCAGATACAAAATACAATAAATGAATTCTACAATCGCTTAGGATACTGTCTGGCCGTCAATGGTGAAATTTTTGAAAATTTGTTAAATTAGTTTTTAAATTTTGTTCAACTACTGTATTTCACATCCTATGTTGCAAAATAAAATACACGCTAAAATACATTGCTGTCATTTCATTATTACGTTATGTATGTATGTGCATGTTGCATTATAAAATATATTCACGGTATATACATATGTATATATGTATATATTGGGTCTGGGAAAAAGTTCGTGGCGTTTTTCCCGATAGATGGCATTGGTTGCCGATAACTAAAGAACAACAAGTCACAGCGACACCACCGACGGCTCGTTTTTTAGATGACCTTCCGAACGTTAGTTTGAGCGTAGAAACATTGTAATCGGTGCAGTGGTTGGAAAGCTATTCGCACTTGAAAATGGAGAAGAATAATGAGAAATTTCGCTATATTCTGCAATATTATTATAAGGGGAAGAACGCTGCGCAGGCTTGTGATAAAATTTGTGCTGTGTACGGTGAAGGTACTTTATCGAAATCTGTTGCGCGGAAATGGTTCGCTCGCTTTCGTTCTGGAAATTTCAATGTGAAAGATGAGTCACGCTCCGGTCGTCCAATCACTGAAAAATCTGATGAAATTCTTGAAAAAGTCCAACAAGATAAGCATATCAGCAGTGTCGATATTGGCATGGAGCTAGGCATTGACCACAAAACTGTTTTGAACCATTTACACAAAGCTGGTTACAAAAAAAGCTTGACGTATGGGTTCCTCATGAGTTGAGCGTGAAAAACATGATGGACCGAATTAACATCTGCGATGCGCTGCTGAAACGGAATGAAATCGAGCCGTTTCTGAAACGTTTAATAACCGGAGATGAAAAATGGATTACGTACGATAATCGGAAGCGTAAAAGATCGTGGATAAAGGATGGTGAGCCGTCACAAGCGTTCGCTAAGCCAACATTGACGCCAAAAAAAGTGATGCTGTGTGTATGGTGGGACTGGAGGGGAATCGTCCACTACGAGCTACTTCCAACTGGTCAGACGATTGATTCTCAACTCTACTGTGCACAACTAGAGAGATTACGCCAGGCGATTGAAAGAAAACGGCCCGAATTGATTAATAGGAAAGGTGTTGTCTTCCATCATGACAACGCCCGACCACACACTTCTTTGATGACCCGTCAAAAATTGAGAGAGTTTGGTTGGGAAGTTTTGATGCACCCACCTTACAGTCCGGATATAGCACCCTCTGACTATCATCTGTTTCGATCTCTGCAGAACTCTCTCAATGGAATTAAGTTGGTTTCAAAAGAAGCCTGTGAAAACTACTTGATTCAGTTTTTCGACCAGAAACCACAGAAGTTTTTCACCGATGGGATCATGGATCTACCAAAAAAATGGCGAAACATTGTCGATAATAATGGAGCATATTCGGTTTAAATGAATTCGTCCACGCGACATGCGGGGACCAGTTGAATTTTACTGAAAAAACGCCACGAACTTTTTCCCAGACCCAATATATATATATATATATATATATATATATATATATATGTATGTAGATGCCCATTTAATGAAAATTAACTTTTCCTGCTATTACATCGTTTCATTAATTATAATTTTCTGTAAGATACTTAGAATTTCTCAGAAATGAGCTTGTTCTAACGTTAGCCGTTTCATATCCCAATTCAGATATTCCTAATGACCCAATCTGTTTCCATCAGGATAGATAACTAGCTTATTTGAGATTATTTAGATATAGGCGGAGGTTTCCCTAACAGATAGATCGGAAAACAAGGTTTAACGCTAATAGATTTCTTTCTATGGGGTTATTCATAAAATAACGTTTTTAAAACGATGCTACAAACTCGAATAATTTAAAAGAGCGAATTAACAGAAATGAGAACACCCGATATTCTAAACAATGTTAAAAATGAATTTCATCGTAGGTTGGGAATGTGTCAAGAAGTTAATAAATATTTTGAGCAGTTATTACGATAATTAATAAATAGTTCGTTTTTCAATTTATACAATTTGTTGTTATCCTTGTTTAAGGATAATAAATGTGAATTTTTTTGAAAAGAACTTGATATTAATAGGTAAACTTTATTTAAGTAAATAAAAAATTAGATTTTTTAAAAGAAAATATTGTAACCAAAAGCTTCTTGGTCGGAGTTTTCTTTCTTCTTAAATAAATTTTGAGATATCTGCTTTTTAAATTAGTTTTTCTTAACTAAAAAGAATTATTTTATAGAATTTTCAAGATGGACCAATGTAACTTTCTAATTTTGAAATTTTCGCCATTACAGCTTGGTTTTCTTCTTAGATTTTACTATCCTATATTCGTCGAGAATAAATAGTTATCTCTTTAGAAATAATTCAATATATTATTATTAATTATTATTAAGCATTTTACTCTTTTGTTATATATATATATATATACATATATAAGGTGGGCACATTGATGAGAGCAAAATTTAATAATAATTAATGATAAAGTTTTTATATAAGAAAAGTGTAACTATTTTATGTTTATTTTACACTATTGTATTGGCACAATAAATAAATTTTCAGTACACATTTGATAGTTTAATAATTTTGGCTAAAACTAAGGGTGGGCAAATAAATATGACCGGTAGTGTACATATGTATGATAAGGTTAAGTAATAATTTCATGTAGTCGTAAATATATACAAATAGACATTATGGTATATGATTTAAAATAATTATATAAATAACTTTCAATTCTAATTTTAAAATACATTTTAAAATAGAATAAAACTCAACTACTATATATATATATATAACAATTAATATAATATATTATTAATTATTATTAATAATATATTATATTAATTGTTTAAACTTTATCATTAATTATTATTAAATTTTGCTCTCATCAATGTGCCCACCTTTATTTTTGATAATTGCGGCACATAACCGCGGCATCCTTTCAATTAATTTTTGCAGTGTATCTTCTGTAATTTGTGCCCAGGCTTCTTGAAGTTGTTCCCACAGTACAGAGGTGGATGATAGAGCACGTTCTCGAACCTTCCAGTCCAATTCTTCCCAAAGAAGCTCTATTGGGTTCAGATCAGGACTTTGAGCTGGCCATATCATTATAGAGATTTCCCTCAATTTTGACGAGATCGCCTACAGATCTTCCACCAAAACACCCCCAAATCATTACTGAACCTCCTCCATGTTTTACGGTAGGCGCAATACATTCTGGCAGTACTCTTTCTCTTGCGGATCTTCTTACGAATATTCGCCTTTTACTAACGAAAAGATCAAACTTCGATTCGTCTGTCCACAACACATTATTCCACTGATCAATCGTCCAATTCTCATCTTCTTTAGCCCAATTTAGTCGTTTTATCTTGTTTTGCTTTCGTAGTAGTGGTTTTCGCAGAGCAATTCTTCCGTATAAACCCGCTTGCCTTAACCTTCTCTGTACCGTGGACACACTAATTGGTTTAGCACGCGCTCTATTCATTTCAGCAGCAATTTCTGGTGCTGTTTTTCGTCTATCGCGTCTACTTATCCGTATTAGATGCCGGTCATCTGCAGATGTCGTCGCTTTGCGTCGTCCAGATCTTCTTTTGTTGGAAAATGTACCACTTTCTTCAAATTTTTTAACGTTATAATCAACGGTTCTGCGATTTAATCGTAATTCTTTTGCAATTTCGCGATTACTTTTACCCGTACGATGATAAGCAATTATCATAGCATGCACTTCAACAGATAATTCCTTCGTCTTCGGCATTGCATTAAAATATTCACAATAACTCTCTATTTCACTGTTTTCGCAACAAAAGATGAACTATGACTGCGATAAAATTTATTTTCCTTTTTAAATAACACATTTACGATATATCATAAACAATTTAAGATTTTCGTTGAAATTCATATGGAATTACTTCCACTAATAATATTGTTGAATAACTATAATACAGATTTTTCGAAAGATAATCCGTATTTCAGGAAACACATAAAATTGGGGTGGGCAAATAAATATGACCGGTAGTGTATGTATGTATGCATGTGTGCATGTATGTATGTATGTATGTATGTATGTATGTATGTATGTATGTATTACACTCAATACACCTCTCCATCCTCCGAAACCAATCTTTAAACCAGTTTTGCCAAGTTTCTCTAGCGAGTAAAGCACAGTTGTTGTCGCAAGCTCGCAGAAGGTCCTCATCACTGGGAAACCGCCTCCCTTTCAGCTTCATTTTTACATACGGGAACAGTGCAAAGTCGCAGGGAGCAAGATGTGGACTGTAGGGAGGGTGCTCGAGAAGTTTCAATCCTGTCGTAGTCAAATATTCGGTGCAGCCATTGGCGCAGTGTGCTGGAGCATTATCGTGACGGAGGAAACAGGTGTCCATTCTTGCCTCTAGCCGCAGGTTCTTCATAGATCCAGTGACTTTAGGCAGGTACTGTTCAGTAAACCACTTAGCTGTGACTGTCTTCTGGGTGTCCAAAACGACGCGTTCCACAATTCCACCCGATTTGAAAAATACAGCTATCATTTTCTTCTTTACAGATCGGGATTTTCTGACAACTACGGTTGTGTCCTCATCATCAAAGAACCAAATTTTGTTTCGAGTTTCGGTCGGCACATCGTAATAGTACAGCCAAGTCTCGTTACCTGTCACGATGTTGTTTACATACCCAGATTGTCCTTTATTAAACTTTTTTAGCATCTCCCGGCACCAAGTCACATGTCGTGTCATCTGCTCTTCAGTCAGTCGATGTGGCACCCAAAGAGAACAAAGTTTCTTCACGTGCAAATGATCAGGCAGAATCGAACGACTTGCTGGTTCATTTACACTCTCACTGCTAATAAATAACTGAGCCCATGGACATGGCGCGGCGGCACGTATGGACACGTCTCAACATGCACCAACAAGCAGCTTCTTACGTTCATTGTTGCGTCATATTGTAAAACTTTCCTAGTACCCTTTGTATATACAGATATTTTAATATAAAAAAGCCTATACTCTGCCTGGTAAGCATTTAGATATTATTAACCATAAGATAAAATAGGCCATGCTTAGAAAACTTTAGCTATATTTAGTAACAAAGAATTGTGAGAGAGAAAGTGAAAAGATATTAGTTTAAAAAAATACCATTTTATTAACAAAACAGTAGAAATTTTGTTTAATAAAAATAAATGATAAAAACAAGAGATGTATAAACAAAAATGTCTCAAAGAACATGTTCAAAATAACCACCTCCTTCCGTTATTCATATAAAAGATGTTTCAAATTGCGCGGTTTTTTTAAGGAATAAATAAAACACATAATTTGCATTCACTTTCAAAAACTTTTTATTGGTAATTGAAGTATCAGTTATGACATTTATATGCGAAAAATAATATCTGCCAAATGGCATCCTCTTGCAACTCCACAGACGTCCACTCTTTTGTTAAAATTTTCAATGACATTTTGACATAATTGAGGCTTTATCTCACCAATGATACGAATAATTTCACCTTTCAAAGCAGGAATTGATTGTGGATTGTTTTTATAAACCTGACTTTTCACATAACACCAAAGAAAATAGTCTAACGGTGTCACAATGATCTTGGTGGCCAACTAACATCACCGTTTCGTGAGATTACACTTCCAGGAAATTTTTCTCTCGATAAATCAATTAATTCGTGTGCAAAGTGACGTGTACCACCATCCTATTGAAACCACATACCCTCTAGATCAATATTCATTAATTCAGGCCACAAAAATTCGGTTATCATCCGACGATATCTATCACCATTTATAGTTACAGCTTCACCAGCAGCATTTTCAAAAAAGTAAGGTCCAATTACACCACCTGACCATAATGCACACCAAACAGTAACTCGTTTAGGATGCATAGGTTTCTCATGAATAATTCGTGGATTTTTCTCACCCCAGATACGGCAATTTTGTTTATTAACATATCCACCAAGTTCAAAATGTGCCTCATTGGAAAACATTATTTTTTGATAAAAATCAGGTGGTTGTGCATTGATGAAATTGACAAATCAACGATGTTTTAAATGATCTAATGGCTTCAGTTCCTGTGTTATTTAAACCTTTGAAGCCTTAGTATTTCTAAACGTCGTAAATATAATTTTACGTTTGATGGTTGAATATCTTCGTTTGTAAATTCTACTTGTCAATAAACAATTTCGGTTACTCTCACCATATCTATAGTCATATCTATAAGGTCTTTTAAATTATTCGTATTATAAATTGAACAAATAACGAAAACGTGTAAGAAGCAACAAATGATGTAAAAGCAAATAGCAACCACAAAAACAACAAAATTAATACAATCTTTAAATAAAAATACGGAAAAACTATGAAATAAACGTGGAAAGGCTGAATTTGAAATTTAATAATATGCTTTTGTTTTATTTGTTATCACAAAAGCAACTACTTCATTCTTCACATATACTAGGTATACTTTTTTAGTGTTAACATGTGCTAAATATTTTAAAATTGAGTATAAACTACAGATAAAAAACTTATTATTTAAGCTAATTAGTAAACAAATTTGCCTCCGAATGTTTTACGCTTCTTTTTTATATTAAATTATCTGTAACTCAAAATTGGATAAAGGAAATGTTATATGCGTGTGAAGGATAACTTAAAACTATATCAAACGGATACTATAATTCATTTTCAACTTTAAAACACCCCTTATAATAAAACGAAAATATTTAGTATAAGTTTAGTTTATTAAATGTGAAAATACAATTCATAAAGTCAAATCTGGAGCCTTTCTTAATTAAGACTGGATTATTTTACAATAAATTAACTTGTTTTTCTTTTAATTGAACATTCATTATGTCCAGACATATAGAAAACTACATATATACATGGTATATATGTATGTACAAGCATGTGAATATTTGACACCTACTAGCTATGTATATGCGAGTAATTACAAAAGAGAAAGTTTTACCTTTAATGTTTCTCTAATTACGTTTATTATGGTTTTTATGAATTTTCGCCCACCAAAACACAAATCAATTAGACATTTCATATATCAATATGTACCTATATGTACCTGCATGTGTTATAATTGTAGAAAGTTCTCCTTTCTTTTTTCTAATATACGATGCTGGGTTGAAAAGTTCATGGAATTAAAACAAAGAAAAGCTTGCGGTTTGAAATTGCGTTTATTTCTTAACATATTCCTCTACTACCCCGATATTTTTACACCAGCGATATAATGCCTCTATCCTTTAATGAAATTCAGAACTCACAGGTCATTAAAATAAGCATCCACAGCAACTTTAACATCGTTGAATGTTAAAAGAAATCACTCAAATGTTAACACCCTGGTTACTACATATGTTTCAGAGATTCACTCATCATCAGGTAAACTTGCGTTATTAATGAACGATTCTTTTGTAGGGTTTATCGAATCTTTTTGATACAGAAAAATAATGAAAAAACATTGCCTCCCTCTCTCATACACCACACGAATGTATTCGAACGACAGAACAAGAACGTGCCTATCTCGCATATCGACGACAAAGTTCCCAGTATCGTTTCTACTACTAAAATAAAAACAAAATCTTATAGATAAATAACTCGTCCTTGAAATTTTATTTCAGAGCATTGTGGTGTAATAAAATGTATTACTTTAATCCTCTTATCAGGCCATCGATCTCACCCCTATGCGGAAGTATGATGTTATAAACTTGGAAATTTCCGGTAATTATATTTCCACCAATATGTGAATCGTTCTTATTATAAATTAAATTAACCCAATAATTATTAGTAAAAACGTTTTAGTAAATAAGTTTTGGAAAATATTGTTAGGTGCTTCTTTATTTTGCACAGTATTGTGTATGTATATATATAGTCTGTCACAAAGAAAATGGAACTTCTTTAAAATAGTAATAATAATAATTCTTAGTGGTGTCATCTATTACAACAAAATATGTGTCAGAAAGGTAGATCTTTCACCAATGTTGTTAAAATATCATGACATTTGCATCATTAGAAGCAGAGAAATTGCGCATAAAGTAACAGTGTGTATTTGACATTGGTCGAGAAATGAATTTTAAACAAGGAGCAAATATCAAGTTGTGTTACAAACTCGGTAAATCGTTTACTGAAACAAGTGTATGATGATGTATGTTTATCACGTACGAGTGTGTACGAGTGGTATAAACAGTTTAAAGACGGTCGTACGGATATAAATGACGAAGAATATCTTGGTGCAAAGAAATGGATGGTTACGGAATCCTCATTGCGGTACATGGGAATGGAATTAAATATTTCCAAGGACTCAATTCATCGCATTTTGACACAGCGTTTGGGACTGAAAATGATTTGTGCAAGGTTTGTACCATACAAGCTAACTGATAATAAAAATTGAATTCAACATTGTACAGACTCAATTAAAGACTCAAAAAGGACAAAACTTCAGGTATTCTGTTGTAATTGGCGATGAAACGTGGTGTTTTCAATATGTTCCAGAGACAAGCGGCAAAGCTCTGAATGGAAGCATTCAAGCGAAGAAAGACCGAAAAAAAGTCGTTTGATAAAAGTCAAAAGTGAAGACAATGTTTTTTTGTTTTTATGATTAGTGCACAAAGAGTTTGTACCAACTAGTCAAATAGTCGATGCTGTATATTATCTTGGTGTTATGGAGGGTCTTTTGGTGCGCATTCGTCGTGTGCGCCCTCAATATCGTGAGAATGGTAGCTGGCGTTTGTTACATGATAACGCACTGTATCTCATCGCTCGCCGCTTATCACTGATTTTCTAACCACAAATGGCATTTTAACCATGATGAAAATGATGATGAAAGGTTGATTTTCATCGGATTTAGCCCCTGTGATTTCTATTTATTATCCAAACTACATTTGCCGATGAAAGGATAGCGTTATGCTATATATATATATATATATATATATATATATATATATATATATATATATAGCGGTTCTTTCTAACATTGCGGTGATGGAGATTTATATAATATTGTATTTGGAATCTCATCTGCTATTCTCTAGTGGTTAGAGGAGTACAAATGTGATTAACACAAAATAAAACGGACCTACTAAGTCTAGATTAGTTATATTATTACAAAAAAAGCTTCAGAAATTAAGCATGGAGTGAAGTCAAATTTGATGACAAAAGAAAATAAAGAAAACCTGATAGTAGTAACAGCGTCAGATATGTGATTTATTTTTATTTTTTTCCCTACGTATTAAGATTCTCATGGATAATCCCTTTTAATAACCTTAATTTAGTTAACTAGTTTTTTTTTTCTGAATTCAAATTGATAAATTCAGTAATTAATCTTGCATTATAATTTTAAAATTAAATTATAATTTATCAATCTCACTGCCTTTTTATTATTTAGATAGTTGAGCGTAAATCGCTTGTGGTTTTTTTTGTGTACAGCCATCTGGCTTAGTTATTTGCCATATTTCTTATGTAGTAAAAGTTGTAACATTTATATTTGCCGTTCGACATATACACGTTGGATATTTATTTTGTCCGACTATTTTCATAATTAATAAATTAATATTGTACAATGTAACAAAATTTTGAATAAGGATTCTTTTAAATTGATTGTTGGTAATTTAGAAACTGTGGTTGATTAACTTGACCACTGAAGGTTGATATATAACCCCTTTCCACATTAATTTTCGTATTCTGTTCATGTATTTCGATAACTAAGTTGTCATCATCAGCAGATAATTACTATTATTAATGTCGCACCTGGAAAACCACGGCAAAACACACACGATCCGTATCGTTGAAAGCCAAAACGCACACTGTATATTCGTTTCACATAATTTTTAAAAGATTGTATTCTAGTCTTAAACTAAGATAAAAGGCAAAAGAAAAAGGGTAAACATACAAACTGCTTGTTCCGATTGCTTTGAGTTGACAGACATGTAGTATCCCGGATTGTTTTTCTTATGTTAGCCTTCCTAATTAATCCATTGATTATTTCCAAATCAAAACCATTGTATCTCGCAATATTCTTAATAAAGTTCAATTCTGTTTCGTATGTTACTTTTGTTAGTGGGAAATTAAGCAAACGATTGATAAGAAAACTGAACGAAGCCATATTTTGTTGCATGCTATGAAATGAATCCGCCGTGATGAATCTATTGACATTGGTATCTTTTCGGAAAATATAAATTTCTACTTTAAGATTATTCCTAATAATAAAGGGACATGCAAAGGTTTGTTAATCGCACATATTCCTTTATTTTCTCTGGTTCGATTTTATTTTTGTGAAGAAATTCTTCTAAATATTTTAAAGTTTCTTGAATCGGTGCCGAAGGAAACAATGACGTTACTTCGAATGATACTAAAATTTTCCCATCTTCTAATTTACAATCTCTAATCCTTTGAATAAATTCTATAAAATTAGTAACTGATAGGCTTTCAAGTTTTTCGGGCAAATTTTTGCATTCATTCACTAACTACTTTGAAATCAGGTAAGTAGGGGAGTTGATCCCTGAGACAATTGGTCTCATTGAGTTGCCTGGTTTATGTACAGCGTGTTTCAAAAAGAATATACGTATTACAAAGTATTATTTTGTCCAGTTTTTGTTTAGCGCGGTTTTCAAGTCACTTCATCAAATCCATTTTAGGAAATGCAAAAGACAAAGTCGAGGACAACAAAAAATCGGGAATTTACGGAATTAAATGTCTAGAGTGCAGTAAACAATACACCGCCCAAACAAAACGATCGATAGAAATCCGGTATAAAGAACATATTGCGCACATAAAATTCAATCGGCCAGAAAAATCCGGTTTAGCAAAACATGTGTTGGAAAGTAATCATAGTGTTAACGCGGATTGTTTGCATTTGATAAAGAACGTGTACGTATGAAAGCATGTACATTTTGAAGAATAAAGGCCATGTGTTGAACACTGACCTGGGTCCCAACCATAACTCATCTCTCCTTGGTCTCTTAAACGACAGACAAGAGATGTATTTTCCTTTTCTTTCCCTGTTTTTCTCTTTTCTTTTGTCTTTTATCTTAGTTTAAAACTAGAATACATTCTTTTAAAAATAATGTGAAACGAATATACAGTGTGCGTACGGATATTTTGCCGAAATTTTCCAGGTGCGACACTGTTTAATTATCTGCTGATGATGACAACTCAGTTGTTAAAATATGTATACAGAATACGAAAATTAATGTGGAAAGGGGTTATATATCAACCTTTAGTGATTAATTAATTGTTATTTTGTTGTGATAATATAAGTATATTTGGGATTATTTACAATATTTAATTTTTATATTTATGATTACATTTATATATTTACAAATTTTTCTTTTTCCCTGTCTGTTGTCAATAATAAAAGTATAATTAATTAACAAATATTAGCTTGACATGTATTTATAATTTATTAACGCATTGAACACTATAGGCTTACCTACGAAGGTTTTCTTGTTTTATAATAAATTGATAGAGCAATAGGTCTGCCCTTTTTAGTATCGTTGATTATGCCTGTATCCTCCTTTGCCGCCTACAAATTATTATTATTGATCGTTTTGCTGATCACCTTTCTTTAGCTCCTCAGTATTAGACGGGGTTTGACAATTATTTAATTCTTGAACATTGAGCCTTCACTTGTTTATTTTGTCTGAATAACCAACTTTCTTCCGTTTTCTTTTTTATTTTGTAGTGGATGACGTTGCAGGTAAATGGATAAGGTAGACAGAAAAACAACAAAAATTAATACTCATCGATGAAAGTAAGTGAGAAAAATTCTTCTAGTTCCTCACAAATGAGTTAAGAAATTCCTTATAAGAAGAATCACAATTTGCTTCTAATGTACTAGAAGGCTCATTACTATCATCACAGAACAAGAAACGAAATATGAAATATTTCTAAATTTCAGCAGTCAGGATGTAAGACAAAAGATGAGCGTTGTGTAAATCGAAATTTTTCCCCAACATTCTCAGGGACACAGACTTTATAAAAAAAAAAGTAGAAAACGTATAACAGAAGAAATATGAACGTGAGATCGCATACGCTGTACGATCAAAGATACGCATGATCAGATGCAGCTTTTACAGACTTAGAAATAACCAGTACAAACGAGAATTGAATTAGGAGACAATTAAAAATATTAATAATAACAAAAGAAAAGACCGAGACTAACGTTATCAAAATGAATGTACCAGGTGTACCGGAAAGGCATTACCGGTTTTTCTAACATACGTATATGTCGCTAGGCTTAAGTATGCAATATTATAATTTGACACATGTCGTTTTATTCTACTGACATCGAGCTTCAAAACCATACGTGTTATATTTTGCGAAAGTAACACTCTCATAGATTTATACCTCTTTGAAAATGTCGAATTTCGTGCCTGAAAAAGTGCACTTGCGGCACGGCACGCATTACTTTTCTTATTTAATTAAAAGAAAAAAGCCGCTGAAAGTCACCGTTTGCTGGTAGAAACTTACAGTGAGCACGCTCCAAACATAAAAACATGTGAGGTGTGGTTTCGGGCATTCAAAACTGGTGATTTCGATGTGCAAGACAAAGAACGCTCTGGTAAACCGAAAAAGTTTGAACATGCGAAACTGCAGGAGTTATTGAATGAATGAAGCGTTAAATGTGGCCCAAGAAACGATTAGCGACCATTTACGAGCAATGGCAGACATCAAAAGATGGGAAAATGGGTGCCACATCAATTGAATGACAGACAAATGGAAAATCGAAAAATCGTCTGTGAAATGCTGCTTCAAAGGTGTGACTGAAAGTCATTCTTGCATAGAATAGTAACGGGTGATAAAAAAATGGATATATTTTGATAATTCTAAGCGCAGAAAAACATGGTTATCACCTGGCGACGCTGACTCATTGACTCCAAGGCCAAATCGTTTTGGTCGCAAGATAATGCTCTGTGTTTGGTGGGACCAGGATGGCGTGGTGTATTACGAACTGTTGAAACCTGGTGAAACAGTTAATACTGGTCGCTACCGACAACAAATTTGAACCATGCATTGATAGAAAAGCGTCCAAAATAGGCCCGAAGACACAGTAAAGTGATTTTACAGCACGATAACAGGCCGTGTCATACAGCAAAACTAGTCAAGGAAGCGTTGAAAGCGCCATGCCCCGTTCGACTATCGATCACCCTTTCGTATCAATGCGACACGCACTTCGCCAATTTTGAAGAAGTTAGAAAATGACCCGGTGAATGGTTTTCTTCGAAGGATAAACAGTTTTTTTTTTGGGATGGCATCCCTAAATCGCATGAAAAATGGGCAAGATGTGTAGATCAAATGGCCAATTCTTTGAATAAATAAATTCTTCCATTTTCTTGAAAATCATGTAGTTTTTTTTACAAAAAAGAACCGATAATAACTTTCCGGTACACCATTCTCTATAAAGAAAATGTGGCAATATAAAACTAAATTTAATTAATGTGGCAATATAAAACTAAATTTAATTAATGTGTTATGGGCACCTAACAATATATACTCCAAGTGTTACTTGTTTACTATTGATGATGACTACTTAGTTGTCGAAACACAAATGTAGAATTAAAAACTATATTGACGTAAACTTTTATGGAATTAACCACAGTCTGCAATTTAGTTAGGGACAGAAAAATACAAAACAATTCAATTTTAACATAATAATGTAATAAATATAATTTATGTACAATTATGTGACATATTAAATTTTAATTTTATAATCTTTTTTATATTCTAATTAAATATTAAATTAATGACTATCTCCATTAAAAATATGATCAGCAAAACCAATTTCAATTTAAGTAATGAAGATTACTTAAATAGAATTTTCAACAAGTGATTGTTGTGAAATCTTTATTAATTATCTTTATACTGCAATACAAAATGTCCTAAAGGCAAAATAACGGTCAACCGAATCCATTAATCAGTGCAATTTATAATATATTTTTAATTTATTGTAAACAAATTAAAAAAAATAACTACAGAAAATCGGTTCTGCCTTCGAAACTCAATTTCGCAAATTTTAAATAAATAAAAAACATTAGACGAAACATTTTTCATGAAAAATTTTCTTTTATTCCAGATATTCAAAAGGGAACCACTATGTACACAGTTTGAACATCTAGAAATGAAGGTCCTGATTAAGTCTATCTTAGTATTTTTCAAAACATATTTGATTTGCTTTTTCTAATGCAGAATTGAGTGTTGGAGAAAAAATTCCCATGTTCATTTAAAACTATAAGACAATGTAATATTAAAAATAAAGAAATCTATGAGTTCTTATTTTTGTTTTTTTTTCCTTCAATATAAACTGTTGTATAGATAATGTAAAATGTAAGTGGCATGTCATATTTTTGGATACACGTTATTTTCAAATAAATATACGTGTACAAAGGGTACTAGGAAAGTTTTGCAATACCGCTTTGTTTATTTAATTTTTTCAAAGTAATTTCCTCTACACTCAATATACCTCTCCATCACTAGGGAGTAAAGCACACCCGTTGTCCCAAACCCGCAGAAGGTCGTCATCATTGGAAAACCGCCTGCCTTTTAGCTTCATTTTTACATGCGGGAACAATGCAGAGTCGCAGGAAGCAAGATCTGGACTATAGGGAGGGTGCTCGAGAAGTTTGGCGCGGTAAGCTCGAGCATTATCGTGATGAAGGAACTAGGTGTCCATTCTTGACTTTGGCCGCAAGTTCTTCATAGATCCAATTACTTTAGGCAGACACTGTTCAGTATACCACTTAGCTGTGACTGTCCAAAACGACGCGTTCCACAATTCCACTCGATTTGAAAAATACAGTTACCATTTTCTTCTTTACAGATCAGGATTTTCTGACAACTACGGGTGTCCTCATCATCAAGGACCCAAACTTCGTTTTGGGCTTTGGTCTGCACATCGTAATAGTACAGCCAAGTCTCATCACCTGTCAGGATGTTGTTCACATACCGAGATTGTCCCTTATTAAACTTTTTTAGCATCTCCCGGCACCAAGTCACACGTCGTGTCATCTGCTCTTCAGTCTGTCGATGCGGCACCCAGAGAGAACAAAGTTTCTTCACGTGCAAATGATCATGCAGAATCGAACGAATTGCTAGTGCATTTAGACCTGAAGTACCCTCTATCTGTTGGTAGGTCACTCGCCTGTCCTTGCCAAGCATTTTCCTCACAGTAGTAACGTTTTCCTCCGTAAATGACGTTCGTGACCTTCCCGGCCTTTCAGCATCCTCCATAGTTAAATTTTCCCTTTGGAATTCGCTATACCACCTGAATATCGTTGTGCGATGTGGGCAAACATCACCTAGTGCAAGAGTAATTTCTTCGAGGTACTGGTCTACGTTTAAACCGCGCACGAAATTATAACGCAAAACTGCTCTTATCTCATTTCGTAACCACGATGCCATCGCAAGCACTTTACACTCTTACTGCTAATGAATAACAGAGCCCATCGACATGGTGCGGCGGCTACTATGCACGTATGAACATGTCTCAACAAGCAGCTTCCTACGATTCATTGTTGCGTCATATTGCAAAATTTTCCTAGTACCCTTTGTATATTGTATTCTATAGAAAATCGCTTTACTTGAGATTATGTTCTATATAATTTTACAACAATAAATATACAGCCTTGGCCATATGTCTGAAGCACCCTCAAGTTTTGGATGTAAAATGAAATTAGGAGGTATAAAAATTAAACTACAAGTGTATATACATTTTGAATGCAAATTTAATAATATACATTAATATTTTGTAGCACCACCGCGACATTTGATAACGGCTTGTATCCGTTTAGGCATTGTAGCCACTAATTTGCTACATATCTCGGGTGAAATCTTTTCCCATTCTTCAAATATCCTCGCTTTTAATTCGTTTTTGTTTTTATGTCTATATTTTGCGACATTTCTCTTTAAAATACGCCACAAATTTTCTATGGGCGACAAATCCGGCGATTGTGCCGGCCATTCGAATATGGGCACGTTATTTGCGCTAAACCACTCGATTGTACGTTTGGATTTATGGCAGGGTGCATTGTCCTGCTGGAAAATGTAGGCCTCTTCATCGGAATCGAACAGCTTTACAATAGACGGTTCTAGTACTTCTCCTAACATATCGATGTACCTACTGCTGTTCATTCTGCCTTCACAGACGTACACTTCGCCGACACCCTTAGTGGTCATGCATCCCCATATCATCACGCTACCACCCCCATACTTTACTGTAGGCACAATACAATGTGGCTCAAACGCTTCCCCCGGTCTTCTACGAACAAACTGAGCCCCAGGTGTTGGCAAAATCTACGTAAGATATAGAAAAATTAATAGCTGTTCAAAAAATTCCAATTCACTATTCAGCACATTCAAAATATCATATTTATGTAACACAAAACTAAAACTGCATTAATTTATCATACCTCTACATTGGATTCGTCGGACCATATGATTTTGGACCAATCCTCAACTGTCCAATTTTTGTGTTTTTTTGCCCACAACAACCGTTTTTTCTTCTGCTCCTCGCTCAATAAGGGTTTGCGGCGAGCTTTACGACCATGTATATTTACTTCTACCAGTCGTCTTCTCACTGTTCTCGCTGATACAGAAGTTCCTTGGCGCTCATTTATTTCTGCAGATAAATCTTTTGATGATTTCATACGATTTTTCAGAGAAAGTCGCGTTAAAAATCGATCATCTCTCTCCGTTGTAATACGTTTTCGTCCACTTTTCGGTCGATTTTCGTAAGAACCTGTCTCTTTAAAACGTTTTATTGCCGCTTGGATGGCATAGCGCGACCGCTTCATTATTTTCGCGATTTTTGATTGCGATAGTCCTTGAGTATGTAATAACACTGCTTTACTTCGCTCTATTACATCTAACTCCCGTTTTCTAGGCATGTTGTCACAATGTACAACACTATACAAAAACACAATATTCAATACAACTGGTTAAATCAATTTTATAACACAATATCGTTTCTAATACACCTCACTTATTGAACAGTAAAGATCAACTAACAGCAATAAACCTTAAAACTACAGAATATTTGTATACTTCTTGAGATTTTCCTGGTAAACAGTCATTATATACACATTAGTAATGGCCCCTTTCATTACGTTCTTAGGGTTCAGGTAATATTGCACGTTTATGGGGGTGCTTCAGACATATGGCCAAGGCTGTATATGTATTTATATATTTATTAGGTAATACACACATTTAATTTAATTTGTAGTTTTTACCGCGTACCCAGATGCGACTTGTGATTAATTCTCTGCTGATGATGACAACTTGGCTATCGAAATGTATATAGAATTTTTTGATAATCAACACGTGTATTAACATGTTGATAACAAAATTACTTTAAACAAGTTTTGGTCAAATTCTAGGTTAGATTGTTACAACCTATGTACACTGTCACTAGATTAAATAACTCAACGACTCCTCTTTTAATGCTCTAAAGAAAGTAAACACCGGACTATACTACAACCTACACATTACTAACAAAAATGAATGTGTATCATATTTATCGACAAAGTTTAAACACCGCGCAGTATCTGTGTCTTTTGCATAAGTACATAATTCTGATTATTCGTTATATAAATATCAATATAGAGGAGGAATTGTTTCTAAAACTAATGGTTCCACTCGTACAAAATTAGAGATGAAAGCATTTTTCTGACGATTATTATTTTTTCTTTTATGAGCATAAAGAGAATTACATTTGAAAATTCAGAAATCCTCTTATTATTATTATTAATAAATTAATAATAATCAAACTGTAAAAATTATATATAAAAAGATGCAAGACAAATCTAAATCATGTATGACATATTAAAAATTACGCATCCTGAAAATTATGTTACTAGCATTATATGTTACTTTATTTCGCATGGTAAGTACACAATAGAACTACATTACGTAAATTATTTTCCAATTTATTTAATAATGTAATCCCTCACGCATCGATCCATACATGGATCTATTTTGTCGTGAACTTTTGATAATCTCACATCTAGAACGGCAAACAGAGCAACTTTCTACAGAGCAAAATTGTAAAGAAAGCTATTGAAATTTTACAGCAACATCTAAACAAACGAAGCCGATGGACGTCTCCCACTAGTATGGAAACCGACACTCACAATCCAAGACAGAGATCTGACTAATAATAATTAGGCTACTCTATTCACATCGTCGATTTAAAATGTAAGTTAACCGAGACACATAAGAAACCGTAGATCTCCGATTGATATTAATTATATCGCGATATCTAATTAATATCAACTACAGAAAAATATAGTCACAGCACTTAAACATCGAGAATTAAATAATTCTTTCTAGAATCAAATCAAATCTTCAATTTAGACCTAAGAATGAAAATTTTTCCTCCGTGAAAATAATCATCTGATTTATATAAAAATATAGGTCCGCGTGGGAGACTTGCCATAATGTTCTTTAATGTTCTTTTATCTCTAAATTCAATCTGTACAAAATTCCACAAAACTAAATGGTGTTTCAAATTTTGCGTTTTTTTAAAAGAATAAATAAAACATAATTTGCATTCACTTTCAAAAACTTTTTATTGGAGTATCAGTTATGACATTTATATGCGAAAAATATCTGCCAAATGGCCTCCTCTTACAGCTCCACAGACGTCCACTCTTTTGTTAAAATTTTCAATGACATTTTGACATAATTGAGGCTCTATCTCACCAATGACACGAATAATTTTATCTTTCAAAGTAGGTATTGTTTGTGGATTGTTTTTATAAACCTGACTTTTCACATAACCCCAAAGAAAATAGTCTAACGGTCTCAAATTGCATGAACTTGGTGGCCAATTAACATCACCGTTTCTTCAGATTACACGTCCAGGAAATTCTTCTCTCAATAAATCAATTGATTCGTGTGCAAAGTGAGGTGTAGCGCCATCGTGTTGAAATCACGTATCCTCTAGATCAATATTCATTAATTCAGGCCACCAAAATTCTGTTATCATCCGACGATATCGATCATCATTGACAGTTACAGCTTCACCAGCAGCATTTTCAAAGGAGTAAGGTCCAATTACACCACCTGATCATAATGCACACCAAACAGTAACTAGTTTAGGATGCGTAGGTTTCTCATGAATAATTCGTGGATTTCCCTCACCCCGGATACGGCAATTTTGTTTATTAACATAGCCACCAAGTTCAAAATGTGCCTCATTGGAAAACATTATTAAAGAAAAATCAGCTGGTTATTCATTGATGAAATTGACAAATGAACGACGTCTTAAATAATCTGACTTCAGTTCCTGCTATATGAACCTTATATGCCTTCAGAGCTAAATCCATATGTAAAATACGCGATATTGTTGATCCACTAAGTCCAAGTAGTTGTGAACGTCGTCTAATAGATATTTCAGGATCTTCAGCAACACTTTCACGAACCAAACCAATATTTTCTTGTGAACGACCACTACAACTGTATTTTTCACTTTTTTGATCTTACACTGGACCGGTCTCTTGAAATTTTTTAATAATTCGACCAATAGTGCTTCCAGATGGACGATTATGTAAACCAGGTATGGGCAACCTATGACATATTGCGGGCCAAACTTTAATGTGCAAATACGTTCGCGGGCTGCGTTTAAAAGTCGTGCATTTTAAAGTAGTATTCATAATTTTTAGCGATAGATATCAGACATGAAATAATACGACAATGTCTCGCGGGCCGGATCAAATCTTGCAACGGACCGGATTCGGCCCGCGGGCCGGTGGTTGCCCACATATGATGTAAACCAGGTATGGGCAACCTTTGACATGTTGTGAGAAAAATTTTAATGTGTAAATACGTTCGCGGGTTGCGTTTAAAAGTAGTGCATTTTAAATAGTGTTTTAAGGTAGTGTTCATAATTTTTACCGATAGATATCAGACATGAAACAATACAACAATGTCTCGCGGGCTGGTTGTTGCCCACATATGATGTAAACTATAAAATTCACGTAATTTTCTAAAAACTTTTTTCACAGAATACTGATTTTCATAAAATAATTCAACAATTTGAACGCGTTGTTGTACCGTGTACGAAGCCATTTTTATAAATGTCATACATCACACCTTTTAAATGCCCACATACCCAGACAAATTCAGTGCGCCATCTATATTTTATTTTTTAAAAAAACTGCGTTATTTGAAACACGCTTTATTACGTCTTTCATGAATTCCACACCCAAATCGGTAATAAGTATCTATTGTAGTATTGGCGTTTTTCTTTTTGATTGTTAGCTATTCCAGCATTCATCTAACAGAACTTTTCATACGTAAATCATATTAAATGCAATCATTCTACAGTATATTGTGATATTCAATTTTTTGCTATTTAAATGTGATAAAAACAGAAATAATTTTAATTATACATATATTTTATAAATTGTAAATGCATGTAATGTAATAATTGTATATGTGAATTGCTAGTTACAATTCTAGAAGCGTATATTATGATACATTGATACTAGGTCGTCCAATAAGTTTTGTCGTTGGATAAAAAAAACACAATTTTATGGTTTGAAATACATTTTATTATTCAATATAACCTCCCTGAACTTAGATACACTACTTACAGTGCTCTTCTAATTTATGGACTCCATTCCTGAAGTGAGAATCCGGAAGACTGTCGAAATACGCTTCCACGGCTGCTATTGCCTCTTCGTTCGATGAAAATCGTTTTCCACGCATGAAATTTTTAAGATGTGAGACCAAAGTAAACTAAATCTGGCGAATAGGGCGAATATTGTAACAATTCGTACTTTAATTCACTGATGTTTTTTTTGAGCTGTGTGAGAGGGTGCGTTGTCTTGATAAAAAATGATTTTTTTTCTGTAAGCCAAGTCTTCACATAAATTTTTACACTCAACTTGTCCAAAAGGTTACGATAATAATATGAGTGTAATGTTTTACCAGTTTAGAGGTAATCCACGAACAAAATTCCTTTTGCATCCCAAAAAACTGATGTTAACACCTTCGTGAACCGAAGTATCGGGTTAACACTACTACTTAGCCTCTTATTTTGATTGAGGGATAATGGTGGTAGTAATAAAACGACGCACAAAATCGTTTTTATTCTTTCTAAAACGCTTCAAATGTTGCTAAGAAAATCGCATTCGAATGTGTTTTTATTGCATTGTTAACGAATGCAACACATTTTACACACAACTTCAACCAAATATTGCTCACATATCCTAATGATACGCCTAGGGCTTCTACTAATTCTCTCTCTTAATCGACGATCTTCCAAAATCATATCCTGCATTTTTGCTATGGTTTCTGGTGTTGATGCACTTTTTGGGCGTCCTTTACGTGGATCGTCTTCAAGACTTGTACGACCACGTTTAAATTCAGCAACCCACCTTTCTACTATTCTAATTGAAAGTGAAGTGAGTCCTTATACACGTTTAACAATCATTCATGAATTTATTTTGGTGCCACACCTTCCAAAAATAAGAATTTTATCGCAGCACTATATTCAATTTATTCCATTGTAAAAAAATACTGAATATCTAACTAATATCAAATGAGAAAACTTCACACGTACTCATAAAAATGTAATACATTTTTAGAAAAATAAAACGATGAACGTAATAGCGCCATCTTATCGAACGATAGTAGTTGTCGGAACATTTTCTAACACTAATGATTGGGGATGATCGGTTTGCAAGCGCACAGTAACGCGCTCGGTATAACTTCAGGTAGCGTCGGCGAGATAACACTATTTATAGCTACTAGCTTATTTACTCAAGACGTTTCTAGATAAGCAAACAATTTGACTTTCCCTTGAAACCTGTGTTTTCGTTTATGTAACATCTGTTCATCTGTGTAGATAAATTGAAGCAGCGAAATACACTCTTGAAGAAACTCAAGTGAACTAATGCACAAATATAGCTATAAATATAATCATCCCGCTCGGCGCTAGCTGAATTCGTACTCGTACCCCGGAAAAACTGATTATTTCTACTGATCGTATTTTCTTATAGATAACTAAATATAAATTAAAAATTTAATTTAATATTGGTACTATTTCAAATATGGAGATTTTTTCGGGAGTGTACATATACATACCAAATCTATATTCACAAAAATCATTGGACAAAATCAATTTAGAGAAATAAGTTTTCTTTAATAAAGAAAGTCCTTTCTAGCAAGTAGAGGGGGACAGTATACATGAAGGACATCTTTGTTTATTGCTATATAAATTTTAAAAAATATACTTTCTTAACTTGTATTGAATAATAATACTTATTCTACTTATTTCACATGTGTAAGAGAAGCTATGCTGCATAAATATATGGTACATAATGGGACAAGAAAAATTGCTTTAAAAATGCATTTCAAAGCAAAATTGATTGAAGAATATGAATACAGGTTTAACTTGGAAAAATCAAATTTGAAAACAAGATGCTTTAGAGCTCTTTCCCAAAGTTAGTGGTGGCAGGAAATAATTTTTTTTACCAAAAATTTATTATTTGAGGTTTTCATAAGGATTACTACACGATACTCTCCATTTTCTGCTACTTAAAACCGTGTCAACTAAATATTTAACAATTAGTAAATACTGTATTCATACAATCATTATTTTCATACAGCTATTTTTTTCTTCTAGATGCAGCACTAGCGTTGTATTTTATTGTGCACCCCAAGATGATTAAGTACTAAAATTACTTTTTTTACATAAACAAAAAAGTTTAGATAGTGTATAGTGGAACGTGTTCCACTATAAACAATCTGCTTTTGTCCAAAAAAACACCATATGGCTCGTTTATATTACTAAAACTACTTCAAAAGGAATAGTCGCCGTACAATAATTTTAAATATCTTGTACAAATTTTATGAATATTCAATGAAAAATAAAGATGTACACGACAGAAAAATGCAAAATGCCATTTCAAAATTTGGTTAGTCGATAATAGCATACATTAAACATCAAAATTATAACTTTCTAATACTTCTAAACAATTATTCCACTATGCACCACTTTCCCCTAATTTCTTTTTAATGTTTGTACATCATTCCCTTTTTTCTCAAAATTAAAATCTTGAACACACCTTCCTGTGGACAGTCAAGTAAACAGTCACATACTGGTAGCAATAAAAAAATCATATCTAACGGCTAAATGAAATCCAACAAACTTCAACCAGTAAGCAAATTGGTCCCAGATAATGAAGAAAAATGGCTTACTTTAAAATCGCTTTATAGATTACGCACAAGTGTCGGCAGATCCAAATGTATATAAGCAAATGTTCTTTGGCTTCCATATTATTTAAAGATGAGGATGGATTTGATATAACTAAACAAATTACGCCCGCAATACATACGAATTGCTTTTGTATTCCATTTTGATTATTAAAGTGGAATATTTTGTGGGTAATTATTTCAGTAAATATATTCAGTATAAAAATAGTAATAATACAATATTATAATCTACGTGTAACATAAAGTGAAAAGTTCGCATTTTATTATTAATAAATAATAACAACATATTCAAGCAACAAGAATAGAAATTTTCAATGTTTGTTTTTCGTTTAAGATTAAACCTGCTTCCAAATCCTAGTATCAAGTTATATCATACTGTTATTTACTTTTGTTTGTGTGTTATGTTACAAATAAATGATTCATAAAGATCTAAATAAAATGAATTAGTAAACTAACTAAAAATATGATATATTTAAAACATACAATTATAACAGAATTTACATATAGACCCACAGTGATTGAATACCGTAATTGCTACATTAATGAAAGTTTACTATTATTATCAGGTTCATAACCTATTCCTACTTTCATATGTAACTGTAATTACATCTATGTACATATACGTAAGTTAGTATAGGTATAAATTAGCTCTAAATTAACACAAGCCATGTGAAACACCAAAATTAGAATTTTCTGAACGAAAAGTAAATATAAATATAAAAATAAACTGAACTTATAAATAATAAAAAGTGTTTGGTTAAGAATCTTGGTAGAAGCAAGTTCGACGTTAAATTTGTTTGCTCCAATACAAAAGTCAATTTAATATTCCACCAAAAGTTAGAATGAAAACTGGTAATCAGTGAAATATTAAACTGTAAAGCCTATTGTCGCCAGAAAGTAAAAACTGAAGGAGTATTGTCAAATGAGGCACTTACATTAGAATAACTGGAACTCGTGGCGAAACTAAAATTCACTCGTTTTAATATTCTTCATACCCATAGAAAACACAAAATTTCACCGATTCTAATTTACCCTACGATGCACCTCATATAACCTGGTCAAAAATTAAGGTCATTGACTTAGAGTGGATGCATAAACACATATGTAAGTACTTATATAACTGTGCAGAATTGTTAATATATAAAAGTAAACAAACCACTTAAAACACACAATTTTATGTAAGTATTTAATAAGCAATTTTTCTTGTTCACATATATGTATATACATAGGTGGTCATTTCTCACAATTACGATTTACTCACACTCCAATCACGGAAAAATAAAATCAGTCTTACAGCCGCCTAAATTTTTACATTTGTAATCACTTGTCGAGCAGACCATAACCCTTTTTGTATATGCTTGTGTATGTATGTACAACAAAATTGAATTAAAAACACCAACAAATTTCAAAACTAAAATCCAATATTTTTATGATATTTAAAACGACAATCTAACAAATATGTCGGATATATCGAAACGATACTCATTGGTTGTCTTATATTCAGCTAAGAAAGGGTTGCTACCCTCTAGGGGAATAATAAAAGAACTAAAAGTCATCTCTTAAATGAAAACCAAAAATTGTTTAAAGAAACGATTGTCAAATGTATTCAGTATATTATAAAACAGAAAATAACGAATAATACAAAAATACTATCACTAAAACGTCAGTCCGAATTTGTACATATATTTGATACTAATTACATGTATTAATACATGTGCCTGCAAACTCCAAAACATGCAGCGCCATCTAAAATATATTTCTTTAGTTGCTACACATAGTACAGAATTACTTTCTAATTTGCTGTTATAACGGTATTAAAACATTAAAAACGATACGTTATAAACGCAGTATTTTAGTCTACTGCAATTTAGTATTTTCAAAAGTGCTCAGTTGAAATTTTATATCAAATGTAAGCGTCAAAAATGTAAATTGTATCACTTCAAATTCTATAAACCACTTTTCATAATTGGCACCGAAATTTAATTGGAAATAAATTACAATATTTACAGTTTCAACAACTTCTCTAATTTTAGGTGGGGCACATGAGCAATTTCCATTAATTTTACATTACGTTTAAATTAAAAATTGTCAAATAAAATCTTGTTGCACAGAATAAATTTCCAAACTTTAAATTTACTATTATTTGAGTAAAAAGGATCATAAAAGAGGCAAATTAGAAAATCTAACATAAAGAACTTGTATCAAGACATTTATCGCGCTCATTCGTCAGGATCCTCCTTATTTCACGCATTGGACCTTAAACTGGGCTAGTGCCTATCTTATGAGAAAGAACGAGTATCATAAAATAGGTATTAGAACACTCATTCTTGAATATCATTTTCTGATTTTTTCATAGCTATAACAAGGGTAAATTCACCTCACTCAATTGTTGACTATTACTGTAAAACTTATGTTAACTAACAATTTCTTGCTTGCCTGAATACAATTCAACATGGATTATAGGTGCCAAATTTTACATGTTAATATTCTTTTACTAACATAATTACATTTGATAAATTGCTCATTTACAATATTTATCATTGTATTATATATAGATAGTACATTATTAAATAGGCATCTTTTTTTTGTCATTCACGATATTGCTTCGTATGTCCATCACCAACAGTGCTTTACGCGCTATCGCCTAAATTTGAAATATTTTAAAATTAACATTTTTTTGTGTTGGAATATTGCATATACTCCTTACATTTTCTTTAAGAATTAAACAAAAGAGTACGAGATATATGTAAGTATATTTTATCATTTCAATGGATATTTAGTATAATAATAATCAAATAATGCAAGGGATGTAAAATAAAACAACGTAAATGTAAACAAAAATATATAATTTAAAAATATAAAGTAAAAATAAAATGAAGGAAGCTTAAAATTAATGAGTGCAATACTATAAATGGAAAAGAATTGTTTGAATATTCTCTTGATGTTGAATAACAAGTAAATTATACAATAAAAAAAAAGTAACACCATAATTAACTCTCTTTCATTTTTCCAAAAAAAAAATACGTTACAAACACAACATCCTTCTTCTTTTACTATATGGTATATCTGTTTTGTAACTAAAATGTGTCACAAACACAGTAGCATTGTTCTAGTCACCACAATAATCCAGTTGTAAAATCTCTGAAAAGAAATATATGTATGTATGTAAATATAATAGGCATAACTTTGTAAAACATAATCTCAGTATATTTAGTCTATTTGTTTTACTCACTAGTACATCAGTAGAAAACAACTTAAATTTTATTTCTTAATCATATTGCGAATAATAATATGTACATATTCCTTACTTACCTCTTTTTCTTTCAGAAATCTAGGCAATATATAATATTTTATCAGTGTTAGTACAATCCCGAATGCAACAATACATTCCATGGTTGATTAAACGTTAGGGAACAAAAATAATAGAAAAAAAATATCCACTTTGCAGATTAATTTATAATCAAAAAGGATTAAAAAAACCCTTGCCACATCAATGTTCGTATTTCGACAACTATGTAAGTGCGACCCAACTTATTTGTCGAAATAAGGGCTTTTTTACCTTTTTTTGATTAATTCAATTAACGACAGTCTCCAACAAAATGTACTTATATTAATGTATAATAGATATAGTTGAATTTGAAGTTGAATTTGGTGGAGCCTGTGGTTGATTAACTTGATCACTAAGGTTGATATATAACCCCTTTCCACATTAACTTTTGTAAATTCTGTATACGCATTTCGACAACCAAGTTGTCATCATCAGCAGATAATTTCAAAGTGTCGCACCTGGTAAAACACGGCGAAAAGCAACTGTACGAAAATCAACCTTAGTGATCAAATATAATAGATATGTTAATAATAACCACAAGAAATATCTTTATTGAGGCTATATTTCCTCACTTCTTGCAGTTAAAACTGGCTAAACCAAATATTTCAACGCTTATTTGAATTATTTGAATTGTATATGTTATACGTAAATAACACTCACGTGCTTGTAGGACTACCTCTACATTCTAACTGTATATTATACGTACAGAATACCCTGAGGCTTATATTTATAGGACTATTTATACATTGTGCATATTGTGAGTGCTGCATTATATGGAAGTCTTTCTTTTTGAGGATGATATTAATGTGAATATATAGATTTCTATAGATAATTTAGCACAACCTGTAAATATTGCCCCATTTTGGAATGTTCTACCGTACAATAAGGGTTACATGGAGAATATTGTTCCAAAATTTATTAGTGATTAAAAGCTATTTTAGGCTCTCGCGGCGAGATGTTTACTTTACACTTTACTGCTGAATCGCAACTTAAAAAAGAATTATATTTTTCCATTAACAAAACAAAAGTTTCCTTGTTGTAAGTCATCATTTTGTATTTTTTTATCTGTTGAATGCATTCACTTTTAAGCGTTCTATTAAAACGTTCTACAATTGAATTTTTTAAATTGGAAAATGTACTATTATTTATTTATTATAGGTTTTTATTATTATTTACAATATTTAATATAGTCTTCTTCCTGTTTTGTCTTTAAATACTTTATTCCATTTTTGTTTCTTTTCTTTGATTTTGTTTTGTAATTCTTCTGTCCACCATTTACTTTTCTTTCCTGTTTATGTTGTTTATTTTTGTTGTTAGGAAACTCTCTCTAGCTGCTAGTATGACATTTTTTTAAGTATCTCCATTTATTTTCTATTCCGATTTTATTATTTGCATCTATCTCATTTGCTCTCGTTTTTAGCTTTTCCTGGCATTTCTTTCTTGTTTCCGATTATTTTAGTATGCAGCTTTTGATCTTTTCCTTTATAATTCCTTCTTGTGGTTTGTTTTGTTTCCTCTACTGTGTTTCTGACTTCCATTGTTACTAGGAAGTGGTAACTTCCAATGTTCACTTATCAGATTACCTTTACATCCTTAATTTGTTTCCATCTCCCTCTACAGACTATAAAGTGGTCTATTATAGATTTTTCTCTCGTGGACTGTACTTCTCTGGTAAATTTATGAATATTTTAATATGTGAATTTTGT
Organism: Dermolepida albohirtum; assembly: GCA_031893035.1. Taxonomy (NCBI): domain Eukaryota; kingdom Metazoa; phylum Arthropoda; class Insecta; order Coleoptera; family Scarabaeidae; genus Dermolepida; species Dermolepida albohirtum. The sequence goes on along the minus strand of JAVIWB010004781.1, from coordinate 8,352 downwards.
GTTTGCCAAAATAAAATCATTGGCTACCCATATATAATTTTCATAAACTTAACTTCGCTTACTTGTTCACTGGATATTCTCATTTCCGTCTATCCACGCTTGATCGTTCAATAGCTCGTAAATCCTCAAGATATGGGATTATTTACGGAGCAAAGATCAAGCGTGTCCACACGGTAGGAAACGCGTACTCAATCTAATCGATACACTCAATCTCATATGTATGTACTATAATGGTTTATATTATACCGGTCCACAATTTCTTGAAATGTAAATTACAAAATCCCTTTTCCTGATCGTTTTGAACGTGGTAGGAATATTTTGCTTCTCTGTTAAAAGTATGATTGCATAGCTTTCGTTACATCGTTCACTGTTTTATGTCTTTCAGGAGTCGCCCAAGCAAAATCTGAAAATGTATTAATACATAAGAAAATATATTTGAAATTATTATTTGCTTTGGCATAGGATATCATTTCAACGAATTCGATTCGAAATAAATCCCGCAATCCTTTTATTATAACCTGACGTCTAGGAAACCTTCCCTGTGCAGGACTGTGTATTTCGTTTATGACATCTCTTCTATTTGATGATATTTTCTTCGATGACTATTTCCGGAATTACTGTCTACAGTGATGCGTATTCGGCGAATTCGGTGCAGAACTTGCACCGAAACATATGCAGGTCCTGACCCAATATACTTCAAACTGAACGTTGCTCTTTTTATTGGTTCTATTGGTTTTTCGGGATCAAATAGTTCACTGCCAATTTGTAGTACGGTTTTTTTCTCGTTGGAATAATGGATATTTATAATTTCTCCACTATGTAGTTTATTCTTGTGCAAATAATTGTTTTGTAAATGTTGTACTTTTATAGAAACCCGTGCCACTAATGACATCATCACTGTATATTTGGAAAATATACTTCGAAGCTGTAGTGGGATGAATGCTTTCTATATGGCTCTTTAATACCTCTTTAACTGTAAGATGTTCAAGAAGATCAGACACTACGTCTACTTCCATTAAATGTTTCCTAACATGTTTATGTATATGTCTCCCAAATTTATCTACTGTCATCACTATATATATATATATATATATATATATATATATATATATATATATATATATATACTACTGTGGGCAAAAAATAGTAAGACTTTGTTCATAATTTTTAAATTCTTAATTTATTCTTCCAAATCTATTTCGTCCCCCTCAAAGTAATCCCCCCCCTGGCCCCAATACACTTGTGCCAACGTTTCTTCCAATTCTCGAAACAGTTGTTAAAGTCAATTTCAGGAATAGCCTTCAATGCGCGTAGCGATTCACGTTTAATGTCTTCAATTGACTCAAAACAGTTTCCCCGGAGCGATCGTTTGAGTTTGCTGAATAGCCAGAAGTTACACGGAGCTAAATCAGGCGAATACGGTGGTTGCGGCGAGATATTGGTTGAAAATTTGGCGAAAAACTCACGAAGAATTAATGCTGTATGCGAAGGTGCATTATCGTGGTACAAAAACCAAGAGTTGTCGGCCCATAATTCTGGCCTCTTTTTTACGAATAGCATTGCGCAAACGACGCATAACACTCAAATAGTATTCTTTGTTGACAGCTTGGCCGGTCGGAAGGAATTCGGAGTGCACCACACCTCGATAATCGAAGAAAGCTGTCAACATAACCTTGCTTTGACGTGGTCTTTTGGGCTTCGGTTCACCTTTGATACGATATTCGGCCGATTGATCATCTGTTTCCGGGTCATAAGCGTAGATCCAAGTCTCATCTTCAATTATGATGCCTTTAATTTTGTCTTGATAGTCGGAAAGCATTGTTTCACAGACGTCAACACGACGCTGTTTTTCGAAAAAATTGAGTGATTTTGAAACAAATCGTGCTTTCACTTTTCTTAGGCCCAAATGATCTTTCAAAATGGTTTTCACTGATCCTTCCGATATTCCAACGATGCCAGTAAGGTCTCTGACTGTTAATCGTCGATTCTCAAGCACTAATTCCTTGATTCTATTGACGTGTTGATCATCAGTTGATGTTGATGGCCGTCCTGGACGTGGTTCGTCATCAACGCTTTCTCGACCCTCTTTGAATAATTTGTACCAATCAAAAACACTTGCTCGCGACAAACAATTATCACCGAAGGCCTTTTGCAACATTCTGAACGCTTCGGCACCAGAAATTTGATTCCGTGCACAAAATTTAATAGAACTTCTTTGTTGAATAATTTCACTCATTGTAAAAATCGCCGAATGCACTTTTTGTACTTCAGAAAGACAAGCGTATACTAAACACTAATGATTATTTTAATGTGACATTTGGCACAGATGTCACTGACATTCATACCAACCTAGAAAAAAAATATTTCGACGAATGGGTTTTCGCATGAAATTTAAATTAAAAAGTCTTACTATTTTTTGCCCACAGTAGTATATATTATAATTATGCACAATCACTATCAATATAACAACTGCCGAAGAAACAGTACGTTTCAACTACTTATATATTACTTGAAATTATCCTAACCATTGAAAAAATTTACATTTTCACTTGTATCCATTCCGTCTTCACCATCATCATCTTCTCTTAGTCTTTTAACACCAGTAGGAGTTTTCAGTAGCAGTTCACCCACGTATTTATCTTATAAGTGTGAGTTGGGCGAATAATGCCGACATCCGATACTTTGGCTCAGACACCGTCTTTGTTATTTTTTGTTGTTGTGTGAAGTCTCAATCTTCAAGTTTACCATATTTGGTCAAAGAGGAATAAACCAACCGGACTAAACCATGTCACATGTTGAATAACTGGCGTTCCCGGTATTGCTGCTGCGTAAGATCTATCTGGTAAAACATCGGACCAAGATTCTTCCAGTCCATCTAAAGTCCCCTTCGTATGTATTTTATCCTTTGTTTTTACCTTACCACTAACTAATTTCAGCACTACCTAGTTTCATAACAATTTCTTGTAAAGAGTTTGCTGTAGGTGCATAATGTACATAAACTGCTCTTTGTAATCTAGCGAAATCAACTTTTTAATGTTCCTAAATTACTTATTAATATCTCTTCCGTATGTATCTTTACTGTTTTACAAATACATAAATGCTGAGGATATAATATAAACAGTAGTCTGTATATCGATTACTGTTTATACTACATATTGAAAAAAAGGATCATCTTAAGAATTGGGGATCATAAGTATACATTTATATATATATATATATATATATATATATATATATATATATATATATATATATATATGTATATATGTATATATATATATATATGTATATACATATATATATACATATATATACAGTATAATCCCGATAGTATGAACTTGCGTTAATGTGAACAACGCAGTAATATGAACATCAGTATTGTTCCATTAGGTATCCTGTAACGTGAACAGTGTATATTATTCAGTAATATGAACATCATATATTGTAAGTGATACTTTCCTGTGAAATGAAATGGGGAATCCCGTATTTTTCCGGGATTCCCATTGTGTGAATATGGGTTGCTTTGTCCCTGTTTCACAACATGTAGTATGAGCTGAACATTACTATAATCCTGTTGTTTGTGCTAAGTGTATTGTAAAATGTCTCAGGTTAGGAAAAAGTGTTTATCATTATATGAAAAAGCCAAAATTATAGAAGAACACGAAAAAGGCGCGAGTGTAACAGCTTTATCCAAAAAATATGGAGTAGCGAAGTCCACAATTTGTTCAATAAAAAATAAAAAAGCTAAAATTATAAAAGTGGTCAGTAATACCTTAAAACCCAGTAAAAAATGTACATTAAGAACACCTGAATATCCAAAAATGGAAAGTGCTCTGTATAAGTGGTTTCTCAGGCAACGCGAAAAAAACCATCCTGTTACTGCAGACATATTTAAACAAAAAGCATTAAGTTTGCATGAGAAAATTAATGGAGGTCGTGGAAACTTCTGTGCGAGTCATGGCTGGCTTCAACGATTTAGAATGCGGTATGGCATACGATTTTTGAAAATAACCGGAGAAAAATTATCATCTCAACCAGAGCTTGTCGATCCTTTCCAAGAACAATTAAAACAAAAAATTACGGAATTTGGTTTAACTGAACAGCAGATTTATAATGCAGATGAAACTGGGTTATTTTGGAAGCTTTTGCCTGAAAAAACGTACGTTTCATTTTCCGAAAAAACTGCTCCGGGTTTGAAAATGACAAAACAGCGAATAACGTTTCTTGGTTGTATAAACGCAACAGGCACTCATAAATTAAAACCGCTGGTGATTGGAAAATCAAAAAATCCCAGGTGCTTCAAAAATTTCAATAATCCAGTTGTCTACAGAAATAATAAAACTGCATGGATGACAACAGAAATTTTTAAGAACTGGTTTTTTCAACAGTTTATTCCAGAGGTGAGCATGCAAAATTAAATTTCTGTGATGTATTTTGAAAAGTTGTAGGTTAAAATATTTTTACGTAGTCAAAGCCTTCCAGGGAATGCTATCCTTCTTCTTGACAATGCTCCCTCGCATCCACCAGCGCAAGAACTAAGAAGCAATGATGGTAAAATTTTTGTTATGTTTATGCCCCCGAACGTAACCCCGCTGATTCAACCTATGGACCAAAATGTATTAAGACTTACAAAACTTGGCTACAGAAATCGATTATTGAGTTCCATAGTTTCTAAAACGGAAAACATACCAGTTGCGCTTAAAGATCTGTCACTAAAAGATGCTGTCTTGAATTTGATAGCTGCGTGGGAACGTGTAGATCCATCGGTAATTGCCAAATGTTGGCATAAGATATTAAATAAAAACAACACCGAATTTAATGAAGAAGATGATCTTCCATTGTCTATTTTGCAACAGAAGTGGACCAAAGAACCTGATGAAATACGCAACACAATCACTTTGTTACAAGCACTAGAACCTGAACCAGTGGCATATACAGCAGCAGACATTGAAGAATGGAATATGGATAAATTTGACAAAGAAGGCAATGAGAATGAATTGTCGGGAGAAAGCGATGATGAAATTCAAGTGTCTGAAAGGAGCGAAATAACCCACTCTGCTGCTGTAGAAGCTCTAAATATTGCAATAAAATGGGCCGAATTCAACGAATTAGATATTAGTCATATTATAAGTCTTAAAAATATTCAGGAAAAAGCTATATTATTAAATGTTTCTAATAAGAAAGTACAAACAAGGATAACTTCATTTTTTCCAGTAGTGCCATGTAATGTACTACCCATAAATAATAAAAACATGTTTTAAATAATTTCTTTTTAATTCGTCCTCGCTAATGTGAACCTATGCCGTAGTTTGAACAAGCCGAGATTTTTTGTGTTCACACTAACGAGATTGTACTGTATATATATATATATATATATATATATATATATATATATATAAACATGTCACGCAAATGGTTGTGCAATACGCCGCTGACACAACGTTTCTATGTAGAGGAAAAAGCGATCAGCAACTTGGAGAAGGGGCTCACGAAACGCTGTCGGAGCACATGGCATGGTTTTCGGCAAACAGGCTGGTCCTTAATGAAGCTAAAACTGTCAAACTGGCATTCACTTCCAAAAGGAAAGAAACTTCCGCGAATGCAAGGTCAGTGAAAATATTGGGAATAAATTTAGATACCAAACTAACCTGGAAGGATGAAGTGGACGCCCTCTCGAAAAAACTCTATTGTGCAATATATGCTGTGCGGAGAATCAGAGCCATTACAAATAAGGAAACTGCAAAAACAGCCTATCACGCACTTTTTCACTCGCGGATGGCATACAGTGTCCAACTATGGGGCGATTTAGTGCATGCAAATGACATTATTAGTTTACAAAAGAAAGCATTACGAATAATAGAACAAGTTAATATAACGACACATTGTAGACCTATATTCATAAAAAATAAAATAATGACGTTGGCCTCCACATACATATACAAGCAATTGCTGCGCGCTAAACGAGAGCTACCAGCCCAGAAATGGAAAGGAAAGGGAAGAGCAATACAACAAGTACTTCTTCCCAACCATAGACTAAGTACTACTGCTGCCCAACACAAACATTTGGATATATTTAACAGGTTGCCATTATCGTGGAATGAAAAACCCATTTTGAAATTCAGAAATGACATAAAAACATTTTTTTTACAAAACGGATTCTACATAATAACGGAGTTCCAAGAGAAGATTAAATTAATAAACTATTAAACCGTATGTTCTGCTTTGTGCACATATATGTTTACACCACGCTCACACACAGTACATATACACGTACATACACACACATATCAAATCAATGACGTTACCTCCTTATTTGTACTATAATTGATGGCAAAATAAAGCTTATTATTATTATTATTATTATTATTATTATCAAAACCGGAACCATATATTTTTTCATTAAATTTGCAATCAGTATCGATTAGCAACATGTTAAATGATTTTTCCAACACATTTTACATATGCTTAAAAACTATTTAAAGCTTAAATCACGATTATGATCGTTATAAATATGTTTCAAATTAGTGCCCTTTTGTTGAAATAAAATTAAAAGATTGCTATTATTTCTTAATAATTGTTTAGGAAATGCACTATATACTTGAATTAAATAGAAACGAGTATTGTTTATATATATAAATCAATGGTCAATTCATTTACTAAAAATACAATGGTATATTATCAAATATGATCACAGAATAATCGGAATCTTGATCAAGAGTTAGCATATCATTTGCATCTGTATATTCAAAGTAACTTATTTCAGGAATAGTTTGCAATAAACACCGAAAATATTCATATTTTTGCTGATGTAGCGATCTGCAACATAAATAAATATTTTTTAAGCGAAATTTTGTGTAGTAAGTAAGAAAGACATTTGTTTTTCCATATCCCAAAGGCCCTACAATTAATAGCCTTTTACATGTACCACTAAAAAGAGTACTGTGTCGTGAAAAACTTTTGTGGCAAATACAGAATCGTAATACAAGTAATGATAGCGATTGTGTTTCTGATTTCATTTTAATATTTTTTTATTTTTTGCTACCTTTAGTTTGAGTCAGGTATTAGCCCCTCAGGCGCTCGATCCATCCATCCACCGTTGACCCTTCCATCTACTTGAGAAAGTCCCAGGCAAATTTCCTCCCACTCTCCACATCATTACCATTTACGTAATATCTTCGCCAGCCTTTACAGTATCTCATGTAATTTTCTGAAGTCTTGTTCGTTGCACAGCACCTTGGGAGCAATACGTGTGATTTGAAGTGGTTGCAGTGGCGTTTCTGGCGGCGTCGACATTACGAGTGGTTGATGTGACGTTTCTGGCGTCGACATCGGAATCTGCAAAAAGGGCATCAGCGGAGATGGTACAAACGGTTATAGAGGCGGCTCTGCAGCAGGTGCCGACAAATGTGCCCTTACGGTGGCAAGCGCGATGACCACTGAGACCTTAGCTATTCCGATTCCTTTTATAGACAATAGAAGTTCCTCCTGAAAGAAAGAACTTTTTTCTCTTTTATTCTAAAAAAATCAAAATAAACACGTCACGAGAATCCAAAGAACACTTTACGAGAACCCATTCATCACTTCTGATCAGATGCAGCAATCAGAAACACCATTTCTGACTGACGGACGAATGATAGATGAACTTACTGTAAATATTTTTTGCAAAAAATAAAAATATTCAAATATTTTTATATGTTAAAATAACTGTCAGTATGTCAATTTAGAGAAGTAGAATAACCGTCAATATATCAATGTAAGCGCGAACACCCCACCATTATCACATGCCATCAGAAGTAATTGGAAGTTCAATTAATAAGACTAGTGGATTGGTGTTGTACTTGATGATGTTACATATACATCAAGACTTTGTCTTGGCAGAAGCATTCAGATTAATGCAACTTTTGATGTCTTCTATGTGATTATTATCTCTTGAAGGGGTTGAACTATTTTATTATTAGAAACGTTACCAGAAATATCTATATTAATGGCATCACTGCAGATCTTGTAGACATGAATAATTAATCATGTTCTGCAATGGCTTTGTCGATCTTCTCATTCATCGCGACTAAGTGGTTCGCAACCTTGCAAGCTAACGTTCCCTCTTATAGGCGTGATTCATAGATGTTAAAGAATCCACTCATGTTTGTAGCAAGGTCGTGGACTGGTATTGTGGAAAAAAATGCAGGGGTGGACTGATATCTGGGAGATGGGTGGTATAATGGGAAGAGTGGGTAGGAGACTTGGGAAGCAGAAATTATAGAAGATGGAGCGGTGGTGTGTTACTAACTAGACTGAGGCAGAATCTCATTGAACATATGAGAATTTTACTATTATACCTACATATATGGGAAT